>OY756941.1:5975866-7180866 GCA_963580275.1 Crataegus laevigata
TTCGTGTCATTGCTCGCCGCCCTGCTTCTATTTGTCTAGATGTGATCCAAGCGGGTTCAAGCGCTTGAAGAGCATATCTACCGAAGCAAATACGATTACCTCGATAAGATATTCCTTTCATTCTTCCTCTGTGTTGTTTACGGAATCTGGTTCTTTTGGGGTTATAGTTGATGGTTGTTTAGTAATTCCATCCATCTCTACTACAGAACCGGACACGAGAGTTTCTTCTCATCCAGCTCCTCGCGAATTAAACAATTAAAAATAATTAAACAAAAAAAATACACGGTTAATAATATATGGAATCGTGGGATTCTTTGAAATTTGATCTAATCAATTATAAATTAGAAATTTTTTTGTGTTTTAATATATAATTTAACACGTATTCTATTTATAGATAATGTCGTTTTGGTAGAACGCTATAATGAATCTTTATTTTGTTTTTCCTTTTATTTCGAATCGACTAAAATTTAGAAATAAAAAAAATTCGCGGGCGAATATTTACTCTTTCAACATTCAGTTGTAAGATTAGTCTATGACATGACCTCTCAGAATAAATGAATAGGTTTCTGGTTCGTTTCGCCATCCTACTCAATGAATCATTAGGATTCGTTTTCAATAGAATCTTATGCATTCACAGGTTCTGTCGTTCCCACCACTTCTCGATTAATGATTAGGTCTGAATTTTACAACGGAGCCTCCAATTAAATTTATTCTTGAGTCAACCTTCTCAGTCTTTATTGGCTCGGGGCTCTTAATTTTTTGTTCTATGCACGGATTTGTCTAATTATGGATCAATCAGTATTGATGCTTTATTACATTCCCTTTATATGAGATGACTCATAGACCTTACATATTAGAATTATATATCATTAATATTCTTTTTCTATCTTTCTCTCACCCTTCCATTTATCTGTATACTTTATATTGCGTTACAACCCATAATATATTGCTTTACAACCCATAATCAGATTGTTTTTTTTTTTTTGTTTATGTAAAAAAGATTTCAGTTGCTACAATGATATGACTTATATATCATATCTTGACTGGTTCTTTCTATCCAGATAACACGAAGTGATGAGTTGGTTATTAGTTCTATAGTTATCAGTTTGTACTATGGGCTGTCCATTTTTTTGAATCCCAACCCTAAAAAAACCAACGAGTCACACACTAAGCATAGCAATTATATCAAATGATTAATCGAATTTTTATTCAACCTTATAGAATTGTTCTTTTTTTTTTATTATTTACCAGAAAAAGAATGAAAGAGTTTGCCATTTTTTGTTTTATCACCAGATCTAACTAAATATAAGTCAAGTAAGTTCTTATTATTCCTCGTCTACAAATATCCAAATTTTGATGCCTAATACCCCATAGATAGTTCGAACTGCATAGGAACAATAATCAATTTTAGCTCGAATGGTTTGTAGAGGAACTCTACCTTCTCGGATCCATTCAACACGTGCAATTTCTTTGCCGTCGATACGCCCTGCAATTTGTAAAATCATATACATAATCTTTCCCAAAATACATCTCATCGGAGCTCAATAGCTTAAACATCATATCATAAATCATATTCTTAAATATCTCAGTAACGTAAATTCAATAAAGCATGATATCTCATAAAGTGTAAATCTGATTTACTTACAAACGTTTCATAAAACGTAGTCATAAAATCATGTTTTTCATGTATGCATTTCTAGTAATAAAATCATGCATTTTAGAAAGGGTTCCCTCATAGATACTCTGTCGCCGAAGAGCTGCTCAAACTAGAGAGGACGGGGTCGCCACTAAAAAACACACCTACGCAAATAAAAGAACCAATTAGTAAAACCCTATTAAAACAATTGAATTTGGGAAAACGAAGAATACTCCAGGAATATTCCCTAACAAAATATTTTGTCAGATCCAGGTCAGATTCGATTTAAGGTTTGCGGATCGGGTCAGGTTGCTGGGTTGGGCTGGGTCCAGGATAAATGGGTTGACCTATTTTCATGCCGTGGGTCGGCCGGATTCTGGAAAATTGGCTGGGAAACAACGTGGAGTCCGATTAACTCCATTTGACAATTATAACCAGTATGCCATATATGGATTTAAAGCTACGGAGGAGAGGAATAGAAATATACCATTGGTGTTCTTGGTCGTGGCCAGTGTTGGGTGGAAAACCACTCGAAAGTCTTCGAAAAACTGGGTTCGTTACCTCGAGTCGATTTCGTGCTAAACCTTCATAATGACGAGTATACCACTTAACGATTGAACTCAAACATCAAGTTGAAACAAAGAAAAGTGATCCCGAGCCTTACCTAATCAGAAATGGTGGAACTCACTGGATTTCCTTTAGTTTCGCTTCGGTTTTCATGGTGCCTAGGTCTCGACTGGGGCCTAGCACTCTGTCTGAGGATGTGGTGGGGTGATGGTGGTGAGTAGTGTCGTTGTTGTTGTTTTTTATGTGCTATGTGTGAATTAAAGAGAGTTGCGAAGTAGAGAAAGTTGCGAAGTAGAGAGAGCTAGGAGAAGGAATGAGAGAGTGAGGATGAGAGATAGAGAGTGATGGGGAGAGAGGGAAGAAAGAGAGAGCCAGGGGACCAAAAAAAAATGGTGGGCCCCACTAGCAAACCAAATAAGTCCAAAAAAGACAAATAATGAAAATAATATCTCCTCACATGTGAAATTACCAATTTACCTTTGTCGTTCCGAAATCCCTAAAATTTGGGATGGGTCGTTACAGTCAACATACCAAGTATTATTGACCTTCACTTGAGTTACAAAATTGCAAGCATAGAATATAGTTCCCATTTCATCAACCTGGTTACATAGTTAGCCTTCTGCACCATCTTATTTTCATTGCAGTTTCTGGCTTCATGACCAAACCTACCATAATTTGTGCATTTAGGTTTACCTTCAAACCAGTACTTCCCATAATGTAGCTTAACACAATGTTTACGAGCTTTTTTTATTTAAATCATGAGTATTGTTTTGTTTAAGAGCACAGTTGGGCTTGTTATCCCACTTTTCCCTTTTGTTCTTCCGATTCTTCCTTAATTTTTAATTACCAGAGAACCCACTAGGCTTTGGAAACTTAGAACTAATATTTAGACTAGCAAATGCCTTCTCTGCTGAGCTCTTAGCATGCATATCTAGTCTTTAATCATAGCCCTTCAAAAAAGCTATAGCTTTTTGGATTTCAAGAGTTTCAATGTCTTTTGAATGCTCAATCATAGCACAAATTGAATCATAACTTCTAGGCAAACTTATAAGCGTTTTCCCTTGATAACTCTTCAACGAAACCTTTCATTTGGTTCATAATATCAAGCAATTTAGTGAGATATGCAGATAAAGATTCATTGTCTATCATCCTAGTATACTCAAATTCTCTATGCAAAAAGCTCCCTTCGAGGTTTCTTCGTTGGAAATCTTGGGAAAATTTTGATCGGTCACAACCCTTTGAATCAGCCCAAGAGCCTTAGCATCCTTCATTATAATTTCCCCAAAACTTATTGGAGTTTAAGTAGCCACACCCTTCTCATTATTTTTGTCGGCTACAACCGCAACACTTTCTGTAAATGATTTTGGGATTTTTAACCCAGTTTCTATAAGCTCCCAAAGTCCATAGGACTTGAGAATGGTTAGCATTATAATCCTCTAGAATTTATAGTTTTCACCATTGAAAACTGGTGTGCGAAGCTCAAAATTCGTTGATCCAGCCATATTAGACCCGGATGTACAATTTTCACAAGTTTTCAAAGCTCGATGAAAGTGATTCGTTGAAAAACACAGAAATCACAGATTCATGCCCAGATTAAAGCGATGAACCTGACTCTGAGGCCATGTTAGAGTTTAATGTTCTGTGTGTGGTAATTAAGGTATTAGAGCAAATTAATCAAGCAGAAAATCAATGAGATGATGATATATGCTTGAAGAGCATGAAGGAATGGTGATGAGAGAAGATCGGAGTCGTATCTCCTTGGATTCGATTAAGCAGTAATTGAAAAGATGCTTACAATGAGTAATGAAGGTGAATTTATAGCTGTTAGTGGCGCAATCACACATCTAGCACACACAGCTCACGTGCATAACACATGCTCACTTATAAGTGAGTTGGTATGACAAATGGCATACATCTAGCCTATTAGCTTTGTTTTAATCTCAGCCCTACATTACAATCTGAAAACATGAAGTTTGAATCAAATGCAGCTGCGGAAGCTTAAGCACCGACATATAAACTCACAATCTAATTTATCTTGACAAAAAGATCTATGTACTATATGGTCCATATCAGAAAGGTAACAAAGTTAACACCAACTCAGAACCTAAATAATCGTGTTTGATAGTACCCCAACTTGTTTTCCAGTTCCACTAATGTAACCATGTTGTGTTGATTAAAGGTTTGTGCCAAGTAACGGTCAATGTACTAAGAAACTCTGCGTTTGGTGCTCGCCAAATTATTGCGCCATGCTCAAAATTGTCGCACCCAATTTTCTCTCATTATTTCATTTCCCCGAGTTTCCACTCCTATTTACCAGAGACTCTAGTTCAGGGAGTCAACCAGGGACTGAGGTTGGTGATGAGGTGGACATGGTCATCAAGCAATTAGTTTCGATGGTTCGTTCCTCTGCTGTTTTTGCTCGTTTCTACTTCCTGGAGAGATGAGAGAGAGAGAGAGAGAGAGAGAGAGAGAGAGAAATGGGTGGGTGGTGATAGTAACAAGTACAGAGAAGGTCGGGGGTGGTGGCTACTGGTTTGGGAGCGCTGGGTTGGCGTTATGGTTGGGTTTTTAGCTTTCTTTTATAGGGTTTTAATCACAAATGGTCTCTGACATTGAAAATCAATAGAAATGGTCCCTGAGATTGTCCACCATTCATCATTTTGGTCCTTCCGTTAAAAACTCTTTGGGCAATTTTCAACACTTCATAACTCAATCGCTTCTTAACCAAATTCGACCCATAATATATCAAAATGAAGATAGGAAAGTGTAGAACAAGATTATACCTATTTAGAAGCCCAATGGTTGCTAGAGATGGCCAGAAAATAGCCTCAAATGTGACTGGTCTGTGGAAAAACTGGAAAACTCACCGATAAATTTTAAACGTTCATAACTACTTCAATACTCAACGAAATTGAGTGATTTAAAAATAAAAATCATACTTCTCGATGAGAAAAATAGAATGGTACCTTTATTGACTGCTAATTCACCATGGTTTGGCTTGAAATTAGATAATTATTTTCGAGTTAGCAAATTTCGAGTCGTTTGTTGGCCAAACTACGACAAGTTAGCCATCAAGAAAGCTACCATTCTCTTCGTCTCGTCGAGAAGTATGATTTTCATTTTTGAATCACTCGATTTCGTTGATTATTGAAGAAGTTATGAATGTTTAAAGTTCACCCAGTTTCCGACGAGTTTTCCAGTTTTTTCACAAACCAGTCACATTTGAGGCTATTTTCCGGCCATCTCTGGTAACCATTGGATTTCCAAATAGGTATAATCTTGTTCTACACTTTCCTATCTTCATTATGATATATTATAGGTCGCATTTGGTTAAGAAACGATTGAGTTACGAAGCTTTGAAAATCGTCCAAAGAGTTTTTAACGAAAGGACCAAAATGATGGATGATGGACAATCTCAGGAACCATTGCTATTGATTTTCAATGTCAAGGACCAAAATGATGTGTTTGATCAATGTCAGGGACCATTTGTGATTAAAACCTTTTTTTATATTCTTTTTCTATTATTTTTATAATTTTCATATAACTTGTTTTATTAACACTTTACATATTGTTGAATACACCCCACATTTTCTTAATAAGATACATTTCTTTTGAGAAAATTGTAGAAATGGTCCTTCACCTTTAACTCAATTAGAGAAATGGTCCCTCAACTAAAAGTTCATGACCATTTGTCCCTTAACTCATTAAAACATGTAACTATGGTCATTTTCGTAATTCCATTAAAACTTCTATCAAAATGAGTCATGTGCCACGTACATAAGGTCAGAATTAAGAGGCAAACATGGCAAAATAAATGAAACATTTGTAGAAATGGTCCCTCAACTTTAACCCAATTGGAGAAATGGTTACTTAATTTTAACTCAATTGGAGAAATTTTCCCTCAACTTTAACTCAATTGTAGCAATGATTCTTCCAACACAACTCATTTTGACGAAAGTTCTAACGGAATTGACGAAAAAAATCATAGCTGTATGTTTTAAGGAGTTAAGAGACCATTGATCATGAATTTTTAATTGATAGGCCATTGATCCAATTGGAATAAAGTTGCAGGATTATTGCTACAATTTTCTCTTTATTTTTTGCTTTTTTTGTTGTTGTCAAATTTCTTTTTGGCCAATTATTTTTTGTGGGCTTCAAACGATGTGTAGTTGAACTTTACTTTGATGGTTGGATTGAAAAACCATCTGCCCCTGGTGCCAATTTGCAGTTCCGATCAGACACCAGAGAATTGATGACTTGCCAACAGCTCGATGTGCACCCCGTGCAGCAAGTACGAAACGTTCTTGAGCTTTAGAGGCGAAACACGCAAGGGCATCACTGACCACCTCTAGTAGCAGCTTTTATAATTTTAATCAAAATTTTATAGATTAAATGTGGATTTTTAGAGATTGTTGTTGTATTTCCATCATACCATAATACAATCATTCATCTACAATATAAGGAGATGAATCCTTCTAGGACCTTCGGTGGTTTACAAAGAAAAGGAAAACAAAATGATTAGCCACTAACCCTAAGGGCTCTACACTTGAGTGTTTACTTAGTGCTCCATCTCAACAACTCCTCCACTTAGAACATAGGAACCCTACTTCCTAATAAACAAGCATAATTCCTAATATTATTCTTGTACACCTATTATTACTTGTACACCTTCCAATACTCCCCCTCAAGCTGGATCAAGGGGGTTAATTGATCCAAGCTTGGAGAGCAAGCGCTGAAACTGAGAATAAGCAAGAGGCTTCGTGAAAATGTCAGCGAGTTGATCTTGGCTTCGAGTGAATGTGGTGTGAATAACCTTGGACTGGACTTGTTCCCGAACGTAGTGGCAATCAACTTCAATGTGTTTTGTGCGTTCAGGGAACACAGGATTGGAGGCAATATGCATAGCTGCTTGATTGTCACAGAAAAGGGACATAGGCATGGTGATTGGAAACCCCAAGTCCGAGAGAAGGCCCTTGAGCCAAAACGAGTTCGCACGCAGTGGAGGCCATGGCTCTATACTCGGCTTCGGCACTTGAGCGAACAATTACGTTTTGTTTTTTGCTCTTCCATGTCACGATGTTGCCACCAACCATCGTGCAGTAGCCAGTAGTGGATTTGCGATCAATAGCATTCCCTGCCCAGTCAGCATCGGTATAGGCGATGATTTGAGTATGACCGTTGTTTTTCATGACAATGCCCCTACCAATGGATCCTTTTAGGTATCTGAGAATTCTTTTAACAATGTTCAAATGAGATTCAGTTGGTGCATGCATGAATTGGCTTACAAGACTGACGGCGTAAGTGATATCCGGCCTGGTGATGGTGAGATAAAAAAGCTTACCCACCAGTCGTTGGTAATAGCTGATATCACTGAGAGGTGCTCCTTTCAAATCCAACTTCAGTTTGCTATCAAGAGGCGTACGAGTGGGTTTGCAATCCAGCATCTTGACTTCTTGAAGTAAGTCAAGCACATATTTCCTTTGACTTAGAAAGAGTCCCTTGGGAAAAGTAGCCAGTTCAATCCCAATGAAGTATTTTAAAACCCCTAAGTCTTTGATGGCAAATTGTTGATGAAGAGACTGTTTAAGAGTGTGAATCTCATCAATGTTATCACCTGTGACGATAATATCATCAACATATATGAGTACAACTAATTTGCCAGCTGATCCTATTCGAACAAACAAGGAGGAGTCAGCATGACTTCTCTTGAACCCAAAACTTTCAAGGACCGAGCTCAGTTTGGCATACCAGGCACGAGGAGACTGTTTCAAGCCATAGATGGACTTATGAAGCTTACAAGCCATACCTGAGTTCGATGCCTGTGGATAACCCGGGGGAGTTGCATGTAAACTTCCTCTTCAAGGTCTTCATGTAAGAAGGCATTTTTGACATCCATTTGGTACAAAGGCCATGCATGGTTAACTGCAACGGATAACAGGACCCTCACTGTGCTCATCTTAGCCACGGGAGCAAATGTCTCCTTATAATCTACTCCGAAAGTTTGAGTAAAACCGCGAGCCACCAATCTTGCCTTGTGTCGTTCAATTGAGCCATCAGATTTAAACTTGATTTTATAGACCCACCGACTGCCTACCACCTTCTTCCCTTTGGGAAGTGAAACTACACTCCAGGTGTTATTTTCATTTAAGGCTTTTAGTTCTTCTTCCATAGCTAGCCTCCACACAGCTTGAAGATTGGCTTCATGAAAATTCCTTGGTTCACTTTCATAAGATAGTTTACTGAGGAAGACTGCATGAGAGGGAGACACGGTGGAGTAATTTACGAACTTGTGAATGGGGTACCTTGCAGTGTACGTTTCATAGTCTTGCAGCCTGGATGGTGGATGTCGAGCTCGAGTCGGATTTCTGCGAGGTGGAGCTGGTATCATGACAGATTCAACTTCACTCTCTTGGATAGATGTTGTGTTAGGGTCATGAGGAACTACCTGTGCTTCAGAGGCTTCAGTGTCATCTCCAATAGGCATGTTGTCATTTTGAGATGCATGAGGGTCACGGTTGTGTGGTAGTGACTGGATACAATCACTTGGTTCGGCTGGATTTGGCAACGGAAATAGATCTAGGAAGTGCTCCCCCTGACGGGTTTGATCTAATGATTTGTGGAAATATGGTTGATTCTCATCAAAACGTACATCTCTTGAGACAAACATCTTCCTGGACCCCGGATGGTAGCACTTGTAACCTTTTTGGGTGGGGGTATCCCATGAAAACACACTTGACAGCTTTGGGATCGAGCTTGTCTCGGTGATGGGATTGAACGTGAACATAACAGGTACACCCAAAGATCCTCAGATGGGAAAGGTTATTTGTTTTGTTTTGCATAACCTCAGAGGGTGATTTTGTATCCAGAACACGACTAGGCAATCTGTTGATAAGGTAAGTGGCTGCAAGCACTCCTTGAGACCAAAACCTCTTAGGCACATTCATTTGCAACATTAAAGCCCTGGTTTTTTCAAGTAGATCCCTATTCTTCCTTTCGGCAATTCCATTTTGCTGAGGAGTACCCACACAACTAGTTTGATGTATAATACCATGGGTGCTCAGATAGTTAGTCATATTTTTGGATGTATATTCAGTGCCATTATCAGATCTTAGTATGTGGATTTGGGACGAAAAATGGCTCATGACAAGATTATGAAATTTTTTGAAAGCATCCATGACTTCACTTTTGAATTTTAGAAGGTACAACCAAGTGGCTCTTGAGAAATCATCAACAAAAGTGACGTAGTACCTATAACCATCAAAAGACTCTAGAGGTGCAGGTCCCCAAACATCGGAGTGCACCATCTAAAAAAGCTTGCTAGTTCTAGACATGGAAGAATTGAAAGGAAGTCTAGTAAATTTTGACAGATGACAAATTTCACATACAAGAGAGGATTTGCATAAACTAGGAAACAACGTAGACAACACAGATTCTGAGGGATGTGCCAGGCGTTGGTGCCACAGCCGATGTTCGAGGTTTGAGCTGACTTGAAACCCCTTTGGGACATTGAGGTTCTGTGAAAAATAGTACAGCCCATTTAGGTAGTGACCTTCACCAATCAGCTTCTTGGTGGCTAGATCCTGAAAAACAACATTGTGGGGGGAAAAAATTGCACGGCAGTTTAGAGAGTTTGTAATCCTTCCTACGGACAATAATTGAAAAGGAAAGGATGGAACATATAACACTGTGGACTCAACAGTTTCTGAAATCAATTTGACTTTCCCTCTTCCTAGGACTGGCACACCTCTACCGTTTGCTACAGAAACTAGTGAAGGTTTAGTGTAGCTTTCAAAATCGTATAGCTTTGAATATTGATTTGTCATGTGATCTGTGGCACCTGAATCTATAATCCAAAAATTATGAGAATGACTAACATTTAGAGCAGTTGAAAGAGCACACATGATACCTGGAATGTCTCCTTGAGGTACATGACCAGACTCAGCTAAGAACCCTGCAAATTTTCCAATGAGAGCATTTTGACTTTCCCCAGTCGACACTTCACCTGTGCTCCCTTTTCTGGTTTGAAGGTAGGTTGAGAATTCATTCAGCAAGTCAGTCGGATTGGTTGTAAAGTTCATCGACCCTCCGATGGATGTAGCAGCAGCGGCATGGTACTTGTTTGCATGTGGTCTAGTATGTGAGCCCTTATGATCTCTTGAAGACTTGTTCTCAAACCTTGGCTTCAACTCGGGGTGCAATATCCAGCATCGATCTATTAAGTGTCCCACATTATTACAATGTAGGCACTTCAGATCAGGCCTTTTTCCCTTGTATACTTTATCTCCAAATGACTTGTTATTTGTCACAAAAGCTCTAGCCTCAGACACACTAGAGTTTATGTCAACATTCATGACTTTCCTGCGTATTTCTTCTCGCTGGATAGTAGTGCAAACACTTGCAAACACTTCCATTGATGAATCCAAGTTTGGATCTTCCTCCAAGGGCAAGAGATATTGATCTGGACCATGGGAGATAGTTAAACTCATTTAACAACACTGAACACAAGCGTTGGTTTGGATTAACTTCAGCTTCTGGTAGATTATGGCGAGGAGCTGTGAAGCTTTCAGCTTCTGAGCCAAAAAGATTTTCTTCTGCCATTATCGAAAAACAAATGTGCAGAGAAAGAGGAGAAGGGACAACAATGGAAGCAGGCCGGTTAAGGTTCCTGCTCTGATACCATGTGGATTTTCAGAGATTGTTGTTGTATTTCCATCATACCATAATACAATCATTCATCTACAATATAAGGAGATGAATCCTTCTAGGACCTTCGGTGGTTTACAAAGAAAAGGAAAACAAAATGATTAGCCACTAACCCTAAGGGCTCTACACTTGAGTGTTTACTTAGTGCTCCATCTCAACAACTCCTCCACTTAGAACATAGGAACCCTACTTCCTAATAAACAAGCATAATTCCTAATATTATTCTTGTACACCTATTATTACTTGTACACCTTCCAATATTAAATGACATAAAAGTTAATGATTATATTATAATTTAAGCATTAATAAATCTGTTTATTTTTATTAATGACACATCATTTAATTTTCAAATTTAGTCTCTATACAATTTGAGAATTCTACTGTACATTTTATTAACAACTTACATCTTTTAAAAAAAAAAAAAATTATTTGTGGACTTGAAACTAGGTGTAGATGACTTGACTTTGCTAGTTCGATTCAAAAACCATCTGCCCCTGTTGCCATTTTGCCGTGGCGATCGGAAATAAGAGAATCGCTGACTTGCCAACAGATGGATAACACGGGCAGTAAGTACGACGTGTTCTAGAGCTTTAGAGGCTAAACACGCAAGGGCATCACGGACCACCTCTACTGTGCATCAAAAGACGACCAGTTCAATGTCTTACTGGACGATGACGAATTGACTAGAGGGAAGCTATAACAGAAAACTTGAAGCAAGCAATCAAAGAGTCCAGGCTTGCTGCCATCATGTTCTCAAGGAGGTATGCGGAGTCGAGATGCTATCTTGAGGAGCTGGTGGAGATCATGAAGTGCAGTACAGAGGTTCAACTTGTTTTTTCGATTTTCTACGATGTTGCTCCTTCAGATGTCAGGCATCACACTGGTTGTTTTGCAACGGCGTTTCAGAGCCATGAACAAAATTTTAATGAAGAGGTCCGATCGTGGAGAAATGCTCTTAATGCAGCTGCAGGGTTGAGCGGCGAGGATTTTCGAGTGACTGACGGGTAATAATTTAGGTCTTTTGATATGGGTCAAATTTTATAAATCTTTTTGATATGGGTTTAAAATTGGACTTAAATCAAAAGTAAGTACACAATTTTAAGCTACAAAATTGGAGCTAAATCAAAAGTAACTAAAAATTAGATTCATATCAAAAGAGGCTTATGAAATTAGACCTATTTCAATTTTTTTTTTAAATCGTTTTGTTTTTCAAAACGATTGAAGAAGTTGCTAGGTTTTCTTTGATTTTTTCTTTTTCTTGTTATAGGTTCCAATTTTTGTATTGGGCCAAACTTCTGTCTATATGGAGAATCGGTTCCAATTTTGGTATTGGGCCAAACTTCTGTTTGTATGGCGAATCTTTTCTTTTCTTTTTTGTTGTTTTTGACCTTCTTTTCTGTAATCTTGTCTGTTGGTAATGAAATTATCTTGAAAAAAAAAGAAGAAAGAGCAGAGGATGCCATGAACTGAACTCAACCTTTTGAATCGGACCCAGAAAGCAACCCCAAGGAGTTGATGACTTTTGTGGTCAAAATTTTGGTAAAATGATTGCGGGTTTGTGAGGTGTACACTCTGCACCGCTTTGTCCATGTGCCCTTAGCCTTTAGGGTGCGTTTGGTACGCAGACGGGACGAAACGGGACGGGACGGGACGGAACAGGACGGGACGGATGTTGTAAATTTTGAAAAAGACAAGGGGCATTTTTGTTCTAAAATGTTAAAAATTTATGTCCCACAGACGTGGAACAACCCGTTCCAGAGGGGAAGGTGGAACCAAAAATCATCCAAAACTTGTCCCGTGGAACGCCTCGTCCCACTCGTTTTAGGCGTACCAAACGCGGGACGGAACGCCTCGTTCCGTTCCGTTCCGCGTACCAAACGCACCCTTATGTATGCCATTCCTACAACATTTGTCGGTAGACAAATGGCAGACTCACCCAAGAAAATTTTGATTTGGATATATTATTTTTCAAGAACATTCCTGTTTTTCATAGACATTTTAATGATTTATTAAATTGCATGTATTTTAAAACTTTAACGTATGATACACATATATGTGTGTTTTTCATGTTTAATATACGTTATTTTGACTTATTTTTTTTAATAATACATATAAGATTCACATACGCTTTTCGTATTTTTAACATATTATTGAAAAAATAAAGATAAATAAAATTAAAATTGATAAGATTTTCCGAATTTTTCAAAGTATCTTTTAGCATATTTGCCGAATAATATGCATAAGTATTTTTCACCTACTATACCTATTCGTATTTTAATTTAATCCTTGTAATATTTTTATTCTTTGTTTGCAACTCTTGTACTCGTGTTATTACATTTGCGTAAATGCTTAAAAAAGGAAATACAACTAAATCACACCAATCTATATGGATTGGTTTGGTTCTACAAACTTGAGAAACCTAAACCTCCAATCCAATTCAAAGGTTACGAGCAAATAGTGATTTTCAATTTTCGGGCAGGTAAAAATCATCAAAAGCTTAAGGATTGTTCAATAATCACCTCGTTTTCATATTTCAATCCTTGTTTTCACATTTTTGAAAACTTAAAATTGAAAACAATTACCTTTCAAGATAATTGAAAATAAAAAACAATTGTGAGAAATTACATTGATAACGAAATCGTTGAACAATATTTTGTAATGGAACAATTAATTTATTGGGTAAATTACACGGAACTACCTCAATTATGGGTCGAACCACAATCTCATATATAATGTTTTAAACATTACAAGGTCATGCTTCAACTTATGAATTTGTTGCAATGTCACACCTTCGTTAAACTTTCTGTTAATTTAGCTGTTAAATGATGACATGGCAGGAGCGGGATCCACTGCTTAACCAACTAAAATATATAAAAAAATTAATTAATTAATAATATTAATTAATTTTTATTTAATTATTTTTATTATGAGAGTTTATTATTATCATTACTGAGATAAATTGGACATGACATGCTATCCAAAATTCAAACCAACTAGTGTAATATTAGTATAAGAAAAAAAAACAGATTTGTTATAGATAATATATTAAAGTGTGATTGTGTAAATCCTAAATTAGATTTGATACTAATTATTATTTTCTATTAGGATTGTATTCCTTGGAGGAGAAGGATTTTTCCTTCCATTACTAAGGGGAAAAACACATCTTCACTACACCCCTACAAATACGTTTCTCTCTTTGCTATTGTTGTTGCACCCCTCTTTCCCTTGTCAAATTAAATGAGCCACAACATGTTATCAACACGCTCCTACTGCTGTGCTTAGGAATCTGACGTGAAATTTTCTGCATCAAACCAATTCATCATTATAATTACACAATCAGGTTATTTCAAAACAACGATTTTTATCTCGATATTTTTGCAGCTCTAAATGCATGACCCAACTTTACGTTTTACGAATTTTAGATTCAACATTGTTAGGAAGCTATGACAGGTGGCATAATTCTGTTGGTAATTGTTGTATTAGTGGGATGTTAGTGGAATTCACTACATATAGAAGCTTGTAAGAGAAGATAGACAGTTAATGAAAATAGTCATTGTTACTTGTATTCTGTTGTGCAATTCCTTGAAGACGTAGTTAGGTCCTAACATTTGGTATCGAGCCAGACGTTTCGGTCTTATCAATCCTTCGTTTTTGCATGTCGCGCAAGTCCTTGCGCAGAACCATGGATGCTCGTGTTTCCAGTTTGGAGTCGAAATTCGACGAAGTCAAGAATTCTCAAGATGAAATCAAGTCCTCTCTCGCGCAATTGCAGACACTTATGGCTCGATTTGCTGGTAGGTCAATCGGTGAGTCATCTGAGGCCACGCTTGGCGATCCCCAATTTCAGAATCCGATGAACCCTAATGTTGTTTGTCACGACATAGGGCAAAATTTCAATCATCACCCACGACCTCCGTTCTTGAAGATGGAATTTCCGCGCTTCAATGAAGGCGATGATCCTTTGGGTTGGATCTATAAGGCTCAACATTACTTTGATTTTTTCAATATTGATGATGCGCATAAGGTTAAACTTGCCTCTTTCCACATAGAAGGAGAAGCTCTTCAGTGGTTCCAGTGGGCGAGATGCCTTACTGCATATCCTTCTTGGGGGGAATTTACACAGATTCTTTGTTAAGAATTTGGTCCTTCTCTCATGGAAGATTCTGTTGAAAGCTTAGTCAAATTACGGCAAAAGGGTACACTCCGAGACTATGTTCTTGAATTTCAGCGATTGGCGAATCGGTCAAGGGATATTAGTTCGGCCCTTCTTCGTTCTTGTTTTATTGGTGGTTTGAAGCCTGAATTAAGGCATGATGTGAAACTTCTTCATCCCAAGAATGTTCTTGAAGCAGCTGCTTTCGCTCAACAAGTGGATGCCAAGCTCACTGACTTAAAGGTGCGTTGTTTATACAAGTCTTCTGCCATTCAGCCTACCTTTCGTTCTCCAACTCCACAAAATGTTCTTCCTATTACTTTTCATGATACTCGTGTTAAGCACACCTCTGTTAGGCGACTCACACCAGAGGAAGTTGATCACTGTAGGAAGAATGGTTTGTGTTATCATTGTAAGGAGAAATTTGTTAGGGGCCACACTTGTGAGAAGAAACAATTGCTATTGATTGATGTGCAAGATTCTGTGTTGGATAATGAGGAAGAACTCGATCTTCAAGAACTTGAAATCACTGCTTGTGCACTTTTTGGTACACCGGCCCCTTCTACAATCAACAATATGAAAGTTGCTGGTTTCATCAAGCACTGCCCTGTGACTATTCTAATTGACTCAGGCAGTTCCCATAATTTTGTGGATTTGGGGTTGGTTAAACGATTGCAAACTCCGTTGGATACTAAGCATTTGTTTTCTATTAAGATCGCAGATGGTGGGAGAGTAACTACTAAAGGTACTTTAGGCCAAGTTTCTGTTAAAATTCAAGGTTTCCACTTCTTCACAGATTTATATACTATTCCTTTGGGAGGTTGTGATATGGTGTTGGGCATTCAATGGTTGAGAACTCTTGGTCCTATCTTATGGGATTTTGATAAATTGTATATGCAGTTTTGTAAGGATTCTCGGACATACTCTATTTCGAGTCCTGCCAATGAGGGTTTTAACTTTGAAGAAATCTCATCTTTACAATTGCATAAGTTGTTACAACAAGAATCTACGGTAGGGGCAGTCCTGTATCATTTGGAATCTGAATCACCAGTTCTACACCAATTGGAGTCGTTATTAAAGTGAAGCTGCTCAATGTCGCATGAAAGTTCAAGTTGACAAGAAGAGGACTGAATGTAGTTTTGACGTGGGCGATTGGGTTTATCTTCGATTGGTTCCTTATCAACATAAGTCTCTCGCTGCACATCCTTTCCACAAACTCCAACCCTAATTCTATGGGCCGTTTGAGGTGTTAGCTAAAGTGGGTAATGTTGCTTATCGAATTCAACTTCCAGCTCATTCCAAATTGCATCTTGTATTCCATGTTTCTTGCCTGAAGAAACATTTGGGTAGTCATGTTCACGCTACAGTTCCCTTGCCGGTGTTGACAAGTGATGGGATCTTGCAGGATGTTCCACTTGCCATTTTGGATCGTCGCCTCGTTAAGAAGAACAATTTCGCTATCACAGAAGTATTGGTTCAGTGGCAGCATCACTCTCGGGAGGATGCTACTTGGGAGGAGTACCATGCTTTGAAACAAAAATTTCCAGCCATTGTGCATCTTTGAGTTTCATGTTTTGCGTTGATTTTCATTGTTTTTGTGATTTGCACTCCACTTTTAAGGGGGGTATTGTTAGGAAGCTATGACAGGTGGCATAATTCTGTTGGTAATTGTTGTATTAAGTGGGATGTTAGTGGAATTCACTACATATAGAAGCTTGTAAGAGAAGATAGACAGTTAATGAAAATAGTCATTGTTACTTGTATTCTGTTGTGCAATTCCTTGAAGAGGTAGTTAGGTCCTAACAAACATAAGTTGTGTATGCATCATATTCATAATTGTTGAATTATGTGAATTACTATTGCCATGAATTGTATCAAATATATGTTCATGCATTGAATTATACCTTGATTATGCAGGATTATAATATGTAATTAAGAAAAAAAATTGAAAAAAAAATTAGCGTATTTCGTGAAACCCTAGCTAGCCTTTGATTTCGAGCCGCGATGCACTGGAGCACAACCTCGAACTCTGTCTGAGAAGACGACACCGTTTTGGTTTCAAACCCACAAACCCAGTGCTGACTACAGTCGGCCACGGCTTCATTGCTGTTTCTCATAGAAAACCACGACCTGCCGTCATGTTTTGGACCAACTATCGTCAGTAACGATAGGTTTTTCAAAAAATTAGATGAATTTCTTTGAATTTTTGAAGGATTTTTTGAATCCTTATAATATCTCAAACCCCTAACGTCGAAACCTTGTTTTTCATCTAAAACTTAGGGTTTTAGTTGAACCTTGTGCATCGTCGTGCCATGACTGATTGAGGGAAGGCCGCCTAAAGCGACACTGAAGAATTTTTTGATTCGATACCTGTACCCAATGCCGCTATGTGTGTCTTAGGTTCTCGACATGAGCCCAAGTGGACATCGGACCCTTTGGCCTACAACGCATAACACCTTTTTTTGGGTTTGATAGTTGTTTATGCTGCCTCAGCCCAATTCAGCAGCCCTCTGAGCTGAGTTAAATCCCTGGTCCACAAATGACGCCAGCCCAAGAGGGCTTCGATGTCTCTATGCACCACGTAGCAGCGGATCCTAGCCATTGTGCTGTGGTGCTCTTCCTACACCACATCACACCAGATTCCAGCCTATATGCTGGTGCATCCGTATCCGCGTAACACTGAAGTTCACCCCTGTTGGGCCTCCGTGTTTAGGCCTGCAATTGCAGCCCACCTTTTGTGCAGTCTGGGCCTGTGGCTATCCCAGCCCAAATTTGGGCTTGGACTTCACATCACAAAATTACTCAGCCCACCAGTGGGCTTTGGTCCACTATTTTGGACCCTGAGTTTTACACGCCTATTTTTTAGGCACTATTGGGTTTATAATTTTTTGCCTAACCTTTTAATTTTGGCCCAAAGTCCAAATAATTATTTCAATTATAATCACAGGCCTTGAAGACCTATTTGCATATTTTTGTTGCATATTTCTGTCTATATATTTGTGTTTTCCTACTGGAACCTATGAACTTGAAGTTCATAATTCTTTCGAAACCCAAAGTTTTCGAAGTAGGCCTTGTTTGAATACTCGAAGTTTTTTTTAAAACATCATCCATAAAAACCCAAAGTTTTTAATGTAAATTTAAACTAATAAATGTCTATTAGAACCCAAATGTTCTACCCCTATGTGAATGGATTGATTTGTCTCCATTATACCAACCACATTCTCGTTTGTGACAGGGGCATTCTTATCTTTTTTGAGAAAAAGTCCACATGTTGTATTCTGAATCTTTAGGATTTTTTGTTCCATAAATGCCCTCCCACATGTTGGTCTGCATGTAGAAAAAGGCAGTAGATGTAGAAATCTCAAGCTATATAGGTGAGCGGAGAGTTGTTTCCTAATTTGATATCAATCTTCCACTTTGACTTGGAGATAGATTTTTCTAAGAAAGGGAAATACATTTGCCACCAAAACCTATTTAAGTCTTCCTTAATTAAAAGGTTAAATAAATTTGTGAGCAATTTCATCCCAACAAGGAAGAGAGAAAAGGCTAGAGGATATTGTGAACTCCTCCCTTAGTTTTCTTTTTTGCCTGCCCTTGCGAAGAGTTGATCGGTGTCGTTGTTCTTCTTTTCTGCGTTGCACCAAGGTAATAAAAGATTAATTTTCTTTCTTCTTTGTTTTTCTGAAGCCTCAGGGCTTGATCAAATGACTTGGCGAGTGCTGAGGGATTGAGAAAATGAAGTTGGCAGCCACAGGTTCCTACATGGAGGTCACGGCTCGGCTGGGTGCCAAGGGGCTAGTGTGGCGTGGCTGGTTGGCAAGGGTAATAAGCTAGCTCGACTCGGGTAGAGGAGATTAGCAGGTTAGGGCACATAGTTGGGCGAGCTACAAGTCTCAAGCCTTTTGGGCTTTTGGACCTGGCACGGGCCATGTTGGAGAGTAATAGAGCATGGAGAAAATGAGGCTCATCTGAACCTTGCACTATTTGAAAGGAGGATAAAGGCACTACGGGCCAACTACTGGAGAAAGAGGAAGTTGGTGCGTGTAAAAACGTCCATGAAAATCAAAATCAATGTAAAAACTTTTATCCTTTAAAAAAAAAATCAATGTAAAAACGTCCACGAAAATTAAAATCTTATTTATCCTCCCCCACACTTAAACTAAACATTGCCCTCAATGTTTTAAATTTAAACTCACACAAATCAAACAAACAACACAATTAACTAAACATGGCAAAATAAATGCAGGAAAGAGAAGGGTTTAGGAATGCAAATCTGATTGTGGGCGATTCCTAGGCCTCCCTTCTTTATTCAAATGCATGGGTTTATCCTTGAATGGGCGGTGGTACTTGAAATGATCCGACAACGGTCTAAGTTCTAATGGAGGTGCCTGAATCATCAAAATCAGATTGTTAGGAGAAAACAAAATTGAAATTGGAGAAGATGGCTTACTTGCTCGTTCGAATTCAATGACAAACACTACGTCTTTGAATGTTTTAGGGACTTTGAACTTGGCCAGATTTACTATGATGGTTGTGGCTTGTCCCGTGTCATCAAACTCAACTTCTTTGGCATTGGTTGTCTCAACTACATCCTTTTTGATGCATTCAACATATTCTCCAGCCACTTCATTATCTTGAATCCTTCTTCTTGGTGTACAACTCTCTTCAAACAATTCAACACAATCTGGAACTTGTTTTGTAGCACCAAGAATTGGGGTATCACTTTGCACCTTTGGAAGAGCTTCCGCAATGTCTTTTTCACTCTTATTGTTATTTGGAATAAAAAAACCTGCAAAGAAAAGGGACATTTGGTGGAATAATGTTAGAATGAATTGAATTTGGAACAACATTACCGAAGTTGGACATCATAGGGACTTGAGGGGCTTGCGGCAAGAGTTCTTCTAAACTGCCCATGTCGTCCTCCTCGTCTTCTTTTTGCAGCAGCAATTCATCCATGTTCGAGCTATGTTTGGATGGTTTTGGGATAGCTTCATCCTCCATATCACTTTCCAAAGTGATGGCTTCATCGATTTCAACTTTTCCCTTTGAATTTGCAATGTTTGAGTTGGAGAGTTCACGTTGCTCTTGAATCTGCGCCATGAATTCCACAATCTGCCCAACTTGCTTCTCCAATTCGTCCACTCTTTTGACTCGGTCTTGCATCTCCTTGTTTTGATTTTCTACTCCCTGTGTCAAAGAGGTGATTAATTGAATAATATTATCATTATCCACCGACGAACCTGAAATTGGTTGAGAAGATTGTGATGGAAGCTGTGGTGGCGGACATGGCCATTGATAGAACTCCTCAGATGGCTGCAATTGTTCTTCTTTTTGTGAGCCCTGCGTTAAAGAAATTAGTCCATCAAGAATTTCATTATAACTCATGGGCATACTTGAATTCGATTGGAATTGTTATGGGGGAGGTTGTGGTGGCTACATAGGTCTTGAATAGAACTCCTCTTGCTGCCAATATCCACCTTGTTGAAATTGTTGAGGTTCATCCCACATATAATCTGAATAATCTCTCCAATCCGAATTGTAAGCGTTGGAAAACATGTTGTTGCTTGGTTGATCATAGCCTTGATAACCCCAATCATCTCCGTTTGCAGTAAATTGAGGACATTGATGAGTTTGATATCCTTGCTCATAGGGCACATCAAATGTAGGGACACTTGGTATTGTGGTCCTTTCGGCATTATGAGTCAATTGAGAAGTGAGATGCGCCAATTGAGCCTGAATGGTCGCAAGTGCCATGTCTTGCTCCATTTGTACCTAAAATCAAAGAAAGAAAACTAAATCAAATATCAAAAGTAAAAGACACAAACACAAACATAAACACAAACAGAAACTAAGGGATTAGCAAATTTGCTAATCCCCGGCAACGGCGCCAAAATTTGATACGTTGTAAAACAACACACAAATTAAACCCTCTTGTTGACAATTGTAGTATAGATGTAAGTAGGGATCGTTCTAGGCCGGGGATTATGAGGGATTGCTAATCTACTCTAAACTGATTTAAAAACAGTAAATAAGACTCAAAAACACAAAACTAAGCTTAAGACTACAAAACTAGGCTAAACACTTAACTAAACTCTAATAACTCAAAACACACTAGAATGACTCAAAACAACTCAAAACAGCCAACTTGACTCGAACTAGACACTAGGGACTGATTTGGACGAATTTAGAACTACAAAGACTCAAAAACAATGAAAAGACACCAAAATGGACAGATTCTAACTAAATAATACAACTTAACAATGAGGGGATTGAGTTTTGACGAGAAGTAAACTAAACCTAAATACGTTGCAGATTTGACAAAAACATGAAATTAAGGTGAATGGATGGGGATTGACTAGCTAGAGGATTCTTCTCCACACATGACACATATGCAACGTAAATCAATTTTCAGTTGTTCTTTCAATAAACCATAAATCTCAACACTCCAGATTAACCGTGCACAACACTTTTTTAATCTTCAAGTTTTCCTAAAGTTATTGAATTGGACGGGAAAACGCATACAACAATTCAAAACATTCTTTAAAAGTCCCCTACGTGAACAGCACAATAGAGATACAATCAAAGATCATTAAGCTTTGTGAAAACTATAAGCATTGACGAGGCATTCGTAACTATGAAAAGCATGATACTCCTGCCAAGAATTCACTTAACGCGATTGTGACTAGCAACCTCTACTACTTGTGAATATAAGTTCATAATGATTAGGTGAAACTCCCTTATATTCTAGCATCAAATTCATGCATGCAAACTAAGTATGCATCCTTAATCAACATACAAGAATAAGTTATCAATCAAACAGTTAAGCAAATTGCATTCACAATTTATGAAATTACAACTGAAGGTAATCAATTCATATTGCAAACATATTCATGGTATTGAATCAACCTCTAGCCAAGACGAATTTATTTCCTCATAGTCGCAATTAAACAAAGATAATCAAATTTAAACATTTAAAACAAAGATAGATTACACCTAGAAACACTCCAACAATCCAACGTTTTGAATGGCTGGGCACGGCTCCAAGGTAATCCTCTCCTTCTTCCTTTGTAAAGCTGCGACACAAGGGATGGTGATGATGGTTGATGGCTGGTGTGGCAAAGGGGTTGAATAGGTTTAGAGAATATGGAAGGGTGATAGGGGATGGATAGGAAGAGAGGTGGATGGAATGGATGGAGAAAGAGAGAAGACTTGTGGCAGAAATTGTGTTGTGAATGTGTTGTGTGTATTCCCCTTTTGTCTTGTGATGGACAAGCCTATTTATAGACTTTGAAAATGAATCACCACCACAAAATTTCTTGGTGAAGTGGGTGGATGTTGTAGGTGAAGTAGGTGGATGTTGTAGGTGAAGTAGGTGGATGTTGTAGGTGAAGTGGGTGGATGTTGTAGGTGAAGTGAGTGGATGTTGTAGGTGAAGTAGGTAGATGTTGTAGGTGAAGTGAGTGGATGTTGTAGGTGAAGTAGGTGGATGTTGTAGCATATGTTGGAAGCCCTTTCATGCACCAAAACGTCCATCCTTATGCATGTAATCCATTCCACCCCAAAACAGCTCCAAATTGCACCGAAATGCACTTCTTTGCGAACTTTGTTATTAGGACCTACAAACACACGAAAATAACTTAAAACATTCTAATAAGATGAACTAACTAAGTAAATGCAATGAAACAAACTAATAAAGTCACATAAATATGCTCCTATCAGTGCGGACCTTTTAATGCCTTGAGGCCGTGGGCCAACGTGTTGGGCTATGGCCTAATGCGCTGCTTCGTGCATATTCTTTATTTCTTTTTCTTCCAAGTATCCTCCTAAATGTATTTTTATATCTTCCTAGTAGGATTTCTTAGATATCTTCATCTTATCGCAAAGTGGAAAAGTGGGCTACTTCAAGACTGCTCACGACAGATCAATTTTGAAGAGTTATTTTGAGATTTACTCGAGGCATACAAGCATGTGAATTCGTTTGAAGTTCGCATGAAGCAGGTGAAGGATAAGAGTGGCCATGAACCATGCAGTAAGGCTGCCAAAGTTAGAAAAAGAGCCATCAAATTCCATATGTATTACTTCGTGCTAGGATTTACTTTTCTAATGTCCGCCTCTTCTAGGAGATGATCTGCTCTATGAAGTGTGGGTATGCTTAGTACTCCCCTAATGCAGTTTGCGTAAGGGTAGGATTCTAAAAGTTGAGAAGGTTATTTGATCTGAGCTTGACCGTCAAAGGGTTTTGGTACTCCTTTGAGATTGGCTATAAGGGTGGCTTGGGGCAGCCGAGGTTTCACCATAAGTTGTTCGGTCATTCGAGAAAAAGTGACCATAAGGGACACCTTGAAGATCAATAGAGAGTGGGACTCTGACTCCTCGCCTAAGCTGCACGTTCCGACTTAATTTATTGATGGTAAGTTAACTCTTCATTTTTTGTTTGTTTGGAATTGTTGTTGAGTTGCTCTTGACTTCAAGTTTATTCATCGTCTTCCTTACTTTGTGCATATTCAAAATTTGGTTCAACTTCAAGGACTACGCTGGATATGAAGAAAGTGCATGTCGCCCTGGGCATTCTAGTTGAGTATTGTGAATGGATTTGGCTGCTCAGTCTTCTTCCTTGCTAGAAAGGTGGACTGCCTTCGAGGAAAGAGATTAAGCGGATCATGAAAAAGGTGCTCGCTCGTCCGATCATTGTTGTGGAACATATTGCCAGTGAAGGTGGAATGAAAAGATCTTTATCACCTGCTCAAGAGTCTCAAGGTGCTCGCTCGTCCGATCATTGTTGTGGAACATGCTGCCAGTGAAGGTGGAATGAAGAGATCTTTATCACCTGCTCGAGTGTCTCGGTTGAGAAAAAGTCAAAAACTTATTCTACTACTCTTGGGGGCTTGTCTGCTGCTGATAAGCTTGTCACTGATTTGACTTCTCCAAAGAGAAAAAAGAACACTGTTGAGTCTGAGCCTATGAAAAGCAATAAGGTGCATTTTGCTGTGTTTGGGTCTGTGTCGAGACGTCCGTCTGTAGCTAAGTCTAGTTTGGCACCCAAAAGACTCATCTCTATGAAAAGTAAGAAGGTGCATTTTGCTGTTAAGATGATGCTTAAGCCTGTTTCTCCTTCTACTGTTGTGTCTGATTTGCCTACTAAAAAGGAGAAAATTGTGTCCATTGGTAGTTGTGAGAAATTAACCAAGTTTGCTTTATAAGAGTTACTTGAGAATTGTACATTGCTAAAAGCTGGCCTGCTTGAGGACCTTGATGCTCGTGCTAAGTTTATTGACAGAGTTTGGTAGATAGTTCGCTCAGATTCCTTTTTGAAATGTCTTACTAGCTTGAGAAGGGTTTCTTTGCTTGCTACTATGCATAAAACTTTGATCCTGGCTGCTGAGTCCACGTGTCTTGATCAGGATGCTACTAGGGATGCTAAGGGGGTCGAGGTGGCAATGGTAGCTTAAGTTCATTCGGCTGCCTAAAATATTGAAAAGTTTGAGTCTGAGCTTGCCATTTTGAGGGGATCTAATGTCTCTATTCCCACTTTTACACAACTGGAAGCAGTTAGCCTAAAGGTTGATGACTTGAAGGTTAGGCTCGTTGTGTCTTAAGGGCTGTTAAAGGCTGCACATGAATATTTTGGCCTCAACCTACTAAAGATCCATGACCTTGAAAGTGTAAACTCGAAACTTCGATCTTCTAGCTTCGCCAAGGACCAGGAACTTTTCTCCGTGTATAACAAAGTAACTCATCTCTAGAAGGTTGCCAGTAAGCTTGAGTCCAAGGAAGTAGAGTTGTAAGGTGCTATGTCTGCTAGTAAGAACCTAAAAAAGGAGCTGGGTGAACTGCAGAGTGCCCCCAATGGTCTTGTTGAAGAGAATGAGCAGCTGAGGAGTGAGAATGTCGTAATTAAGTTACACTTACTCTAGTAACACAATCTAAACACTTGAATTCTGTTGCACACTGCTAGAGTCTAAAATCATTCAATAACTTGACCGTCGAAGAGCCAATGGTCGGCACCCCCACCTCGGTCTTAGACAAGGTATTAAATATCGATGATATCGGAAATATCGGTAGTCCAAAAATACGGAAATTTCGATGGAAATATCGAGATATTATCGATATCGATAAAAATTGAATAAAAACCACGAAAATTGTAAGAAAAACTTAGAAATTTTTATTGAAACTTTGCAAGATGTTTATTTAGTCAATTATCTATTAGTTTATCACAAAAAATTGGAAGGAAATGCATTGCATGATGGATTTAACTGATTTAAGTTGATTATATAGCGAGCTGGCAAACATTGTAAGTGTAGAAAATATGTAAATATTTTAGCATATTTTCACAAAAACATAAGTGATATGGTGGTCAAGGTGTTGAAGGAGTAAAATGGGAGGGGTTCGAATCCCCTTGATGTTTTTTTAAATATAGAAATTTAAAAAACACGGAAATTTCGATGAAAATATCGATGATATCGGAAATATCGGTAGTCCAAAAACACGGAAAGTTCAATGGAAATATCGGGATATTACGGATATTTAATACCTTGGTCTTAGGTTTTCTCACGGTTGTTTACTATTTTGTAGGTTGTTTGAGTTTGTGCACAACCACCATTCACAACGATGCGCAAATTTGGTTCCAACACTGACTTCCTTATGAATTTTGACACAAGGTCAGTTGGAGACGAAAACTAAAATGCCCAAGATATTCAAGCTTTTAAGTATATATTTAAGAGGTTTTGGGAAGTTAGGCCATCTCCAACCGAATGAGGGCCAGAGGGCTTACTTTAGCCTTATACCCCTCCAAGAAATTATATTTTAATGAACAGTGCCATGCCATATTTCATACCATCTCCAACTGAGGGGGCCAAAGGGTCATATGCCAAACATAGCCATTTGACAAAAAACCATCTCCAACCAAGGGGGCCAAACATAATTTATTGCTTTATTTGAATTAATATGGTTACTTAAATTAAACTACCATATTAAAATTAAACTTAAACAACATGAAAAAGAAAAAAAAAACTTAAAACGCCTACTCCATGCTTCTTTTTGGCCCAAAGATGTGCAGCAAGATCCTGTTGTAGGTATTTATTTGTGGCACACGAACGTAAACAACAAGATCCTTTTGGCCCAAAGATGTGCAATAGGACCTCCAGTTGGAATGCAAAGAGGATCCAAAGTTGGAATTCGATGCAAACTTAAATTGAAAGAGATTGAATTGAAATAGATATTGGAGAAGGCAAAGAAGGTGTGTGAATTGAAATAAAATGACAAATTGAAATAAAATGAAGAATTGAAATAGAATGAAGAATTGAAATATAATAGAATGTGAAAGATTGAAATAAATTATGGAATTGGGAAAGTTGAAATAGAATGAAGAATTGAAATAGATTAGAATGTGAAGAATAGTATGGAATGGTGAAAATTATGTGAGAAATGGTGTAGGAATGGCTTAGGTATTTATAGGAAAATAAAAATAAACTTTTTAAAAAAATGTCCCAAAAAAAAAAATCGAATCCAATGGCTACCTGGCGTCATGCTGACGCTAGTAGTTGTTGGGTTTGAACCCGGGCTGGCTGGGGAGGGCCAGCCGGTTGGCCCAATTTCATATTTTTGGCCTTGTGGAGCCCACGAGCCCTTTGGCCTAACCCTCGGTTGGTAACAATTTTCGTAACATTTCGAGCTATTTTTAGCCATATGGCCCTTTGGCTGGGTCGATTGGAGATGGCCTTAATGCTAACACACTACGACCCGAATATCCAAGCTGACACCAAAATCGAGGCATGTTCAGCGGTGGAGCCTAAAATTTAGATTAGGAGGGGCCTTTAGACCATATGAAAGAAATTAGATAAAATATAGACATATAACTAATGAGATAAAATTAAAGGGTTTTTTTTTGGTAATGGCATGAAAAATTTTATTCGAACAAGAGTATAAATCTTTAAAATGTATGTAAAATTTAGTACTGGGATAATTATATCCTAAAAATAGAACTTGTTAAAAGCTTTGATAAATAAGTTAACATTAGATTCAAACAAAAAATTAAAATCATGGCTCAAAAGATTGTTTCATTTCAACCAACCAAGAAAAGGGTTAGTTTTTCTAAGGTGTTTTTCTTTTTTGGTTCAAAAAATAGATAAAGTATGTTGACCCAGCAAGTTTGAACCTATGACTTGCAGGAACATCAAAACGTCAAGGACCAATAAGCTACATGGTTTGTTGTTTTGAAACTAGCAGATAATGAATCTAAATCATTTCAGGATGGGCCCATGCCCACCTTGGCCTCCATATGGCTCCGCCACTGGGCATGTTGGCTAACACCTGGACGGATGGTTAGAGCTATAACATGCAGAGTCAGAGCATAGTTAAAATTAAAGTCTAAAACTAAATTAACTAAGAGTAAGAGTGCACATCGCGAGAATAAACCCTTGTTACAATGCATGCAGTGTCAAAGCATAGTTAACATTGAAGTAGAAAAGAGAATATTCTCATAATAGGAGGTAGAATTCCTACATTATTGTACCCAAATGTCAGAACCACCAATGATCACTCGTCGTCACAAAATCCAACTACTAAGTCCTAGAGAGGTGCAAAACAAAAAGTTTGAATGGGCAAAAATAAGGGTTTTTAAAACCTTTGCTTTTCGTTATATAATAACCTCTTGCTATCAAACCCTTATAGTTTCTAAAATCATACAAGTATGAAAACCTAGTAATAGTATAAAAGCGATTATGCTAAGAATATGGGTAAATCACAAATATCTCATCAATTGTAACATAATATGCTCACACACAAGTCCATGTAGAAAGAGCTACATGGAACAAGTTGTGTGTAATAAATCTACGCTCAAGTACTACATACACATGAAGCTGGTGCTAAGTGCGTTAAATACAAGTTCAAGATACAAAAGCAACTAATACAGATTGCCACCTACAATGAATCTAAAGTAAGCATAATGGTGCAAAGTGAACATATACATGAAGCTAGTCTTGGTCCCCGGACAAGTACTAGACACTGGTGTCAACATGCTTGATGAGTAGATAAAATATGTATAATCACGCCATAATAATTTCATAATTCTCAAATCGACCTCAACAAATAACATTTCTAATAAATAGCGTAGCATGATGTAAAACATTCATAAAATCACTCCGGAAACTATATAAACATAATATAGGTAAGAAAACAAAGCCCACTCAATAATAATACATCGTCGACTTGTAACCACCTTGCGGTGCCTGGCCTCTGAAATCCTCGGTATAAGTCTCCACTATATGTGTCATCAATTTCTTTTACGAGATCGATTCTCCTTAGATGCGAGTCATCACCTGGTCTTGCATAAGATTGACATCCTTGTCTACGCACTTGAACGTGTCGTAAGACTGAAAATTGATCGACTAAATTTTCGAGTTCCAGGTAAACCCCTATTTTCTGCACCCTGAGATGAATACCGTGTCCTTCAAAGTATGCACCAACATTTATCTTGTCCCCCGGTTCACATTGAGCTTATTGTTTGATAAATGTCCCAGCCAAATACAACTCTCATGCCGATTTACTACGCTGTCATGCATTGGAGAGCTGGAAGTCTCAGTTTTTTTGGTACGATTTTCAACACGGATGCAAAGAGAATCACTAGATTGGGAGTGGTCTGAAGAATAAACGATGCACAGAGTCAATGCTTTTGCATGACAGCCAAAACATTGCGGCACAACTATTTCTTTCTCAGGGTCAACCCATGTAAACCCTGATGGAAGATCATTTCCGGGGAGAAAAAGATCACCATTTCTGTTCGCGCTCATTTCCTATACCATGGAGTAAGATTTGTACAAAAAGTTAAAATACATGCATGTATGAATAAGCTGTATACGGATGGGTGCACAGAGAGAGAGAGAGATGACCTGTAGGATTTCTTTTTTAAAAGCATCAGTGAGATTGGTACACCCTTCCATATGAATCCTTGTCATGGAGTCTAATGACTGACACAAGCCTTTAATTTGCCAATTAGGGTTTATTTTGGGGTTTAATTTTCTGATATCATTCTTCTCACCAGGGAGGAAAATATATAGTGTACATGAGTGATTTACAAGGAAAGAAACATCAAATAACCTAATTACAATCTGATTACAAGGACTCAAATAGGTAACTAAACTAATTACAAAAGTCAACTCTTCAACACCCCCTTCAAGTTGGTGCATAAATGTCGTTCATGCCCAACTTGACAAGAGAGTTGTAGAACGCTTGACTTGCAACAGCTTTAGTCAAGATATCCGCCAATTGATCCTTTGACTTTACGAACGGGAATTGAATAATATTCCCATCCAACTTCTCCTTAATGAAGTGTCTGTCAACTTCCACGTGTTTTGTGTGATCATGTTGAATTTGATTGAGTGAGATATCGTTAGCTGCTTTATTATCACAAAATAAATTCGAGGTTGAATTCGAAGGATACCAGAGCTCACCAAGTAGCCTTCAAAGCCATAATAGTTCACAAACTCCTTTTGTCATACCCCTATATTCTGCCTCTGCACTTGATAAAGCAATCACTTTCTGTTTCTTACTCTGCCAAGTCACTACGTTTCCTCCCACAAATGTAAAGTAACTAGATGTGGACTGACAATCAGTAACGTTGCATGCCCAATCTGCATCGGTGTAACCCTCTATTCGACAATGACCATTCTTGGAAAACATGATGTCTCTACCCGGTGAAGACTTCAGGTATCTTAGGATGCATTCAACTGCACCCATATGTGCCTCAATCGGAGAGTGCATAAATTGACTACCATAATTTACTGCGTATGCAATATCAGGCCTGATGTGAGATAAATAAATTAACCTCCAACTAACCTTTGATAACGATCTTTGTTAGTGGGAACTTGATCAGGGTGTACGGCAAGATGGTGATTTTGGACTATGGGAGTGTCAGCCAGTTTACAATCAAACATTCTGGTTTCAGTTAATAAGTCTAGAACATATTTTCTTTGAGACAGAAATATACCCTGTTTAGATCGAGCTACTTCTATCCCCAAGAAATATTTCAAACCACTAAGATCTTTCATCTCGAACTTGGTTGCTAGGTAATCTTTGAGCCTTAAGATTTCCTCTTTGTCATCACCGGTAACAATCATATCGTCCACATAGATAATAAGTGCCGTCAATTTCCCCATTCGACGTTTCAAGAAAAGTGTATGATCGGAATTGCTCTGCCTGAACCCATATTTCCTTATAGCCATCCTGAACTTACCAAACCATGCTCGAGGTGATTGTTTCAACCCATACAATGCTTTATTCAACTTGCACACTACTCCGGGTTGTAAAATCGATGCATAACCAGGTGGAATATCCATATACACTTATTCTTTAAGATTACCATGTAAGAAAGTATTTTTCACATCAAATTGCTATAATAGCCAATCTAAGTTGGCCGCCAATGAAAGCAATACTCTACTGTATTAATCTTTGCTACTGGGGCAAATGTCTCTGTATAATCAATACCATACGTCTGAGTGTATCCCTTGGCCACCAATCGTGCTTTGTATCGTTGAACAGATCCATTAGCTCTGTACTTGATGGTGTACACCCATTGACACCCAACTCTCTTCTTTCCTTGGGGAAGTGGAACTAAATCCCACGTTTGATTTTTATGGAGTGCAGCCATTTCTTCCTCCATTGCCTTGGTCCATCGATCGTCAGATAGTGCCTCATTCAATGAACTTGGTGTGCTATCATTGGATATTTGTTGTACAAAAGCTTTGCCGAGTTCTGATAACTTATGTGATGACACATAGTCGGTAATAAGGTATTTAGAGCCTTTCATTTTTTCCGGTGAATATCGATTGGGTGGCTTTCCCCAGTTGTGCCTGAGAGGTAATTGATAATTCGGAACAACAGATACATAACCAGGGATAGTATAGCTTACCTCAGGAATATTCTCAGGAGTATGGTCATCTGGTGGTACTATATTTGGAGATGAGGGGGGAGTAGTATCCGTAGAAGTCTCAAAGTTAACAAGTGGTAACACTGTTTCCGTGGGTGAGGACGGCATTGCCTTGCCTTCCATTGATTATGTGGCCAGCACTACGGCTGCTGTTGGCTACACTGGCAGTGCAACCACTATAGGCTCGGCTAGGGGCATCGAAAGATCAACAATATTATTCATGGTCCAATCCTTCTCGTCATGCCGTGTCTCCCCCTAAGGAGGAGGATTGGAAGAATCCGAAGGGTAATACATCTCAGACTCGAAAAAAGTGACATCCATAGTAACATACATTTGACGGGAAAGAGGGTGGTAGCAACGGTACCCTTTTTGATGGAGTCTGTACCCCATAAAAATACAACGAAGAGCACACGGTTCAAGTTTTGTCCGTTGATTTTTATAAAGATGGACAAATGCAACACATCTAAAAACCCGAGGTGGGAGTACCAAAACCGAAGGTAGATGCACAAAGGTAGCAAGGACTTTGTAAAGGGGTAAGAAAATCCAAGACCTTAGATGGTAGGTGGTTGATGATAAGTGGCGGTCTGAAGAGCAACATCCCAAGAAGAGCTGGAAACAGACGCCCCAATCAAGAGTGAGCGAGTCGTTTCTAAGAGATGACGATTTTTGTGCTCAGCCACCCCATTCTGTTGAGGAGTCTGAGGACAGGGAGTTTCATGAAGAATTTCGTGATTAGTTAAATAATGGAAAAAAATCATTATTAACATATTCACCACCATTATCAAAACGCAAAATCCATATTTGAGTTAAAAATTGTGTCTGAACCATGGTGTGGAAGGTCTAAAAAGTCGAAAAAACATCACTTTTATGCTTAAGAAGATATAACCATGTCATCCGTGTGTAATCATTTATGAACGTTACAAACCACCGAATAACAGATGAAGTAGTAATAAGATATGGTCCCTAAACATCCGAATGAACAAGACCAAAAGGAGTAACACTTTTATTAGAATTCAGCGGATAAGAAACACGATGACTCTTGGCGAGTATGCAAGTGTCACATTTAAAGTCTGACATTTAAAGTCTAAAATTGAACAACCAACAAATAAATCCGGAAACATATGCTGTAAATAACTGAAAAATGGATGATCCAAACGGTGATGCCATAACCATATCTGACGCCGCTTGTGATCAACGACTCATTGGGCGAGATTGACCCATCTTATACTGACATCATCCACAAAATAGAGATCCCCCTTCTTAGTACCACGACCAATTATCTTCTTCATGAGAATATCCTGTATAAGACAAAACTTTGGATACATTAGCACACAACAATTCAATTGTTCAGCAGCTTGGCCATGAGACATCAATTTATGCTTGAGTGAAGGTACAAGTAATGTATGAGGTAAAGAGAGAGTGGGCGTGAGGCGCACGATGCCAACACCAGTTACCGGTGAGGTGACTCCATTAGCATTAGTAATATTACGTCGAAATGGAACGATATCACAAGCTAAATCAGTATGATCATAAGTCATATGGTCTATGGCATCGGAGTCAATGATCCATCTGGATGTAGTAGCATCACTATTCATATTAAAAACATAACCACAGTTACCTGAGGGCTCCAGAGACATGTCAGAAGAACTCGAAATATGAGGAGAATCATCTTGAGATATCAAAGATAATTGGGACATAGAGGTGGCAAGATTGACTTGCCCAAGCTTGGCTTACTTGTCTCATTCCCGTTGTTTCTGAAGCTTCAACGGTTCTCACCAGTCAGGATAGCCATGCTTCTCATTACCGCAGTAAGTATAACCACCAGCCGGGATGGGTGGTTTAGGACGAGGAGGACGAGGACCCGTGGTGGGTCGTGAGACTGTCCTAGCAGCAAAGAGCAAGCCCTATGTTGGGCTTGGGGCAGTAGCCTGAGGTTGCAGTTCTAGGCTCGATGCAGGTGACTTCTCGATGGCGCAGGGACGAGGTGGAGCTACTGCTCGTGTGGCAAGCCGAGCCACCATGGCTGCCCTACTTGGCAGCTGTCCTTTGGTTTTCATCACAGCTTGTCACATTCCCTCATGGCGAACATAGGAAAAAGTTTGTTCGACGGAAGGAAGGGGCTTAGTTCGTAGAATATCACTACGAATTTTATCAAACATCTCATCCAATCCTGTAAGCAAAGTGTACACACGATCCATTTGAACAATTTTATTAAAAATTTCAATATCAGTACCGCATTTCATCGGATTGGGTCGATGATAATCAATCTCTTGCCACAAAGATTGAAGATCACTATAGTATGTCTCCACCGGTCGTCCATCTTGCCTCATGTGAGAGGCCTTGCAGGTAAGATCATAGACTTGAGAGATATCGAAGCCGTTATAATATGTGTGAGCAACCGCGTCCCACACTTCCTTTTCCGTCGGTAGTCGAAGAAAATACCCAATCAGATTAGGTTCCATAAAGTTGATGAGCCAACCCTTCACAATAGCGTTCTCCGTACACCATTTGGTGAAGGCCGGATCGTCGATATATGGTTGGGGATTACTCCCAAACAAGTAGCCCAACTTGTCTTTTCCAGCAACAAACATCTCAACAATCTGAGACCAAACTCCATAATTGGCACCATTGAGTTTGATGCCAATCGAAGTAGTAGACGAATCATGATGGACAATCTGTGTAACAACTTGCGGTATAGGTAGGGTAGGTTAGGGTAGTAGTGTTTAGGGTTATAGTGTTTAGTGTAGGAGTAGAATCGGTTAGGATGGGGTTGTTTTCATCGTGGAGTGGTGATAGGTTCTCCATGTGAAGGCCGAGTTTGCTTGAGGGAACGGGTAGAGCAGAAATCCTAGGATCTCTGCTCTGATACCATGCTAATTAGGGCTTATTTTGGGGTTTAATTTTCTGATATCATTCTTCTCACAAAGGAGAAAAATATATAGTGTACATGAGTGATTTACAAGGAAAAAAACATCAAATAGCCTAATTACAATCTGATTACAAGGACTCAAATAGGTAACTAAACTAATTACAAAAGTCAACTCTCCAACATAATTTCAGTGAACTTGGGGGAGTGATTCAGATGCAGTTCTTTCATTCTCAGCATTGCTGAAAAATCTGGCATCTTTTCCAATGCGATGCACTAATCGGCTTTCAGGATTTCCAAATTTGCTGGCAAATTAGGAATTTTCTGAAGGCTTTTGCAATGCGCAACAGAAAAATACTTGAGGTTCTCCAATAGTACAACAGAGTGGTGAATCTTTGACAAACTCTTACAGGCTTCGAGTCTCAATATCTCAATATTTGGGATTCTTGAAAAGTCTGGTGATTGTTTCAGTTGATCACAAAAACCAAGATTGAGAAACTTCAATTTTTCAAGTGACTGTGAGACAAAAAGGGAAAACAAATATCAAAATTCAAATGGAAGAGAGAAAGCATGATGTTGGTATTTAAAAAACCTGGTGGAAAAAAAATTACTAGTTTGGTTGGGTTTGTATTGTACCACGTTGTCATTCCAGAGTTCTATATTGCTACCACTCAGGTCGATGTCAACCAAGTTTGGTTGATTAAAATCTTCTGGTATGACCTGCAGAGGAAAGTCAGACAAACTTAACCATCTTAACTCTTCGGGAAGATGTTTGCAGTCTCCAGTGAACTTTACGCCTTTTATTTTGAGTAATCTCAGGCCCCACATATTTCTGAATGTTTCTGTATTGAAGCTAAGCATGTCAGATTCTGGAAAGGAAAAGAAACTAAAGTAAGACGAGGGTTATTTGCTTAGACTTTAAACGGTGTAGAGCACCAGTACTGGATCAATGCCATAGAGTTTGCTTAGACATCAGTTTTGTTTTAACAATCTAAATTAGTCATCTGAGTTACAGGGATATTTTTCAAGCAACTCGGTAAATAAAATCAGTATCTTTTTTCTCCTTCATTACGAACATGTATTAAATGCAATTTGATTGAGGATGTACTTTAGGCCTGGCAAACGTGTCGTGTCTGTCGTGTTCGTGTCGTTTTCGTGTAACACCTGTTATCTTAACAGGTCGTGTCGTGTCACACCCGTTATCTTAACGGGTCCTTAACAGGTCGGGTCACTTTACCCAATGGGTAAAGTGACCCGACCCGTTATGACCCGTTAAGAAAAATATATATATTTTTTTAAATTTGCACATACCACATATATTATTATATATTACTTCAAAACATTAAAACATTTGTCGTTTAAGTACTATACCTACACTCGAAAATAAGAACCTAATAAAAAAATAATACATACACTACTAATTTATTACAAATATTAAATGTGCAAGGATATGCAAAATGAAAGAGTTTTTGTTTTCAAGATTCTAAGTCTTTCTCAAAAGTTTAAACCTCAATTTACATCGATCATCATGAAATTGTATTGGAACTTTGACTTGATCTATTGCCTTCAAGAGTTATGTTGATGATGTTTTCAGTAAGATTTTCCACGTCAGAACTCTCTTCCGCATAAACTAAGTGATCGGATCATATTTATATACATTTTTACATCAAATTTACTCGTCTTTTCTTAGTTAGTTCGTTATATTTTGAGCTATTTACGCTATTTTTATATTTTAAGAATTTATCTAGCTAAGAAAATAAAAATAACACTAGTAAAATTTTAAGTAATAAATTTGTTATTTTTACCTTGCTCACTTATTTGATTTTTGTAATTTAAAAATAAACAGAAATTAATATACAAGTGGGGCTGCCCTTTCGGTGGAGAAAATGATGGAGAGCATCTGCCCTTTGTTGAACTGAAATGATGAAGGCTGAAAGCATTTGGTGGAGGCGGCTTGAAAGAATAAACAAGGAAAATAAAGAAGTTGCCTTTTGTTTAAGGCAATAAAAGAAGCAAGCGGACAAAAATAAAGGCAAGAGGCATTGAGTGCAGCACTACAAGCGGATGAGAGGGAGAGATTGACAGAATATGAAAAAGAATTAAATAAAAAAAAGGGAACAAGAGAGCTACAAGGCGGATAGCTACAAAGGCAGTGCGGGGGAGCAAATAAGCGAGGGGAGAAGTGAGAGCTGCTTTTAGGCAGCGAGAAAAATAAAAAAAAAGAATCAAGAAGTCTCGGAGAGAAGAAAATATAAGAAAAAAAGAGAAGGAATCAAAGAGGAAGAAGCTACCATTTTGGGCAGCAACACCAAGGAGGGACGGGATATTTTGGTTGGAAAGGAGGCGCTGAGCTTGGAATTGAAGAGAAAGGCGGCTGGCAGTTGGCAGAGAAAAGGCAGCCAATAGGCTGCTGTGATCAAGTCAGAGGAAGCCTCGGTGGAGGCGCTGCTAAGGCACGGGGGCCAGACGAGCAAGTCTCACGGATCCAAGGGGATTGACACGGTGCAAATCAAATCAGCACAGTGCACAGAAAATCCTAATTCACCTCGTTTCGGTTTAATCCTCCAACTCATATTTTATTTCTGTTTTAATTTATAAATGATGTGTAATTAATTTATTTTGGCTAGAGGATAATTCAAGACCATGATTATATTTGTAATTTGAATTGGTAATTTCAGTTGTGATTTCTGAGTTGTGATTTAATTTGCTTAACTGCTTGATTAATAACTTATTTGTGTATGTTGATTAAGAATGCATACTTAATTTACATGCATGAATTTGATGCTAGAATATAAGTGAATTTCACCTAATCGTTATGAACTTATATTCATGAGTAGTGAAGGTTGCTAGTCACAATCGCGTTAAGTGAATTCTTGGCATAAGTTTCATGCAATTCATAGTAATAAGTGCCTCGTCAATGCTTATGGTTTTCATAGAACTTAATGATTCTCGCTTGTATCTCTATTATGCAATTCATGTAGGGAACTTGTGGGGAATGTTTTGGGTTGTCGTATGCAATCATCCAATCCATTAACTTTAGAAAAATCTGAAAGTTAACTAGTGCAATTCACGGTTAATTTGGGGCGTTGAGAATTCATAATTTATTGAAAGAACAACTGAAAATCAATTTAGGTTGCATATGTGTCATGTGTGGAGAAGAAACCCTCTAGCCAATCCGTCACCTATCCGTTCACTTTTAATTTTATGTTTTTGTCAATTTGTAATTTATTTAAGTTTAATTTGCGTTTCGTCAAAACCAATTCCCCCCATTATTAAAATATTATTATTTAGTTAATTTTTATTATTTTTAATCTTTTAATTTAATTTCCGTCCAATTAATTTCCTAGTTTTTATTTTAAATTGTTTTCATTATTTTGAGTCATTTTTAGTGTGTTTCGAGTTTTTAGCTTAGTTTGTATTTTCTAGAGTCTTGAGTTGTTTTGAGTCTTTTGATTTGTTTTAGTTTATTTGTTAGTTTTATTTTGAGTTATTTTAGTTAAGTGTTTTTATTTTAGTTTAGTGTTTTAAACTTTGTTTCTACGTTTTTAAATTATTTTAGAGGTTTTAGCAAGCCCTCCTAATCCCCGGCCTAGAACGATACCCTACTTACATCATTACTACAACTGTCAAAAAGAGGGTTAAATTTGTGCGGTTTAAAACCCCGTCACTAAGTATAGAAAAACCAAACATTAAAAATCATTCAAATTATGAGAAGTTTAACAAAATAAATAATTATGAAAAGAAATAAAATAATAGTACTATACCATAAGATTTTGTGATATCCAGTGTCCACGTCCACTAGTGTAAATATTTTAAATTGAAGATCGAATTTATTCATTGTATTCATATAAGGTCAAGGAGTGTAGCTGTAAAAATTCATCAAAATCAGATTTAAAATAACCGTTAAATCGTGATTTTTCGTTTATAACCGTCGAAAAACTTTGTCCCGTTACTTGATCTCTGAATGTTTGTTTTTTGTGATTTTTTGCTGATGTGATCTCGAAGCATATACATACAAGTTTGACGGTTGCGATCGTTGAAATTAGTTTTGGAGAATTTGTATCTCATTAAAACGATAGATTCACTAACACTTAGAGTTTATTTATACTTTCATTAAGTATAACATAAGATTTTGTGGTATCCACTTGTATAAATATTTTAAATTGAAGATCGAATTCATTCATTGTATTCATATAGGGTCAAGGAGTGTAGCTGTAAAAAATCATAAAAATCAGAGTTAAAATAACCGTTAAATCGTGATTTTTCGTTTATAACCGTCGAAAAACTTTGTCCCGTTACTTGATCTCTGAACGTTTTTTTTTTTGTGATTTTTTGCTGATGTGATCTCGAAGCATATACATACAAGTTTGACGGTTGCGATCGTTGAAATTAGTTTTGGAGAATTCGTATCTCATTAAAACGATAGATTCACTAACACTTAGAGTTTATTTATACTTTCATTAAGTATAACATAAGATTTTGTGGTATCCACTTGTATAAATATTTTAAATTGAAGATCGAATTCATTCATTGTATTCATATAGGGTCAAGGAGTGTAGCTGTAAAAAATCATCAAAATCAGAGTTAAAATAACCGTTAAATCGTGATTTTTCGTTTATAACCGTCGAAAAACTTTGTCCCGTTACTTGATCTCTGAATGTTTTTTTATTGTGATTTTTTGCTGATGTGATCTCGAAGCATATACATACAAGTTTGACGGTTGCGATCGTTGAAATTAGTTTTGGAGAATTCGTATCTCATTAAAACGATAGATTCACTAACACTTAGAGTTTATTTATACTTTCATTAAGTATAACATAAGATTTTGTGGTATCCACTTGTATAAATATTTTAAATTGAAGATCGAATACATTCATTGTATTCATATAGGGTCAAGGAGTGTAGCTGCAAAAAATCATCAAAATCGGAGTTAAAATAACCGTTAAATCGTGATTTTTCGTTTATAATCATCGAAAAGTTTTGTCCCGTTACTTGATCTCAAAATGTTTGTTTTTTGTATTTTTTGCTGATGTGATCTCGAAGCATATACATATAAGTTTGACGGTTGCGATCGTTGAAATTAGTTTTGGAGAATTCGTATCTCATTAAAACGATAGATTCACTAACACTTAGAGGTTATTTATACTTTCATTAAGTATAACATAAGATTTTGTGGTATCCACTTTTATAAAAAATTTAAATTGAAGATTGAATTCATTCATTGTTTAATGAATTCGTATCCCATCAAGTTTAAATTGATATTAGTTTCGGAGAATTCGTATCCCATCAAGTTTAATGAATCAATGGTGTGTATTTATGTGTGTGTGTGTGTGTATATATATATATATTTAAATCAATTTATTTTGTACCTATAATTAAATTAACACGTGTTAATCATTATAAAAATAGTGGGATATTTATTATATGTGTGATAAAAAGTTAATAACTTAAAAAAAAAATTCTCACCACTTTTATTAATTTTCATTTTTCCCTCTCTTTTTTGTTTTCTTTTCAACTTTTCTTATAATTTTCACTTTTCCCTCCGGTAGCCTACCCATCTTTTCCTAATTCCCTCTCTTTTTTATTTTATTTTCAACTTGTTTTATCATTTTCATTTTCCCTCCATTTTTCTTCAAAAAATGCGGCACTTTAAAGTTTAAATGGAATCAAAATGAATGGATTGTCTGTTCGATGGTTGGACTTGGATTGGAATATTGGATGCATCATGCATTGCTCATCGATTCATGCATATTATTAATTAATAATTATTATAGTTTTATAAAATTTAATATATATATATATAATTATAGATGATTAATATTTTGGGGTATACTTATTATAGTATATATAATTATTATAATTATTATAGTTAAAAAATTTTGATTTATTTATTATAGTTAATTAACTTAATTTAATATATATATATATATATATATATTTATTTATTATAGTTTTTAGGGGTACAAAATTGTTAAATTAATATATATAATTATACTAGTATTTTTTTAAGGGTTATAAAATTATGAAATTAATATTCTGTTTATCGTGTATCGTGTTACCCACGTCTATACCCGAATTTACCCGTTATCTTAACAGGTGCTATCGGGTTACCCGATAACGACCCGATTCGTTATCGTGTCGACCCGAACACCTGTTAATTTCGTGTCGTGTCGTGTCGTGTTATCGGGTCGTGTCAGAAATTGCCAGGCCTAATGTACTTACACATTTTTTGCTCAATACGTGCTTTACATCTTCATGATGCCACAATCTACAACGACTTCCAAACTTCTTAGGGGGATTTAGCACGCATGATTTCTCTGCCCATGTCACGAATCAAACTATGCATCATCAGATTGCCTTTTGGATCAACAATTACAAGGCATCGTGATGAGTCAATTTCATATTGTATATTTTACCCTATTCTAAGTATGTTTTGGTAATTATTTTGGTAGAATTTTGATACTTTGATTTATATTTTCAATATAGAACATCGGACTTCCTCTGGAGCAAAACATGGACAAACGAATGAATTTTGGAGTGATTCAAATTGGAGGACGTTCGTGTGTCACTTGGTGGATGCATGTCAAAATTTGGGATTTTTCTACCAAGCGGTTATTTTCTAGCGATGGAATAAAGAAGCAATGCGCAGTGCCGAAAAATGACATTTTTGGGTTTAAACGGCATTTTTGGAGCCCAAGACGACTTCTGATGGGTTCAAGGCCTTCTGGAAAAGTGTTCAGAATATTTCAAACCTTAATTCCAGTCATTATGGGCCGGTTTTGGAGCAGTTTAGGGGTCCAAAACGTGGCTGTTCAGATTTTAGGCGAATTTTACCATTTAATTTAGGTTTATGTTTCCTATTTTATTTGGGTTATTTAGTTTCCTAATTGGATTGGAAGACCTTTGATGACACACCGCGACCCAGAAAATCCACTAGGACACTGAAGTCGAGCTGTGTTGGCCGACACCTGGAAGGTGACGAAGCCATAAAGTTTAATGATGTGGAAAATGTGAATAAATTTAAACCTAAAAGTGCCTATACATCAGAGTGTGCTCGTGAGCGGGAGCGAACCCATCTCACACGTGACTTCAGAGCATAAGCAAATACAGAAGAACGGGCAAGAATTATACCCTCAAAAGTAGCCACCAAACCAGAGATTCGCCAATAATCCTCGTCGATACGAACCTTAACAGCTAACCTGGAGGGGCGCAAAACAGAAAACGTGAGTGGGCAAAAACAAAGCTTTTCAAAACCATTTCAATATCAAAAGTACTAACCCCTCTCTGTAAAACCCGTATACTTTCCCAGAAAATAATACGTATATACTCATATACCAAAATAGGCTGTAAAACGATAAAACTCGAATATGCCATGTCCGAAATATGCTATGCCAAAATATCCAGCCAAGAACATATGCATCGATCAAGTGAGATAAAATCAATACTCAATATATATGACGGCAATATAAATCTATAACTCCTCAACCACTATCCTGCATACGAGTCGGAACCACCTTTAGTGGTCTGTACGATAGGCTCGGTGTATAAAATACGCTCAGTGCTACGATCACGTGAAGGCTGTGCGACGAATCGCGGGTCACCTACGAGTCGGAACCACCTATAGTGGTCTGTACGACAGGCTGGCACTTGCCTTGGATCCAAGGTGAGCATACGGTGTGGGAGGTGAACGATCACGTGAAGGCTAGGCCCTACTCTGGCGGAGCACAAACATTCGAGGTGCAGGACTATGAGCTATATCTCAATCTCACCATCAACATCACAATCATCATTACCAATATATATACTCACCTGACTTACCTGAGCGTCCACGGCATCGCAGGATAATCAACACAATCATAACAATAATATAAAAGATATTCGACATGGCATATCAATCATAAACCATTTCAATTTCAAAACCATTAAAATGTCATTTCTGGGAAAACCAAGTGTATATATATATACTGAAAACAAAAGCCCACTCACCTGGAGTCCACGCTACATCCCCCCTATCACGACTCTCGAGATATCTCAAATGATCACCGCCTAGCATAAATATCAATCATGTCTTAGAATTCGTACTGAGAGAATATGCAATTTATAATAAATGCATCCCTACGAATTTGATCTGGAAGATCCGTACCATGCATCTTTGATCCGTCACTTCCAATAATCCACATTAAACTTCTAGAACAATACCCCAAAGTTTCGTTACGATCCAACGGTTGGATCTCCGCCAATTGCCAAAACCAAGTGGCGGTTAACGTTTTATTTACAAACTTACAATTCCAATTTGGGAAGATCCGTACGACGGATTCCCGATCCGTAAATTCCTACATTCCTCAAATATTATGTACTACAACATACTAAATTTTAGTGACGATCCAACGGTCGGATCGTCGATTCATATTTTGACATATTACAGAAACGTAACGAATTTAGGTCCTAACGATCAATTTACGTCAATCCGTCACCAAAACTAATATCAAGGCATTGAATAACACCTAAAAACATCATTGGCGGCCCTCGGGCCACGTGCCGCCGAACGTGGCGGTTGGCCGCCCTCGAGTCGCCGGAAAATTCAACATTCACTAAAAATTCTCAAAATTTCCAGAATTAAAGATCTCAATGAGTAGAACAACTTTCATACCTTCAAGAAAGTCCAACTTTGCCTCGAAGACCTTCAATTTCATCAAAACCCGCAAGAGTGTGCGGGGCGTGCCAACTCGTCGGCCGAGCTCGACCAATGAGTAAAAATGTCATGATGTTGTGTGGATGCACGCGGCTGACTTCTGTGTCTTGCAACTGCTGCCGAGAAAGGAACACGTCTCGGCCTCTGGGTCTTCAAGCCTGATGACAAGGCTACCAATTACAAAGTTCATGGCTCGTCGTTGTCCGATTCGACAACAGTCACCGTATTGGTGAAGGTAAAACCACGCCGAATCGATACTAGAGTATAGGGGCACAAATACTCAAAGCGGATGAAGGTCTTGACAATAAACGTGGTTTGCCCGTCCAAGTGCCAAACTTTGAAACCCACTTATGAATATGCGATCATAAAATAACTCGGCGTCGAGGCACCGAGCCTAAGTATGTAACGAATGCCATCGTCCATTTCCCGATTCGTCATTTGACGATCGGCCGAGTGAGCATGTAACGAATGACATCAGTTTGGGCGATAACTTGAGTAACGGATGGGAGCATGTAGTGCCTGAGTTTTGAAGCAGCAAAGAACAACGCTAAACAGAGCTTTTTGACAGTCGTGTAATTGATCTTAGGAGCATTAAGGTGGCGGCTAAGATAAAAGATAGTCTGTTCGCGGCTAGCGTTGTTGTCTTATGCTAGAAGACAGCCGATGGACCCCTCGGCCGCCGAGATGTACAACTTAAAGGGGTTTTCCACGTCGAGGTGGAACAAGGACAGGTGGGGTGGTTAGAGCCACATTGATCTGTGTGAAGGCTTCTTCGTGCTTGGTGCGCCACTCAAACCTGTCAGTGTCCTTAAGTTTTAACAAAGTGGAAAAGCTCGCATTTTTCCTGCCGAATTTGCGATAAAATGGCGGAGAAAGTTGATCTTGCCGAGCAGCGACTGTAATTATTTCTTAGTCGTGGGGGGCGGCGTATTGACGATTGAGCGGGCCTTGTTTTCATCAATCTTGATGCCTCGGTAATGGACCAAGAACCCCAAGAAATTGCCGGCTGAGATGCCAAAAGCACACTTGGTCGGGTTCATTTTGAGGTTATGTTGGAGTATGCGAAGGAATGACTGGCGAAGATCCTCTAAGTGTGTTGGTCGCCGTTTGGACTTGACGACAACGTTATCAATGTACACTTCAATGGTAGTTCCAATTAGATCATGGAAAATGGCATTCATCGCTCGTTGGTACGTAGCACTGGCATTTTTTAAACCGAATGGCATGACGACCCACTCGTATGTGCCGATTGCCCCCGAGCACCGAAAAGTAGTTTTGTGAACATCAACCTCGACAATGAAAATCTGATTATACACGGTGTGTCCATCCATAAAGGAAAAGATGGCGTGGTTGGCCGCTGCGTCGATTAGGAAATCCAAAATCGGCATTGTGTATTCATCTTTGCGAGTTGCCAGATTCAGATTTCGAAAATCGATACAAATTTGCAAGGCCCCATTTTTCTTAAGGACGAGAACTATATTTGCCAACCATTCGACGTATCGAGCTGTTCGAATGAACCCGGCATTCAAAAGTCGAACAATCTCGTCTTTTATGCCGAGCTGCACTTCGGTCGAAAATCGTCGAGGTGGTTGGCGAAATGGTTTGCACCCTGGCTTGATGCGTAACTCATGTTCGATGAGCTTTCGGTCTAAACCAGGCATCTCATGGTAACTTCAAGCAAAACAATCTTTGAATTAATTTAATAAATCACAAAGCTCTGTTTTCATAGATTGGGGTAACAAAGCACTAATAAACAAAAGTCGTGGCTCCTCGGCCGTCCCAACATTAATTTCTTCAAAAGGGTCTTTGACCTGAGGCCGATTATCTTCGAGTTCGGCCGGTGCAGCTCGGACCTTGTCTAGTGACAGAACTGGGCCGTTGTCTCCTTCTGCCAAAAATTTGATTAGGTTGACTCCCGAATTTGGTTGCCTAGAAACCGCATACCAGTGGGCCAGCAGTCGTTCCATGGTTGAGGAAACCGCGGCCTGGCACCGTTCTTGGGTAACGTCAATCATCGAGATCGGAAAGTAAATTGGCCAATCCGAGTCTCGCCGATTCCTGGTGGACAGTTTCGGCGGCAACCTCAATGGCCTTTTGTACATAAATCGTTGTCGGCTGTCCTTCCTCATTGAAACCTTGAAGGGTAATGTAGCTGACTTGATCATCGTAATAACGAGCTTAGATCATGTTAGCCTCGAATGGCTGGGCATCGACCGGATGGACAACGACTGATTTCCCGTCCCAGAAGACAAGGACTTGATAGAGTGACGACGGAATGTAGCCGGTCTGATGGATCCAATCACGGCCGAGCAAGGCGTTATATTCGGTCTTTGAGTCGACAATAAAGAATGCGGTCATGTGATTGCGCCCGGCTACAGTTACCTCCAGGGGAAACCCTCCTGTTATCTGGGACCTATCTCCTACGAAGCTGCTCATAGTTATCCCAGACGGAATGAGTTCGTCGTTTAACCGTCGTAAGGCTCGCATGACGGACACGGGCATAACATTGACGGTGGCCCCACAGTCGACAAACACTTTAGAGACTGGGTATCCTTCTATATGAGCTGTAATGTACAACAGCTTCAAATGCTGTAGATTGGTAGTGGGGGGATCGGGGAAACAACTCAGCGAGGGCTACCGTCAGCTTATCTTCTTTGCCTTCTAACCCTTCTTCTTCAGTGGCGACGAAATCAACCTGGGTCGCTTCATCGGCAACTACATCATCATCCACGGATGTTGGCTGGGGAATAGTGGTCTGAAATTCGGCGGGTAAAACGTGAACCATACTGATCTCCATATTGTCCAGGATAGAAGGGCCCAATGGGTCATGGTCCTCTTTTCCTGGGTCGTCGACCGAAGCATGCCCTTCTTGAGTGTCGTTGACGAAGGCATCCGTTGTATTATCGAGTATCAACTCTTCTTCTTCTACCGAGTTATGTTCGATGTTTCCCTCAGGCTCGCTCGTTAGTGGGACATGTACTAGTTGACGAGCTTGTTCTTGGTAAGCAATTAAAGCGTTTCTTGTGTCAAGATACGCGTCGAGTCGCGCTATACCTTCTTGTTCATCGGTCGTGAGGCCGAAAAGCACTACTGCCGAGAAAACTTCGAAATCGTACCTCAAATATTGAAGATCTTCAAAGAAAAAGGGAAGCTCGACGACGTGTAGATCCGTGTATGGGTCAACCTCAAAGCCGAGCACCCGAGTCTCCCTTATGTGTTGGAATCTTGCCTTTATTGCTGGGTTTGTAGTCTTTTGAATTATCTGCTCGGCGTCCGGGGAGGTCAGAGCCAAGTCGAGGGCCTTTTGACATTCTTTTGGCAAACCGTACAAATCATTGGCCGAATGCGTCTTATGAAACTCTCGTATATATTCTAGGGCTTCGCCAACGAAGGGAGGATGGAGATTCCATTGTATCTTGATCAATGGTTCTGATGTTGGTACCGGAGGGAGCTACTTTTCTGATTTCTTCCTGATTTGCTCGAAACGAGCTTTCATTTCCCCTGATCGAAGCAGGAGTTTGATCCACTTGTCAGACTCCTCGAACGTGGTTTCAATGTCATGGTCTGTGACCTTCTTTCTTTCGAATAACCCAGCTGTGTTTGCTGAAGGTTGACGGTCGTCCCCACTCTACCCTATTTCTTTCGGCTGCCACTTGGGAGCCGAAGAAACTTGGGCCGCTTGTCGTCGAGCCATTCAATCTATCCTCTGACAGCGACGCTTCTGAGATTTGGACAAAGTGGTGTACATGCCTGTTGGGGAATTGTATGTATACCATCGATGGTCGCATGGCTCAGGTGGTTTGAAAGTCTTTTGGTTCGACCCGGAACTGCTGTATCTTCATGAATAGTAATCCTCATTGTAAAACGGGGCATCAAAGTCAAGTCGTCGCTTGACCGATGATGATCCAGCAGCTTGTGATTGGGGTCCGAGTCTATCAAAACACCTTTTGGCGTTGGCCTGAACCGAGCACCTTCGGTGAGTTTATCGTGACTGCGGACGATTGTTGGAGTGTCGCCGTGTTTGGTTGTGCCGTTACTGGAGGTTGCCTCTCATTTCATTCAGTTATGGTTACTTGCACCTTGCAACGGCTACACAACACGACTGGCCTGTCGGGCTCTTCCTTACTAGCTCCGGCCATAGCTTCTACTATAGCAGGTCCTGTTAGTTCTGTTGGTGGTGCATTAGAGGATAAGTCAATTTTGAGTCGTGGCCGAGAACCCTGCCTCGGAACATGCTGTATCTGTGTAAACTCGACTTTTACCTTACCCTTGTTCTTTGGCATATGGACATCGACCATGCCGACTGTCGCTGAGGGGAAAGGATTGAAGTCGACAATCATCTGTTTCTCTGGGTTCAATTTACCCTTGTCGATCCAACCTTGAATAGCATCGCGAAACACCACACAATTATTGGTTGTGTGCTTACTTGAATTGTGGTACTTGCAGTAGACCTTATCTTTTAATTCTTCGGCCTTCGGGATATTATGTCCTAGCCGAAGCTTGATGATCTTTGCTGTCAACAGCTGGTCGAAGATAGCGTCAGCCTTGATGATGTCAAAAGTATAAACCTTGGAAGTTTTGGCTGTAGTTTCTTCAGGGGCCACGCGAGCTTTGGCATCTTTAGTGTGAGCTAGAGCCTTGCAAATGTACGGCTTGTCAATGACAATTTCGGATGCGTCTATACTGGCATACTGGGTGCTGTCTCCTTCGGTCGAGGCATAACTGACCGAAAGATTTTTGTATATAGCACCTCTGGTTGAAAATATTGATACATTTTCTTCTCGGAGTGTACTCATATTGTTCCACATGCTGGGGCAGTTCGTACATATCCCAGAAAGTTTCCCCCAAGAACTTCTTCTTACACTCCAAGTTGAGGCCATTGAGAGCGATTCTTACGAATTCCACTTCTGGGAGAGGTACTCGGCACCAATTCCTGGCCGATTTAAACCTTGTTAGGTACTCCATTGGTGACTCATCAGATGCTTGAGCCATCCTAGCCAACGAGGATACTGACATCTCCATTCCTGGTCGATAGAACTGTTCGTGAAATTTCTCGACCAGCTACTCCCAACTTTGGACCGAATTTGGGGGAAGATTAATATACCATGCGAATGCTGGTCCGGTCAATGAGAAGTTGAACAACCGTAATTTGTAATTATCACTGTTAACATCCCCACATTGTGCAGTAAAACGCACCACATGTTCGAGGGAAGATAACGACGATTCCCCCACAAACAGACTGAAATCTGGGATCTTAAAACCTTTTGGGTACTCGAAATGCTCAACATACTATGGGTATGGATAGATAAACTTGGGAAATTTCAGCCCCTTCTTCAAGGCCGAATTAATCATTCGCTGAATCTCTGCAGCATTCACGGCGGGTGTGCTAGGTCCACAGTCAGTTGTTGAACTGGTTGATCCGTTGTTTTTCTCTAGATTAATTGTTCTAGGCCGAGCAGATCCGACCTCGGCCGCTGACGTAGTCGCTACGTTATATTTGGGCAAGGGCTGTCTCGTTCGATCGGTCAATCCCAAATTGGGGGTAATGTGGACCAAGTATTCGAACAACTTGGTCTGCATAGTACTTTTCCTTCGTACCTCTTCCAAGACTGACTGTACATCTCGGCCAACGGTTTGTTCGAATTGCCGGGATTGCTCTTCCAATCGTCTCTTGAAAAACAACCGGGACGGTGGGTCAGTAGCATCACCCCCATCCTCATCACAGTCCTCCACTATTCCTTCGACCAAATTGTCCTTTATGACCTTAGTGAGAACCCATGTGTGATAAGGTGGCTCGCCGAGAATTATTTCCCTTTCTCGACGTGGGTTAGGTGTCATGGCATCATTGGTCTCTGCCTGTGATGAATTTTCGGAACCCGTATTATGGATCACTGGTGCGGTGTTAGACTTTCCCATTCCTGTCTTCTTCTTCACCGAACGAGTCTCGACGGGCATGAACTTCGTAGTTTTAGCACTGGGTCCCACTGGGCGTGCCAAAATGTTGACTACAAAAATTACCTAGCCTACGTGGCGCGCATGCCGAGTAAATAGTAGACTAACTATGTCCTTCAAATGTGTGCGAGGCGTGCCAACTCGTCGGTCGAGCTCGACCGATGAGTAAAAATGTCTTGATGTTGTGTGGATGTGTGCGGCTGACTTCTGTGTCTTGCAACTGCGGCGGGGAAAAGAACACGTCTCGGCCTCTAGGTCCTCAAGCCTAAAGACAAGGCTACCAATTACAAAGTTCACAGCTCATCGTCGTCCGATTCGGCAGCAGTCACCTTATTGGTGAAGGTAAAACCACGTCGAATCGATACTAGAGTATAGGGGCACAAATACTCAAAGCAGATGAAGGTCTTGACAATAAACTTGGTTCGGCCGTCCAAGTGCCGAACTCTAAAACCCACTTGTGAATATGCAATCATAAAATAACTCGGCGTCGAGGCACAGAGCCTAAGTATCAGTAACACCTCACTTCGCCGAGATGGCTGGTGAGATGACCTCTGTCGACGGGGATCCAGAAACCCTCGTCGGCTGAGACTTGGATAGATAACCAGTCGACCCTATCGCAGTGCTGTTTATCCAAACTGAAGGTGCCTCACGGACGGCTGGTTCTACGGCAACAATGTTGTTTATCCAAACTGAAGATGTTTACCGGTTGCCTTCATAGTGCTGTTTATCCAAACTGAAGGTATGAAGGCGAAAAAGAAAATAAAAATCTCAAGGGTGTTGAGAGGTTTCGCGTAGAGCGAGAAATTGCGTAGGGCAAATTTGTGTGTTGAGTTTAAGATCCCCTGCATGCTGCCACTGCATCTGTATTTATAGGCCGAATACCCTTCTGATCGAATCATAACTCTACTCAGACTAAGACTCCTTACCCTAATCGAATTTTACCTCGCTCGTTCCTTCTTTCGCGAGGACTCTGAACCTAACCTCGCCAAAACTCCTTCTTGCACTGGGGTTCTTCATCCATTTCCTAAACAAACTTCGCTTTCTCTATCCAGAAGAGTCCTTCTTTGAACGGGATTTGGCCGGCCCCAATTTAGCCGGCCCATCTCTTAAATATTCTTTAACGTCTGTTACTATGCCCCTGGGCCGAGAAATACTTCACGCTCGGCCCAAACCGCTATCTTGGGCCCAAACAGTAGGTAAGAACCTACGACTTCAAGTGCAAGTGGTAAACCCTCACAATAATCAACAGCTTCTCTTGAGACTTCAAGATATCCTTCATTAGGAGAACTCTTTCCAAAGGCACCCCAACTAAGGAGCTCAAGAGCTTCATCGTTATTCATTGCCGGCAGAGAACATACCTCATCCACCACTTCAGGTATCTGTAGCAAATGTTTATCTCTTGTTGTTATAACAATTCTACTTCCTGAATCAAACGAGTCACGTTTTATAGCTAATTTATCTATCTGTGCCACAAAGTCTATATCATCAACTATGACAAGAACCCTTATGTTGCGAAGTCTTGATTTGATCTCCTTGGTCCCTTCATTGGCTGTACTCACCTTTATGTTGCCCGATCTCAAAACATCAGACAGAAGTTTGTTTTGCGAATTAACCAGTTTCTTATTTCTCTCACCTTTGAAAGAAAACATGCACCATCAAAGTCATAGTGGTATTCGTTGAAAATAGCTTTTGCGATCGTTGACTTACCTAGTCCGCCCATCCCCCAAATTCCAATTATGCGAACATCATTTGATCCTCCAACATCTAAATAATTACTGATTTTTTGCACGCGAGAATCTATTCCAACTGGGTGTTCGGCTACCTTCAAGTAATTGCTCTCCAGTTCTCTACTAATTCCTTCATACCTGGTAGGTAAAATTCAATTCAAAATTAAGCAGAAGATTTACTCTTACTCATTATCACTACAGAGCTTGGGAGTGGAAGATTTGAAAGCCCAATGATGAATCAAAATCTTCGAAAACCATTAAAGCATCATAAACTTCAGAACTTAAATTTATATATGCATATGCGTAAAATCAAATATTTGATTTATGTGGTTAGCTCGTTATCTGACCATACATGACACACATAATGTATTGACAAATTCTCATGGAAGAGTTTGGAAGTTCTGCATTGCAATGTGTAAAATAATTTCATTCTTTGTTGTCATTTGATAAATATGAGAGTTAAAAAGACCAATGCACTATTTAGCCAATTAATAACTTTTGTTAGAAGGAACTAAGGTACTGCATGTTTTTACAAAAAAAAATGGACTGGGAAATTAAAAAATACAAAATATAAGAAGGGAAAAAAGAAATAAGAAAGTACCCGTCAGCTCCCAAAAAACAATCCGGATGTTGGTCAAAATCGTATAAATGCAAGTGTGAATCATGCATATTTTCGTTCATAAATTTGTCCCATACTAGATTAACCCCTATTCTCTCCACTCTCACAGAAGCATCTGCAGTTTCAACAGGCTTTACAAATACATCAACCTTGTCCCCTCCTTGCAAACTGAGCACATAGTTCGATATTTGTCCCTGCCAAAGATAATGGTCATCAAGTGTACAGGAAGTTGGTACCGAGGCAGGGGCGGAGCCACATGGGGACTAGGGTAGTCCAGGGCCTATCTTGGAATTAAATTTATGTGAATTGTGTAGTGATTTTTGCAATAATGTGCATGTGGTGTGTTGGTATATTAGGTTTTAGAAGTTCCATTAGTAGGTCTTGGGTTCAACGCCTATTGATGGAAAGCTATTTTTTAGTTTTTTTTTTACCAATTACGCTTCTGCCAACATTCTGATTTCTTTTAAATCAATTATTTTTTGGTTAGTTCATATAAGGCAAGATATATATATTCGAGAGGAAAATTAAACAATATTAAAAAACATCGTAATAATAGCTTATTGTTTTGTTAGTTCATATAAAACAAGGTATATATATTCGAGAGGAAGATTCAATAATATTAAAAGAAAAATATCGTAATAATAGTTTAAGCTAGTTATAACGTTATTATCAATTTTGCGTTAGATGTCAACAAATGTTCTATTTACTATGACATCTCTCAATACTAATTTTTCATACAAATTTTAAAGCTCCATCACTCTTGTTTGATTCAAATTTTCCATGATATTACTAAAAAAAAATTCTAATTTCTTTCATTAGTTTAAAGGCCCCTCCTGGCATGAATTTCTAGCTCCGCCACTGTACCGAGGCATATGTTATCCGGGCGACCAAAGCAGTACGCTTGGTTTTATTACTAACGAGAATGCCGAGAGGACCTTCATGTTGTTTCTTTGAAGAGTATATGCAGAACAGAGTCAACCCGCAAAAATTGCGACCAACAACTAGAGGTATGTGAAAACTGACCAGATCACGCTCGACAAATTCAAACCATTCAGGAACAAGATTTCCATTGAGAAAAATGCCACCATATCCACAAGAAGTCCATCACTGTAACATGTAGAGACAGATTTGTAACAACAATACATAGTTATGCATGCATGTGTCAAATATATGTCCTTTTGTGTGTGTAGTGGAAAGAGAAAGAGAACAGGCTAGAGAGAAAGAGAGACCTGTAGGATGTTCTTTCTAAAATCAGTAGTGAGATTGATGCACCCTTCCATATGAATTCTTGTCATCGAATTTAATGACACATCCAAGCCTGGAATCTCTGTGAGTTTGCATGAATGACTTAGATACAGCTCTCTCATATTCGACAATTCTGAAAAATCTGGCATTGTTTCTAACGCAGTGCACAAAGCCGCTCGCAAGACTTTCAAATTTGTAAGTAAATTTGGGATTGCATGTAGGTTCGTGCAATCATCTAAACACAACGTTTCAAGCTTAGAAAGACCACTGAGGCTTGGTAGGCTACAAAAACTATTTTTCCCAAGATTTAAATCTTCTAAAGAAATTAGACTCCCAAGATCCTTCGGGATTTCATCGTCTGTTAAAGTGCAGCATCCAAGATCTAATTTCCGTAAAGAGTTAAAGCCATGTAAAGAAGGGGGCAAAAGACTAGTTGATGGTGACTTTTTCACACCATGTTGAGATGAAAATCTCAGCTTTAGTATTTGTCTTATGGGTATGCCGTCTGCTGTCTTATGGTAACTCCTTCCCAAGCCTTCAACCAAGTTTTCAAATCTTGAACAGCTGTTAAGAAGAAGAGTTTCAATAGACTTGGTGTTTGGACTTGCCAGCTGGGCCTCACACCTCTATTTCATCACAGGCCTTTTTGTAAATAAATGACTAGTCCTGTCTTTAAAGGCCATGATGCTTAGCTAGGGTTTTACTCTTTGGTATGGATATAAAAGTGTATGGATCAGCCCTTTGAAGGCAGACAATGAATGAATGAAACCTCTTTTCTCCTTTTGCCATAAATTTCTCTCTTATGCCATCTATCTTTCCTGCACTATTTTCAATTCTTTATATTTTCAGCTCTTGATCCGACTTGGTCTGACACGCTCCAATCCCAATGTGTCTTCGGGACATCGGGATGGTCACGTGCTGGCCGTCACCCGAGGGGTGACGAAAGCCATTTAGCATGCATGAGAACGAGAAATAAATAAGAATTATGAATTTAATGGTAATAATATGCATTAGAGGAACGTTTTCAGAGCATACAACTAATTAAAATACTAGAAAAGAAATGATATAAAATAATAAAGACAAATGAAGTGGGTCCTACACCGAGGGGACCCGAAGATGCCGATGCGGAAGTGCTTTGATGCCAGGATTGTATGCCTCGATTCTAAGTCCTGAAGGGGGCGCAAAACAAACATGAGTGGACCAATTTGATATACATATAATAAAACAGTTCACAATGTACTAACCCCCAGGTTTTATGAAAACTCATATAGCATGATATATAAAATAGGTTTTCTGAAACCTAGCATGCCGTGCCATGTCTCAAATCATAACTCATAAACATACATAATCACTAGTGAAAAGTGTCCACGTATCCCTCCAGGCCCTATGCCATCTCCCCGTCCCTGAGCATACAGTCAAAGGAAAATATCGCTTTAAGCCTTGTGCTAGCTCCCCGTCCCTGTGCTAATAGCCAGAGGAAAAACACTCTAGGCCCTATGCTAACACCACCCGTCGCCCGGGACGGACCGGAATCTATCCATACGTCCCGTAGTGGAAATTGGGACCACTAGGTAAGTACAAAATCATTGAACATATATATATATATTGAAAAGCAACTTCATAGTATAAAGTCATCTATCATCTATACTATAAAGAGGTATTCAAAACGTATTCTAAATATCATATCATCCAGTAGATATTATATAAAGAATACGGGTTATAAGAAAAATAGTAATAATTCAAAATAGCCTTAGTAAGCATGTTATCTCACAAAATGTTTCATAAAACGTAATCATCAAATCATGCTTCTCATGTATGCATTTCTACTAATAAAACATGCATTTTTAGAATTGGTCCACTCATGTTTGTTTTGCACCCCTTCAGGGTTTAGAATCAAGGCATACAATCCCGGCGTCAAGACACTTCTACATCGGCATCTTCGAGTCCTCTCGGTGTAGGACCCACTCCTTTTGTTTATTCAATTTTATATTCTTTCTTTTAGTATTTCAAATTAGTTGTATGCTCTGAACAAGTTCCTTAAATGCACAAGTTTGATGGTTTTCCAACGTTGGTAAGCTTCTAAAAACCTGTGGGTTGTGTTTTAGGGTTGGATCAAAGCTTGTTTAAGTTGTATGTACGTTTGAATCATAGAAAATAGCTTTGGGAAGGTTTTCCAAATTTTTCAACGAGCACCGCCCCTTTCGAGGAAATTTTCGGTCAAAACACGGTGAGTTGGCCTGCGTGCAAGGTATTATTCTCTTCGTCTCGTCGAGTACTACAACTTTCCTTTTTGCTTCACCCAATTTCGTTGAGTATTCAAGAAGTTATACTCATTTGAATCTTACCAAGTTTCCGGCGAGTCCGACGGCTTTCGAGGTGTTTTCGGCCAAACCACGGCTAGTTAGATGTCGTGCATGGTACCATTCTCTTTGTCTCTTTGAGGACTACAACTTTCGTTTTTGTTTCACTTTATTTCGTCGAGTATTGACAAAGTTATGGCCGTTTAAAGTTAGTGTAGCTTTCCGGCCTTCCTCTTCCTTTGGGTCCGGCAACCCATGTGTTGGACTCGGGCTAGGTTTTCAAGCCCAACCCCTTTCATACCCAGGCTCTTGGGGCCGAGTAGAAGATGGCCTTTGGGCCATTTTACAACTTGGGCTTAAGCCAGTTAGACCCAAACCCAACCCAAATCTTTTATTTTAAATTTTAATTATTTAGTTAAGGCCTTTGGGCCTTCCAAGTTAGGGCCCTAAGCCTTTTTCTTCTAAAACCCTAAACCCTTAAGGACCCAACCCATTTACCTAACCCAAACCCAATAACCCAAGCCCAAACCCTAAACCAGGTTTGACCCTTTTGACCTATCCGACCCGTTGACCTGTGTTGACTGACCCGGTCTAACCGTTGACCCGGTCAACGGTCAACGTTGACTTGATTTTGACCGGTCAACAATCAATGTTGACATTTTGAGTTGATTTTTTCGGGTTTCGTCCGAAACCCCTCCTAGACTAATTTCGACGTTCTGGACCCGTTTTTGAAGTCCGTTTTCCCAAGTTAAATTGTTTGAGTAGAGTTTAACCAAGTGTACCCTTTATGTGCTTAGGGGCAACTATTGTAGTGTTTCTATCTTCGCTAGCAGTGCAGCTTTTGACGGCGAAGTACTGTGAGTGGACCCCTTCTAAAAATGCATATTTTATTAGTAGAAATGCATACATGTGAAGCATGATTTGATGATTACGTTTTATGAGATAACATGCTTACTAAGGCTATTTTGAATTATTACTATTTTTCTTATAACCTGTATTCTTTATATAATATTTGCTGGATGATATGATATTTAGAATACGTTTTGAACACCTCTTTATAGTATAGATGATTGTTGTCTACAAAAATCACCTAGCCTATGTGGCGCGCATGCCGAGTAATTAGTAAGCTAACTACGTCCTTCAAATGTGTGCGGGGCATGCCAACTCGTCGGTCGAACTCAACCGGGGAGTAAAAGATGTGATGTTGCGTTGATGTGCGTGGCTGACTTCTACATTTTGCGATTGCGACCGAGAAAGGTACACGTCTCGACCTCTGGGTCCTCAAGCCTGAAGATAAGGCTACCAATGTGCCGAATGTAGTAACATGGTAACACCTCACTTCGCCGAGAAGGCTAAGAAGATGACCTTTACCGACAAGGACTCGAGAACCCTTGTCGACCGAGACTTGGATAGGTAACCAGTCGGCCTCAATGCAGTGCTGTTTATCCAAACTGAAGGTGCTCTGAGCTCGACTGATTCTACGACAGTAGTGCTGTTTATCCAAACTAAAAATACCACTGGTTGCCTTCACAGTGCTGTTTATCGAAACTGAAGGTGTGTCGGCGAAAAAGGAAATAAAAATCTCAAGGTTGTTGAGAGGTTTCACGTAGAGCGAGAAATTACACAGGGCAGATTTGTGTGTTGAGTTGTAGGTCCCTTGAATGGTGCACCGCATCTTGTATTTATGGCACCATTTACTTACGTCTCTCACATGACACCCCTAGCTAGCCATAACTCGAATCCCTTGAAGATAAGAAATTGATACACATAAAACTCTTAATAGCCATCCTGTTTAGCTGTTTAACCGTGACCCATCCTCAAATTGATTTGATAACATCAAATCAATTTGCATGCACATGAAACTCTTTGCCTACCATCCTGAGGAACCATGCAATGTTGGTATACATGCTTACGTCCAAGTGCATGCACTACTAAAGTTCAAACTCTTTATCCCATGTCGTGCTTACCCATTGCCAAATATATGCTAATTATTATCATATATTTCCACCCTAATAATTATCCCAATCTAGGATATACCGCTCCATTATTTCTGATGATTATCCGGGATTTCATCTTGCCATCCCATGCATAGAAGAAGACCATGCATCTTGACAATTCTAATCACACCCACCATGCTACTCCAATTTGATAACAAGAACTCCCAGTCCATTCAAACTATACTGCTTTCTTGGAGATATATTATTTCCATAAGAAAATGTCAAGATAAATTATTATTAAAAGATAAATATTACGAAAAAAAACCATAATATTATCTTTAACAAAATTATCCTCACTTCTCCATCCGACGGTCGGGAACCATGCTTACTCAACGGCCTCGATCGCTTGGGCCGATAGTGTAAAATCGGGTCCAAACATTGTCCCCTAATTTTCTTGAACTTTGGCTCTTAAGCCGAATGGTCAGGGAAATTAATTTGCATGCCATGACTTGTATAGGCCAAGATTCCACGTCGGTAGGATTTGTCATGTTGCAACCGCTGCCTTGCCGAATTGCACTATGGTCGAGCTCGACCAATTCATACAGTCAAAAGACAGAACTAATGAATGGGGCCGAGAACACTGGACTGAGAAAAAGCTGGGCTGCCGAGAGAATTGAATCTTGATAGCCTCTATGCAAATGCGAAAGGCTTGAGAGTAGCCGTGGCTCCTAATTAACACATGTTCTAATTGCAGGATGAACATAATCAAAATCATTTACTTCTGCTAATAAAAGAATCGTTGAATCTTCAAATCTTGGTGACCTGCAACCGCATGACCTTTCAACCATTAAAATAAAGGAACTAAATCGCCGAGTTGCCGAATGCCAGGCTGTTTTTTTTTTCCTTTTTTATTTTTACTTTGCTTGACCTCGGCGACCTTTTTACCTTTCTCGACCTCGGCTTATCCTCGGCCAAAAGCTCCTCAAATTAAGGCCAGATACATATGCCAAACTCAAATTAAGGCCAATTTGACCAAAAGCTTCTTTTTTTTTTTTTTGAATATACATATGCCGAGGCTGAGAATCCTCCATTTCCCTTACATATATATTGTTTGGGCCCAAAATAGCAGTTTGGGCCGAAGGAAGACTTTCTCGGCCTAAAAGAAGATTTACACGGAACCCTAGGAACTAGGTGGGCCTAGGACATCAACTTTTCCTTAATTTAGGGTGAGAAACATGCCCTAAAACAAGGAAAAGAGAAAAAGAGAAAGCAAGTGGCCTTTTTATGTGACTTGGTTCCAACAAGAGAGGATTCGGACACTATAAATACAGAAGCAGTGGCAACATGCAGAAGACCTTCAACACAACACACAAATCTGCCTTGCGCAATTCCTTGCTCTACGCGAAACCTCTCAACACCCTTGAGAACTTTATTTTCTTTTTCACCTTCATACCTTCAGTTTGGATTGACAGCACTGTGGAGGCAACCGGTAAACATCTTCAGTTTGGATTGACAGCACTGTTGCCGTAGAACCAACCGTCCGTGAAGCATCTTCAGTTTGGATTGACAGCACTGCGACAGGGTCGATTGGTTATTTATCCTAGTCTCGGCCGGTGAGGATTTTCGAATCCCCCTCGACAGAGGTCATCTCATTAGCTTTCTCGACGAAGTGAGGTGTTACCAGGTTACTGCATTCGGCACGTTGAAAGCCGAATTTGAATCGTGCACTTTGTAAAAATAGCAGCCTTGTCTTCAGGCTCTAGAACCCAAAGGCCGAGAGGTGTTCCTTCCTCGGTCGAAATCGCAAGATACAGAAGTTGGCCGCGTGCATCCATATCACATCAAGACATTTTACTCCTTGGCCGAGCACGGCCGACGAGTTGGCACGCCCCGCACACATTTGAAGGACTCAGTTAGTCTACTATTTACTCGGCCTGCACGCCACGTAGGCTAAGTAATATTTGTAGTCAACATTTTGGCACACCCAGTGGGACCCCAGTGCTAAAACTACAAAGTTCATGCCCGTCGAGACTCGATCAGTCAAGAAGAGAATAGGGATGGGAAAGTCTAACACCACTCCAGTAATCCGCAATACAGGTTCCGAAAGCTCGTCACAGGCGGAAGTTCACGACGCCGTGACACCTATCTCACACCGAGAAAGAGAAGTCATTCTCGGTGAGCCCCCTCATCACACTGGAGTTCTCACGAAGGTTACAAAAGACGATCTGGTCGAAGGAACTGTGGAAGATTGTGATGAGGATGGGGGTGATGCTACCGACCCACCGTCCCGGTCATTTTTCAAGAGGCGATTGGAGGAGCAGGCTCGGAAATTCGAGCAAACCGTCGGCCGAGACGTACAGTCGGTACTAGACGAAGTACGACAGCAGAGTGCCATGCAGACCAAGTTGTACGAATACTTGGTGCACATCACACCAAACTTGGGACTGACCGAACGGCCAAGACCATCTTTGCCCAAAAATAATACAGCAACTGCGTCAGCGGCCGAGGTCGGACCTACTCGGTCTAAAACACTTGATTTGGAAAAGAAGAGCGGATCAACCAGTTTAATGACTGACTGCGGCCCCAGCATGCCCGCCGTGAATGCTGCAGAGATCCAACGAATGATCGATTCGGCCTTGAAGAAAGGACCGAAGTTCCCCAAATTCATCCATCCATACCCAGAGTTTGTGGAGCATTTCGAGTACCCAAAAGGTTTTAAGATTCCAGACTTCAGTCTATTTGCAGGGGAGTCATCATTGTCTTCTTTGGAACATGTGGCGCGCTTCACTGCGCAATGTGGAGATGTCAACGGTGATTATTATAAATTACGGTTGTTCAACTTCTCATTGACCGGGCCAGCATTCGCGTGGTACATCAACCTTCCCCCAAATTCGATCCAGAGTTGGGAGGAGTTGGTCGAAAAGTTTCATGAGCAGTTCTATCGACCAGGAATGGAGATGTCGGTGTCCTCACTGGCTAGGATGACTCAAGCATCTGACGAGTCACCAATGGAGTACCTAACGAGGTTTAAGTCGGCTCGAAATTGGTGCCGAGTACCTCTCCCAGAAGTGGAGTTCATCAGAATCGCTCTTAATGGCCTCGACTTGGAATATAAGAAGAAGTTCCTAGGGGCGAACTTCCGCGATATGTACGAATTAGCCCAACATGTGGAATAATACGAGTACTTACTCCGAGAAGAGAAGGTATCAGCATCTTCAGCCAGAGGGACCATATACAAGAATCCTTCGGTTAATTACGCCGAGACCGAAGGAGACGGCACTCAGCATGCCAGTATAGATGCGGCTGAAATCATCATTGATAAGCCGTACATCTGTAAAGCTTTGGCTCATACCAAGGATGCCAAACCTCGTTTAGCCCCGAAAGACACAACGGCCAAAACATCCAAAGTTTACACTTTTGACATCACCAAGGCCGACGCTATTTTCGATCAATTGTTATCAGCAAAGATCATTAAGCTTCGGCCAGGACATAACATCCCAAAGGCTGAAGAATTGAAAGATAAGGTCTATTGCAAGTACCACAATTCCAGTAGGCATACGACCAATAATTGTGTAGTGTTCCGTGATGCTATTCAGGGATGGATCGACAAAGGCAAACTAAAATTTCCAGAGAAGCAGATGGTTGTCGATGCTAATCCGTTCCCTTCAGCAACAGTTGGCATGGTAGACGCTCATTTACCGGGGAGCAAGGGCAAAGGAAAGGCCGAGTTCGTACGAGTACAGCATATTCCGAAGCAGAACTCCCAGCCACGGCTCAAGATCGACCTAGCTTGTAACAACTCCTCACCAGAAGTGACAAGGCCTGCAATTATCCAGGCCAAGCTGGAAGCTAGTAAAGAGGAACTCGAGAAACCAGAGATATTGTGTAACCGTTGCAAAGTGCAAGTGATCACTACCGAGCCACAAGCCATGCAACCTCAGGTAATGACGCCACACCAACTACGGCCGAACAAGACAGAACCCCGATCAACGCCCGCGAATGTCCCAACCCCGCCAAAAGTACTCGGCTTAGGTCAGCGACATAAAGTGTTCAATAGACTTGGACCCCAAATGCAGGCCGGGGGATCATCTTCGGCCAAGCAACGACTTGGCTCCGGTACCTCATTTTACAATGAGGATTATTACGCACAAGGTTCCAACGGTTCCGGTTCGATAGCCAAGCCAAAAACATTCAAACTACCAGAGACACGCGACCAGCGCTGGTACGCGTATCATTCACCAACCGGCGTTTACACCGCCCTGTCCAAATCTCAGAAGCGTCGTCGCCAGAGGATAGATTGCATGGCTCGCCGACAGGCAACTCAAAGTTCGTCGATCCCCAAATGGCAACCTAAGGGTACAAACCCCAGAGACGGGCGTCCACTCCCGACGATCATGACCGAGTTACTCGAAGGGAAGCAGGCTACGGCCCCTGACATCGAGACGGCCTTCGAAGGGTCCGACAAACGGATCAAGATCCTACTCCGATCAGGAGAAATGAAGGCTCGTTTCGAGACACTTCAACAAGAATCGGATACAAATCCTCATCCAACGCCAACATCCGAACCACTGATCCAGATACGGCGGAATCTCCATCCTCCCTTCGTCAGCGAAGCCCTAAAGTATATGTTGGAATTTCATAAGACGCACTCCGCCAATGACTTATACGGCCTACCGAAAGAGTGTCAACAAGTCCTCGACTTAGCCTTAACTTCTCCATATGCCGAGCAGATCATTCAGAAGACTACGGACCCAGCCATCAAGGCAAGATTCCAACACATACGGGAGGCTCAGGTGCTTGGTTTTGAGGTGGACCCATACACAGATCTACCACCCGCCGAGCTCCCATTTTCCTTCGACGAGCTTCAAAGTTTAAGGTATCATTTCGAAGTTTTCTCAGCAGTGGCGCTCTTTGGCCTTACGGCAGATGAACATGAACATGTAAGGCGCCTCGACGCGTACCTAGACACAAGAAACGCTTTAATTGCGTATCATGAGCACGGCCGTCAATCCACAACTGCCCCTACCCCCGGTGCGCTCAAGGGTGACACCCAAGTCAAGGCGACCCCAAACAGCGAACTACCAATCGCCGATGACATGACGGACACCTTCACCGAGACTACTCCCGAACAGGCAACCTCGGCTGATGCTCACCGCATAGAGGAACACGACTTACTAGGCCCCTCTATCCTGGACAACATGGAAATTAGCATGGTCCACGTCTTACCTGCCGAGTTTCAAACAACAGCTTCCCAACTATCATCCTTGGACGGCGATGTCGTGGCCGAAGAAGCAACACAGGTCGAATTTGTCCACACCGAGGAAGGAACGAATAGCCAAATCGACACACTAGCGGCAGCTTTCGCTGAGTTGTTTCCCCGATCCCCCACTACCAATCTACAACATCTAAAGCCGGTGTATGTCACGGCTCATATTGAGGGCTATCCAGTTTCTAAGGTGTTCGTCGATTGTGGGGCGATGGTCAATATTATGTCCATATCTGTCATGCGTGCTTTGGGACGGTCACACGATGAACTCATTCCATCCGGAATCACTATGAGCAGTTTCGTGGGTGACCGATCCCAAACCAAGGGAGTATTGCCTCTAGACGTAACCGTAGCCAGTCGCAATCACATGATTGCATTCTTCATTGTTGATTCGAAGACTGAGTATAATGCTCTCCTTGGTCGTGATTGGATCCATCAGACTGGCTGTATTCCATCCTCTCTCTACCAAGTCCTCATCTTCTGGGATGGCAAGTCGGTCATCGTCCACCCGGCCGATACCCAGCCGTTTGAGGCCAACATGATTCAAGCCCGTTACTATGATGATCACGTCGGCTATATCACCCTTCACGGTTTCAATGAGGAGGGCCGGCCGACAAAGATTTCCATACAAAAGGCTATCGAAGTAGCCGCCGAGACTGTCCACCAAGACTCGGCGAGACTCGGATTGGCCACTTTCTTCCCTACTATTGATGATTGACGACAGCCACGACCGACGCCAGGCCGCAGTCTCTTCAACAATGGAACGACTGCTGGCCCATTGGTATACAGTTTCCAACCAGCCACATTCCGGCGTTAATCTGGTCAAGTTTCTCGCAGAGGAAGACAATGGCCCGGTGGTGTCTCTAGATAAGGTCCAGCCTGCACCGGCCAAACTCGAAGATCATCGGCCTCAGGTTAAGGACCCTTTGGAAGAAATGAATGTTGGGACGGTCGAGGAACCACGGCCTTTGTTTATCAGCGCTTTGTTGCCCCAACCTATGAAAGCCGAGTTGCGTGATTTATTAGATGAATTCAAGGATTGTTTTGCCTGGAGTTATCACGAGATGCCTGGTTTAGACAGAACGCTCGTTGAGCATGAGTTACGCATTAAGCCCGGCTGCAAACCGTTTCGTCAACCCCCTCGACGGTTCTCGACCGAAGTTCAGCTTGGCATCAAAGACGAACTCATTCGCCTTTTGAATGCCGGGTTCATTCGGACAGCCAGATATGTCGAATGGTTGGCCAACATAGTTCCTGTCCTCAAGAAAAATGGCGCTCTTCGCATTTGCATCGATTTCCGGAATTTAAATTTGGCAACCCCCAAGGATGAGTACACTATGCCAATTTCAGATCTCTTAATCGATGCGGCCGCCAGCCATGCTATTTTTTCATTCATGGACGGACATGCCGGCTATAATCAAATTTTTATCGCCGAGGCTGATGTCCACAAGACTGCTTTTCGATGCCCAGGGGCACTCGGCACGTATGAGTGGGTCGTTATGCCGTTTGGCCTCAAGAATGCCGGCACCACATACCAGCGAGCCATGAATACCATCTTTCATGACCTCATCGGTACAATAGTCGAAGTGTACATTGATGATGTTGTGGTCAAATCTAAGCGTCGGCAGACACACTTAGAGGATCTTTGCCAAACTTTCTTACGCATGCGCGGCACAACCTCAAAATGAACCCAGCCAAGTGTGCTTTCGGCGTCTCGGCAGGAAATTTCTTGGGATTCCTGGTTCATCACCGCGGCATTGAGATTGACGAAAACAAGGCCCGGGCAATTATCAATGCGCCGGCCCCTAGGACTAAGAAGCAATTACAGTCGCTGCTCGGTCAGATCAATTTTCTACGCCGGTTTATTGCCAATTCGGCAGGGAAAATGCGGGCTTTCTCCACTTTGCTAAAACTCAAGGACCACGACGAGTTTGCGTGGGGCTCCGAGCACGACGACGCCTTCACCCAAATCAAGGTAGCATTGACTACCTCGCCTGTCCTTGGTCCGCCCCGCCGTGGCAAACCTCTTAAGTTGTACATATCCGCGGCCGAAGAATCCATTGGTTGCCTCCTAGCACAAGACAACGATGCCGGCCGCGAACAGGCTATTTTTTACCTTAGCCGCCACCTCAATACTCCTAAGATCAATTACACGGCGGTCGAGAAGCTCTGTTTAGCGTTGTTCTTTGCCGCCTCCAAGCTTCGGCATTACATGCTCCCATCCGTCACTCAAGTCATTGCCCAGACTGATGTCATCCGTTACATGCTCACTCGGCCAATCGTCAAAGGTCGAATCGGGAAATGGACCATGGCACTATCCGAGTTTAATCTACAATATGTTCCTTAGAAGGCCGTCAAAGGCCAAGCCTTGGCTGATTTCCTGGCCTAACATCCGTCTCCTTACGACTTCGGGGGCAATGATCTCGAAATCGGCATGGTGGCAGCACGGGACAATTTTTTGACAATGTATTTCGATGGCTCCAGCACTTCCCGATCGGCCGGCGTAGGTGTCGTCATTCAGTCACCCGAGCACCATCGCTGGTATTTTTCTTTCCAACTTGACTTTGCCTGCACCAATAACCAAGCCGAATATGAGGCTCTTGTCATTGGCCTCGGCATCCTCCATGACTTGCGAGCACCCCGCGTCTTGGTTTTCGGCGACTCTGAACTTGTGATTAACCAGCTCAATGGCACTTTTCGTTGCATGAGTTGCACTCTAGCTCCTTATCACATAGTCGCTAGCTATTTGGCCGCATCTTTTGACCGTATCACATTCGAACACGTCTCCCGAGTCCATAATGTGGACGCGGATGAATTGGCCCAAATCGCCTCTGGCGCGCAACTCATGGGGGGCAAACTAAGTCGGGCGATACCAGTCGTACGACGCTCATACCCAGCCCTGGTTAACCAACAAGTTATTAGCCAGGATCGTGTGATCCGAACACGAGTAATGTCATTGCCATCGCTACTGGAGCGAGAAGACCCCGTCGAAATTTGCACGGTTGAAGCATTACCAGATGATTGGAGAGGCGCAATCGTGCGATACCTGGATAATCCTAATGGAAAACACGAACGTAAGACGAGGGTTCATGCCACGAACTATGTGTCGTACCAGAATGTTCTATATAGGAAGAGCGAGGACGGTTTATTGTTGTTATGTCTCGGCCCCAAAGAGGCAGCACAAGCAACGGCCGAGGTCCATGAAGGAATATGTGGAGCCCATCAATCCGGCCGAAAGATGCGTTGGTTGCTTCGCCAACACGGTTATTTTTGGCCGAATATCTTAAAAGACTGCATTGAGTACGCACGGGGATGCGTACAGTGTCAGATTCACGGCCCTATACAGAGGGCCCCGGCCGAATTATTGCATTCGGTCACCAAACCATGGCCGTTTCGGGGATGGGCCATGGATGTCATCGGCAAAATTACACCATCGTCTGGCTCGGCAAGGCACGCTTGGATACTCGTAGCAACGGATTACTTTACCAAATGGGTTGAAGCAAAGTCATATGCCGAACTGACATCTAAAGAATTGTGTGACTTCGTCGAAGAACATATCGTGACCCGATTTGGCGTGCCAGAGACGATCATAACAGATAACGGCACTATATTTACATTCGGCCGATTCAGAACTTATGCCGAAAATCTTAAAATTCGGCTCGAACAATCTACGCCATATTACCCACAGGCGAATGGGCAAGCCGAAGCAAGCAACAAAGTTTTGATTGGTATCTTGGAAAAAATGGTGAAAGAGAGACCGGCAATGTGGCATTTAAGGTTGAATGAAGCATTATGGGCCTACCGAACGTCACCACGGTCGGCCACCGGGACAACTCCATACGCATTAACCTATGGACATGATGCTATGCTACCAGTCGAGTTGAGCGTAAATTCAGCAAGGATGATAGAGCACAGCAGTCTCTTCAGCGACGAGTATAGTCAAGCTATGATCCAGGAGTTGGAAGAATTGGAAGGAGTCCGCCTTGACGCTTATAACTTACTTGTGGCACAAAAGAAGATTGCCGAACGAGCGTACAATCAACGAGTTAAACAAAAGACGTTCGGCGAAGGAGAATTGGTTTGGCAGACGGTACTGCCAGTCGGAATAAAAGACCCTAGATTCGGCAAATGGTCGCCGAATTGGGAAGGGTCGTTTATTGTTCATAAGGTTCTCGGCAAGGGGGCATATCATCTTAAAGATCGGAGTGGTTTAATGCATAAATTGCCGATTAACGGAAAAATTTTAAAAAAATATTATCCGACTAGCTGGGAAATGCAAGAATAAACAAGTTTTATTCATAAAGGGGTTACAACCTATAAAAGAGAATATACAACCCTAGAGGCTAAGGGAGATAGGCCTTGAGGGCCGCTTTTAGCTCCAACCACTTTCCTTCCCCAGAGTAATTTCAGCTTCTTGCATCTTCCTGTCTGACTTCGTCCGCGCGATCCGCCGAGCGCCGGCCGCAAGCTCTGTCAGCCTAGCCCTGTTAGCTTCAAATGTCACTTCAAGAGCGGAAGCGACATCCGACCGTTTGCGTTGAAGTACCGCAATCTGGTCGTCGAGGGCCAGCAGCTCAAGTTTTTTGGCCTTTATCGCTTCAAGCTCCGGCCGGGCAGCTTCTTGGGCAGCTTCGTCAGCTTTCAGAACGTCGTCAAAACGAAGAGCCTTCTCAAAAATAGGAAAGAAATCTCGAACTTTCTCCAGAATGGAAGATAGCTGAGTGACGGTGGAATCATCCAGCCGACGTTCAGAAGCAAGTTCATTTAGGCACTCCCCAATAACATCCAAGCCGTTTCTCTGAAGAACTTCCAAAGCAGAAAGAGATTGGAAGCCTTGCAGCCGGGCAAGGGCAGGATGCTCAGCGGCCTCGGCTGATGATCTGGTTGGCGAGACAGAAGAGCCGTCCCCGCCAGAGGCCGTGTAAAATAGAACATCAAGTTCGGCCTGCCAGGAAGGCTGAACACAAGAACATCAGAATAATTCAAGGCAAACATTAAGGAATTCTAAGAGTAGAGAGAACTCATGGTAGTTGGAGGAACCCCATGGGAGGGGACGGTAGAATCCGCGACCGAGGGGGCAACCACCGGCGCTATCGGCGTTTCAGGCTCGACAGCAGCCTTCTTTCCTTTGTCGATCACAGGAGAATCGGCTAAAGGATTCTCGGTCGCTGGAGTTGGACTTGGAAGAAGAGGACGGTTCGCAAGTAGAACGTCACCATCATCCTAAGAAAAAGGTTGGTCAATACAGGGACTATGAAATCAGATAAGAACACTAATAGGAGAATCAAACCTCTTCGTCATCCAGAAAGACCGTCGCTCGCTTTGAATGTCTTGGGGGCGACTTGGCAGCCAAAGGGGTCACCTCCAGGACAGGGCCGCCAAAGATTTTTTGGATTTTGGGGGAGTCGACCCGCCGGACAACTTCTGGCACTGCTTGAGAAGCAGTAGCTGCAGACGATGGTCGGGGTGCACCAATGCTGATGCCTTTGGAAGCTGGGGCCGGCCGCTTCACTTTTTTGCTAGGAGGGGCCGGCGCCTCCCGGTCTCGCTTCCCCGCCGGGAGTTTTGGGACCTTGGCCGGGAGGGGAGATTTATCGGCCGTCTCAGCCTCTTGGCGCGACCGTTTGCCCAACGCTTTGGCTACAACAGCCGTGGCCGTATTTGGAAGAACAATTGTCTTTTTCTTCTTGGCCACGACCGCCGTGGCAACATTTGCCGGCTGGGATGTTCGACCGCCTAGGAAAAGACAAATGAAATGGAGTTAGATCCTCGACGAAATTAAGTCACTAAAAAGGGTTCGAGACAATGAGAAAAAGTACCGAAGAGTTTGGCGACCAGGTCATCGACCAGCGCGCCAAAAAAGTCGCTTGTATACGCCTCCCACCAGTCGCCAAAAGTGTCGGTGCAAAGGGCTTCAGGGACGGCCGCTTTGAGACGAAATTTTTGGCACCTCTCCTGGAAGTCCATCTCGGCGACTTCAAAATCCTTCCCAGGGAAGCCGGAAAAGCGGCCTCGGCCGAGGAGGGAACGGGAAGAAAGGAGAGGGACCGAGGCACCTTGGACAAAGCCAAGTTGCCGGGCAGTAAAATTGGGATGGTAAACCTCCCAGCTTGCTCGGCGTGCATCGCAACCAAGAGGAAGATCGCGTGATAGCACGAACGATCCCCAGTGTCGGCGCAAAGTGAGATCCGTCTCTGCATCCCAGGCCTCAGATGGGAGACAGATCGATTTGGGATAGTTCCGACGACGGCACACCAAAAGCTCGTCGTCGGACAGCTCGGTGAGGCCGAAGAAGAACTTGAAAATTTCTTCGGCCCGGTAGGAAGGTATGGCTCGAGTCGCCAACTGAGGACCGAGCGCCTCGGCCGGATGGAAGGAGGAGAGGTCAGGCCGCAGTAAGGCGAAGTAGACTTGCAGCCAAAGTTGAAAGATTCAGAGAGGCCCACTCTGCTGGGGATCGATATTGGCCGCAGTCGTCTCGGCCAAGCAACGGAATAAGTGGGCGAGTATGGCCGGGCTCAAGGCCAAAGACTTGCCGCTCGCCAGGGCTTCGGCCACTGGCAGATTCTCCACCAGGCATTTGTTCGATTTGGCACAACAAATAAATTTGCTGTACCAATAGAAGAGGAAGGCCTCATGCTCCCCTTTTCTAGCCACTTCTTGCTCTCGGCCGGCGAAATACCAGTAAAGGGTATTATAATTGAAGAAATTCTTAAATCGCTTATGAATTTCTTCCTTGGAGGCCTCCTTGTTCTCCTCCTTCAGGGATTCGGCAGCCCGGACCTCAAGCCAGGCCTTCAGTTCAAGTCTCTTCGGGCAGTCGGCGAGGGCAGCATCAATTGAGAGGCCAGAAGGGGAAGTCCCCAGAATGGCCGAAATGTCGAGAACGGTGAGGCCGGCCGGGCCGAAGGGAAGCACCATCGTGTTGGTGGCCGAACACCAGAAGTTGAGGGCCGCCAACAGCAGCTCTTTGTCCATGGTAATCTCCACGGTAGAAAGCCAGATGGCATCATAAATGCCCTGTCTCCTCCATTGAGCGCCATGGAGCTCTGACATGCGCCGTACCCAGACCGGCCAGTTAGCCGGGGTTGAAGGCCAGGAACCTTGGGGTTTGGCCGAATCCCATTTGGCCCAGTCAATCCCATGGAGCAGGGGGGCAAGGCAATGATCCTTGCATAAGCCAATGACGGAGGAAGGGACGGTCGCTCTAAAGACCGGTCCAAGCATCTGGTGGCCGACGCTCAGATCACTCTCAAAGCGCATGGCTTTGACGGGAACCTTATCAATAATGTTCTTGCACTTCTCGCATTCCTTGGTAAGCTTGGAGGATAGAGATTCCATTGAAGAAGATTGAAAGTTGCAGAAGAAATTGGGAGTTTTGGGATTCTTCTGGGCGTTGAAGAAATGGGAGAGAAAAAATCAAGAAAAGCTCGAGAATTTTGGAAGCGTAAAGGGGTCAGTAACAAGAATTCTGGGTATTTATAGGCGTCTTGGTAAGAAGATAGAACGTTTGATTTTTAAATTCGGATAAAATCAATTGCACAGCAGTCTCTTCAGTAGCCAATTTTTAAATTCGGATAAAATCAATTGGGAAGAGCGCCAATTTTTCCGAATATTTGAAGGGATCCAGGTGAAAAGACCGAACATCCCGCGTGCATTACGATGCACGATTACGTGTGACGGCGAGCAATAATGGAAAACGGTTTAGTTGCCGCGCGTGCTGTCGATAGGGTTACTGAGAGCATTAAGGTGTCACACGTGGCAGGGAAAGTCAAGAGGCATCGATCGTTTTCAAGATCAACGGCTGCAGAGCCAGAGGCGTTCCCGCTCCTTCAAGGCCGAGCTCGGTCACAAACAGACGGCCTCAGGAGCGATGGGGCAATGTTTGGGCCCAAAATAGCAGTTTGGGCCGAATGAAGACTTTCTCGGCCTAAAAGAAGATTTACACGGAACCCTAGGAACTAGGTGGGCCTAGGACATCAACTTTTCCTTAATTTAGGGTGAGAAACATGCCCTAAAACAAGGAAAAGAGAAAAAGAGAAAGCAAGTGACCTTTTTATGTGACTTGGTTCCAACAAGAGAGGATTCGGACACTATAAATACAGAAGCAGTGGCAACATGCAGAAGACCTTCAACACAACACACAAATCTGCCTTGCGCAATTCCTCGCTCTACGCGAAACCTCTCAACACCCTTGAGAACTTTATTTTCTTTTTCGCCTCCATACCTTCAGTTTGGATTGACAGCACTGTGGAGGCAACCGGTAAACATCTTCAGTTTGGATTGACAGCACTGTTGCCGTAGAATCAACCGTCCGTGAAGCATCTTCAGTTTGGATTGACAGCACTGCGACAGGGTCGATTGGTTATTTATCCTAGTCTCGGCCGGTGAGGATTTTCGAATCCCGCTCGACAGAGGTCATCTCATTAGCTTTCTCGGCTAAGTGAGGTGTTACCAGGTTACTGCATTCGGCACGTTGAAAGCCGAATTTGAATCGTGCACTTTGTAAAAATAGCAGCCTTGTCTTCAGGCTCTAGAACCCAAAGGCCGAGAGGTGTTCCTTCCTCGGTCGAAATCGCAAGATACAGAAGTTGGCCGCGCGCATCCATATCACATCAAGACATTTTACTCCTTGGCCGAGCACAGCCGACGAGTTGGCACGCCCCGCACACATTTGAAGGACTCAGTTAGTCTCCTATTTACTCGGCCTGCGCGCCACGTAGGCTAAGTAATATTTGTAGTCAACATATATATATATATACGCTGAGACCGAGCTGAGGCCGAGGCCGAGGCCGAGGCCGACTAATATATATATATTTGGGCTTCCTCAGCCATCAAATATATATATCTATATATATATATATATATATATATATATATATATATTCTGGGGTTTTAAAGTGGCCGAGGCCGAGAATATATAGTCTTGGCCAGGAAGCTTTTATGTGCAGCCATTTAAAGTGGCCGAGGCCGAGGCAAAAAGTTGTGTTTCCTCTTTCATTTTTTTTTTCTTGAATCGGCATGACTTTTGTATATACACGAAACAGTTTTTGGCCGAGCACACACATATCTATTATGCCCCCCTTATTTTCTCAAGTATCGGCCCATAAAGCCGAATGGTCGAGAAAATAATTCTTTTTTTTTATTTTTTTTTAAACGAAAGAAAACAAAAGTGGTCGAATGATAAAGAGGAGGAGGCCAACGATGTTTTATTCTAAGCCGAGATATATCATGTGAACTTCGTAGTGTCAGCACTACGTCCCACTGGGCGTGCCAAAATGTTGTCTACAAAAATCACCTAGCCTACGTGGCGCGTAGGCCGAGTAATTAGTAAGCTAACTACGTCCTTCAAATGTGTGCGGGGCGTGCCAACTTGTCGGTCGAACTCGACCGGGAGTAAAAGATGTGATGTTGCGTTGATGTGCGCGGCTGACTTCTACGTCTTGCGATTGCGGCCGAGAAAGGAAACGTCTTGGCCTCTAGGTCCTCAAGCCTGAAGACAAGGCTACCAATTAAAAAGTTCAATATCAAATTCGGCTTTCGGTGTGCCGAATGTAGTAACCTGGTAACACCTCACTTCGCCGAGAAGGCTAATGAGATGACCTCTACCGAGAAGGACTCGAGAACCCTTGTCGACCGAGACTTGGATAGGTAACCATTCGGCCTCGACACAGTGCTGTTTATCCAAACTGAAGGTGCTCCGAGGTCGGCTGATTCTACGACAGTAGTGCTGTTTATCCAAACTGAAGATACCACCGGTTGCCTTCGCAGTGCTGTTTATCGAAACTGAAGGTGTGTCGAGTAAAAAGGAAATAAAAATCTCAAGGTTGTTAAGAGGTTTTGTGTAGAGTGAGAAATTGCGCAGGGCAGATTTGTATGTTGAGTTGCAGGTCCCTTGAATGGTGCACGACATCTTATATTTATAGCACCATTTACTTGCGTCTCTCACATAACACCTCTAGCTGGCCATAACTCGAATCCCTTGAAGATAGGAAATTGATACACATAAAACTCTTAATAGCCATCCTATTTAGCTGCTTAACCATGACCCATCCTCAAATTGATTTGATAACATCAAATCAATTTGCATGCACATGAAACTGCTTGCTTGGAGATATATTATTTCCATAAGAAAATGTCAAGATAAATTATTATTAAAAGATAAATATTACGATTAAAAAAACCATAATATTATCTTTAACAAAATTATCCTTACTTCTCCATCCGACGGTCGGGAACCATGCTTACTCAACGGCCTCGATTGCTTGGGCCCATAATGTAAAATCAGGTCCAAACAATGATAGATGACTTTATCCTATGAAGTTGCTTTTCAATATATATATGTTCAATGATTTTGTACTTACCTAGTGGTCCCAATTTCCGCTACGGGACGTAGGGATAGATTCCAGTCCATCCTGGGCGACGGGTGGTGTTGGCATAGGGCATGGAGTGTTTTTTCTCTGGCTATTAGCACAGGGATTGGGAGCTGGCACGGGGCCTGAAGCGATATTTTCCTCTGACTGTATGCTTAGGGACAAGGAGATGGCATAGAGCTTGAAGGGATATGTGGACATTTTTCACTAGTGATTATGTATGTTTATGAGTTATGATTTGAGACATGGCACGACATGCTAGGTTTCGGAAAACCTATTTTATTTATCATGCTATATGAGTTTTCATAAAACCTAGGGGTTAGTACGTTGTGAACTGTTTTATTATATGTATATCAAATTGGTCCGCGCATGTTTGTTTTGCGCCCCCTTCAAGACTTAGAATCGAGGCATACAATCCCGGCATCAAGGCACTTCTGCATCGTCATCTTTGGGTCCCCTAGGTGTAGGACCCACTTCATTTGGTCTTTATTATTTTATATCATTTCTTTTCTAGTATTTTAATTAGTTGTATGCTCTGAACACGTTCCTCTAATGCATATTATTACCATTAAATTCATAATTCTTATTTATTTCGTGTTCTCATGCATGCTAAACGGCTTTCGTCACCCCTCGGGTGTTGGCCAGCATGTGACCATCCCGATGTCCCGAGGACACATCGGGATCGGGGCGTGTCATGGTCGTACCAATTGGCATTAGAGGCTATCGACAGATGGGCAAAAATACTCCTTCCGCTAGCTCTGACCCTGATGTTATTGCCGGGGCGGTGGATGTCCGGCATGAACACTTTCGAAATCAAGTTGAGGATGTCTGCGACTCAGTTGTAGCTTTGGAAAACCAGCACGCCTTATTCCAAAAATCGCTCGACCAACTTAGCGATTCCCACTTGGCCTTCCAAACAACTATGACCTCCCAGTTCGCCATTTTCCAATCCCTTTTGCTTGACGAGCTACGTCTCATCAAATCAGCCCTGCCATCGTCCTCACCCACCACCATCCCACTTACGTCCTCCCTTGGCTACCACCGTCCAACCCACTGCGACCCCCGTCCCCCTACGATCCTCTACCCCCAACCTCCAACCCTTTTTTCGTTCTCTATTTCTACCACCTACACGGGTGTGAGCCTCTCCAACCTACCTACTTTACAACCCTTACCCACTTACACCCCCTCCACTCGGCCCACTTCATCTCTTCACACAATCACTAACCAGCTCACCCACTCTCTACCGACCCAACCCACTTATTCAAATTTCTCACCCCACCCTTACACCCCTGGCCCATCATTTTCCCATTCATTTCATGTCGCAGCGTCACCCTATCCCTAATCTACTCACCATACCCACCACACACCATCTAACCACCACCAATAGCCCAATCCATTCAAATCCATTAAAATGGAACTTCCTCGTTTCAATGGGGAAGACCCCTATGGGTGGTTGGCCATAGCTGAATGCTATCTTGACTATTAAGAGGTTCCCCCTCAACAATAGGTACTTGTGGCAGCATGTAATTTTGGTGCCGATGCATCTATTTGGATGCGAGGCTTTGAACAGCGTTGATCGGATCATATTTATATACATTTTTACATCAAATTCACTCGTCTTTTCTTAGTTAGTTCGTTATATTTTGAGCTACTTACTTTGTTTTTGTGTTTTAATAGAATTTATCTAGCTAAGAAAATAAAAATAGAATAAGTGAAGTGTTAAGTAATAATTTCGTTTCAACTATCTTGCTTGTTGAATAAAACTTATTATTTGGAAAATAATATATATATATATATATATATATATTTATATATTTATATTTTTATATATATTTATATATTTATATATTTAAATATGTGTTTGTGTGTGATAGCTGGAGGGCACCAACGAAACAGAATAATGAAGAGCCAATTGAAAGAGTGAAGGAAAATATTTGATAAGGTTCTGATGGCAGCACATGGAGTGGGCTGCAGCACTAAGAGAAAAGATAAGCAATATAAAAAAAATAATAAGAATGTGGGGCGCCCCAGAGACGGAAAAGGGCTGGGCTAATAAGAAGAGGACCTCGGGAGTCCTCGGGAGAGCGAAGAAACAGAAGGCAGCTCGCTGCCAAAGAAGCAGTCGGTGAGTGGGAGTAAAGGAGGGCTCTCGGAATTTGAGGAAAGGCCAACAAGAATTGCTGCCATTTGGCAGCAACACCGAGGAGGAAAACAGAAAACAAAGTGAGAGCAAGCTGCCATTTTGAAGGCAGCGGCAGGAGGAGAATTAAAGGCACCGAATCCTAGCGAGAGGCAGGTGGAGAAAGAAGCTGCCTGATGAGTGCAGCGCACAACAAAGGTGCCAGAAACAAATCAGAAGACCAGCCCAAGGCAGCGTTGAAAACAGGCTGCTTGGCAGCCCAGCAAGCACACTGCACAGACAACCCTTGATCCATTTTGGTTTAATCCCTCCAACTTTTGTTTTTAATTTCTGTTTTAATTTCTGTTTTAATAATGTGTAATTAATTTATTTTGGCTAGAGGATAATTCAAAACCATGATTATATTTGTAATATGAATTGATAATTTCAGTTGTGATTTCTGAGTTGTGATTTAATTTGCTTAACTGCTTGATTAATAACTTATTTGTGTATGTCGATTAAGAATGCATACTTAATTTACATGCATGAATTTGATGCTAGAATATAAGTGAATTTCACCTAATCGTTATGAACTTATATTCATGAGTAGTGAAGGTTGCTAGTCACAATCGCGTTAAGTGAATTCTTGGCATAAGTTTCATGCAATTCATAGTAATAAGTGTCTCGTCAATGCTTATGGTTTTCATAGAACTTAATGATTCTCGCTTGTATCTCTATTATGCAATTCATGTAGGGAACTTGTGGGGAATGTTTTGGGTTGTCGTATGCAATCATCCAATCCATTAACTTAAGGAAAATCCGAGAATTAATCTATGCAATTCATGGTTAATTTGGGGTGTTGAAAATTCATAATTTATTGAAAGAACAACTGAAAATCAATTTAGGTTGCATATGTGTCATGTGTGGAGAAAAACCCTCTAGCCAATCCGTCGTCTATCCATTCACTTTTATTTTATGTTTTTGTCAATTTTATAATTTAGTTAAGTTTAATTTACGTTTCATCCAAACCAAACCCCCCCCCATTATTATATTATATTATTTAGTTAGTTTTTTTTATTTTTAATCTTTTAATTTAATTTCCGTCCAATTAATTTCCTAGTTTTTATTTTAAATTGTTTTCATTATTTTGAGTCATTTTTAGTGTGTTTCGAGTTTTTAGCTTAGTTTGTATTTTCTAGAGTCTTGAGTTGTTTTGAGTCTTTTAATTTGTTTTAGTTTATTTGTTAGTTTTATTTTGAGTTATTTTAGTTAAGTGTTGTTATTTTAGTTTAGTGTTTTAAACTTTGTTTTTACGTTTTTAAATTATTTTAGAGGTTTTAGCAAGCCCTCCTAATCCCCGGCCTAGAACGATACCCTACTTACATCATTACTACAACTGTCAAAAAGAGGGTTTAATTTGTGCGTTAGTTAAAATTAGCGCATCAAATTTTGGCGCCGTTGCCGGGGATTAGCAACTTTGCTAATCCCTTTATTTTTTTGGTTGTGTTTATTTTATTTTATTTTTTTCGTTTGTGTTTATGTTTATATTTGTGTTTGTGTATTTTACTTTTGGTATTTGATTTAGTTTTCTTTATTTGATTTTAGGTACTAATGGAGCGAGACATGGCACTTGCATCCATTCAAGCTCAATTGGCAAATCTCACGTCTCAATTGACTCAGAATGCCGAAAGAGCCACAATGCCAAGTGTCCCTACATTTGGTGCATCGTATGGGCAAGGATATCAAAATCATCAATGTCCCCAATTTTCTGCAAATGAAGATGTTTGGGGATATCAAGGCCACAATCAATCAAGGAGCAACATGTTTTCCAACACTTGCAATTCGAATTGGCGAGGTTATTCAGATTATATGTGGGGAGAACCTCAACAGGTTCAACAAAGTGGATATTGGCAGCAAAATGAAGCGTGCTATTCAAGATCTATGCAGCCACCACAACCTCCCCCACAACAATTCCAATCGAATTCAAATATGCCCATGAATTATAATGAAATTCTTGATGGACTCATTTCTTTGACGCAGGGCTCACAAAAAGAAGAACAACTACAGCCGTCAGAGGAGTTCTATCAATGGCCATGTGCACCACCACAGCCTCCACCACAACCTTCACATCCAAATTCAGGTATATCAAATTATTATAAGGAAGTTATTCAGCAACTAAATTCTTTGGAGCAGGGCAGGGAAGCTCAACCATTTCAACAAGACGCATTTTGGCAACCAATTGAGGATTTCTATCAAGCAAAGGAGTTGGCTGAGTGGAACAATCAATTTGGGCAGAATGCAGAATGCATGGAACAAATTCAAGAACAAATGGTTGAAGATGAGCCCATGGATGAATTGCTACTGCTCGAAGAGGAGGCGGATGCACAAGGCACGGCAAGGTTCATGCAATCCACGAAAGATGAGGGGAAGAAAGGCATCTTGGACACCTTTCCAAAAATTCAAGAGGATGAAGTGGCTGGAGAATATCAAGAATATATCAAAGAGGCTGTGCATGAGACAATCAAGCCCATAGAAGTTGAGACTGAGGACACGGGACAAGCCACAACCATCATAATAAATTTGGCCAAGTTCAAAGTCCCTGAAACGTTCAAGGACGTGATATTTGTCATTGAGTTTGCGTCGGAGAAAGAATGTAAACCATCTTCTCCAATTTTAATTTTGTTTTATACTAACATGCTAATTTTGATGATTCAGGCACCCACTCTTGAATTTAAACCATTGCCGGATCATTTCAAGTACCATTGTCCGTTCAAGGATAAACCCATGGACTTGAATAAAGAAGGGAGGCCTAGGAATCACCCACAATCAGATTTGCATTCCTAAACCCTTCTCTTTACTGCTTTCATTTGTTTTGTTTATTTAGTTGTGATTTTTGTTTGGTAGAATAAACATAGTCTTTTTACATTAATTTACATATTTTTCGTTGAATTTTTTTTTATTTAAAAAAATAAATAAATAAACATCCATATAACTTAAAAAAAAACATTCATATAAATAAAACACAAAAATATATACATATATATATATATATAATTAAATAAACTTAAAAGCATAAATAAATTTACAATAATTTGAAAACTAATAGAAATCATTGGTCATTGATTAGGTGGCGCCTCAGAGGTCGACGGAGCTCCGGGAAGACGAAGAGCCAGAGTTGGAATCTCCGGAGCCGGAATGCTTGGTGCTACTCCAGAGGACGAAGGCAACATAAACCTCGGGAGTAGTGCCATGAACCTTTCATGATCACTCTGGATCCGACCGTCCGACTCCTGCAGCTGGTCCAGCTTCCTCTTCATGCTGGTCGAGTAACTAGTTGCAAGCATGTGCAACTCCTTGTTCTCGTGCCTGAGTCCTCTGACTTCTTGCCGAAGACTGGCCACCTCAGCCATCAGCGACTCCACCTGACGAGATCTTGCAAGCAGGCGCTGGCCCATGTTCGAAACTAAGCCTGCACTTTGGACGCTGAGTGCAAGAGATTCCTGAACGGCCAGCTCGTCCGACCGCCTAGACAGCATCCTATTATCCCTTGGAGTGAGCAGATTTCTGGCAATCACCGTAGCGGTGATTTCATTCCTCATCATTGTGTCCCCAACTGTAAGAGGACCATTGGGGGATATGAAGGACGGATTCCAAATGTTGTTTGGAGAAGACGAGTCATCATCTTCTCCGACATTCAAGTTAAGGCGACGGTCGGAAGGGCAAGACATTTTTAGAGGGTGTTGAGGAAGAAAAGAGCGAAAAGATTAAGTTTGCAGAAGTGCAAGAAGAAGAGTTCGGAAAGAGTAAGTTGCTGAAGTGTTTACAAGAGGGAAGTGTTTACAAGAGGAGAGAGTGTTTATGGCAATTCAAGTGTGTCGTGGAACAAAATTCGCGCCTCTATAAAAAGAAGAAATTGCGAGGCGTTTCTCTGAGATCGAAGACGCGTTCGCTCGAAGATCGAAGAGGCGCCCTCTCGCAAATCGAAGAGCCGAATTTTTTTATTCAAAAGAGCCGTTTCCTTTCTCAAAAGTCGGGCACCTCTCTCAAAAGCAGGAGCAGTCAGGAATCACGAGGCGGTCGATTTGTCCGAACGTGTCGTCACTCGTCACATGCGGCTTGGAACTTTGCGAAAACCACGAGCCGAACCCGGATTTGAACCCCGGTTTTCAAAAGCTCAGCTTTTCCGATTTTGTCGTCACTCGTCACTTGCATCGTCAGCCTTGCGGAAATTACGGACGCTTTGTCAGAAAGCGCGTAACTGGTACTGTTCATCCATCCACCGGCTGCCGACAAATAGTGCGAGAATAGTTCCGGTTGAGGAAGAAAAATTTCTATAAGTTTCGACATTTGCCTCCACAGCAAATCCACACCCTCTCAACCTCTCAACCTCTCTTCATCTCCGATAATGTCTTCCCAAAGAAACCTTTCGAGTCACTCAGTGTTCTTCATCCCTTGGATCACCTCAGAAAACAAATCATCCAGAGCAAAAGTATTTCATATCAAAAAGGTTAAAAGCAAAAGTATCTCATATCATGCTTTCTCCTCACCTTCATCTGAGGAATGTGGAGAAAGTGAGATCCTGATTGCTTACCTAGTCTTGCTCTCGAGCACTCATCTTCGACCCCTCCTAACCCAGTTCAAAAATAATTCTGTGCAGAGGTACTTCTTCAAAAGCAAAGGTACCTCACAGACGAAGCAGGAGGAGTCTGAGTTGCTTCGAAGAGCAGATGAGTCTGGGTTGATCCAAGAGTTCAAGAAGATGCCACACCTGCGTGGAGACCGGACTACTTGAAGCATGTAGAGACAACATGCTGATTCATCCTCAACTAAGCTGAGGAGCACTTGCCAGAAAGAAGGCCCATCCAGTTCAAGAAGAAAGCTGTGGAAAATCAACAATCATGACCAATGACCACCTATTAGTTCTTTTCTTTATCTTTTATTTTCATTTTCAATTTTTCGTTTGCATATTTTCTATATTTTCTTGCGTGCTTAACTGATTTATTTCTTTTCTTTGCAGGAACGTTTGGTTATTTCCTCCCTTGAAGTTGATTGCAAAATTTACGCTTGGGGGTCATCGCTTGGTTTTCTGCAAATTAGAGAAGTTTTCAGTCCCTTTGCTTTATTTTGTTTCGTATTATTTTTTTTTAGTTTTAGTTTTATTTGCATATTATTGTTTTCTGACATTGGGGACAATGTCTAGTTTAAGTGTGAGGGTATCAAGATAAAAAATGACCAAATTGAAAATTTTTGTACCTTCGACTTTGAACTGGTTTCATTTGTTTCCATGTTGTTGTTTTTGTTTTCTTAATTAGTTTTGTTTTATTTAATTTTTTCGAAAAAATTTTAAAAATCCAAAAATATTGTTTTATTTTCCTTATTGTTTTGAATTAGATTTTTATTAGTTTCCCGACCCAATGATATAACTGGATGAAATTTGAACCGTGATTATCAAGAACTTAGTTAACATGTGTTATGTGAAATTCCTTATTCTCTTGTTAGTATTGTACATGTTTGATCATTCTTGAAAATCCAAATGCACATAGCCGTGTTGATGTGAAACTAAAGCATGACTTAAAGCTTCATATGTGAATTTAGTGACCATATACATCCTATGTGAGTTTTTGAGCCTATTGAAAGTGTGTGCATTTTTCATACACTCCTATTCTTTCATGTGTGATGAACTTATGTGAGATACATCTCTAGAACTTGCGTAACGATCTTTCTAAACATTTGTCATTGATTGCGTGAACTTGAAAATGAAGGAGGCATTAGGTTTACCACCATGGCCCAAATAACCATGTTTCCCCAAAGAAAAATGATATCATTAGATTGCCAATTTGAGCCGTTTTTGTGAGCCTTTTATTTCTTATCACCAGATATGTCTACCCTTATACATCAAGCATGTTTCCTTACCCTTTCCAAGCGAGCAATTTGAGATTGTCTTATGAGAAATGTTTGTGAAGTACTTGGAATGAGTTTGGCAAAAGAATAAGTGTGGGGGTATTTCATGTTTGTATTTATTATAAAAAAAAAAGAGAAAAGAAAAGAAAACGAAAAAAAAAAAAGATTGTATACGAAGAAAATAAAATAAAAAGTTTAAAGTTTCAGTTTGGGGGTGTGGTTGGAAGTGTTAGAAGAATCGTTGGAGAACTTGAGTTCTTATAAATCTCAACTAAAAAAATTGCTTGCAATGTAGCTTGGAACTTGTGTTTTCCTTTTCTTTCGTTTCAATAGCCCTATCCCTAAGCCTCATTACATCCAATAAAAGTCCTCTTGATTTAAGTTTTGCAATTATGATTGTGGAGAAGTGATTTTTATGCAAGCTTATGGTAGATCTTTCACATTTGTTTCTTTGAGCGAAACACATTAAAACTAAACACATTTGTGATTGAGTGCATTCCCGTGAGAAGGTTGCTGGTTTGCATATGATGATTTTTAAAATAAAAACTTGAAATTGCATTAGCATGGCTATCTCACACACTACACTTCAAGGATGATTTAAAGATTACTGCTAATATTTGAATAAGGAAAATGAACTTGGATTAGTTTGTTTGGTGCTAGCTATGGTTCTTGATGATTTATGTTCTCGAAGGAAATTCTATGAGGGTCAAATAGGGGGAAGCTAATGTTTTTCATGTTATTACTTTTTCTGTTTTCCTTGTTTTGCTCGAGGACTAGCAAAAGCTAAGTGTGGGGGTATTTGATCGGATCATATTTATATACATTTTTACATCAAATTCACTCGTCTTTTCTTAGTTAGTTCGTTATATTTTGAGCTATTTACTTTGTTTTTGTGTTTTAATAGAATTTATCTAGCTAAGAAAATAAAAATAGAATAAGTGAAGTGTTAAGTAATAATTTCGTTTAAACTATCTTGCTTGTTGAATAAAACTTATTATTTGGAAAATAATATATATATATATATATATATATATATTTATATATATATATATTTATATATTTATATTTATATATATATATTTATATATTTATATATTTAAATATGTGTTTGTGTGTGATAGCTGGAGGGCACCAACGAAACAGAATAATGAAGAGCCAATTGAAAGAGTGAAGGAAAATATTTGATAAGGTTCTGATGGCAGCACATGGAGTGGGCTGCGACACTAAGAGAAAAGATAAGCAATATAAAAAAAATAATAAGAATGTGGGGCGCCCCAGAGACGGAAAAGGGCTGGGCTAATAAGAAGAGGACCTCGGGAGTCCTCGGGAGAGCGAAGAAACAGAAGGCAGCTCGCTGCCAAAGAAGCAGTCGGTGAGTGGGAGTAAAGGAGGGCTCTCAGAATTTGAGGAAAGGCCAACAAGAATTGCTGCCATTTGGTAGCAACACCGAGGAGGAAAACAGAAAACAAAGTGAGAGCAAGCTGCCATTTTGAAGGCAGCGGCAGGAGGAGAATTAAAGGCACCGAATCCTAGCGAGAGGCAGGTGGAGAAAGAAGCTGCCTGATGAGTGCAGCGCACAACAAAGGTGCCAAAAACAAATCAGAAGACCAGCCCAAGGCAGCGTTGAAAACAGGCTACTTGGCAGCCCAGCAAGCACACTGCACAGACAACCCTTGATCCATTTTGGTTTAATCCCTCCAACTTTTGTTTTTAATTTCTGTTTTAATAATGTGTAATTAATTTATTTTGGCTAGAGGATAATTCAAAACCATGATTATATTTGTAATATGAATTGATAATTTCAGTTGTGATTTCTGAGTTGTGATTTAGTTTGCTTAACTGCTTGATTAATAACTTATTTGTGTATGTTGATTAAGAATGCATACTTAATTTACATGCATGAATTTGATGCTAGAATATAAGTGAATTTCACCTAATCGTTATGAACTTATATTCATGAGTAGTGAAGGTTGCTAGTCACAATCGCGTTAAGTGAATTCTTGGCATAAGTTTCATGCAATTCATAGTAATAAGTGTCTCGTCAATGCTTATGGTTTTCATAGAACTTAATGATTCTCGCTTGTATCTCTATTATGCAATTCATGTAGGGAACTTGTGGGGAATGTTTTGGGTTGTCGTATGCAATCATCCAATCCATTAACTTAAGGAAAATCTGAGAATTAATCTATGCAGTTCATGGTTAATTTGGGGTGTTGAAAATTCATAATTTATTGAAAGAACAACTGAAAATCAATTTAGGTTGCATATGTGTCATGTGTGGAGAAAAACCCTCTAGCCAATCCGTCGCCTATCCATTCACTTTTATTTTATGTTTTTGTCAATTTTATAATTTAGTTAAGTTTAATTTACGTTTCATCCAAACCAAACCCCCCCCCCATTATTATATTATATTATTTAGTTAGTTTTTATTATTTTTAATCTTTTAATTTAATTTCCGTCCAATTAATTTCCTAGTTTTTATTTTAAATTGTTTTCATTATTTTGAGTCATTTTTAGTGTGTTTCGAGTTTTTAGCTTAGTTTGTATTTTCTAGAGTCTTGAGTTGTTTTGAGTCTTTTAATTTGTTTTAGTTTATTTGTTAGTTTTATTTTGAGTTATTTTAGTTAAGTGTTGTTATTTTAGTTTAGTGTTTTAAACTTTGTTTTTACGTTTTTAAATTATTTTAGAGGTTTTAGCAAGCCCTCCTAATCCCCGGCCTAGAACGATACCCTACTTACATCATTACTACAACTGTCAAAAAGAGGGTTTAATTTGTGCGTTAGTTAAAATTAGCGCATCGAGCGTTATGGTCTAGATAATTGGGGTTTATTCGTTTACGTATTGCTCCGACGTTTTGGTGGCGGTGACCGAGCCAATATTGAATCTTAACTCACCCACATTCAACAACTAGGTATTGTGGATGATTACATTGCTGATTTCACTAAACTATCGTGTCGGTCATTGATTAGACCGAGAATCAATTGAAACATGTGTTTTTGGGTGGCCTCAAGGAGGACATTCGCCATGATGTCCTAGCATTGGAACCAGATTCCCTACACCAAGCCCAAAAATTAGCAAAAATTTTTGAAACAAAAAATCAGGCCAAACAGACATCCCGTCCGCTATACTCTCGGTCATACCCTTCATCTAGTCTTTCGAGACCACCTCTTCCCACTACCACACTTGGCCTTCCCTCCCATAAACCGCCATCATCCTCTATTGGTCCATTTAAGCAGTTAACCCCCGCTGAAGTCTAAGAAAAAAAATACAAAAAAAAAGAATGTTTCAATTGCTCTGAACCTCACATTCTGGGCCATAAATGCAAAGCTCCCATGATTGTGTTACTCGATGTAAACAGCCTAGAGGACGACATGGGCCTTACCATGGGTCAACCTATGCGACTCAATGGTTCTATACACGCCCACCCTATCTCTGTTCTTATTGATTCAGACGCGGCTTGCAATTTGCTCCACCTTAATATTGCCCAACAATTAGACTTGCCTACTGAACAAATTGGTCCCATTCATTTCACCAGAGTAGCACATAAACAAGTTACAGCGACCCGCAGAGCTCTTAATGTCTCCATTACACTACAAGGTTACACCCTTACGAGCTCATTCCTACTTCTGGACATCCCTATATATGACCTCATTCTGGGTTGAGAGTGGTTAGAGTCTCTTGGGTATATAGGCTGGCATTTCAAACACAAGACCATGATCTTTAACGTGCAGGGCACAACCCATACACTCCAAGGCTTGGCCTCTGGCCACCCACATTTTCAAACTTGTCACTCACTCCAACCACCTTTCCAAAGCAACCTCCCAGCCACAACACACACCCCTCCCAACGAACCATCATTTTCCCCACCTTCTAATACCCACCTCACCATAATATTTTTCCTCACTCAATATCAACACCTCTTTTCCATTCCCACGAGCCTCCCTCCCCAATGCCTTATTGACCATAAAATCCCTCTATTACCCAACACTACCCCCGTCAATGTCCATCCATATCGATATCCCCATTCCCAAAAAGCTGAAATAGAACAGCAAGTGCAGGACTTTCTTCAATCAAGCGTCATCGAAAAGAGTAGTAGCCTTTTTTCCTCTCTCATTCTCCTAGTGAAAAAAGGACGATTCTTGGCGTCTTTCTATTGATTATAGAGTATTAAACGCAGCCACTGTCAAGGACCATTTTCCAATTCCTGTGGTAGACGAGTTACTTGATGAATTGCATGGTGCTGCCATATTTTCCGAGCTAGACCTCAGGTCCGGCTACCACTAGATTCGGATGTGTTCAGAAGACATTCACCAAACCGCTTTCACACACATGACAGTCACTTTGAATTCTTGATCATGCCCTTTGGTCTGTCCAACACTCCATCCACATTTCAAGCATTTATGAATTCGATATTCCATCCGTACTTGCGTAAGTTTGTATTAGTTTTATTTTATTTTATTTTTATGGTATCCTTGTGTATAGTCCCTCATTGGCTACTCACCTCTCCTATTTGGAGACCATTTTTCAAGTTGTCTTCTCACAGTATAAGGGTCAAGCTTACCAAATGTTCTTTTGGGTAAGCCACCATTAATTATTTGGGACACTCTATTTCGGCACAAGGGGTAGCAGTTGACAATTCCAAAATACAAGCCATTGTAGATTGGCCACAACCTCAGTCCATCAAAGGTCTTCGTGGCTTCTTAGGTTTAACGAGCTATTATCGGAAGTTCGTCTATCATTATGGCCTGATTGCTAAGCCCCTGACCAACATGTTACAGCAGTTCTCTTTCACACCTGAAAGGAAGAAAAGTATAATAAGTTAACCAAACAGGGACACCAAAGTAAGAACAAGAACGAAACATTCAAATATGCAAGCTTACTTGAAATTCTTCAAATGCCACCCAGGAAATTTGGATACTTTTTTCAAGTCTGTTATCCATTGGGTCACCTTCTTTTTGTCTTCGGTGCTAATGAACTCAGCGAAGGCTTTGGCAAAAGGCCCCCTTTGATTTCCTAAGTCGGAGGGATCCACATCATAAAAAATTGGCAGAACTGAGTTTCCGCTTTCCATGCATTGAACAATGTTTGTGAGTTCATTCAAGCACCATTTGGAAGAAGCATAGTTTGGTGAGAGAACAACGATTCAATATGTGATTCTTTGATCGCACTCTGGAGCTCAAGATGAATACTTGTTCCTCCTTCAAGATCTCGATCGTCCATGAAAGTCGTAACTCCATGGCAATTGCACAATTCATGGTATAAATGGGATACAAAACCCTTGCGGGTGCCTACACCCTTGAAACTCAAAAACATATCATACTTCCATCGAAGAGTGATTCATTCGAAAGAAAAGATGTAGAGGGTCTTTGGGTTCTCAAAGTCAATGCCATCAGACGAAAGCAGTTGTTGTAAATCGGGTACTGCAAACATGAAACAGTAACTGAATGAGCAAGTAAAAAGATCGAAGATCAATGTCTTAAAATTTCAAAAAGAATTTTGGTTCTTTTGGTAATTACAACATGCAATTTTTATTCATAACTACAGGGACCACTGCATTCGGATATTTGACGTAGTGCTAACATATATTTGACTCAGTGCCAACACATATTTGATAATCGATTTGATCTTACAATTCTCAATAACTCAGTTTACGAAAAATGAGTTCTCCAAACAAAAATAGTAGTCAATGAACAAACTTACATAGGTAGAGAGAAGTGACAAATTGCAAGAAAAGAAGAAAAATCACACTAAAAATTCTCACTGCAAAGTTGTAGCAAGAGAGGAAATTGAAAGAGAGATAGGAGTGGAAATAAATGGGAGAGAGATGGACAGCCAAGTACTTCACTGGTAGTGGTAGTGGTAGTGGTGGTGGTTCTTGATAGGATTTTTACCGTCTCTTCAAATAAGGGCAAAATCACATGAAATACTTGCAAGAATACAAGTGTCACGGGATGACTCTTTAAGCCTTCCGCCCGTGCGGCACTTAGACTTGAACGCCTCGATGAACAAGCTAAGTAAGCCTTCGAAGCCTCGCTTCCCCGGATCGAATCACTAAGAAAGCTAAGATAGCTTGGAGAATGCTAAGATCACTTAGAAGATGGGAGAAAGAAAGCTTTGTATTGAAGCTTAAGAGAACTTTACAATTGCTTACAACTCTTGGATGGATTGGCCAAATGGCCTTGCCTCCTATTTATAGGCCTAAGCCACCTCCTCAATGGAGGGTTCTAGATTTCCCTACTTACATCCAAAAATATCTAGCATAGTTCTAGATACAACTTGCCTATTCTAGATTGTTCTAGGTGAGGCTTAGATATGTACACTTGTGTGGAATGTTCCGGAATGCCCCAGATTATCTTGAACGCTCCGCCATGTTCTTGACTTTTCCGGAATGTTCCAGAAGCTTCGATAAAGACAAGGCTTTATGGGCTTAGATATGATGTCTTGGGCTATTTCTTTGTTTTTAGTTTGCGGCCCGTGACATCCTCCCCCACTTAAGCCGTCGACGTCCTCGTCGACTCTTGCCTCTCGAACGTCTCAATCAAGTCCTTATATTGCCATAAAGACGTCTCCTTCTCCCATGTCGCCTCGGAGTATGGTAGCCCCTTCCATTTGACAAAGTACTCCACGTGCTTTGGTTGTCTTGGCCGCACCACGACACGCTTGGCTTCAATGCTCTCCGCTTCTTTGTCAAATGCCTCCACCATCAAAGGGGGTGCTCGATGAGACTCCCCTCGGCTTGGTTCCTCATCGTCAGCATGATAAGGCTTCAAGTTGCTCACATGGAACACCGGGTGAAACTTGAGGCAGGGTGGGAGTTCCACAACATAAGCGGCCTTGCCAACCTTCTTGATGATAGGGAATGGTCCCTCATATTTCCGCAACAAGCTCTTATGCAAGCCACGAGTACTTTTGTGTTGAGACGCATTGAGCTTCACAAAGACTTGGTCGCCGGTTTGGAACTCCACATTCCTTCGCTTACGATCCACCCATTTCTTCATCTTCTTTGAAGCCTTCTCCAAATGAGCTCGAGCAAGTTCGTGGGCTAACTGCCACTCCTTAGCGGTTTTGAAAGCGGCTGGACTACTCCCCGTGTAGCCAGTCACGACAGTGTTCGGGGTCAAGGGTTGTTGCCCTATAGCCAACTCGAACGGGCTTTTCCCCGTCGACTCCGAACGTTGCAAGTTATAAGAGAATTGGGCAACGTCAAGTAACTTAGCCCAATCTCGTTGATTGGCACTAACATAGTGCCGCAAGTAAGTCTCCAACAATGCATTAACCCGCTCCGTTTGTCCATCAGTTTGGGGATGAAAAGCTGTGGAGAAGTCTAACTTCGAGCCAAGTAGCTTGAAGAGCTCCTTCCAAAATCTACCCGTGAAGCGAGCGTCTCGATCACTGACTATGCTCCTCGGAACTCCCCAATACTTTACCACGTGCTTTAGAAATAAGCGTGCGGCTACTTCGGCTGTGCACTCCACAGGTGCGGGTATGAAAGTGGCATACTTGGTGAATCTATCGACCACGACGAAGATAGATCCACATCCATCAGACTTGGGCAAATGTGTGATGAGATCCATGGTTAAACACTCCCATGGTCTTGATGGGGTGGGAAGTGGCTCCAACAGACCTCCCGGTTGCCTTTGTTCCCCTTTGTCTTGTTGGCACACAAGACAAGTCTTCACGTACGAATCTACGTCATCCCGCATTTGTGGCCAATAATAAGCATCGCTCACCAAAGCCAACGTGCGGTGAGTGCCAGGATGTCCTGCCCACATTGAGTCATGGCACTCCTTAAGGATTTCTTTCCTTAAGTTTCCCCACTTTGGGACGTAGATCCGCTTACCCTTAGTGTATAGCAAGCCGTCCTCAAGCCAGAACCTTCTTGTCTTCCCATCCTTGACAAACTCCACAATGTTCTTGGCTTGGACGTCATGTGATAAACCTTCTTGGACACGGCCCAAGAGATGGCTTTGCGGCTTGAGTACCGTAGCCATTAACTCTGCTCGTCTACTTAGAGCATCGGCCACCACGTTCTCCTTTCCTTGCTTGTACTCTAGCTTGTAATCAAACTCTGCTAAGAACTCTTGCCACCTTGCTTGCTTAGGTGTGAGCTTTTGTTGAGTTTGAAAGTAGCTAGTGGCAACGTTGTCCGTCTTGATGATGAATGGGGTACCAAGCAAATAATGCCTCCAAACTCTAAGGCAATGGACGATGGCGGTCATCTCCTTTTCATGGGTCGTGTACCTCTTCTCGGCATTGTTTAGCTTGCGACTTTCATAGGCTATCGGATGTCCTTCTTGCATCAACACTCCTCCTATGGCAAAGTCGGAAGCATCAGTGTGCAACTCGAATGGCTTGCTAAGGTCGGGCAACCTTAGTACAGGCTCCTCCATTAGGGCCTTCTTCAACCTCTCAAAGGCCTCTTGACACCGGTCCGTCCATTCCCATGCCTTGTTCTTCTTAAGAAGGTCTGTTAAGGGTGCCGCTATGGCTGAATACCCTTTAATGAATCTCCGATAGTAGTTGGCTAGCCCCAGAAAGGATCGTAGTGTTGGTACCTTGGTCGGCGGTTCCCACTCTTGAATGGCCTTGATCTTGCCCTTTTCCATCATAAGTTTCCCATCCTTTATCTTGTGGCCAAGAAATTCTACTTCATTTGTGGCAAAAGAGCATTCTCCTTCTTGACATAGAGTTCATGCTCCCGAAGGGTCTTGAACACTATGCGCAAGTGCTTGACATGCTCCTCCAATGTCTTGCTATAGACAACGATATCATCAATGTAAACCACGACAAACTTGTCAAGATAAGGATGGAATACCTTGTTCATCAATGTGCAGAATGTTGCGGGGGCATTGGTCAGACCAAATGGCATGACTTTATACTCGAACGATCCATATCTGGTTACCATTGCCGTCTTCGATTCGTCTCCAGGGGCTATCCTCACTTGGTAGTATCCCGAGCGAAGATCCAACTTTGTGAAGTACCTTGCTTCACCAAGTTGATCGAATAAGTCAGCGATCAACGGAAGTGGGTACTTGTTCTTGATGGTAATCTTGTTCAATGCTCTATAGTCGATGCACAACCTTAGGCTACCTTCCTTCTTACGTTGGAACAAGACGGGTGCACCATATGGGGACTTGGATGGTTGGATGAAGCCAGCATCAAGTAGCTCATTGAGTTGCTTCCTCAATTCCTCCAACTCGGGTGGCGACATCCTATAAGGTGATTTGGAGGGAGGCTTAGCACCAGGCTCCAACTCGATCGCATGGTCGACCTCTCTCCTTGGTGGCAGCTTCTTTGGCAGTTCCTTAGGCATCACGTCCGCAAACTCCACAAGGACTGCTTCCACTTGTTTCGGCAAAGGCCCGTGCTTCTCCTCCCCTTCATTCAACATTAGGGTTGCAAGAAATGTGACCTCGCCTTTCTTCCAAGACTTGGCAAATTGAATTGCCGACAAGTGCTGGGTACACTTCTTGGCTTGCCTCTCCAATGGCACCAGGCAAGGTTGTCTTCCGTCGGCTAGGATACAGAAGATATTATAGAAGGGAATGGGAAAGGCTCGTACCTTGTCCATGAACTCTAACCCAATGACTACGCCATAGTCGTCCATCTTGACTACGGTGAAGTCGATCTTTCCCTTCCATGCGCCAATGTCTACTTGTACATCGCGCGCAATTCCAACAATAGGGGTGGCAGGGGAATTTACCGTCTTCACGCTGCCAGGCTCCTTCGTGACTCGGAGGCCAAGCCTTTTGGCTTCCTCCGACGTCATGAAGTTGTGGGTTGCTCCCGTATCCACCAACACATGCATCGTCTTGTCGCCAGTCTTGACGTCGACGAACAATGATCCTCCCCCAACTTGAGCCTTAGGTTGTGGGAGGGTTGTCTGGATGGCATTCAGTAGATGGATGCATCCCATCCTTGCATCGTTACTCTCCTCGGGCTTGTCCTCCTTGAAAGCCATGGCTTTAAGGGCCTTCTTTTGTGGGCAATCTCGCATTAAGTGAGGGCCGTTGCATAGGTAACAATTGGGTTGCCAAGACTTACCCTTGCTTTTGTCATGCTTATCGGCTTTCTTCTCTTTCGGCTTGCTTGTCTCGGCCTTGTCCTTCGGCTTATGTTCTCCCCCACTTTTCTCGTGGTTACCCCTCTTCCCCGTGGTCTTGGAATCACCTTGGTGGCTTGATTTAAACTCAATCAAGGATTCGGCGGCGGCAATGGCATCAGACAATGTTTGCACCTGTCTCCTTTGTAGTTCGAGTCTTGCCCAATTTTGCAGTCCGCTCATGAAGTACATGAGCTTGTCTTCCTCTGACATGTTGGGCACCTCGAATAACAAGCTCACGAAGGCGTTGACATAGTCTTTGACGCTCCCCGTTTGCTTGAGCCACCTTAGTTTCTCCTTGGCTTCGTACTTGGCATTTTGGGGATAGAAGTGCAACATGAGATCTTTCTTAAATTCATCCCAAGTGGTGAGGGAGAATGTACCTTGCTCAATCTCCTTGCTTCGGCGACGCCACCACATAAGGGCATTGTCGGCTAAGAACATGGTTGCCGTTGAGATTTTGGACTCGTCATCTTCAAGCTTCAAGTACTTGAAGTATCGCTCCACGTTCCACACAAATGTGTCGAGCTCCTTTGCTTCCCTCCTCCCATTATAGGATTTGGGTTTAAAGGAGTCGATTACCTTCGAGTCCAACGCCTTAATTTCCCTCGGCCCTTGCACAAATTGCTTCACGACCGCCTCTTTACAAAACGCCACATCTCCCTTAAGCTCCCTTGTGTCCTTTATCTCTTCTTGAAGCGTCACGACCCTTGCCTCTATGTTGTCAAGATGAAGCTGGACTTCCCTCCGTATCTTGTCCGCCATGGTGTTGAGAGCGCCAAGGAGCTCATCTCGTAGCCCTTCCACCAAGCCACGTAGTTCATCCTTACCATTGTCCATCATGGTTTGGATTTCCTCCTTGTCGACAATGTCATCATCAAGTCGAGTATCGAACTCGAGTATGGCTCCTTCCACCTTCTCGAGTCGCTCTTCCATGGTCTCCATCGATGCTTGCAAGTCCTTTAACTTTGGCTTGCTCTTGGCAACGTCTTGGACCTCGGAGATTCCGGACACCATCTCTCCACTTGCCATATCTTACTTTCCTTCAAGTGATTCACGAGCTTGGCTCTGATACCAACTGTCACGGGATGACTCTTTAAGCCTTCCGCCCGTGCGGCACTTAGACTTGAACGCCTCGATGAACAAGCTAAGTAAGCCTTCGAAGCCTCGCTTCCCCGGATCGAATCACTAAGAAAGCTAAGATAGCTTGGAGAATGCTAAGATCACTTAGAAGATGGGAGAAAGAAAGCTTTGTATTGAAGCTTAAGAGAACTTTACAATTGCTTACAACTCTTGGATGGATTGGCCAAATGGCCTTGCCTCCTATTTATAGGCCTAAGCCACCTCCTCAATGGAGGGTTCTAGATTTCCCTACTTACATCCAAAAATATCTAGCATAGTTCTAGATACAACTTGCCTATTCTAGATTGTTCTAGGTGAGGCTTAGATATGTACACTTGTGTGGAATGTTCCGGAATGCCCCAGATTATCTTGAACGCTCCGCCATGTTCTTGACTTTTCTGGAATGTTCCAGAAGCTTCGATAAAGACAAGGCTTTATGGGCTTAGATATGATGTCTTGGGCTATTTCTTTGTTTTTAGTTTGCGGCCCGTGACACAAGGATGTTGTAGTATAGATGCTTATGCAAGGTCGTTCTCCCCAAGGACTATTTTAATAATTTATGCAAAAACAATTCCTAATCAATTACTTGAAATTAAAGATTGAGAAAGATGATTAATATGACAAAAGAAAGAGTTTTAAATACCAATTTATAAAAGCACTAGGGTTCCACCATCACCTAGCAATCTTATGAATTTCTACTAATTACTTATGATCTACACATGCCACTTTGAAGGTTAGGTTTTTTAATATATATTCTCCTCGTGATATTCAAGCTTATATCTAACATGCAATCCGTCTGTGATATTCAGATCAAATATGTACATGCAAGACTCATTAAGTTCTATAAAAACCTTTTGAAAAATGCAACCCCTAAGAGCGTGATATTCGCCTTAGATGAAATTACATCAATCACAAGAAGAAATATCAATCACAAAAAGCAATACTCAATCCTCCGGTTATTCCAACCAAATTACATCCAATTACTTGTCTAAAAATTCTAATGGTGGCCAATCATCAAGACAATTAGATAGTTTAAAACAGTGATCAATAATTCAAAGCATGCATGCAATCAATCATAAGCAACTAAATAAAAATTACATATTCATGCTAAGGCTCAAGGCTTCGCACTAACAAACGGAATTAGTTACGCATTTTCATAATTAGAATCGTAGAAAATATTATTAAGAAGAAAATGAATGAAAACACTTTAAAGTAGAAAATCTCCAAGAACCCTAGCAAAGTTCTCTGTCTCCAAAGTTGAATAATAATAAGCGTCCCCAAAAAACTAAAAACGGCTGAGCAATTTTATGCTGCCTTTCCCATCGCACAACCCTAAAACATAGTCTTTTTTTCAACTAGGAAACCAAATAATAAATAAAATATCTTAGAAAATAAAGTCATAATTAAGCTAGGAGAATCTGTAAGGGAACTGTCTAGCCACGTTTTAGCCTCAAATATCCTCCAAATCCAGCCCATTAAAGCTTATTTTGAATATCAGGACGTTTTGAACATATCTCTAGAAGGCCACGAACCCATCTAGGGTCATCTTGGGCTCAAAAAATGCAATTCAAGCCCGAAACATCACTTTTCCAACACTGCGCATTGCTCCTTTATTTCATCGCCATAAATAAACTGCTAGGTAGAAAATTATGATATTTTGATATGATCAAGCTAAGTGACTCACGAACGTCCTCCAATTGAAATTACTCCAAAATTCGTCCGTTTGATCATGTTTTGCTCCAGAGGAAGTCGAAAGTCCTATATTGAAAAAACAATTTAAAGTATCAAAATTCTTCCAAAATATTGACCAAAATATATTAAGAATAGGGTTAAATATATAATATAAATTTTACTCATTAAGGACCACAGGGTTTAGTGTCAGTGCGAGTGTCAAATGAGTTATTTCTTTGACAAAGAAAAGTCAGTATGACTATTTTACCTACATAGGAGTAAAAGAACCAAAATTTTAGGGTGCTTTTACAGTGAATCATTTAACAGTTGAAATATCCGGAGTATCTCATATTCTCTAGTACCGGAAAAATTCTATACGATTGGTAATAGTCCAAAATAACAGAGAAGCTACAGATAAAGAAATGGTTAAACGATCTTTAGGTAGCGGCTTCAAAGACAAACTCAATCCATTTCTCATTGTTAACATCTGAAAATTTAACCAGAAACAAAATGTATGTCAGCTTCAAAAAAGGTAGCGGCTTCATACACATGACACAACCTAATTTAGTTGTGAGTCATATAATGTCCCCAAAAATATATATATATATATATATATATATATATGCTGTACACCAGAAATCTTTCAATAAAAACCCAATTTCAGTTAGATGTCAATTAACAAAGTTTTCCCTCCTTCGCAATTTGATGATTTGTGTAGCAAACCAAAATTGCGCGTCAGAGGACGTAGATCTCACTAAGTTTGACTCATGACAAGAGCAATACATGATATCAGACTGTTATTCACTTTCGAAAAATGCCCAGAAACAAAGAACACAATATAACGCCCCTTCATAAAGCACATAGTAAGAATGTAAGAGAAAAGCTGGTTTAGGTCACGGAAAACCATCATATTTCATATGACATCAGATCACGGATGAAAGGCAACCAAGTCACTACAGCTTTCAAGAGGCTGCCGAACGGGTTTGTCAGATAAAAGTTAATAGGTTTGTAGACATCAAAATTTCGGTAAAATAAATGTTGACCAATAATTAAAATTTCAACGCTCATATGTCACATAAATTTTACACGTAGCGTGTGACTCAACGAAAAATTGAAAAGAGTCGGAAAAGTCATCAAACAGGACACGTGTCAACACCTGGCAGAAATGATTTATTTCATCTGAATATTATATTCAAAATTAGGCCTTGGAAAATTCTATAAATACAAGGCCATTTCATTCATTTTCATTGACCAATTCAGAGCCAAAATCATTAGGCAAAATCCTTGAAGCTTTGAAACTCTGAAGCTCTCAAGCATCCAGTTTCCCAAGAATCCCGAAGAATCAAGAAAACTCTCTTCGTTCTTCGTTCATCGTTCTTCCAAGATCAAGCCCCGATGGCCCCGATGGCCCCTTGGATTAACACACCCGTTCCTCCAAGATCAAGCCCCAACAGCCCTTGGATCGATGCATTCGTTCTTCAAGAATCAAGTCCAAAAGCCTTGAAGTTTGTTCATCGTTCGTCGTTCATCTGTTCTTCAAGAACAAGCACCAAAAGCCCTTGAAGATCGTTCATCGTTCGTTGTTCATACCACCTTCAAGATCAAGCCCCGAAGGCCCCTTGAAGAAACAATCATCCACCTACAGGATCAAGCCCCGATGACCCTTGAAGAAACGTTCACCCGTTCCTCCAAGATTAAGCCTCGACGGCCCATTGGATCAACACATCCGCTAAACTTCAAGATCAAGCCACCAAAGACCCTTGAAGGTCAAGCCACCAACGACCCTTGAAGAAACTCCCCTGTTCATCCAAGATGAAGCCTCGACGGTCCTTGAATCAACAAAATCCACAAATCAACATCTTTCGGAGATCGAATCAGAGGATCAAGTCAAAAGAGATTGTAACCCAAAATTCATTAATACAAATATATTTTGTACATGTGTTCCTGTGTTTGGGAAATTTTCGTGTTTACAAATTTGGCACGCCCAATGGGATAATCTCTACCTCTCATCTCTTTCTCGGTTCAAGAGATATCAAAGCACACTCCAAAAGTAATGGATTCAAATAAGGAACAAGTCATGATCATCGGTGCCACCTCCATTGAAGAATAGCTGATTCAGATGAAGGAAAATGTTTGCAATGATGACAAGGACCCTCGAAGAAAACGACTTAAAGATTGCTATGCTCTTGGGAAAATTGGGGGTACGACATGATGAAAGAGCCGGCTCAGGCCCAAAGAAAGATGTCGGCGAAGAAGATGAGCATCTGGTAGAAAAAGCTGAAGAAAAGCCGGAGCCAGACTAAGCAGCGGCACTCATGGGATCTCTCTTCATCAAGCAACTGCAAGTGCTGAGGGGAACTCTCATACCTCGGCGTTGTACTCGAAGCCTTACTCAAAGAAAATTGATGCTCTGAAAATGCCGAGGGGATATCAACCACTAAAGTTCATGTAATTTGACGGAAAGGAAAACCCAAAGCAGCACGTCGCCCATTTCGTCGAAACTTGCAACAACGCAGGGACTGAAGGGGACTGCCTTGCAAAGCAGTTCATGCGCTAACTGAAAGGTAACGCCTTCGACTGGTACACCGACCTCCAGCCTGAATCCATCAACAGCTGGGAGCAATTAGAGCGGGAATTCCTTAACCGCTTTTACAGCACTCGCAACAGTGTAAGCATGCTAGAGCTGAAGAGCACAAAGCAGTGGAAGGATAAGCCAGTCATTGACTACATCAACCGATGGCGTAGTCTAAGCCTCAACTGCAAAGATAGACTCTCAGAAATCTTCTCAATCGAGATCTGCATCCAAGGCATGGAATAGGGGTTACACTACATCCTTCAAGGCATTAAACCACGGACATTCAAAGAGTTAGCCACTAGTGCCCACGACATGGAGTTGAGCATCGCCAACCATGGAAAAAATGAGCCAATCTCTGACTTCAAGAAGGATAAGGTGTTTACTCCAAAAGCAGATGAGACTGGAAAGAAGCCTGCCAAGGAAGCTTTTACCGTCAACACCTTATTCGCGCCTGTCAAGATCTCCTCTAAGGATAAAATGAGGGAGATAAAAGAGGTGAGCCTTATCGCACCCAAGATAGGTACAAAAACACATCGAAGGAACTAGAGCAGAAGACGTATCCTTTTCCAGACTCTGACGTGGCCGCAATGCTGGATGACTTGTTGGAAAAGAAGAGGATCGATTTACCCGAATGCAGATGGCCAGAAGAAATAAATCACACCGACAACCCAAGGTACTATAAGTACCACCACTTCATCAGTCGTCCGATGAAAAAGTACTTTGTGCTGAAAGATCTCATCATGAAGCTAGCCCAGAAAGGAATCATCGAGTTGGATCTCGACGATGTGGTAAAGTCAAATTATACTACTGTCACTTCTGATACATTTGACTCAAAGTCTTCACCTCAATCGCTGGGGACATGCTCCAAGTCAAGCAAAGTGGAAGGATGGACTCATGTCGCTCTGGAAAAATTGTACATAAAGTCTGTGTCGCATCCATAAATTCACCAGTCGAAAATGGGGCAAGAAACCATTGTCAACATGATTAAGGCTGATTCCATTCAAGAAGTCATAGACTCAGGATGGAACTCAAATTTTGTCTTTAAAAAATCAAGGCAACTTCGCGTTTCCATAAAGTTTTGTAACTCGAAGCAACACAACGCTCGAGGAAGCGGCACAAAGCTCTTTGTTCGTACGAGCCTAAACTGTATGAACCAACTGCTCCTAGTCTGCACGAGCATAAAAGGTAACACCAATGCTCCTAGTCTGCACGAGCATAAAAGGAAACATCAATGCTCCTAGTCCGCACGAGCATAAAAGGTGACACCAACGCTCCTAGTCCGCACGAGTATAAAAGGTGACACCAATGCTCCTGGTCTGCATGAGCATAAAGGAAACATCAATGCTCCTGGTCTGCATAAGCATAAAAGCCAACACCAACACTTCTGGTCTGCATGAGCATAAAAGGCAACACCAATGCTCCTTGCCTGCACGAGTTGAAACTACAAAAGGCACCAAAAGAAAATACAAAAAAAAAATGTATTTGAACTACATTATGACTTGATCTCTTCTTTGGAGGAGTACGTAGGCAGCTCGAGCTTTCAATTTCGAGTTCAGTCACATCAAAAAAAATAAGGGTTGTATTAAATATTTGATTGAAAGTCATTTTTTTGTCGAAAGCAAGAGTATCTCATATCATGCTTTCTCCCTATCCTTTTCCTTGTCTTTGCCTTGTCTTTGTTCTCACCTGTAAGACAAGGAGAAAGAACGTAATCAGTTGGAACCTGAAATCAAACTTCCGATCTGGAACTGATTGCCTGGAACCTTACCTTGCATTGCTCTTGAGTACTCATCCTCAACTGTTGTCAAGGTCACAAATTCCTTCATCAAATACCTCAGCATAGTTGATACGGTGGTGGCTCACCATTCAAATGCAAAGGTTGCACACCACTTCTGCTATGTAAAATATTGAAGCAGAAGAGTCAATGATGAACTGAAACAGGTCACTTCAGCACAACACCCTTCCTTGAAGGAGTCTAGGTCAAACCCAAGCTCAGCACTGTTGCTCTAATCAAAGAGCTCGAAAAGCTTCAACAACCTTTTGCTGGCACCGTAGCAGAAGAGCAAAGCTTCGCCGTGCGATGCTGTCAAATCGCCACCACTTCTTCAAAATCAAGAGTATCTTATATCGTGTTTTCTCTCTTTCCTTTTCTTTGTCCTTGTTCTCACCTGCATGACAAGGAGAAAGAGAGCAATTAGCCAGTATTTGGAATCAACTTTCTGATCTGGAACTGGCTGCCTAGAACCCATTCCCTGATTGCTTACCTAGCATTGCTATCGAGTATTCATTTTCAACTGCTGATATGATGATTGGAGCTACCAAGCATGATGAGTCGCTGAAAAGTGATGTGCTGAAGGACCATTCAAATGCAAGGTTTGCATTCCACTCTTGCATCAGTAGACAAATACAACAAGAGAAGATGCTACACATGCATGGGGGAAAACTAGGGAAAATACCACTTCTGCAAAGGGAACATATAAGGCAAGGGAAAATGATACATTGAAGCATGTAGAGACAAGCACAACAAAACATGTGTTGGTTCATCCGCTACTTCTTCAAAAGCAAAAGTATCTCATATCATCAAGATCGAAAGTACTCTGGATTTGACAGACTTGTTTTGACCCTCAAATTCTTGAGTCATCCCCAACAGAGCCAAAGATCACTTGCCATGTGAAGCTGCTCATGGTCCCAGTTCCTTCAAGATCAAGCCTCAACACCCTTGAATCAAATTATTCAAGATCAAGCCTCAACGGCCCTTGAAGAAATTACAATCCTGATTCAAGATCAAGTGTCCAACACCCTTGAATTAAATCCAGTTCAAGATCAAGCCTGTGGAAAGTCAACAAGCACAACAAATACACGTTCCGATTCGTCCCCAGCAAAGCTGAAGAAACTTTCAGCCCTAATTCAAGATCAAGCCTCGACAGCCCTTGAAGAAACATTCATCCAACTTCAAGATCAAGCCACAAACAGCCCTTGAAGAAACATTCATCCACTTCCAAGATCAAGCCACCAACTGCGCTTGAAGAAACTCCCCTGTTCATCCAAGATCAAGCCTCGACGGCCCTTGGATCAACAAAATCCATAAATCAATATCTTACGGAGATCGAATCAGAGGATCAAGTCAAAAGAGATTGTAACCCAAAATTCATTAATACAAATATATTTTGTACACATGTTCATGTCTTAGGGAAATTTTCGTGTTTACAAGGTTCTTCAATTAATTAAACAGAGAACAAGATGGAACATGTTGGAGATGCAGACTCCACTTCGTGGGGAAGAGAAGATAGGGTACGGGGGAGGATGAGGATGAAGCTTTCGAAATTGCAGCGGCAGGAAGAAGTTTTATTAGGGTTTCAAATTTTTTGGTGTACTTTGGTAGAGACTTAGTGAACAGGTCTGCCAGATTTTCATTGGAAGGGATTTGTCTGACTTTAATCACTTTAGCATTCTGAAGCTCATGTGCACTGAAAAACTTTGGAGATATATGTTTAGTTTTATTGCCCTTGATGAATCTTTCTTTCATTTGGGCAACACAGGCGGCATTATCTTCATGGATGACAGTTGGAGTTTCTGTCTTTGATGGTGGACCACATGAATTTTAGATGTGATGGATCATTGATCTCAACCAAGAACACTCACGACTTGCTTCATGCAAAGCAAGTATTTTTTAGTGATTGGAAGATGTGGCAACTAGTGTTTGCTTTGTTGAGCGCCATGAGATTGATGTATCTCCATTAATGAACACATATTCAGTTTGTGAGCGGGCTTTATGCGGATCAGATAGAAAATCAGCATCTGCATATCTAGCAAGGATCTGGTCATTTGTGGATTTTTATGAGTAGAAGATACCCATGTCTATTATTCCACGAAGATATTGTAGAACATCTTTGACTCATTTCCAATGACGAATTGTTAGAGCAGAGCTATACCTGGTTAACAAGTTTATTGAAAAAGCTATATCTGGTCTAGTACATTGTGTCAAATACAATAAAGCACCTATTGTACTCAGGTATGGTATTTCTAGACCAAGGACCATTTCATCATCTTCTTTTGGATGGAATGGATCTTTCTTAATGTCTAAAGAACAAACGACCATTGACATGTTGAGTGGATAAGCTTTGTCCATGCCAAATCGCTTTAGGATTTTTTCAATGTAAGCCGATTGGTGGACCAAAACTCCATTAGCACACTGCTCGATCTGCGGGCCAAGACAATATTTTGTTTTCCCAAGGTCTTTCATTTCAAATTCACTTTTCAGATATTCAGCAGTTTTATTGAGCTCTTCAGGAGTTCCAACTAGGTTCATATCATCGACATACACTGCCGTTATAGCAAATCCAGAATTGGATTTCTTAATGAACACACAAGGGCAAATAACATTATTGATATACCCTTATTTGATCAAGTATTCACTGAGACGATTATACCACATTCGTCCAGATTGTTTCAGCCCATACAATGATCGCCTTAATTTGATCAAGAGCATATCTCGTGGTTTGTTAGTTGTTTCAGGCAACTTAAGTCCTTCTGAGACCTTCATGTATATGTTAGTATCTAATTCTCCATATAGATACGCAGTGATGACATCCATAAGTCGCATGTCAAGTTTTTCTGAAACCACTAAACTTATTAAGTAACGGAACGTAATTACGTCCATTACAGGAGAATATGTCTCCTCATAATCAATTCCAGGTCTTTGTGAAAAGCCTTGCGCAAGGAGTCGTGCTTTGTATCTTGCAATCTCATTTTCCTCATTGCGTTTTCTTGTGAATACCCATTTGTAACCTACGGGTTTTACATCAGGCGGAGTTTGGACTACTGATCCAAAAACACATCACCTTTCCAAGGAATTTAATTCTGCATGGATTGCATCTTTCCACTTAGGCCAATTTTGTCTCTATTTGCATTCATCAACAGAGCGGGGCTCAATATCATCACTTAACATGATTTCAGTGGCTACTGCGAATGCGAACATATCATCGATGATTATTTCATTCTTATCCCACAATTCATTTGTACATGCATAATTTATGGAGATTTCTTTGCTTTCATGTATTGCTGTTTCTTCAGGGACATGTGTCTCATCAAGGACATTTTTTTTCTGGAAGTACAAAATCATGAATTGTGGATTTGTCATTCATTTTCTCTTCCTGAATGATTTCATTTGGATTCAGCTGTGTCCTTGTCTTTCTCTTTCGAGGGGCTGAATATTTTGAACATGGGGGTCTACCACGCTTCAGGCGTGCACCAAATGAATCATTCACTGCCACTTTATTTTGTCCAACAGGGATATCAATTCTTGCAGGTGCATTTGTAGCTGGTATAGGTGATTTTATCTCTTTCATAGCATCATTAAATGCATCTAGCATTTGATTGGCAATACTTTGAAGATGAACTATTCTTTTCACTTCATTTTCACATTGAGTGCTACGTGGATCAAAATGAGACAAGGTGGGTACAACCCATGTTAACTCTTTCTGTTCTTCTGGAACAGTCTTTTCTCCCCCTAACAACGGGAAAACTGTCTCATCAAAGTGACAATCAACAAAATGAGCTGTAAACATATCACCTTTCAGGGTGGGTTCCAAATATCTAATGATAGATGGTGAATCAAAACCCACATAAATTCCCAGTCTACGCTGAGGTCCAATTTTAGTGCGCTACGGCAGTGTAATAGGCACATAAACAGCACAACCAAAAACTCGTAAATGTGAAATATTTAGCTAATGCCTAAACACGAGTTGGACTGAAGAGTATTGGTGGTTGACTATAGGTCTCAATCAAACCAATGATGCAGCATGTAATATGGCATATCCCCATGTAGAAACTAGCAATTTTGTTTTCATGAGCAGAGTGCGAGCTATTAACTGAAGCCGCTTGATCAATGCTTCTGCTAAACCATTTTGAGTATGGACATGAGGAACAGGGTGTTCAACATCAATGCCCAATGTCATGCAATAATGCGGTTTGAGATGTAAATTCACCAGCGTTATCAATGCGGATTGACTTAATGGGGTAATCTGAGAACTGTGCTCGCAACTTAATTATCTGAGCAAGAAGTCTCGCAAAAGCTACATTCCTAGTAGACAAGAGACAAACATGTGACCATCTAGTAGATGCATCAACCAAAACCATAAAATATCGAAATGGTCCACAAGATGGTTGAATAGGTCCACAAATATCCCCTTGAATTCTTTGCAAAAATGATGGGGATTCAGCATCAACCTTTAGTTGTGATGGTCTAATTACCAAGTTCCCTTGAGAACAAGCCTTGCAAGGGTTATCATTTGAGATAGCAACGTCTCTGCTCAATAATGGATGTCCATTAGAGTTGGTAATGATCCTACGCATCATGGTGGATCCTAGATGACCTAGACAGTCATGCCAAAGCATGTAAACCTTTGAATCAATGAACTTCTGGTTCATGACAGTATGTGATTCAATTGTCCTATGTATGTATAACACAATCCACTCGACAAACCACACAACTTTTCCAATATACACTTCTAGGTATCATTAGAGGTAATGCATATATACTCCACATTTTCTGCACTTTTTGTAAACTCAACAAATTTCGAGTAGATTGAGTAGCATATAACGTATTTTGTATGGACAATATTGTTTCATTGGTAACATAATCTGAGATTTCCCTGAACCTTCCATTATATCTGATTTGCCTGATATTGTTGTTACCCTTACTCTTTTAAGTATCAAGTTTAAGAAATACTTTCGATCACAAAGTATTGTATGTGTGGTTGCGCTGTCTACAAGACAAATATCTCCACTATAGTTTTTATCCATGCTTTCTGAGTAAAGGGGATCACAGTTAAAAACAACTTATAACGGAAAATTTACATACCACTTTTATTAAATTGAAATGCTAGTTTTACAAGTTCAGAATAATAAAAGTACATCAAATATAAATGATTCATTCAGACCGATACACTTCATTCCCCCTTTCCTCAATGAAGTCTGAGACATCTAGGTGGGTTGTGTTCAATTGTCCTGATAAGTCGCGCACTAGATCAGGTATATCCATTGGTCTAGCCTGGTCGAGGAAATTAGTCTCGATACCCTTCTACTTAAAAGAGGCTTGATATAAATCCACCAGATGTTTTGGGGTACGACAGGTATGCGCCCAGTGTCCGTCGCCACCACACCTATGGCAGGCTCCATCCGAGTTTCTAGGAGCATTGTTCATACGAGCTTTGCCTTTGTGGCGATTTCCATTTTTAAAGCTTGGGCCTGAATTTTGCCTTAAAAACTAGTTGTGAAACTAACTACCATGATTCTTGCCTTTCCTATTCCACCGGCCTCGCTTGTGGTAACGTCCTCGTTTATGATTATCGCCACCAGAGGATGTGGCGTTCACTCTGAGGGAAGCAGCATTCACTTTTGGGAATGGTGCAGATCTAGTAGGTCAGGACTGATGATTCTTCATCAGGAGCTCTGATCGGATCATATTTATATATATTTTTATATCTAATTCACTCGCCTTTTCTTAGTTAGTTCGTTATGTTTTGAGCTATTTACTTTGTTTTTGTGTTTTATTTGAATTTATCTAGCTAAGAAAATAAAAATAGAATAAGTAAAATGTTAAGTAATAAATTCATCTAAACTATCTTGTCTGTTGAATTATACTTATCATTTAGAAAATAATATATATATATATATTTATATTTATTTATTTATTTATATTTATTTATATATATATATTTATATTTATATATTTAAATATATTTTTGTGTGTGTGTGTAAAGCAGCATGTGGGAAGGAATACATCGGTGGAAGTCATGATGGAAGGCAGCTGGAAAACACACGGGCAGATTTGAAAACAGGAATAAAGAGAACCAAGGCAGATTAAAAAGAGGACGGAGAAAAACAGGAGCTCCTGGGGGGGAGAGAGCTCCTCGGGACAAGTCAAAGAAAGAGGCGAGAGCCTTCTGGCAGTTTGAGAGGAGGAGTAACATCAAAGCTGCTTGGAGGGAGCTGCGAATCAGAGTAGGCGCAGCAGAAAAAGAAAACTAAAAAATAATAATAATAGGAGGGAGCTGCCCTCCCTTTCATTAAAAAGCACCGAGAGAAACAGGAGCCATTTGGCGCGGGGGTCGGTGGAGGAAAGCAGCGCACAAGCTGCGGATAGAAAAACAGAAGGGAAATTAGAAGCTGCCTTGGGGCAGCTAGTCAGGGAGCGCATCAAATCTGGGCGCAGCACAGAGTCAACCAGCGAGCAGAAAAGAAAGGCTGCCCTTCAAGGCAGCTTTGGGCAGCAAGGCTCTCGAATCAAAAGGGAGCAGAAAAGCACAGAGAACGGACAGAGAGGAAGAATCCCCGTTTCGGTTTATCTCCTCCAACTCACATTTTAATTTCTGTTTTTAATTTATGAATTATGTGTAATTAATTTATATTGGCTAGAGGATAATTCAAAACCATGATTATATGTGTAATTTGAATTGGTAATTTCAGTTGTGATTTCTGAGTTGTGATTTAATTTGCTTAACTGTTTGATTAATAATTTATTTATATTTGTCGATTAAGAATGCAAACTTAATTTACATGCATGAATTTGATGCTAGAATATAAGTGAATTTCACCTAATCGTTATGAACTTATATTCATGAGTAGTGAAGGTTGCTAGTCACAATCGCGTTAAGTAAATTCCTGGCAAACGTATCATGCTGTTCATAGTTACGAATGCCTTGTCAACACTTATGATTTTCACAGAACATAATGATCTTTAATCGTATCTCTATTGTGCTTTTCACGTAGGGAACTTTTGGGGAATAATTTGAGTTGTTGTATGCTGTTCATCCAATTCAATAACTTAAGGAAAATCTGAAGGTTAATTTAAGCGTACCTAATTAATCTGGAGTATTGAAATTCATAATTTATTGAAAGAACAACTGAAAATCAATTTAGGTTGCTTATGTGTCATGTGTGGAGAAAAACCCTCTAGCCAATCCGTCGCCTATCCTTTCACTTTAATTTTATGTTTTTGTCAATTCTGTAATTTATTTAAGTTTAATTTACGTTTCTTCAAAACCAAATCCCCCCATTATTAAAATATTATTATTTAGTTAATTTTTATTATTTTTAATCTTTTAATTTAATTTCCGTCCAATTAATTTCCTAGTTTTTATTTTAAATTGTTTTCATTATTTTGAGTCATTTTAAGTGTGTTTCGAGTTTTTAGCCTAGTTTTGTATTTTTGAGTCTTGTTTAATATTTTTAAATTAATTTAGAGTAGATTAGCAATCCCTCCTAATCCCCGGCCTAGAACGATACCCTACTTACATCTTTACTACAACTGTCAAAAAGAGGGTTAATTTGTGTGCGTATAATTCTCGCATCAAATTTTGGCGCCGTTGCCGGGGATTAGTAAATTTGCTAATCCCTTTATTTTTGTTTGTGTTTATTTTTATATTTGTGTTTTTATTTATATTTGTGTTTGTGTGTTTTACTTTTTGTATTTGATTTATTTTTGTTTCTTTGATTTTTAGGTATTATTGGAGCAAGACATGGATAGTATTCAAGCTCAATTGGCGCAGCTCACTGCTCAATTGACTAATAATGCCGAACGGACCTTAATGCCAAGTGTCCCTACACTTGATGTGCCTTATGGGCAAGGATATCAAACTCAGCAATATCCTCAATTTTCTGCATATGAAGATGATTGGGGATATCAAGGTCACAGCCAACCAAGGGGCAACATGTATTCCAACGCTTCCAATTCGGATTGGAGAGGTTATTCAAATCAGATGTGGGATGAACCTCAGCAATTTCAACAAAGTGGATATTGGCAGCAAGACGAGTTCTATTCCAGACCTATGCAGCCACCACAACATCCCCCACAACAATTCCAATCGAATTCAAGTATGCCCGTGGATTATAATCAAATTCTTAACGAATTAAACTCTTTGGCGCAGGGCTCACAAAGAGAAGAACAATTGCAGCCTTCGGAAGAGTCCTATCAGTGGCCATATGAACCATCACAGCCACCACAAGAATATGCCCAATTCGATTCAGGTACATCTCTGGATAATGATGCATTTAATAAGTTACTTTCCTCTTTGAATCAGGGAGTGGAAAATCGAATCCAGGAGATGCAAGACCGGACCAACAGAGTGGACGAATTGGAGAGGCAAGTTGGGGAGATTATGGAGATCATGGCCGAGATTCAAAATCAAAGTGAACTCTCCAACTCACCTATTGAAAATTCAATGGCAGAAGTTGAAATCGATGAAGCCATCTCTTTGGAAGGTGACGTGGAGGATGAAGTTAACTTGGACGAATCGCCGCTGCAAGCAGAAGAGGAAGAGGACGACCTGGGCAGTTTAGAAGAATTCTTGTCTCAAACCCCTGAAGTCCCTATGTCGTCCAACTATGGTGAGGTTGTTCCAAGTTCAATTCATTCTGATATTTTTCCACCGAATGTTCTTTTTCCTTGCAGAATTTTAATTCCAAATTTTGAAGAGAGTGAAAAAGACATTGTGGAAGCCCTTCCAGAGATCCAAGGTGATGTCCCAATTCTTGGTGCACCAAAACAAGTTCCCGAACCTTGCACACCAAGAAAAGGGATTCAAGATATCAAAGTGGCTGAAGAATGTGTAAAATACATCAAAGAGGCCGAGCAAGCAACAAAGGCCCATGAAATTGAGTTTGATGACACGGGACAAGCCACAACAATCATAATAAATTTGGCCAAGTTCAAAGTCCCCGAAATATCCAAAAATGTAGTTTTTGTTATTGAGTTTGTGTCGGAGAAAGACAGTAAGCCATCTTCTCCATTTTTAATTTTTATTTTATTTTATACTAACATTTCTCTCATTTTAATGATTCAGGCACCCACTCGTGAATTCAAACCATTGCCGGATCATTTCAAGTACCACTGTCCGTTCAAGGATAAAGCCATGCACTTGAATAAAGAAGGGAAGCCTAGGAATCACCCACAATCAGATTTGCATTCCTAAACCCTTCTATTTACTTTGCAATTTTTGATTTGTTTAGTTAGTTGTTTTATTTGGTTGATTTTTGTTTAGTTTGTGTTTAAATAAATTAAGGGCAATGTTTATTTTTAGTGCGGATAAACAAAGTTTTTTTTTTGCATTAATTTACATATTTTACTTTACATATTTTATTTTGCTTAAAATAAACTTAAAAAAAAAAATAATAATAATAATATTAGTAATATATATATATATATATATATTTATATATATATATATATATATATTTTTTTATTTAAATAAACATTAAAAGCTTAAAAAAAAATTACAATAATACGAAAAACTAATAGCATTCATTGGTCATTGGTTAGGTGGCGCCCCAGAGGTCGACGGAGCTCCGGGAAGACGAAGAGCCAGAGTTGGAATCTCTGGAGCCGGAACGCTTGGTGCAACTCCCGAGGACGAAGGCAACATAAACCGCGGGAGTAGTGCCATGAACCGTTCATGATCGCTCTGAATCCGACCGTCTGACTCCTGCAGCTGGTCCAGCTTCCTCTTCATGCTGGTCGAGTAACTAGTTGCAAGCATGTGCAACTCCTTGTTCTCGTGCCTGAGTCCTCTGACCTCCTGCCGAAGACTGGCCACCTCTGCCATCAGCGACTCCACCTGACGAGTTCGGGCAAGCAGGCGCTGGCCCATGTTCGAAACTGAGCCTGCACTCTGGACGCTGAGGGCAAGGGATTCCTGAACGGCCAGCTCGTCCGACCGCCTAGATAGCATCCTATTGTCCCTTGGGGTGAGCAGATTTCTAGCAATCACCGTAGCGGTGATTTCATTCCTCATCATTGTGTCCCCGACTGTAAGTGGACCATTGGGGGATATGAAGGATGGATTCCAAATGTTGTTCGGAGAAGACGAGTCATCGTCTTCCCCGACATTCAAGTTTAGGCGACGGTCGGAAGGGCAAGACATTGTTAGAGGGGGTTGAGGAAGAAAAGAGTTCGGAAAAATTAAGATTGCTGAAGCGGAAGAAAAGATCGGAAAGATTAAGAAGTGCAGAAGAGAGTGTTTACAGAGGAGAGTATTTGAGGAAGGGAGTTCAAGTGTGATGTGAAGCAGAATTAGCGCCTCTATAAAAAGAAGCAAATCAAAGAGAGGCGCTCCTCTGAGGTTGAAGACGCGTCCTCACGCAATTCGGAAAAGCTCGACGCTCCTTTCTCAAAAGAGCCGTTTCCTTTCTCAAAAGCTGGGCTTGACTCAGCAATCACGTGGGTCGGTTTGTCCGGATGTGTCGTCACTCATGACGTGCAGCGTGGAGCGTTGCGAAAACCACGAGCCGCACCCGGTTTTGAACCCCGGTTTTCAAAAGATCATCATTCCAATTTGTCGTCACTCGTCGCATGCGCAGTCAGCTTCGCGAAAATTACGGACGCGTTGTCAGAAAGCGCGGAACGGGCACTGTTCATCCATCCACCGGCTGCCGACAAATAGTGAGGGAACAGTTCCGGTTGTGAAGGAAAATTTCTATAAAGTCGACCTTCGCCTTCCACAGCAAAGGCAAACCTTCACACCCTCTCCACCTCTAAACCTCTCAACCTCTCTTCATCTCCGATAATGTCTTCCCAAAGAAAGCTTTCGAGTTATTCAGTGTTCTTCATCCCTTGGATCACCCCAGAAAACAAACCTTCCAGAGCAAAAGTATTTCATATTAAAAAGGTTAAAAGCAAAAGTATCTCATATTACGCTTTCTCCTCACTTTCATCTGAAGAACATGGAGAAAGTGAGATCCTGATTGCTTACCTAGTCTTGCTCTCGAGTACTCATCTCAGACCCCTCCCAGCCCACTTCAAAAATAAACCTGTGTTGAGGTACTTCTTCAAAAACAAAAGTACTTCACAGACGAAGCAGGAGGAGTCTGAGGTGTACCCAAGAGCAGATGAGTCTGGGTTGATCCAAGAGTTCAAGAAGATGCCACACCTGCGTGGAGACCGGACTACTTGAAGCATGTGGAGACACGTGCTGATTCATCCTCAACTAAGCTGAGGAGCACTTGCAAGAAGGAGGCCCATCCAGTTCAAGATGAAAGCTGTGGAAAATCAACAGTCATGACCAATGACCACCTATTAGTTCTTTTCATTATCTTTTATTTTCAATTTTTATTTTTCGTTTGCATTTTTCTATATTTTTTTGCGTGCTTAACTGATTTATTTCTTTTCTTTGCAGGAACGTTGGTTAATTCCTCCCTTGAAGTTGATTGCAAAATTTACGCTTGGGGGTCCTCGCTTGGTTTTCTGCAAATTAGAGAAGTTTTCAGTCCCTTTGCTTTATTCTGTTTCGTATTATTATTTTTATTTTATTTTTATTTGCTTATTAATGTTTTCTGACATTGGGGACAATGTCTAGTTTAAGTGTGGGGGTATCAAGATAAAAAATGACCAAATTGAAAATTTTTGTACCTTCGACTTTGAACTGGTTTCATTTGTTTCCGTGTTGTTGCGTGTTGTTTTCTTAATTAGTTTTGTTTTATTTAATTTTTCTCGAAAAATTTAAAAAATCTAAAAATATTGTCTTGTTTTCCTTATGGTTTTAAATTAGATTTTTATTAGTTTCCCGACCCAATGATATAACTGGATGAAATTTGAACCATGATTATCAAGAACTTAGTTAACATGTGTTTTATGAAATTCCTTGTTCTCTTGTTAGTATTGTACATGTTTGGTCATCTTTGAAAAACCAAATGCACATAGCCTTGTTGATGTGAAACTAAAGCATGAATTAAAGCTTCATATGTGAATTTAGTGACCATATACATCCCATGTGAGTTTTTGAGCCTATTGAAAGTGTGTGCATTTTTCATACACTCCTATTCTTTCATGTGTGATGAACTTATGTGAGATGCATCTCTAGAACTTGCATAACGATCTTTCGAAATGTTTGTCATTGATTGCATGAACTTGAAAATGATAGAGGCATTAGGTTCACCACCATGGCCCAAATAACCTTATTTCCCAAAAAAAAAAAATAAATAAAAATAATGATATCATTAGATTGCCAATTTGAGCCGTTATGTTGAGCCTTTTATTTCTTATCACCAGATATGTTTACCCTTATACCTCAAAACATGTTTCCTTACCCTTTCCAAGCGAGCAATTTGAGATTGTCTTATGAGAAATGTTTGTGAAGTACTTGGAATGAGTTTGGCAAAAGAATAAGTGTGGGGGTATTTCATGTTTGTATTTATTATTTAAAAAAAAAAAGAGAATAGAAGAGAAGAAAAGAAAAAGAAAAGAAAGATTGTATTCATAGAAAATAAAATAAAATAAAATAAAATAAAAAGTTTAAAGTTTCAGTTTGAGGGTGTGATTGGAGATGTTAAAAGAATCGTTGGAGAGCTTAAGTTCTTATAAATCTCAACAAAAGAATCGCTTGCGATGTAGCTTGGAACTTGTGTTTTCCTATTCTTTCGTTTCAATAGCCCTATCCCTAAGCCTCATTACATCCAATAAAAGTCCTCTTGATTTAAGTTTTGCAATTATGACTGTGGAGAAGTGATCTTTATGCAAGCTTATAGTAGATCTTTCACATTTGTTTCTTTGAGCGAAACACATTAAAACTAAACACATGTGTGATTGAGTGCATATCCCGTGAGAAGGGTGCTAGTTTGCATATGATGATTTTGAAAATAAAAACTTGAAATTGCATTGGCATGGCTATCTCACACACTACACTTCAAGGATGATTTAAAGATTACTGCTAATATTTGAATAAGGAAGATGAACTTGAATTAGCTTTTTGGTGCTAGCTATGGTTCTTGATGATTTGCGTTTTCGAATGAAATTCTATGAGGGTCACATAGGGGGAAACTAATGTTTTTTTCATGTTATTACTTTTTCTGGTTTTCTTTGTTTTGCTCGAGGACTAGCAAAAGCTAAGTGTGGGGGTATTTGATCGGATCATATTTATATATATTTTTATATCTAATTCACTCGCCTTTTCTTAGTTAGTTCGTTATGTTTTGAGCTATTTACTTTGTTTTTGTGTTTTATTTGAATTTATCTAGCTAAGAAAATAAAAATAGAATAAGTAAAATGTTAAGTAATAAATTCATCTAAACTATCTTGTCTGTTGAATTATACTTATCATTTAGAAAATAATATATATATATATATTTATATTTATTTATTTATTTATATTTATTTATATATATATATTTATATTTATATATTTAAATATATTTTTGTGTGTGTGTGTAAAGCAGCATGTGGGAAGGAATACATCGGTGGAAGTCATGATGGAAGGCAGCTGGAAAACACACGGGCAGATTTGAAAACAGGAATAAAGAGAACCAAGGCAGATTAAAAAGAGGACGGAGAAAAACAGGAGCTCCTGGGGGGGAGAGAGCTCCTCGGGACAAGTCAAAGAAAGAGGCGAGAGCCTTCTGGCAGTTTGAGAGGAGGAGTAACATCAAAGCTGCTTGGAGGGAGCTGCGAATCAGAGTAGGCGCAGCAGAAAAAGAAAACTAAAAAATAATAATAATAGGAGGGAGCTGCCCTCCCTTTCATTAAAAAGCACCGAGAGAAACAGGAGCCATTTGGCGCGGGGGTCGGTGGAGGAAAGCAGCGCACAAGCTGCGGATAGAAAAACAGAAGGGAAATTAGAAGCTGCCTTGGGGCAGCTAGTCAGGGAGCGCATCAAATCTGGGCGCAGCACAGAGTCAACCAGCGAGCAGAAAAGAAAGGCTGCCCTTCAAGGCAGCTTTGGGCAGCAAGGCTCTCGAATCAAAAGGGAGCAGAAAAGCACAGAGAACGGACAGAGAGGAAGAATCCCCGTTTCGGTTTATCTCCTCCAACTCACATTTTAATTTCTGTTTTTAATTTATGAATTATGTGTAATTAATTTATATTGGCTAGAGGATAATTCAAAACCATGATTATATGTGTAATTTGAATTGGTAATTTCAGTTGTGATTTCTGAGTTGTGATTTAATTTGCTTAACTGTTTGATTAATAATTTATTTATATTTGTCGATTAAGAATGCAAACTTAATTTACATGCATGAATTTGATGCTAGAATATAAGTGAATTTCACCTAATCGTTATGAACTTATATTCATGAGTAGTGAAGGTTGCTAGTCACAATCGCGTTAAGTAAATTCCTGGCAAACGTATCATGCTGTTCATAGTTACGAATGCCTTGTCAACACTTATGATTTTCACAGAACATAATGATCTTTAATCGTATCTCTATTGTGCTTTTCACGTAGGGAACTTTTGGGGAATAATTTGAGTTGTTGTATGCTGTTCATCCAATTCAATAACTTAAGGAAAATCTGAAGGTTAATTTAAGCGTACCTAATTAATCTGGAGTATTGAAATTCATAATTTATTGAAAGAACAACTGAAAATCAATTTAGGTTGCTTATGTGTCATGTGTGGAGAAAAACCCTCTAGCCAATCCGTCGCCTATCCTTTCACTTTAATTTTATGTTTTTGTCAATTCTGTAATTTATTTAAGTTTAATTTACGTTTCTTCAAAACCAAATCCCCCCATTATTAAAATATTATTATTTAGTTAATTTTTATTATTTTTAATCTTTTAATTTAATTTCCGTCCAATTAATTTCCTAGTTTTTATTTTAAATTGTTTTCATTATTTTGAGTCATTTTAAGTGTGTTTCGAGTTTTTAGCCTAGTTTTGTATTTTTGAGTCTTGTTTAATATTTTTAAATTAATTTAGAGTAGATTAGCAATCCCTCCTAATCCCCGGCCTAGAACGATACCCTACTTACATCTTTACTACAACTGTCAAAAAGAGGGTTAATTTGTGTGCGTATAATTCTCGCATCAAGCTCATTGTTTTGTTCAGCTACCAAGAGCACATATATTAGCTGGTTGTATTCAATGAAGCCTCATTCTCTATATTGCTGCTGCAGGAGCACGTTAGAGGCATGAAATGTGCTAAAAGTCTTTTCCAGCATAGTTTCATCAGTAATGATATCCCCCACGAAGCTTCATCTGAGAGGTAATTCTGAACATCGCAGAATTGTATTGAGCTACTGACTTAAAATCCTGGATCCTTAGGTGAGTCCATTCATAGCGAGCCCTTGGAAGAATCACTGTTGTCTGGTGATTGTATCTGTTTCTTAATGAGAAAAAGAGGTTTTGAGCAATTACACATTCAAGATATTGCTACATTTTTTGGCTTTTGGAAGCGATGGAATTGAGGTGTATTTTTATCTTCTTTATTTATTTTTTGTTTGAGTGAGAGTTATTAGGTGTATCTGAGATTTGGGGTTTACGAGTTAAAACTGTATTTGTAATTTTCGTTGATTATTACTAGAATTTTCTCGCCTTCTCTGCACCAGGCGTAGGCTTACACTGAATCTGTATAAATCCTTATGTCACTTTGAATTGTTTGTTTTGTCTAATTTTTTTGTATTAATTTATTATTTCCCCACAACACTTATTACAACAACAAAAAAAGAGCTAAACCATGTCATGCAGTTCGACGAAAGTTAGGATCGTCATCTACCATTAATGAAGTTTACTTATAACAATAGCTTCCATACAAGTCTCAGTACCTACTTTGTTGGAATGAAGTTGGTGGGAGAACTATTTTGGGTCCTGAATTGGTAGATGAGGCTACCCAGAAGATACAAGTGATCAAGAAATATCTGAAGACGGCTCAAGATAGGTAGAAAAGTATTATAGATGGTTACGTGAGACATCGCGAATATAATGTTGGGTTTCGCGTATTCCTGAGATTGTCAACATGGAAAGGCGTGGTGAAGGTTCTTTGAAGAAATCACAAAATGGAAGAGGCTACTAGGAAACTGAAGAAAGTATGAGAACTCAATATCCCTATCTATTTTACTAACGTGGTAGAAATTTTAGGAACAAAATTTCTTAACGGGAGTAGACCGTTACAACCCATACCTTAAAATATTGTATTTTATTTCTGAGACGTGTGAAATGACCCCATTCCCCTCGATTCCGACCAAACCAACTCCCAAAAATCTGAACTTCAAACCGTAACTTTCAAAGATCCAAATTATGCTTAAAATATCATACTAAAGTTTCATTACGATCCAACAGTTGGATCTCCACCAATTGCAAATTCAAGTGGCGGTCAACGTTTTATTTTATGAACTTACAAATCCAATTGAGGGAGATCCGTACGTCAGATTCTCGATCTGTAAGTTCCTATGATCCTCATATATTATGTACTATAACGTATTAAAGTTTGGTGATGATCCAACAGTTGGATTGTCAATTGCTATAATAATCAAGTGGCAGACCTTAATGGAACTAGGTTCAAACGACGAAAATGTCAATCGGACTTCACATACGGAATTGGAGAATCAAATTTAGCCTAGGAAGGTTAGGGGATGCCTCATCCCACATGCCGCCGCCACGTACCACCATACACAGCGGTTGGCCGCCCCGACTTGCCGGAAAAATAAACTATTTCTAAAAATTCTCAAACTTCATAGAAATGAAGATCTCAGTGAGTAAAGCAAGTTTTATACCTGTGATCAAGTCCAATTTGTCCAGGAAAAGCTTCAAATCACCATGAACCCGCTGGAACCCTAGAATTTGGGTGTTCTTGAATTGGTGGATTTCGGGCAAGTCTTTCACGGCACCCATGGGGTATTCTTCGTGAAATCTCCACCATTTCGTGTCAATTTTGGCTAGAATTGGATGTTGGGATATGGTGATGAGGTTTGGTAGTGCTGAATGGATGAAAATCGCCTGAAAAATGGGTGAGAATCGCCGGAATTACTTCAAACCCGATGGCACTGCCGGTCGGGTACGTGTGTATACGGGTGAAAGGGATGGAGGTCTGGGTTGGGTGCCACTCACCTTCTTCTCTCCTCTTCCGTTTTGCCACCACCCCCTCCTGAACTCTCATCCTCCATTCTTCTCTTCCATCCAACACTCTTCTTTTTCTCATCTTGTTTCCATCCCAAGCACACATGTGGCTCCCTAAACCAAGTCACAAAAAAAATATCTATCAATTATGAAATTTATCAATTTGTCTTCAGTATTCGATGTTTCGTAAAATTTTAACCGTAGCTTCGATTTCAATTTCGATTCCAATTATGCCTCCGCGTTGTACCGCCGAGTACTTCAAGAATATGCCAAAAGAATATTGTGTACGTCTCACTATACGTTGGTCAATGAAAGTCAATACCCTCGCCTCTAAAGGCATTTTCGTAAAATCACACTTTTAAATTTATAAAAACGTAAAATTAAGGATGGGTCGTCACAGTGTGGGTATAACCCCACTTGAAAAATAAATTTTAAGTGAAGTTACGGTTTTGTCCCTCTAATGGTATTTAATTCCAAATACACCCTCGGGTCTCGATTTGAAATTCAATTTTGACGTAGGACTTACATATGAAAATAAAGGTTATGAAACTTAAGAAAGTATGAGGATATAATTCTAGAGTCGAGACTCAATAAATTAATTTAGATACCCACTCAGGGGCAAAATAGTCATTTCACACATCTCGTTACTGAAATATAATATTTTAAGATATGGGTTGTAACAGTACTCTTTTTCATTCAATTCCAGTTTATAATTAGATTTGTGAGTGGCAGAGTGTCATCCTCATCTCCATTTATAATATCGGGCATGAAAAAGGTTCTTGAATGTCGTATAATTTAGTCAATTTGGGTATTCTTTTAGTGCATATGCAGATACGCTCATGAACTGTTTATTCTAGATTTCATTAGAATTATATAATCCATAATTTTTCATTAGTTAACTCCAAATTTCATGATTTGATTCTATTGATAATGATGTTGTGATACGACGTTTTCAAAATATGAGAACACATCGTGGACAATTATAAATGAAATTATGATCGATTTTTGAAGGCTATTTTTTTACTCTTATCATTTTTAATTCCTGGCTTTGTCATTGGGAGGAGGGAATTCAATTAGGCCACACAATGGGCAACCTAATTTGGTATTGAATCCATTATCTACAAGATTCAAACCTAAAACCTACTAAGTGGTGTCTCAATCGTTATTTAGTTTAGTATTTTATATTATGAGCATTTTATTATATGAGTACAAGTTGGGCAAACCAGCCGGTCCTAAAATTTTAAGGCCCAGGGAGACCTAAAATTTTAAGGCCCAAAGAGACCTAAAAATTACTTCATATCTTCGTATAAGAAAATTATTTCTTTTCACGTGTAAGAATTCGATAAAATTATACTTAGAAAAGTACTTTAAACTCAATTATTTAGAAATATGGAAAAACTAATTTATTTTGTATTGAGAGAAGAGAACCAAAAAGCCCAAGGCTTACAAGTAGATAGATGATGAGTTTTGTTTCCCTTCTAAAAATTTAAAGTGTTTTTATATAACTCATGAGGTGTTCTTTTTTATTTACTAACATTGTCAATATGAAGAAAAACTTGTGTAGGACTGAATGGTTCTCCACCATCACTCAAAACTTGCCATGTGTTAAACCAAATTAATATAAAAATCTCTTTATTAAGTTTTTAAAAAAAATTACATAAACTAAAATCGAAAAAAAAAAAAAACAAAGATTTCTTATCTCAAAGCTCATCTCACTCCTCTTCCTCCTTCCCGTCCCCACAAACGCAACCCATTCGTTAAATCAATGATCAATTCCTGCCCAAAAATACATCATCCTCAGTTCATCACAATCCTTACCCAGAAAAAAGGTTGGAATCAATTATCAACTCATCAAACCCTTTTTTCGGGCACTGCTCTTTGTTTTTTGGGGAAGATAGATTGATGGGATTCCAACCTCTTCATTTAAATCAATGATCAACCCTTGCTCAAAAATATATCTTCCTCAATTTCTCAATTTAGAGTTTAGATGTCACTGCTCTACGTATATTCAACCAAAGGCTTTACCCATAAACCCTAAAATGATTGGACCAATAAAAAAACCTTTTCAATAATGAAATGAAACCATTAGTGAACCGGGAGAGGCCAATGAACTGGGAATAAAAAGAAATATTCAATTATGTATCCGATCATTAGTTGAGGGATTCCGATGAACTGGGAAGGGGTGGATGGACTGGGCTGGGAGTTTGTATATATTTTCATCTTTTAGTTTTAAATAATCTTTTTAATTTTCATGTTCTAATATTTTGAAAGGAAAAATTACACATAGAGTATATTTTTTTCATTATGTTTGGGTTAAGAAATTTAAGATTATTAAGGAATTTTAAAATGACGGAAATTGAATTGACGGGATTTTATTTTTTAGAATTTGTGAATTTTCTTATTTAGTTAACCTAAAAGAATAATCAAATTGAATACGAAATTTGTTATTTTTAAACTATCAATTATAGAAATTGGGAAATGACATCTATTTACATGAAATTTAAACTTGGGAATTGGAGGTCCCAAATTCCAAGTTTTTTTTTTCACGCGGAAATTCTAAATTTCTATGGTTATGAATCCAAACAAGGGAATTAGTGCATGTCAATTCATAAATTCTGACTTTTACCCAAATTCCAAGTTTAGTCTCACATAATGTTCAATGCATCCCACATTAAAATTTAATATTAATTGACTTATATACTTTGCTATGCAATGATAATTTTAACCTTATTAGGCTTTTTAAAAAAGAAAAAAAATTCTAAATACACCTCAAATCACTTTTAATGTATTATTTATCTTCTTCAACTATCAAATCTCTTTCCACCCTCAATGTTGAACAAAACTCTAACCAATGAAACTATCTTTGAAAATCTTCACTGCCCTTTCATATATTGCCCAGCATCAAACTGTGAATCAAGATCACAATTTTTTTTTCAAAATTTTATTTTATAGGATGCCTTTCTTTCTTTCCAAATACCTGCTTATGATTCCTTAGGAAACCATACTACCCAATATTTATTGGAGTGCTAACCAAGTGGGATTTAGAGAATATGGAAGAAGTAATAATGAAGGACATGGTTTCCCAGTTCTTGGCGCAACTGGCCCTCACAAGTGAGGAGCAACAGGTGATTATGGTTGATAAACTGGAGGGTTTGCTGCTAAAGAACTTCCAAAGTTTTCTCAATGGGAAGGGTAATAACGCGAAAGACTTTGAACGAGGAGAGATTCAAGAAACAAATTATATTATATATACTAAAACTCAGTAGAAGCCACTGTTTATTAACAATGATTTGACAAAATTACTCCTCATTTGATGCCTAATTCTCAGCCTTTTTCCTCTGTTATACAGTGAAATCACGTATTTCCCCCATTGTACGCATGTTGGTTATCGTGGAAGGAAATGAGGCTGGATGTACGCGTGTTGGGGATGATGCATGCATGTTCTCTCTCTCAAATCTCTCGAGCTCTATCAAATGTTCTAATAACTTTTCCATTTGCTTCCCTTTAATCTCAACTTGAAACCAACAAATCCCAAAAACCTTCAAGCCCTCCAACAAAATCCAAAAAAACACCATCTTTGCCCACAATTTTGAATTTCTCAATAATTCTTGCCTATTACTAAGAATTTTTTCATGGGTTTTGGTTCTCCGGTCTCATATGGGCTTTGGTAGCAAATGAAGATCGATGACAGTGATCGTAGTTCGTCACATGACATTGTGGTAAGCTATTGAATCTAATTGGCGAATTTTTTTGTATGATTGTTTGTTATTGAGATTTGGGATGTTGGGGTTTTGGGATTAATTTTTTTGGTTTTTTTGTGGATGCAGCTCGGCAACGATCATGTTGATCACATCCTGATTTTTTCGACTGATTTATGCAATCTTACTGTTCTGATTTTGTCCCTCCATAGCATTTGCAGTAGCATCTGCCTTGCTCTAATCACAACTTGGCTTTCAGTTCCTTAGGTAAAGTTTCCACTTCTTTTTTTTTTTTAGGAAAATAATAAAGATTCCAAATTTATTGAACTATTTAGTGATTTTTCTGTTGATTTTTTTCTTAAAATTTTTAATATAAATTTTTTGAATTGGAATAGGGGGAATGGTGGATGTGAGAGTTTCTTTTATAGCAATTCAAAGGGAAGAGCTTGAGAGACCCCTATTCTTCCACAATCACTTTTACCAATTTCCAAGAACACATTAAATTCTCACAAAATATAAGCCAACGTATGGAAAAGCTTCGAATTCTTTGGTTTCCTCCAATTAGTATGCAAAATGCTCAAAAAAGAAAGAAGTGGGGGTTGAATGTCTACCCTCATATATACACAAAGAGATATGGAAAAGCTTAGAATGGTGAAGTGAGGGTACTTATTACTCATTTTGGTCTATTTAAATAAAGTTCACTGATTGGTTTGATTTGTGTTGTGTACATATACTTCTTGGGTATATTTCTGTTTTATGGACTTATTTGTTTCTGTATCGGTTGCTAACAGAATGGATAGGGTGCCAAAAAGAAAGGTGGCATTAGGAATAATGGCTTTTTGAGAGAATTAGAGTTTGACCTTTTCATTTGGGTTGTGCAGATTTGATTTGGATTAATTTGGGTTGTGAGGAAGTAAATAATTATTTGAATTAATTATTTTCTCTTGGGTTACATATTTCCTTTGAATTAATTTGGGTTGTGTTTAAGCATTGTACAGGCATGAACGTGGGTAAAGAGTATGCAGATAAGGGGAAGAGAAAATGCTGTGATCATCCACCTTAATCGATTTGTTGAGGTATTTTTGTAGTTTTTTCTGTTTAAAATTATATGTTTTTCATCTTTTAGGAGTATGTCATCTAGGATTTGCCACAAATTTATGACAATTTCATTTCATCCAAACAATGGATGTTGAAATGTTAGTGCCTTTTTATTCAAAATTTTCTTTATTCCAATATTTTGTGTTTAGAAGTGCAAATTTGCATAATTGGATGTTCACTCCAATTTTATATTTCATTTCTTTGTGACTTTCTGCAAAACTTCAAATAAGCTTTTCACATAACAGGGATGATGAATATAAGAAACTCATACACATAATTACTCCACCAAGGTATATACAAATTAAAATCATAACTTGCGTCAATATAGAAGTATAAATTATTTTTTAGCACACAACTTTGACAAAATAATTTTTCTCATACATAATTTATAAAATATTATACAGATTTATGCTACCTAGCAATCAACGACTAATATTACTTCCAAGAAGGCAAGACCAACATATGGCATGTCACAGTAGTGTATTTTTCACAAACAGATGGTAAAATTGTACACACCACATTAGGCAAGTTTCAATCTTTTTTACTTCCATTGTAACTCATTTCTAACTAACATTTCGTACTAAAATTTGATTAAACTTTATTTAAATGTTTGATTTCAGAACTTCACAAGTCGAATTACCACCTCAATAATATTAAGAAAAAAAATACATTTGATCTCCAGTTATAAGGAGTGACTTCACCTCTCTTTCTCTCTCTCTCTCTCTCTCTCTCTCTCTCTCTCTCTCTCTACTCTCTATATCCCAAAACTCAATTTTGAACTTTTTATGCATATTATTTTTTTTGAATAATTGGCTAACTGTCTTTATTATCTTTTACATTTGTAATCACAACTGTCCAAGAGAGTTCAACAAAAGGTCAAATTTCCCTTGGAAACACCTCAAGCTAGGAACAAGTCTGTTTTGGCATATAACACTTGAAAAAGCTAATGATGTTTTTCAACATTGTTTAGCATGTAGCAAGCTTTGTCTGATTGATATACTCTCAATATTGCATTTGTAATTTTATCATTGGTCCAACTTTTTGAATAAACAATTATCTCTTCTTTGCACTTTGAAAAAAATAGATTTTTAATTTTTCTTTTGGTATCCAAATTTGTTCCGTTCATGATAAGGTTTAGCAAAATATTTCATATGATTTTCAATCTCGCAGCATCACACGGGTACAAATTTCTAGTATATACTAAAAAAAGAAACTTTCAAGTTAATTCCCATGATGTCCTTACAGACTCAAAACACTGTTACTTCTATAGTGATCTTCCGTTTTTACCCTCTTTCATTTTCTGTTATTTCATGTATGCCACTGTTATGCACGTGTTGACGGTGGGTTTCTCTTGAACTCTCCAGGCGTGCTATCATTTCGATCTCCTCTGGGATTGCTGCAAGACTTCAGAATGAGCTCAAGCTCCTCCTCACCGACCCTCCACCTCTTCCTTCATGCACCACTTTGTATCAAATCACTCGCTTTCTCTCCAACTCATCTCATTCCGATTCCCCCCAATCCCATTCCTGATGGCATCAAAGTCCAAAATCCTCTTCATCGGTGACACCGAAAAGTTCATCGTATAGGCCAGCCCTAGGCCGGCCACACCACCTACTTTATGGTCCAAGAAACAACCCTCTCAAACCCGGCAAAGTCCAAAGTCCTCGAGAACTTCAAGGATCTCGGCTTCAATTTTGTCCTGGTTTGTAAAATTCCCAGCATTTTGTAGCTTTTTAATCTGATTAGCCAATTGGGTTTTGCTTGATTTGTGCGTTTTATTTATTTATTTACGATTTATAGGGTGATCGAGCAAGTCGACATGGTAATCACGAAGGTGGGGCACGCGCAGTTGGCTGATCAGGCCACACATACTATAAAACCTACCTAGGTGATGTGTTTTGAGGTAAGATTGCTCGAGGATGTGTTCAAATAAGATTAAATTCATGTTCATAATTTTGATATATAAATGTAAATAGCGAATTTGCTTTCGGTTTTCATTTCTTTCCCTCGAGGACCTGACCTTCCCCGTTCGCTTCCATTGATTTAGGGTTTAGGGCTGTACATTTATTTCTTTTGTGTCAATTATTAGAAGGAATGCAGTGGACATGGACATTCTTTGGATTTACAAATGGTTTTTCTGTACAGATTTTCTTTTTCTGTTGTTTTTGTTTTTAACTTGTAGTCTCCGTTGTGTATGGGGGTGTTTGATTTTGATTTTGCTTTTGGGGGCTTTTGTTTGAAATTTTAGAACCGCTCTCGACTCAAGCCATATGATAGCATTGGTGAGCTTCCCCTTCAAAAAAAAATTTCTTTTCAGTAAATAGGATTTATGAAAAGCTTAATTTGGGTTTGGAGTTGTTTTTTTCTCATGAAAAAAAATTGGTGTGTGCCATCCGGAACAGTTATTGGGCATTTTGATTTGTTGTAGTCACTGTTCTAAAAATCCCCGCCTAGCACCGCCTAGGCCCCATCTAGGCGCTAGGCGGCTGGTCACTGCTCTGATTAATGCCTAGGCGTTTGAAAATTAAGAAAGAGCGCCCGCCTAGTCCGCTCAAACCCTCCTAGGCACATTCTTAGGTTGCGACTCACTTAGACAAAAAAAATAGATAACGTTCAATTTGCATTTAATTTTTTCAATAAATTGTAAGAGACTTGTTGAATACTTAAATGAGCAAACACTATATACTTGTTCCCCATGTTTTCATTACGTTCCAATACTTCATAATACATATGTCATTCTATTTTGTAGTTTATGATGAAATTATATATTTTAAGTATAAACAGACACTTACTTACACGAAATATAATGAATTTACTTACATCCACCTAATCCGCCTAGACCCCGCCTAGTCACCTAGGCGCTAGGCCCCAACCTGCCGCCCGACTAGCGCCTAGGGTCTTTTAGAACCTTAGTTGCAGTAAAGGGGGCGACTACGAAAATGGTGTAGTGCGTTTTCAAGAATAGCTTCACAGCTTGGGGGGATGAGACAACTATGGTGATTTTGGTGCTTGTGGGAATGAATATTATAGGTCCATATTTTTGGGATACGCGTCAGAGGCTGCGATATGGGAGGTTGATTATCATATGAAGGTCACCAATGACTGGTAGGTTTGATTTTTTGCCAATTTCTTTACTGTTATTCTAGTGTTTTTATAATTTTAAAAAGGCTCTGAATTGCTAATAGATTTAACCTTTTTTTTTCTTCAGAATTTTGGGTCGTTGGAGGAACAATTTGGTTGCTTGACATTTTAAGGTATATAATTTGCTATACTTGTATTTTAGTTTCTTCAGTTAGATGTAATATTTCCCATTTGAGTCAAATTTTTCTCTCATGTAGCGAGTTTTATTGTAGGAACTGATTCCACAATGTTTGAATAGGAGCTAAAGGTGGTTGGTTGAGATGTCAATAATCATTTCTAATATTCGGTTTTAGGTTTTGAATTATGCTCGAACAAAATAAAAGTCTATTTCATCTGCTTGACTCAGTACAGTTTTTGTGAAAAGAAATCGAATTCTATATGCTTATTAAATGGTTGCTTTTTTGCATTTAAAATTACTGTCATCTTAGGCATTAAAGTATTTATTTGGTATGAATTGCCTGTGATGGTGGATAAATCTTCATGCAGGTCTATCTAGGGGAGCAGTATGTAAACAATCCTATGTCGTTCGATGTCATTTTCTTGGTTGAAGGTTTAAATCATTTATCTTTATTTAAGCTCTTTCTACGTATGATATACTAGTTGACATTACATAATATTAAATTAGCATGGGTGATTGTATTTCTAAAGGACCTTTTAAATTTTTGATTGTGTGCTTGCTTCTTCAGATGTTTTCCGTGCAATGTTTGATGGTGGTATGATTTTCTAATTTCCCCTTTGCAGCAATTTCTTTTAGGTTTTTGGAGTATGTATGTGATTTATGTTTGATTAGAGAAGAAAAATTAGTAAAACACAAGAAGCAATTAGAAACATGGCTGCAAGTGAATTACTTTTGTATTGTATGCATGTGTAAGAAAAATCCAAATCGTACTACAAGATCTTAGTGATGTGTGTTTTGTGTTTGATAAACCAATGCATTCAGAGAATATGAGTCGTTGCGTCTGGTTTGGATATGTGTCTATGGTGGTACCCCCATTTCAAGGCAAATGAGAGCCCTTGACTATGGTAACCCAATGGCTTTCTTTGTTGTTTTTCCTTAAAAAGAATAACATGCGAAATTAAGTGTCGATTTGCTATGTGTATTTTGTCGGAGTTTTGCTTTGATGAGCTTAGATTCCTAAATGGTTCGATATTAAAATGACATGAATATACACAATGAATGGTTTGAGAGGTGTTATTAGTGGTTTTTCGAGTGGTTAAACCTCCTAAGTCCTATGCTAAGAAGTCAAAAAAGTCTAATCTTTTGTTTGAGAAAAGTGAGATCCAAACATGTGGAAAAGGATATTATACTATAAATCTGCATATAGGATTTGATTTGCAACAATGGCAATGATGGGAAACATTAAAATTAACTACATTTGCAAATTGTACCGCAAGTCAGTTTTAATAGTAGGGAATTTTGGAGTCAGCATATCACTTTCTGTAAGACTAAAGATTGGTTTATAATTGATATGCAGATCTTTGAGAGGATAAACACTATTTGGCTAATCTCACAAGATTGGTTCCTGTGACCACTGTTCAGGTATAGTTTCTTTTTATATTATGTTGAATTGACGAAAAGTAGTGCTTATCTTCGTTAATTGGATAGGATAAGCACTGTTTGTCATCAATTGAAGGTAACATTAGTTTCTACTCAACCACTGCCTGCACTGTTGGACCATTTTATATGTGAATTTAATGAGAAAATGTTTAATTTTTGCGTGCTTACAGCAGCAAAATTATGTTATATTTAGCTATTTTCCTTGTATCAAAATCTGGTAGATTTGTCAAGTGCTGGTCATGTGTTGGATCAGATTTTGAAATTGTATGAATAACCCCTTCAAACATGTCAGTTTCAATGCCTTCATGCGGCTTTGTTGGTTGCTTTGCAACCTCGGGATATTGAATGTGTGGCATATAGATTTGGGTAGCAAGGGGTTATGTGGGAATTTCAAGATTAGCAATTTCCTCCATTGGGCGAGAGTCAATGCCTAGTGACACTTCAATTCTAGCGTCTTCCTGCATGTAGTCATAATTCTCTACACATTGTGGTGTTTGAATTACACACCATTCCTCTGAATCTTGTGGGGCATCAATTTGTTGACAAGGAAACTTGTCTTTCTCGCGTTCGTCCCATTGATGCATGAGCTGCCCAACTTCTTGTACCAGATTATCTAATGAAGCATGGGTATCTTGAATCATACGGTGGTTGTTTTCAGAGGATTTAGCCATGTTTTCGATTGCAATCTCTCAATCAGCTTTTGCTGGCGCATGAGACTGTTCAAAAGGCTGATGGCTACCCACCCACATATGATTTTGATGCTCTGGCCATGATGGATTGTAAAAATTTGAGTAGGAAGTGCACCTAGGCCTCTGAAAATTGTTCCTTATATTAATATGGTGATGCACAAACTCTGGAAAATACTGCCTTTGCAGACAATACATAATATCATGGATATTTAAATTGCAAAGAGCACAAATTGTTGGTGCAAATCCAAAATATCCATTGCTGCTAATGAAATTGTTGCGCTGCTCTCAAAACCAACAAATTGTAACCTAAAAAAAATCAAAATCAAGTAAATAAAAAGATATATACAAAAATAATTAACTAAGAGTTGATAAACAAAATTATTTAAAACAATCCTCAACAATGGAGTCAATTTCTTAATAGAGATTTTTATCACTTGCAAAAGTAGGAATAAAAACATCTAAAATACTTGCAAGAGTATAAGGTAATCATAGTATAGCAGCTCAAGTAAGGTCGTTCTCCACATGGATTGAATGAATAATCTATGTAAATATTAAATCTTAATTAATTATTTGAAAACAAAGTTTGGAAGAGGTTTATTTTATGACCTAAATTATTAAAAATTGTAATACCCTGAAAATTCAAATATATGAATTAGATATTTATAATTATGAATATGTGAAGAAAATCGAAAATAAATCGAATTATGGTTATGGAAATAGAATTGAGAAATTTTAAAGTTTTGTTTCCAGAAATTATTATAATAAAATATTTGTATTATTGAACTTTTGTATGATTTTTCGAGAATTTATAATAATTGATGTGAGTTAAGTTTTAAATTAAACTAGTTACGAGGTTTAAAGTTTGGAAATTAATTATTTAAAATATGTAGACTTTTCGAGGTCATAATTTATATTTTTGGATAGAGCTTGATCTCACGAGCTGGTAAACGAGAACCATTCATCAAATAGAATTATAATGAATAAAATAGAAACTAACGAACGTAGGGGCAAAATAGTCATTTTGCCACGATTTTTGGAAGGTTCCAGAATGTGTTCTGGATGGAAATATAGTAAGAAAGGAAGAATGAAAAAAAATGGGAAAAGGAGGAAGCTGCGGAATGGCAGCGAAGGGGAGGAGAAATTGAGGGCGTTGGCTGCTCAACTAGGAATGAAAAAAAGAAAAAATATATAAAGGGGATGGAAAAGCTGTCATAGGGCAGCAAGGAGAGGGAATGAGAGGATAGAGTTGCGGGAGAGAAAGGAGGGAGGGGCAAATATGGAAGAAAAAAAAAAGGATGCCCAATCAGGAAGGAGATCAGGGAGAGAAATGAGGGAGGCGAGAAGCATTAAATCTAAATCTTTTCTCCTTTGACCCATGCCCTCGACCCGACCCGACCCGTGCCATTTCTACCAATTTTGATCGGTTTTCCATCCATTTTTTGGCAAACTATATTATCTAATCACCTGGAAGACATTCCCCAATGTTCCTTCCTCCCTTTACCCTTCAAATCTGATGAAATTTGGGTTTAGAGTAGCGAAACCCGCACGGTGAGTGCGACGGGTTTGTGGAGAAATTCATCAAATTATGAAGTGTTTTCCTCCAATTACCACCACCATTATACTCTCCTTGAGGCCTGAAACAAAGCCTATGCATTGGTTGGGGCGTCGGAGTTGTTATGGAGTCCAATCAAGAACACCCAATTTCTAGGGTTCCGACGAGTTTTGGTGAAATTGGAGCTTTTTCGGCCAAATTGGACTTGTCCTAAGGTATGAAACTTACTCTACTCATTGAGATCTACAATCCTGTAAAATTTGGTAATTTTTAAAAATAGTTAAATTTTTCGGTGAGTCGGGGCGGCCGACCGCCACCGGCCAGTGGGCCAATGCTGCCATATTCATGCAAATTTTGATGTTCTAAATCCATAATTAATAACCATTGGATGTGGTTTGATTGTGAAATCTAAAATTAGTTTGGCTGATAATAGAATGTGTGAAAAGAAAGAAATTGGAGAATTGTATGAAAGGCACTATTCTAAAAATTCTCGCCTAGGCAATAGGCCCCAGTCCGCCGCCCCGATTAATGCTAAGGGCGCTTAGACCTGCTGAGACACCGCCTAGAATGCCTAGGCACCCGCTTAGACTGCCTAGATCCGCCTAAACACTCGCCTAGGTTGCAACTCACTTAGACAGAATATAGATAACTTTCATTTTGCATTTTATTTTTTTTCCGATAAATTGTAAAAGACTTGTTGCATACTTAAATGAACACATATTATATCCTTATTTCACAGGTTTTCATTATGTTTCAATACTTCATAATATATATGCATTCTATTTTGTAGTTTATGATGAAATTATATATATTTCAAGTATAAGTATACACTTATTTATACGAAATATGATTGATTTACCTAAATCCGCCTAGTCCGCCTAGGCGCCCACTTAGGCCCCACCTAGCCGCCTAGGAACTAGGCCCCAGCCCGCTGCCCAACTAGCGCCTAGTGACTTTTAGAACCTTGATGAAAGGTGAACTACAAAAGGCTTGATCCCATACAAGGGTACGTAGGCAGTCTAACAGTGTTAGATGAAGCCTTAAATATTCGAGAATTTATCTTTTGGTGAGTAGTTTTGATAGAAGCAAATTTGGGAATTTAAATTGTTAAATTTAATTGATTGTTGTGTTAATTAAAAATATGGATAGTTTTGTAAGAATCAAATTGTGTGAAGTAAAGGAATGTGATTCAGGAAAATAAATTAACCATGATTCTTCAGGTTTTGATCTACGAAAGATACTGGTAATAAAAAGGGGAATAAAATCGTATGTTTGGAATTATTAAAGAAATTATAAGTTTTTAGTATAGGCGGAATTAAGGCTTTCAATTAAGGAATTGCATTTAAAGGTAGTAAATTAAATGAGAAAGTTGAATTGGGCCTATCACCTATATTAAACACCGAAATACATTATTCGGGGCGGGGGCGTTACAAAACGAATTTAATTAAAAACAATTAAATAAATTGAGAAAGTAGAAAAAACAAAAGAAAATAGTTTTGAAAATAAATTTGAGCACTAGGGTTAGTTCTTCCAATTACTTATGAATTACACATGCATATTTTGGACGTTAGGTTTTCCTAAAGTATGCCTTACTTGGAACCACTAATATAGAACGTATATCTAGCATGCAACCCATCTGTGGTGTCCAGATCGAATGTGAACATGCAAGACTCATTAAGTTTTGTGAAATCCTTTGGAAAAACCATATAACCCTTAAGACATGTCGTTCATCCTAAGAAGTTACACATGTTAACCACAAGAAGTAAGCGCCAATTCTAGGGACAGCCCTCTGCCAAAATTACATCAAATTACTTTTCTAAATATCCTAATGGTGGCCAATCATCAAGGCAATTAGATAGTTTAAACCGGTGATTAATAATTCAAAACTTGCATGCATAATATCATAAGCAAATTGAAAAGAAACTACATATTCTTGCTAAGGCTTGTTGCCTTGTCCTAGCCAACAAAACTAGTTACGAACAATTATAAAACAAAATATTTTCAAAAACATGGATAGAAAACACCTTGAAAATAAACTTGAATCGTCAAAAGCTCCAAAGTAGTGCATGCGTTCTCCTCCTCCTCTATGTTGCGTAGAGAACCCTAATGGCTAAAAAATCTTATTTATACTACTATAAAATAAAATCCTACCTAGAAAAGGTCTTAGAATAAAACTAGGAAACATAATAAAATAATAAAACAGAAAATAAAAGGTTTCCTATTTGAACTAAAATTCAAAATTCTCAGAAAATTAGTCTTTTGACCAACCAAATTAACTCCAATTTAGTCCCAAAAGTCTTTTCTGAAAGCTAAAGACGTCCCCTACAAATCCTCATAAGGAATCTTCCTCAAAATATGCCATCTTGACACCCAAAATGCCCAAAACGTCCAGAAACATCAATTTAGAAAAGTTGTGAGCTGGGTCTTTATTTCATTGTCACAGTCAAATGGCTTGGTATAAAATTATGAAACTTTGACACGAACAAGCTAAGGAACACATGAACGTCCTCCAATTGGAATCACTCCAAAATTCATCCGTTTGATCACTTTTTGCTCCAGAGAAAGTCAAATGTCTTATATTGAAAATACAATCCAAAGTATCAAAAATCTTACAAAATAACCAATAAATTAATACTAAGATTAGGGTAAAATATATAGTATAATATGGACTCATCAACCACCAACCTATGTATGCACGGGTCACTGGATTACTCTTGAACTCATCCTTGGCCGACTGGGTGATAAAAGCATTTGTGCATGCACGGGTACGAGACTCCCAATGCATGTACACGGCCTGTAAGGATTTCGGCTATGCATTTTCCTTTAGCTTTCCTGGTACATGTTGAACAAAATCAAATTGCCTACTGAAACAATGAGGACTACATGGCCGAACGATATATCGGTCTCCTTGCTGTAAAGAAACATACCACGAGGGAAGACTTGTAAGGTAAGACAAGTCTGAGAAACGAAGGTGTGAATCATCTACAAGGACTCGCTGCGTCGAGCCAACCTTTGTTAGACGGTCCATTCTCAAACCTTCACAACTTCTAAACAACACTTGCTCCTGCAAATCATCAAGCCTCTTCGTGGGAAGCATGCCAGAGTACTTGGTCATCAAAAGTCTCAACTTGTCTGAAGTTGACAAAGAAAAATGAGTGCCAAAGTACTCACCCAACCAACCATACACATAGTGGTAGGGAAGTATCACAATACAATCTTCAGTGTTCGCTGGTTCTCAAACAACACTTAAGCCGTCATAAGTATTGGCTAAGACCGGAATAACAAGGCTAAAAGATGCACCTGCGGCCATCTTGATAGCCACTTTGAAGACTCCAAGACGGATAAGATTGACATCATCTTTGGGGAAAACAAACTTACAAAGCCAACAAACTAAGAAAGCGGCTAAGTAAGATTCTTCCACATACTTTGACACTACACCAAGTTTGTCAAAAACTTTCAACTCGGCTGGGACACAGTGCCCGGCTGAACCAATGGCATTTGACGGATCTGAGTCTCCTTTCGGCTTGGTTGTCTTGTTACGACCATTTTTCTTTAAATGCTTCTTATACTTCATGGCACCCCGATACCAAAATCAGATCCATGAAGACATCTTCACACCTGACTTGCCCTGAGCCTCCTGGGAAAGCTTGTGATATGCCAAAAACAAATAACGGCAATTCGCAGGTAATCATCGGCTATTGCAATGAGAAAATTCCTCCACACTAGGAACAACCTCATCGTAAAACTTACCATGGATCGGTAAGCATCCTATCCTGTGAAGATCCCAAAGTGAAATAGACATCTCCCCTTGAGCCGTGTGGATTGTGTTGGTCGTTGAACACTAATGCTCAAAGAACGCATGAAGGAGGGAGGGATGGTGATCATAATTAAACAAAGACTTAGTAAGTACATCTTTAGATCGGCTCAAGACATCTTCAAGCCACTACCAGTAAAATTCAGCAAAGACGACCTTTCCAATAGACGACAAGATGCCATTCCAAGTCATAACTCCGCTACGCGAAGTCGGGGGACTGTCACGAACATGGTGCGAAGTATTCAAAATAAGAATTTTCGACGTACACGCCTTCTTTTTCGTCTTTGATCGACCAAAATCTGTCACCTCCTAAGATATGTCATAAAATCACGATTTAATGTGCATAGAGTTGTCTTTCACAAGAAGAACAAGTGCCTTAAGGCCAGTCAACGGTGCTCAAAGTTTCAACGTTGTTCCCCTATCTTGGTGATCGTTTTCTTTTGCAATGACGGTGATGGTATTGCTTTTAAAGCATTTGAAAAATATCATGGTTGCAACAAAATAAACAAGACAACATAAGCATGAAAGTGAGACGGCAACAAACAAAATTGCGTCACTAAAGCAAAAGACATGCGAAACAAACCTCGTAAGCATTTAGCGTTAAGCGTTGAAGGATGACAATGAAAATAGGGCAGCTACAAGACGATCTTTCAAAGCACGCTACAACAGCAGCAAAGAAAGCTAAAGTGTTACGCAATCGCACTACGCAACCCCGCAATGTAACTACGCAAGCAGCTTCTTGCACTGCACGACAACATCACCACCGAGGGAAACTACAACAAAAGGCACTACACAACGCAACCCCGCTGCAATTTTTTGCACAGCACCACACAGTAAAAAACAACACACTGCAACAGCTCCAAACAACAACACACGACAGCACCAAGTAGCAACAAAAGGCACGACAAGCAGCAACAACAAAAAAGACATGGCAAGCAGTGCACGGCAAGAAGATTTTGTGACAAAAACACACACCCAATTGCCTTATAAATTGATTCCTAATGCTATAAGGAGAATACATACCAAATAGCAAAAGAAGGAAGCACACTCCAGCCAAAAAAAGAAAGCAAATTCCAAGCAAAAAAAGGCAACATAAAATCGGCAACAAGGAGAAAATACATGCTGTTTTTTTGCAACAAAAATCATGAAAGAAAAAGAAAGGAAAGAAAGAAGTAAGGGAAATACTTCAAAATTACCAAAACATCAAAGGAAAACACCTCTCCTTGCCAAAATACAAGATTAAATCCCTCCAAGGCAAGGACAAGTCTTCAAGTTTCCCAAACCAAAAAGGAAAACACCCACTTGGCAAAAAAAAAAGGAAAGAAAAAATGTCCTTTGAGGCAAATGCGTTGACTTTTGTTGACTATCATGTCGTGTCACGTAAGACTCATTTTCTTGGTGTATCATTGTAGTACTCGTCGCTACGGACGCGTGGGTGCAAGCGAGATGTAATTTAGAGTTATAACGAAGATTCTACGAACCTTTAAACGTCGAGGGCAATTTGGTAATTTGACATTTGAAACACATGTGGTATTTTGTGTGACCATTGGATGAGTGCCACGTGGGGCCAGCCCACTTTTCTGGAACACTTTCTATCTCTTTCTCTCTCTTTTTTCTTCTTCTTCCATAGCTCTTTTTTCTAACTCTCTAACTCTCTATCGGCTCTCCCTTTCTCCTGTGAAACAAACCACCATCATCACCAAAAATTTTGACTTGTTTAACATTAAAACCACCATTATTTGCATGTCTTCACCACCATAAACTCAGTTTTGAGTTTTGTTTCATTAAAAACGAATCCTAACCTTGAGTTCGAAGAACAAGGTTTTGGGCCGAGATTTCTAGGCGTAATTCAGACAACTCCCAGCCATCTTTTGAACTCAAAATAGTTTCTGATGATCTCCGCCACTGTCATGGCATTTTCTGGGCAAATCACAGCGAGATAGCCATCGTGCGAGGTTGCCCAGAAATTCTGGCGAATTTCCCTGTTTTCCCACGGACAATCGTCTTTCATGCCATTTTTCTGGGCATCTCCGGTGACCATTTGGACTACAAAAAGGTATAATCTTGTTCTACACTTTTCCAGCTTTGTTTTGGTATATTATGGGTCAAATTTGGTTGACAAACAAGTGAGATATGGAGTTCTAAAGATTGCTAGAAAATCTGCAAAATCTGCAGAATCCAGCAAAATTTCGTTGAGGTCCGTCACTTGACTAGCAATCGACGATCCAACCGTTGGATCGTCACCAAACTTTAATACATTATAGTACGTAATATTTGAGGATCATAGGAACTTACGGATTGGGAATTCGACGTACGGATCTTCTCGAATTGGATTTGTAGGTTCGTAAAATAAAATGTTAACCGCCACTTAGTTTTGGCAATTGGCGGAGATCCGACCGTTGGATCGTTCCGAAACTTTAGTATGATATTCTGGAAGCATAATGTAGATCTTTGGAAGTATCAGATTAGTAATCTGTGATGCAGATCTTCCATATCGAATTATGTAGGGATGTGTTTTATGTAAATTATGTATTCTATCGATACGAATTCTGAGATGTGGTTTGATAATTGTTCTAGGCGCCGATCATTTGTGATGCCTCGATGTTTGTGCTAGGGAGTTGTAGCGCAGACTCCAGGTGAGTGGGCTTTTAGTTTTCTATATATATGTATACATGACATACGTTTTTCCCAGAAATTGCTTTAAATGAAATGTGATTTGAATGCCATGTCAATTACATTATATTTTAGCATATGCATTAGTTTATAAATGCATAATGTCCATTGATGCTGCGGAGGCCCAGGTAAGCTACAGATGAGTGCAGCATGTTAAATATTTAGTCTAAATCTAAAGATCGAAAATAAAATGACTTAGAAGCTAAATTGAGTAGATTTAAATTTTTAGCCTCATATATCCTTAGTTTCACATAAAATTTTGACCCCAACATCCAATTTAATTAATTTAATTTTGGTAAGTGAGTTAAGAGTCTTTCTATGACTCTATTACTGTGTTTGATAAATGAATGACGAGTTGGAAATGGTTTCTTGCTTATGTTTTTCTTAGGTGTACTCAATTGGATGTTGGTTTGGTTATTTCCGAACTTTTCACATGACTTTCATTACCCAATAGAGTATCTAAAAACCCCAACCTTAATTTTGTAAATTGATTTTGGCACATGCAAAAGAAATCGGGCATAGTAAAATCTTGCGTAGTAAAGTTATGACAACTCTGCCGTCATCTTTATATTTTCATTCAATTTAATTCAAATTCAATTTATATGCAATTTAAGGTGATTCAATTCACTGAGTGATCAAATTCTGTTTTTAATATCTTTCTTTTGATTTTTAGTTCAATGTTGTCATACAAAATAAAAGAGATACCATTAACGGAGTTGTGGATTTGGATGTCTTCATTGGAGTAAAGCTGGATTTTTTAAACTTTGTATAGTTGTAAACATTGCAATTTAAAAAACAGTCCTTGGGCATCCCCAATTTTTGTAATGTAATATACGAATGTAAATAGCACTTGATTAACACATGGATGTAACACGTATGTAAACACCACTTCTTAGTAGACCTGGCATTCGAGTTGTGTTTCTCGTGTTCGTGTCGTTTTCGTGTCATACCCGATAGCTTAACGGGTCGTGTCGTGTCGTGTAACACCCGTTAAAATAAAAGGGTAATATGACCCAACCCGAAATTGACCCGTTAATATTATCAGATAATATGACCCGACCCGTTACCCGTTAAGAAAAATATTTTTTAAATCAATAAATAATGAAAATGAAAAACATAATTTGACCCTAAAAAATGTAAAACATAATACCAAATTAGTATATACATACCATATTGTCACATAAATACTACTTCAACACATTAATAATAAATAAATAAAACATTTTTCTTTCAAGTTTACATACTCCAAAATAAGAGTCTAATGAAAAAATATTAGTGCATACTACAAAATACAAATGTTCAAAGATATGCAAAATGAAGAGAGTTATGTTTCAAGATTGAGGAACCTTGTACATTTTTTACAATAAAACCCTTCAAGTTTCATCAATCACGGAGGGAAATGGTATTGGAACTTATTGACGATGTTTTCACTAAGGTTTTCCATTATCCATAAACTATAGATTTAAATTTAACTGTTGATTGTCGTTTACATTTACGTTCCATTCTTCTCACCAAATTTTTTATTTTCAAATTTTCTTTTTTGAAAGCATGATCTCTTAGAGGATGCATGAAGATGAATGGTTTGGATCGTTTATATTACGATGAGAGTTTTACCATTAGTAAAAATATAGCTCAAAGTCTCTAAAGTCTCTAGAAACTATATAATATGAACTCATATTTTAGTTAACCGTAAATATCGAAATGTATCAACGATCTAAACCGTTCATTTTTCTACATCAGTCAAAAGATCACTTTTCAAAAAAGAAAATCTAAAAAATGAAATTTGGTGAGTAGAACAAAGTGTAAACAACAATGGACGGTTAAATTTAAATCTAAGGTTTATGGATTATGGTAGGCCTGGCAATTCCTGACACGACCCGATAACCCGACACGACATGACACAAAATTCACAGGTGTTCGGGTCGACACGATAACGAATCGGATCGTTATCGGGTAACCCGATAAGCACCTGTGAAGATAACGGGTTGATTCGGGTATACACGTGAGTAACACGATACACGATAAGCAGAATATTAATTTTATAACCCTAAAAAATACTATAATAATTATATATATTAAATTAACAATTTTATACCCCTAAAAACTATAATAAATATATATATATTATTAACTATAATAATTATAATAATTATATATACTATAATAATTATAGCCCCAAAATATTAACTATCTATAATAATTATATATGTATATATATTAAATTTTGAATTAAATTTTATAAAAACTATAATAATTATTAATTAATATGCATCCATTGATTTGATTCTATAATTGATAAATGAAAATGATAATAAAAGTTGAAAAGGAAATAAAAAAGAGAGAGAATTAGGGAAAGATGAGTAGGCTACTAGATGGAAAAGTGAAAATTATAAGAAATGTTGAAAATGAAACAAAAAAGAGAGGGAAAATGAAAATTAAAAGAAGTGGTGAGAATTTTTTTTTTTTTTTAAGTTATTAACTTTTTATCACACATATGACATATCTCACTATTTTTATAATAACACGTAATGTACTACTTCATATACCGGTCAATTATACGTACAAAATAAATAGATTTAAATCTACTTAATAAATAAATAAATATATATATATATATATATATATAATATACACCATTGAACTTGGTGGGATACGAATTCTCCGAAACTAATTTAAACGATCCCAACCGTTAAACTTGTTTGCATATGCCTCGAGATCACATCAGCAAAAAATCACAAAAAATAAACATTCCGAGATCAAGTAACGTGACAAAGCTTTTCGACGGTTATAAACGAAAAATCACGATTTCACGGTTATTTTAACTCTAATTTTGATGATTTTTTACAGCTACACTTCTTGACCCTATATGAATACAATGAATGAATTCGATCTTCAATTTAAAATATTTACACAAGTGGATACCAAAAAATCTTATGTTATAACTTATACTTAATGAAAGTATAAATAAACTCTAAGTGTGTTAGTCAATCTATCGTTTTGATGGGATACGAATTCTTCGAAACTAATTTCAACGATCCCAACCGTCAAACTTGTTTGCATATGCTTCGAGATCACATCAGCAAAAAATTACAAAAAACAAACATTCAGAGATCAAGTAACGAGATAAAGCTTTTCGACGGTTATAAACGAAAAATCACGATATAACAGTTATTTTAACTCTGATTTTGATGATTTTTTACAGCTACACTCCTTGACCCTATATGAATACAATGAATGAATTCGATCTTCAATTTAAAATATTTACACAAGTGGATACCACAAAATCTTATGTTATACTTGATGAAAGTAAAAATAAGCTCGCAAGTGTTAGTCAATCTATTGTTTTGATGCGATACGAATTCTCCAAAACTAATTTCAACGATCACAACCGTCAAACTTGTTTGTATATGTTTCGAGATCACATCAGCAAAAAATCACAAAAAATAAACATTCAGAGATTAAGTAACGGGACAAAACTTTTCAACGGTTATAAACTAAAAATCACGATTTAACGGTTATTTTAACCCCTATTTTGATGATTTTTTACAGCTACACTCCTTGACCCTATATGAATACAATGAATGAATTCGATCTTCAATTTAAAATATTTACACAAGTGGATACCAAAAAATCTTATGTTATACTTAATGAAAGTATAAATAAACTCTTAAGTGTTAGTCAATCTATTGCTTTGATGGGATATAAATTCTCCGAAACTAATTTCAACGATCACAACCGTCAAACTTGTTTGCATATGTTTCGAGATCATATCAGCAAAAAATCACAAAAAACAAACATTCGGAGATCAAGTAACGGGACAAAGCTTTTCGATGGTTATAAACGAAAAATCATGATTTAACGGTTATTTTAACTCCGATTTTGATGATTTTTTACAGCTACACTCCTTGACCCTATATGAATACAATGAATGAATTTGATCTTTAATTTAAAATATTTACACAAGTGGATACCACAAAATCTTATGTTATACTTAATGAAAGTATAAATAAACTCTTAAGTGTTAGTCAATCTATTGTTTTGATGGGATACACATTCTCTGAAACTAATTTCAACGATCACAACCGTCAAACTTGTTTGTATATGTTTCGAGATCACATCAGCAAAAAATCACAAAAAACAAACATTCAGAGATCAAGTAATGGGACAAAGCTTTTCGACGGTTATAAACAAAAAATCATGATTTAACGGTTATTTTAACTCTTATTTTGATGATTTTTTACAGCTACACTCCTTGACCCTATATGAATACAATGAATGAATTCGATCTTTAATTTAAAATATTTACACAAGTGGATACCACAAAATCTTATGTTATACTTAATAAAAGTATAAAATAAAAGGAAAACTAATGAAAAGGGCTTGAAAACTTTCCTTTTAACGAAAAGCCACTTTTAAAGGTATAGTGAATAGTGACAGTTAAAGGTAAAAAAGCGGTTTTTTGTTAAAAGTAAACAGTACCGGGGGTGTTTTATTAAACCTCCCTAAAATAAACTCTTTAGTGTTAGTCAATCTATTGTTTTGATGGAATACGAATTCTCCGAAACTAATTTTAACGATCACAACCGTCAAACTTGTTTGTATATGTTTCGAGATCACATTAGCAAAAAATACAAAAAACAAACATTCAGAGATCAAGTAACGGGGCAAAACTTTTCAACAGTTATAAACGAAAAATCACAATTTAACGGTTATTTTAACTCCGATTTTGATGATTTTTTTACAGCTATACTCCTTGACCCTATATGAATACAATGAATGAATTCGATCTTCAATTTAAAATATTTACACAAGTGGATACCACAAAATCTTATGTTATACTTAATGAAAGTATAAATAAACTCTTTAAGTGTTAGTCAATCTATCGTTTTGATGGGATACGAATTCTCCGAAACTAATTTCAACGATCACAACCGTCAAACTTGTTTGAATTATGTTTCAAGATCACATCAGCAAAAAATCACAAAAAACAAACATTCAGAGATCAAGTAACGGGACAAAACTTTTCGACGATTATAAACAAAAAATCACGATTTAACGGTTATTTTAACTCCGATTTTGATGATTTTTTTACAGATACACTCCTTGACCCTATATGAATATAATGAATGAATTTGATCTTCAATTTAAAACATTTACACAAGTGGATACCAAAAAATCTTATGTTATACTTAATGAAAGTATAAATAAACTCTTAAGTGTTAGTCAATCTATTGCTTTGATGGGATATAAATTCTCCGAAACTATTTTCAACGATCACAACCGTCAAACTTGTTTGCATATGTTTCGAGATCACATCAGCAAAAAATCACAAAAAACAAACATTCGGAGATCAAGTAACGGGACAAAGCTTTTCGATGGTTATAAACGAAAAATCATGATTTAACGGTTATTTTAACTCCGATTTTGATGATTTTTTACAGCTACACTCCTTGACCCTATATGAATACAATGAATGAATTCGATCTTCAATTTAAAATATTTACACTACTGGATGTGGATATCACAAAATTTTATGTTATATACTTAATAAAAGTATTATTTTCGGGTGTAATATAGTACTTAAACGACAAATGTTTTAATGTTTTGAAGTAATGTTTATGTGCCAAAGTGTGGTATGTGCAAAAAAAAATTTAAAAAAAATATATTTTTCTTAACGGGTCGGGTCACTTTTTCCTTAAGTGATTGTATTTTTTATCTTAATCTGTTATCTTAACGGGTCGGGTCATTACGAGTGATTGTATTTTTTTCTGTTTTTTTACATTTTTTACACTTCTACAATATTATTAATTTTGCACTAAAAAAAACATTATTCATGAGATTTGGAGGGTTTTAAAAATCTAAATGACCATGTAACGATTGTCTAAGGGTAGAGGATGCAATCATGAGCATTTATATAGGGATGTGCTATCCACACACCCCATTTTACTTCTTACACACCCCTTGTTAATTTCTATTTGTTGATTTTCTTCAATTCATTCGATCCGACGGTTGAAAATTAAAAGGGTGTGTGAAAAGTAAAATAGGGTGTGTGAATATCACACCCCTTTATATATGCTTTCACATTTTTCAGACTTATACATTAATGATTATGAATTTTATTTATTTTGAACTTCCTTAAAAATACATGAGGGTTTGTATAGTTTTAAAATTCATGTACGCACCTTTAAAGCGTAGAGGATGCGATTAAGAGTGCTTGCATATTTTTTCACATTTTTTGCACTTGTAAATTAATTATTTTAAATAATTAAATGTATTTGGTATTTTTAAATTACTTGATTTTTTTTAATGTGTTTTATAATTTTTTAATCTCTCTTTGCTCATAATATTTTATAAAATAAATAAATAAAACTTAAATTTTTAAAATTTATTTAGAATAATAATACAATAATAATTAATGAACAATATATATATATATATATCCACTATATTTATTGTATTTTATAGTAATTTTTTTTAGTAATTAAAAAAAATTAAAATCATCAAAATAACTTTTTCCTTTTCGTGTCGAAACAGGTTACCCGCGTGTCACTCTCGTGTAAACCTGTTAAGGACCCGTTATTAACGGGTTCTTATCGTGTGACCCGATAACGACCCGATTAGTTATCGTGTTGACCCGAAACCCGTTATTTTCGTGTCGTGTAAGAAACTGTCAGGTCTACTTCTTAACATATATGTTTTAGCGACTTTCTATATCTTCAATAATATTTCAAATCTCGCAGCAACGCGCGAGTACATTTGCTAGTGGGTACTATAAGATTTGAAGAATACTGGGTGTATAGAAAATGTGGGATGTATATAGAAAATGTAATGTGTATGTTGAGAATGTGGGGTGTGAAGGTATTTTTGGGAAAGTATGTGAGGTGTATTAAGATAATTTTTATTTGAAAAAGCAAATGTGGGGTGTATTAAGTATGTGAGGTTTATTCAACAATATGTGTTGTGTTAATATTATCAGCCTACTTTTAATACTTAATTTATATTGGGGCAACACTTTTTAAACATTTCAAGAAGTGACAAAAGATAATACATGTAAAAAATGACACCATTAGTCTTCTTTTTTTTTCTCTAGAGTTTAAGTTACAAAATAGTGGTAAAGTCTTTTCACAGTTCCATCTCTTATGGCCCAAAAATGACTTATGACCCAAATTTACCAGGACCATGGTATGTTCTGGAAACACAATACGCTCCTATGTCCAATATAAGGTACATCCCTGTTAAATTTTTCTATGGGATCGCCATTCAAATAGGTACTTATTACCTGGGTTGCTTGAGCATAACTTACTTGAAGGAACATCCGCGCATGCATAAAAGCATAAGCATTTGCATACAAGCACATAGATGGGTAAAAGATATCGTACATACTTTGGCCCAAGTTCAAGCTTTATACTTTGGACATTTTTACTTCTTTTTCATTACGCATGTCATGGCACGTTTAGAGACCAGTTTTGAAGAACAAGATCTCCAAGTACCATGCGTTGGGATATGAGATATAGCTCACGGTTCCCACGTGTAGTTGGAGAATATGTTAAAATGAAGGCATCACCAAATGAATCAAAACAAAAAATGGGGATCTAGATCCATGCAAACATGTTTTAACATTCACGATTATGGAAACAAATTAATAATTTTACAAAACCAATAATGATTCATGGATCCAAGAAGTCAAGTCACCAAAGCAAGATGAAAATAATCATATGCCATAGAAAAATGTTCAAGGTGGAACTAATTCTGTAAAAATTGTCGATGACGAGTAAATGATTCTACAAAAATGGTCGAAGACAGGTTCAACTGATTTTGCAAAACAAAAAATGTTCGAAGATAGGTAGAACCCATTATGCAAAAAATAGTCGAGGACAAGTTGAACTGATTCTGCAAAAATGGTCGACGACGAGTTGAACTGATTCTGCAAAAATGATTGAGGACGAGTTAAACTGATTCTACAAAAATTGTTAAAGACGGTTTCAACTGATTCTGCAAAAATGGTCGAAGACAGGTTAAACTGGTTTTGCAAAAAGTTGTAAAAGACGGGTTTAATTGATTCTACAAAAATGGTCGAGGACAAGTTGAACTTATTCTGCAAAAATGGTCGAAGACGGGTTGAACCGATTCTACAAAAAATGGTCGAAGACGAGATTAACTGAATCTATAAAAACGGTCGAAGACGGGTTGAACTAATTTTGCAAAAAATGGTCAATGACTGGTTGAACTGATTCTGCAAAAAAAAGGTTGAGGATGGGTTAAACTGATTCTGCAAAAATGGTCGGGACGGATTGAACTGATTTTGCAAAAGTGGTCGAAAACTTGTTGAACTGATTCTGTAAAAATAGTCGAGGACGGGTTGAACTTATTCTAGTAATAAAGGATACAAACTGATTCTACATGTAGTTTCAAAACTTATTCTGCAGAAATACTCGAGGATGAGTTGAGCTTATGACACATATTAATTTTGTTAGAGTTGTGAGATTAGGTTTTATTAACAACCCTAAAGCCTCAGGGGTATGACTGGTATTTTTAAACATTGTTTTCATATTTTTGGGCTGGGCTTTAGTTATTTTTATGTTTTTGTCTCTCCTTGACATTTTAAAAACTAGTGGAGTTCAATGAAATATAATTAAAGTTTTTGTCTCTATATATAAAGCTCTCATTTTGAAACTTTTAAATAGATATTATATTTAATGTTTAACAAATGGCAAGTTTTGAGTGAGTGGTAGTGTCACTCAACAAAATTCTGTGGCAAGTTAAGCCTCATATAAGTCTTTCTCATCAATATGGGACTAAAAATAACCATATTTTCAAGTCTTAATTGATATTTACAGCAATGAATGAACACTAAATTAAACCTAGTATTGGTAAACACATACATACATACATACATTAATTTCTTCAAGGCTAATGCTAGGGACACCAAATTTTTTAAAACAAAATTTGAAAACCTTATGATGTGATTATTGATAATTAGATTATTAATTAAGTGTTGATTAACATGCTTGTTTCTTATTGGTCAAACTAAGTATAATTGGATAGAGCTCGATCCTACAAGTGCGTAGGAGGAAACCATTCGCGAAATAGAGTTATAACGATTTAGATAGGAACGAACGAATGTGAGGGCAACATGGTCCTTTTACCATGAATCTGGAAGGCTCTAGATTGCTGGAGCAGGGTTTTGGGTACAAATAAGCCATGTATGTAGCGGGCATTGAGGGGAAGGAAAAGGAACCAATGGGAGGAGAGGAAAAGGGGAAAGAAATGAAGGGCACCTGATCCCCTCAACCCGGTTCCTTGTTGGAATTCAAAAAGTTCACGCTGATTTTTTCGACCAATTTTGTCAGATTTTCACCTAGAAATTTATCCTCGACCTTTCTTCCTCCAATTATTCAAAAAAGCTGAGCCAACTTGTCTCCAATTCGTGGAAAACGAACTTGAGAGTCTAATGGGTGCACGACAGCGATCCACCCATTTTCGAAAGGTTTTCTGTCAACCATCACTACCTTCAGGTGTCTTTTAAGTCCAGGAACATAGCCCAATCAACATTGGAGGCGGCATAGTTGGATTTGACTTCGAATTGAACTACACCCATTATAGGGTTTTTCGATGAATCGAGGCCAATTTCATGTGTTTCCTGGCCAAATTGGGCTTCGGCCCAATATGAAAATTGCTCCCTTCAATTGCTCTACATTTATGTGAAAATGGGTAATTTTTGGAATTAAGTCAATTTTTCCGGCGAGTCGGGGCGATTGGCCGCCGCGTGGGCCAAGACACCATCGTTTGAGTATATTTTTGTTAAGATCCGCCACTTGATTATTCTAATAAACGACAATCCAACCATTGGATCACTACCAAACTGTGAAATATTATTGTACGTAATATTTGAGGACCTTAGGAACTTACGGATTGGGAATCCGACACACGGATTTTTCCAAATTGAATTTCAAAGTTTGTTAAACCAATTGTTGATCGCCACTTAGCGATTGCAGAGATCCGACCGTTGGATCGTTTTGAAATTTTAGGATATTGTTCTAGAAGATTAAGAGACTCTTGAGAAGTTATGGATCAGAAATCTGATGAGTTGATCTTCCTAACTAAATTACTTGGATTGTCTTTGATCGAAACGTTCGTAACCGTTCTTAGGTTCTAAAATTGGTACCACTAAAGACTAAGTAGAGTCTAGTGGACCTATATTGGTTGGTGGGCTATCCCAATTAATATATTAATATATATATATATACACACCTCGATTGATGTGGGGTGAAGATATGATTGGTAACAGTGGTACAAGAATGGTCCTGCCTGGTTAATCCACATTGGGGGACCACGCGCACTCTAGGGATGGTCTTGCCTGGTTAATCTCCATTAGGGGCCATGTGCAAGCTAGGGGTGACTCCGCCTGGTTAATCTGCATTGGGGGGTCATTGCCTACTCTGGTTACTTTTATAGGTGGTTCCGCCTAGTTAATTTGCATTGGGGAACCATACTGCTTGTGGGTTGCGCCTGGTTAATCCGCATTGGGCAACCCTAGGATCGTACCTAGTTAATCTGCATTGAGTGATCCTCGTTACCTTGGTCCCGCCTGGTTAATCTGCATTGGGGGACTTTTTGTATACTAGGGGTGACTCCGCTTGGTGAATCCGCATTGGGGAGTCACAGCTTACCTAATCACATTAGATCTGTAGGTGATCCCACCTGGTGAATCCGCATTGGGGAATCATGCTATCGAATTGATGCCTATGGTTATGCTTGGTTAATCTGCATTGGAGAATTATACGCATTCTTAAGCGGGGTTCGGACGAGTGGTTCGGAATCCCTCTTTTCATTCAGTCCCATTAAGTTGTTCTGATACTAGATCTCTAGAAATCTTTACGGTTTCCCCGTATGCTCTAGCTCTAATTTTCAGCTTGTTTATGAACGAAACAATTGATAATCTTTATGAATGCATTTAGAAAGGATGATGGACGCCTAGGTGTTTACTACGAATTTTTAGTTAAATTATTTATAATTTTCTAAACCATGATTATAATGAGGTTGATTTGTTGGTTGACTAATATAGTTAAAGATTAATATTGTGCATGTTGAATCAAATGTTATACGATATTGATTGTGGTTTATTGATGGATAATATGATGATCAATAAGGCTGATGAATTGACAATTCTGGATGTCATATGATTCCTTGTGTAGTTTGAATTCAGTGATTTATGCTCTTCGAGTTCCATCTTTGATTCGTGGAATTGTTTAAATGACAAGATTGTGGAATAATGTTGGATATGATTGTTATTATTATGATTACATTAGTTGATCAATGTGACTTGAGAATAATATTGTGCTTCGTTGGTTCTTTGATATGTTACATGCTATGGATTGAGGTATCATGTGCTGAGGTCATGTGTTGATCTGGGACGTATATCTAGATCGGAGCGTGACATTTGGGAAGTTATTGCTGACACACCATGACCCGAATATCTAAGCTGACATCGAAATCGAGACATGTTGGCTGACACCCGGAAAGATGGCGAGAGCCATAACATGCAGTGTTAGGGCACAGTTAAAACTAAATTAACTAAGAGCGAGAGTGCGTGGTGTGGGAACAAGCCCTTATTCCAATGCATGCAATGTCAGAACATAGTTTACATTGCAGTAGAAAAGAGAATATTCTCATCCTGGGTAGCATGAATATCATACAACTAATAAGAGGTAGAATTCCTACATTATTGTACGCAAATGTCAGAACCACCAGTGATCCCTTGTCACCACAAAATCCAACTACTAAGTCCTGGGGTGCAAAACAGAGAGCTTGAATGGGCAAAACTAAGGGTTTTTAAAACCTTTTCTTTTCATAACCTAGTAACCCCTCGCTATGAAACGCTTATAGTTTCTAAAGTCATACTAAAAGTATGAAAACCCAGTAATAGTATAAAAGCAATTATGCTAAGGAAATGGGTAAATCACAAATATCTCATCAATATGCTCATCAATGATATGCAGACACACAAGTCCATGCAGAAAGAGCTACATGGAACAAGTTGGGTGTAATAAATCTACGCTCAAGTACTACATACATGTGAAACTGGCGCTAAATGCGTAACATACGAGTTCAAGATGCAGAAGCAACTAGTACAAGTTGTCACCTATAATGGATCTAATGTGAGCATAACGGTGCAAAGTGAGCATATACATGAAGTTGGTCCTGGTCCCAGACAAGTACACCGGTGTAGGCAAGCATGATGAACAGAAAAAATGTGAATAATCATGCTATAATAATTTTAGAAATTTCAAATCGGCCTCAACATAACATTTCTAAATAATAGCGTGGCATGATGTAAAACATTCATAAAATCACTGTGGAAACTATATAAATATAATATAAGTTAGAACCACTCATTAATATGTCATCAACTCGCAGCCACCATGCCTTGCCTGGCCTCTGAAACCCTAGGGATAAGTCTCCACTGTATGTGACATCAATTTCTTTTCCGAGATCGATTCTCGTCAGATCAGAGTCATCACATGGCCTTGCATAAGATTGACATCCATATCACTCTCTCTTGAACGTGTAATAAGACTGGAAAATTGATTGAATAACTTTTCCTGCTCCAGGTAAACCCCTATTTTCTGCACCCTGAGATGAATATCGTCAGTACTCCCGTGTCCCACAAAGTGTGCACCAACATTTATCTTGTCCCCACCCTTCACATTGAGCTTATTGTTTGATAAATGTCCCAGCCAAATATAACTCTCTTGGCGATTTATTACGGTGGCATGCATTGGAGAGCTGGAAGTCTCAGTTTCTTTGGTACGATTTTCAACACGGATGCAAAGAGAATTACCAGATTGGTAGTTGTCTGGAGAAAAAACGATGCACAAAGTCAATGCTTTTGCATCATAGCCAAAACATTGCGGCACAACTATTCCATCCATAGGGTCAACGCATGCAAACCCTGATGGAAGATCATTTCCGGGGAGAAAAAGAGCAGAAACTATTTCATCCTTAGGCTCAACGCATGTAAACCCTGATGGAAGATCATTTCCGGGGAGAAAAAGATCATTTCTGCTCGCGCTCCATTGCTATACCATGGAGTAAGATTTGTACAAGAAGTTAATACATGCATGTATATATAAGCTGTACAGGATGGGTGCACAGAGAGAGAGAGAGAGAGAGATAACCTGTACGATTGCTTTTTTGAAAGCAGCAGTGAGATTGGTGCACCCTTCCATACGAATCTTTGTCATGGAGAATAATGACTGATACAAGCCTGTAATTTCAGTGAGTTTGGGGGAGTGATTCAGATGCAGTTCTATCATACGTGACATTTCTGAAAAATCTGGCATCTTTTTCAATGCAGTGCACTCATCCGCTTTCAGGATTTCCAAATTTGTTGGTAAATCTGGGATTTCCTGAAGGTTTTTGCAATGCGCAACAGATAAATACTTAAGGTTCTTCAATTGTACTAGAGAGTCGTGAATCTTGGACAAACTCTTACAGGCTTCGAGTATCAATCTCACAATATTTGGGATTCTTGAAAAGTCTGGTGATTGTTTCAGGCAATCACAATAACCAAGATTGAGAAACATCAACTGTTCAAGTGACTGAGACAAAAGGGAAAACAAATTTCAAAATTCAAACAGAATAGAGAAAGCATGATGTTGGTATTTAAAAAAACTGGTGGAAAGAATTGATAGTTTGGTTGGGTTTGTATTGTACCACGTTGGGGTTCTTCCAGACTTGTATATTGCTACGACACAAGTCGATGTCAACTACGTTTGGTTGATTAAAATCTTCTGGTATGTCCAGCGAAGGAATGTCAGACAAACTTAACCATCTTATCTCTTTGCAAATATCTTTGCAATGTCCAGTGAACTTTACGCCTTTTATTTTGAGTAATCTCAGGTTCGGCATTTTTATGAATGCTTCTGTACTGAAGCTAGGCTTGTCAGTTTCTGGAAAATCTAAAGCGATTCCTACGATTTCTTCCGTTCCCTGTTAGAAAGGAAAAGAAACTAAAGTAAGACAAGGGTTACTTGCTTAGTCTTTAACCAATGCAGAGCACCAGTACTGGACAATACCATAGAGTTTGCTTAGACATCAGTTTCGTTTTAACAATCTAAATTAGTCATCTGTGTTATAGGGATAATTTTCAAATAATTCACTATATAAAATCAGTATCTTTTTTGTCCTTTATTATGAACATGTATTAAATGCAATTTGATTGAGTATGTACTTACACATTGTTTCGTCAATACTTGTTTTACATCTTCACGATCCCACAATCTACAACGACTTCCAAGCTTCTTAGGGGATTTTGCACGTACAATTTCTCTGCCCATGTCTCGAATCAAATGATGCATCATCAGATTGCCTTCTAGATCAACTGTTACAAGGCATCGCTGATGGAGTTCTGTAATACCTATTGCTGGATTACATTTACACCCATCCAATATTGCCATGACACGATCCTTGTTCAGTCCAATAAAGAAACAGGATATATCAAGGAATATATCCTTCACCTGGTCATCAGTAAGCCCGTCATAACTTATCTTAAGATTTTTGTGAATTCCCTGACAAGGCTGTGATCTTTTCCATTTGTTCAACGCATCTGTCCATACACTTGTGGTTTTTGTACCTAGGTAAGAACCTACAGCTTCAAGTGCAAGTGGTAAACCCCCACAATAATCAACAGCTTCTCCTGAGACTTCGAGATATTCTTCATTAGGATAACTCTTTCTAAAGGCACACTGACTCAGGAGCTCAAGAGCTTCATCTTTATTCATTGCTGGCAGAGTACGTATCTCATCTGCTTCAAGTGTCCGTAGCAAATGTTCATCTCTTGTTGTTATAACAATTCTACTTCCTGGACCAAACGAATCACGTTGTATAGCTAATGTATCCATCTGTGCCACACAGTCTATATCATCAATTATGACAAGAACCCTTATGTTGCGAAGCCTTCTGTTTATCTCCAGGGTCCCTTCATCGGCCGTACTCACCTTTATGTTGCCCGATTTCAAGATATTAGACAGAAGCATATTTTGCAAATCAACCAGTTTCTCAACTCTCACCTCTGAAAGAAAACATGCACCATCAAACTTGTAGTGGTGTTCGTTGAAAATAGCTTTTGCAACCGCTGTCTTACCTAGTCCGCCCATCCCCCAAATTCCAATTATGCGAACATCACTTGATCCTCCAACATCTAAATAATTACTTATTTCTTGCACGCGAGAATCTATTCCAACTGGATTTCTGGCTATCTTTAAGCGTGGTTTCTTTAGTTTACCAGCGATCTGGCGAACAACTTTCCTGATAAACCTTCCTTCATGCCTGGAATTAAATTCATAATTAAGGAAAAGTAAGATTTACTATGAGACTGAAGGATTAAAATGTACCAATATACTAGTTAAACATCTACAAACACTCATCACCGAACACACTAATATCTAGTCGACAGATCAAGCGTTTATACATTAATCCTCATATCAGAGTTTCTAAGCTTTGCAATTAAATTTTGAAAAAAGAACGATTTGAAGAATTGCTTTGTTAAGGGAGATAAGCAAGTTATTACCCGTCAGTCACTAGAAAATCCTCGCCGCTCAAGTCTGCAGCTGCCTTAAGAGCATCCCTCCACTTCCGGACCTTTTCTTCATTAAAATTTTGTTCGTGGTCCTGAAACGCGGTTGCAAAACTACCAGCCTGATGCCTGACTTCTGAAGGAGTAACATCGTAGAAAATCGGGAAAACGAGTTGACCCTTTTTACAGCACTCCATAATCTCCACCAGCTCCTCAAGACACCATCTGGACTCCGCATACCCTTTTGAGAACATGATGGCAGCAAGCCTGGACTCTTTGATTGCTTGCTTCAGACTTTCTGTTATAGGATCCCCTCCGGTCAATTCGTCCTTGTCCAGAAAGACATTGAACTGGTCGTCCTTTAATGCACAGTAGAGGTGATCCGTGATGCCCTTGCGTGTTTCGCCTCTAAAGCTCAAGAACACGTCGTACTTGCTGCCTGGGCTACCCATCTGTTGGCAAGTCACCGATTCTCTGGTGTCTGATCGGAACAGGAACTGTAAAATGGAACCAGGGGCAGATGGTTTTTGAATCGAACTAGCAAAGCAAGTCAACTACACATTTACCAAAAAAAATGTACCTTGTGAGTAAGGTTAAGAAAACTAAGAGGTTCAGTCAAACTTGGATGCGAGATGATTTTAAAGAATTTAAAATTTTAGTGTAGTCAATTAAATTTTTTTAAAGGGTTTTAGAATCCATTCAAATCTAAGCGTAGTCAATTAAAGAATTTTAAAATCTATTAAAATTTAGGTGTAGTCAATTAAAAGATTTTAAAGGATTTTAAAATCTATACAAATCTAAGTGTATTAAAAAAATTAAGATTTTGGAAGATTTCAATAAGTTGTGGATTTTGTGGAATTTCAAAGCAAAAAGTATATATAACCAACCTCACTCCCTAAGATTTCAAATTCAACCTCACCCCATAGGATTTCAAATCCTTCCATCACAATCAATTCAAATTCTTTATAAAATCCATATGAATTTTGAAAGAATCTTAATCTTCTTTAATTCTATAAAATTTATCACTTTTAAAATACTTTAAAATTTTAATTTGACTACACCCCATAAATTTGTTAAAAATATTACCACAAAATCGCTATCCACATACTGTTTTACCTCTAATCCAATCATTCCTATACGTACTACAAGATGTATTTCGAATTATTTACATTTCTTAACGAATGTATAGTTTTACTAACTTGCAAATAAAAATCCAGGATTTAGAGGCTGTGAATGTCAAGTTGTCATCTCAACTTACAAATTGTTGCGGATGGGGATTGTCTGCCCACCTACTTCCCATTTTTTCTATTTGAGCGGTCACAGTTAAGTCACGTTAATATTTTATATTAATTTTTTTTTATAGAAATAATAAGACAAAAACAATAGAAATATAAAATATTGACAGGACTTAACCTTGACCGCTCAAATATGAGATAATTAAAAGGAATGGGAAGCGGGAGGGCAGACATTTCCCATCCAATTGTTGCTGCCATGATAAAATTAGATACTTATTTCACTGTTTGCTATCTATTTCTTATTAACTTTTTCACTGTTCTCCTGTATATGATAAAGTCAGATACTTATTTTACTGTTTGAACTTTGAATTTCTTCTAAAAAAAAAAAGTAAAGTTCAGGACTGAACTCCAATTTCAATGTAATCATAGAATTGTTGTAGCACAATTGAATATTTGGTTGAAAAAAATGTATAGAAGGAAAACAAGCTACCAGTACAAAGAATCCACGCAAATGTCATCTATTGATCAAATAGTACTCCTATCAAATTCAAATTTTGTTTGCTCATGTTTTTATTTCGAACTATGAAATATCATAGCTCTCATTATACAATATACATATGCGCTTTTTTTTTCTTAAAATGTACTTTTGAAAGCATTTATCTAGAACTAATGTATATCAAGATACTATACATGTGAGAATGAAAAAAAACAAAGATTCACTTGACAGCTAGTTTAATGTAATGTTAAAAAAACTCGCCCCAGGTGCGCTTATGTGGCTTTGGAGGCCGGGTGGGAAGAAAATTACCTTTGTTCATGTGGGAATAAGGAAAAACTCACCAAGGCTTCACCTGGGCAGCCGTGGCAGACTTTTGACCGTTCGATTGGTGTCCTTTTTGTTTAAAGGTTGTCGACAATTGGAAGAAAAAAAAAAGTTGAAATCCGAGTTTTCATAGTTAAAATTGGGGTTTTTGGCTGATTTTTTCGTATTTTTTTTAATATTTTTTTCTCTTTAAACTGTCCCTCTTCTGATCGACCGTTGTTATCCATCATATTCATTTACCATATTCCTTTTTGTTAAAATTTTATTTTTAATATTATTCTATAGATCTTAAAAGTTGTTGAATGCATTATTTTTTTTTTTTTTGTTTTGGTAAAGCTCAAATGGTATGGCCTTGATTTGGGGAAGTTTTGGTACTGTTGGTCACAAATATTACCGAGCCTACGTGGCGCGCAGGCCGAGTAAATAGTAGACTAACTAAGTCCTTCAAATGTGTGCGGGGCGTGCCAACTCGTCGGCCGAGTTCGGCCAAGGAGTAAAATGTCTTGATGTTGCGTTGATGCGCGCGGCTGACTTCTGTATCTTGCAATTGCGGCCGAGGAAGGAACACCTCTCGGCCTTTGGGTTCTAGAGCCTGAAGACAAGGCTGCTAATTACAAAATTCACGAATTGTTGTCGTCCAATTCGGCCACGGTCACCGTATTGATGAAGGTGAGACCACGCCGAATCGATACTAGAGTATAAGGGCACAGGTACTCAAAGCTGATGAAGGTCTTGACCACGAACGTGGTTTGGCCGTCTCGGTGTTGAGTTCTGAAATCCTCTTGGGAGTACGTAATCGTACGACGACTCGGCGTCGAGGCACCGAGCTTTGGTATTAGTAACACCTCACTTCGCCGAGCCGGCCGGTGAGATGACCTCTGTCGATGGGGATTCGAGGATCCTTTGTTGGCCGAGACTAGGATAAATAACCAATCGACCCTGTCCCAGTGCTGTTTATCCAAACTGAAGGTGCTTCACGGACGGCTGGTTCTACGGCAACAGTGCTGTTTATCCAAACTGAAGGTGTTTACCGGTTGCCTTCACAGTGCTGTTTATCCAAACTGAAGATGTGAAGGCGAAAAGAAAGTAAAAATTCTCAAAGGTATTGAGAGGGTTTGCGTAGGGCAGATTTGTGTGTTGTGTTGAAGGTCCTTTACTTGTTGCCACTGCTTCTGTATTTATAGGATTTAAATCCTCTCTTGTTGGGTCACGTGAAGAAGCCATTTGCTTTCTTTTTCTTGTTTTCTCTTTTCCTTGTTTTAGGGCATGTTTTTCACCTTAAATCAAGGAAAAGTTGTCGTCCTAGGCTTACCTAGTTCTTAGAGTTCCACGTAAATCCCCTTTTTTGGCCGAGAAAATCTTCCCTCGGCCCAAAGTGCTATTTTGGGCCCAAACATTTGCCCCCTCGCTCCTGAGGTCGCCGGTTATGACCGAGCCCGGCCTTGAAGGAGCGGGAACGCCTCTTTCTCTGCAGCCGTTGATTTCGAGAGCGCCTCTTGACTTTCTTTGCCACGTGTAACACCCCAATGCCCTCGGTAACCCTATCGACAGCACGCGCGGCTATTGAACCGTTTTTCATTATTGTTCGCCGCCACACGTAATCGTGCATCGTAATGTTCGCGGGATGTTCGGTCTTTTCACCTGGATCTCTTCAAATATTCGGAAAATCTTGGCGCTTTTCCCAATTGATTCCGTCTGAATTTTGAAAATCAAACGTCCCATCTTCCCACCAAAACACCTATAAATACCCAGATTTCTTTCCACTGACCTCTTTACGCTTCCAAAATTCTCTTGCTCTTCTTGATTTTTCTCTCCCACACCTAGCAGAATCCTAAAATTCCCAACTTCTTCTACAACTTTTCAATCTTCTTTAATGGCATCTTCAATGGCATCTCTATCCTCCAAGCTTTCCGACGAATGCGAGAAGTGCAAGAACATTCTTGATAAGGTTCCCGTCAAAGCCTTGCGCTTCGAAAGTGATCTAAGCGTCAGCCACCAGCTGCTTGGACCGGCCTTCAGAGCGACCGTCCCTTCCTCCATCATCGGTTTATGCAAGGATCATTGCCTTGCCCCCTTGCTTCATGGGATTGACTGGGCCAAATGGGATTCGGCCAAGCCCCAAAGTTCCTGGCCTTCAACTCCGGCCAACTGGTCAGCCTGGGTAGAGCGCATGTCAGCGCAACATGGCGCTCAATGGAAGAAATTGGGCATTTATAATGCCATCTGGCTTTCTACCGTGGAAATTGCCATGGATAAAGAGCTGCTGTTGGCGGCCCTCAACTTCTGGTGCTCGGCCACCAACACGATGGTTCTTCCCTTTGGCCCGGCCGGCCCCACCGTCCTCGATATTTCGGCCATTCTGGGGACTCCCCCTTCTGGCCTTCCAATCGATGATGCCCTCTCCAGCTCCCCGAAGAGACTTGATCTGAAGGCCTGGCTTGAGGTCCGGGCTGCCGAATCCTTGAAGGAGGAGAACAAGGACGCCACCAAGGAAGAAATTCAGAAGCGATTCAAGAATTTCTTCAACTATAATACCCTTTACTGGCACTTCGCCGGCCACGATCAAGAAGTGGGTAGGAAGGGGGAACATGAGGCTTTCCTCTTTTATTGGTACAACAAATTTATTTGTTGTCCCAAGTCAAACAAATGTTTAGTGGAGAACCTGCCAGTGGTCGAAGCCCTGGCGAGCGGCAAGTCCTTGGCCCTGAGTCAGGCCATACTCGCCCACCTATTCCGCTGTTTGGCCGAGACGACTGCGGCCACTATCGATCCCCAGCAGAGTGGGCCTCTCTGGATTTTCCAACTCTGGCTGCAGGTCTACTTCACTTCACTTCGACCAGACCTCTCATCCTTCCATCCGGCCGAGGCGCTCGGTCTTCAACTGGCGGCTCGACCCATACCTTCCCACCGGGCCGAAGAAATTTTCAGGTTTTTCTTTGGCCTTGCCGAGCTATCCGATGACGAGTTTTTGATATGCCGTCATCGGAACTACCCCGAATCGATCCGTCTTCCCTCTGAGGCCTGGGATGCAGAGACGGACCTTACCTTGCGCCGACATTGGGGATCGTTCGTGCTATCACGCGATCTTCCTCTTGGTTGCGATGCACGCCGTGCCAGCTGGGAGGTCTATCATCCCCATTTCACCGCCCGGCAACTTGGCTTTGTCCAAGGTGCCCCGATTCCTCTCCTCTCTTCCCGTTCCCTTCTTGGCCGAGGACGCCTCTCCGGCTCCCCTGGGAAGGATTGCGAAGTTGCTGAGACGGACTTCCAGGAGAGGTGTAAGAAATTTCGTCTCAAACCGGCCGTCCCTGAAGCTCTTTGCACCGCCACTTTTGGTGACTGGTGGGAAGCGTACACAAACGACTTTTTCGGCGCGTCGGTCGATGACATAGTCGTCAAACTTTTTGGTACTTATTTCTTACTCTGTCTCGAAACCCTTTAGTGACTTGACTTCGTCGAGGATCTAACTCTATTTCATTTGTCTTTTTCTAGGCGGCCGTGCTTCCAATCCTTCTGAGGTGGCCACGGCAACTGTGGCGAAGAAGAAGAAGGCCATCCTTGTCCCCAAAACATCCACGGCCGTCGCAGCTAAACCTGCGACGAAACGGCCGCTCAAAGGAGTCGAGGAGCCCAAAACAACCTTGGCCGTTGCAGCTAAACCTGCGACGAAACGGCTGCACAAGGAGGCCGAGGAAGCTGACAAATCTCCCCGTTCTCCAAAACGTCAAAAGAAAATGGCCACTCAACGAGAACGGGAGGCTTCCGTCGCTCCTGGCCAGGTAGTGAGGCGACCATCTCAAGCTTCACCGGGAATCAAGATTGGTCAAGCCCGGTCGTCAGCCGCGGCCAATCCTTCCCCCAAGGTTGTGCCGAAGCCTGCTCAGCGGATCACGTCTCCCATATCTCAAAGGACTCGGGACTCCCCTGTTTTGGAAGCGGTCCCCTTGGCCGTTAAATCTCCCCCGAAGTATCCAAAGGCATCAATGGTCGTTTTGGAAAGTGACGAGGTTTGTATATACTTCCTTCTTCCTCCGATTAATCTTTCACACTTGGTCCTAACCGATTATCTTCTTAGGATGAGGATGAAGTTCTTCTTCCAAGTCCCACTCCAACGGCCGAGAATCCTTTAGCCGATCCTCCCGTGATCGACAAAGGAAAGAAGACCGCTGTTGAGCCTAAAACGCCGACAGTGCCGGTGGTTTCCCCTTCGGTTGCAGATTCCATCATCCCTTCCCATGAGGCCCCTCCAACCACTGTGAGTTTTCTCTATTCTTTAGAATTCCTTGACATTTACCTCGAATGATTCTCACGTTTTTGTTTTCAGCCTACCTGGCAGGCCGAACTTGACGTTCTGTTTTACACGGCCTCTGGTGGAGTCGGCTCCTCTGTCTCGCCAACCGGATCTGCCGCCGGGACCGCTGTTCATCCGGCTTTCTCTCGGCTGCACGATGTTCTATCGTTGTCCGCCTTGGAGGTCCTCCAGAACAACGACCTTGAAACTATTGGGGAGTGCTTGAATGCTCTTGCCTCCGAAGGTCATCTGGACAACGCCACCGTTGCTCAGTTGTCTTCGATTTTGGAGAAGACTCGAGACTTCTTCCCAATTTTTGAAAACGCCCTCCGTTCTGGCGACGTTCTGAAGGCTGACGAGGCTGCCCAAAAGGCTGCCCGGCCGGAGCTTGAAAGTATAAAGGCCAAAAAACTTGAGCTGATGGCCCTTGATGACCAGATTGCGGAACTTCAACGTAAACGGTCGGATGTCGCTTCATCTCTTGAAGCGACATTTGAGGCTAACAGGGCTAGGCTGATAGAGCTTGCGGCCGGCGCCCGGCGGATTGGGTCAGAGATGAGGATGCGGGAAGCCGAGATTACTTTGGGGGAGGGAAGGTGGTATGAGCTGAAGGCAGCCCTCACGGCTTATCTTCCTTAGTTTCATAGGATTGTGAATTCAATTTTTGTAGGTTGTAACCCCTTTTTCTATAAAAATTTGTTTACTCCTGCATTTCCCAGTTGGTCGGATAATATTTCTTCAAAAATTTTCCGTTAATCGGCAACTTATGCATTAAGCCACCTCGATCTTTGAGATGATATGCCCCCTTGCCGAGAACCTTATGAACAACAAACGGCCCTTCCCAATTCGGCGACCATTTGCCGAACCTTGGGTCCTTTAGTCCAACTGGTAAAACCGTCTGCCAAACCAAATCTCTTTCGCCGAACGTTTTTTGTTTAACGCGCTGATTGTACGCTCGTTCGGCGATTTTCTTTTGCGCTACTAATAAATTGTAAGCGTCAAGACGAACTCCTTCTAGTTCTTCCAATTCCTGGATCATAGCTTGACTGTACTCCTTGCTGAAGAGACTGCTGTGCTCTATCATTCTTGCCGAATTTACGCTCAACTCGACCGGTAGCATAGCATCATGTCCGTAGGTCAACGCATACGGCGTCGTTCCCGTGGCTGCTCTTGGTGACGTTCGGTAGGCCCACAACGCTTCTTGTAGCTTTAAATGCCACATACCCGGTTGTTTCCTCACCATTTTTTCAAGAATCCCTATTAAAACTTTATTACTTGCTTCGGCCTGCCCATTGGCTTGTGGGTAATATGGTGAAGATTGCTCGAGCCGAATTTTGAGATTCATTGTGTATTCCTTGAATCGGCCAGATGTGAAAATCGTGCCGTTATCCGTCATGATTGTTTCTGGCACACCGAATCGAGTCACGATATGTTCTTCGACAAAATCACACAATTCTTTGGATGTCAATACGGCGTATGATTTTGCTTCAACCCATTTGGTAAAGTAATCCGTTGCTACGAGTATCCAGGCGTGCTTTGCCGAGCCAGATGATGGTGTAATTTTGCCGATGACATCCATGGCCCATCCCCGAAACGGCCATGGTTTGGTGACCGAATGCAATAATTCGGCCGGGGCCCTCTGTATAGGGCCGTGAATTTGACACTGTACACATCCCCGTGCGTACTCAATGCAGTCTTTTAAGATATTCGGCCAGAAATACCCGTGTCGGCAAAGCAACCAAAGCATCTTTCGGCCGGATTGATGGGCACCACATATTCCTTCATGGACTTCGGTCATTGCTAGTGCGGCCTCTTTGGGGCCGAGACACAACAACAATAAGCCGTCCTCGCTCTTCCTGTACAGAGCGTTTTGGTATGACACATAGTTCGTGGCATGAACTTTCGTCTTACGTTCGTGTTTTCCATCAGGATTATCAAGGTATCGCATGATTGCGCCTCTCCAATCATCTGGACCTGGTAATGCTTCAACCGCGCAGATCTCGACGGGGTCTCTTCGCTCCAGTAGCGATGGTAATGACATTACTCGTGTCCGGATCACATGATCCTGGCTAATAACTTGTTGGTTAACCAAGGCCGGGTATGAGCGTCGTACGACTGGTATCGCTCGTCCTCGCTTGCCCCCCATGAGTTGCGCGCCGGAGGGGATTTGGGCCAATTCATCTGCGTCGACATTATGGACCCGGGAGACGTGCTCGAATGTGATACGGTCAAAAGACTCGGCCAAATAGCTAGCGACCATGTGATAAGGAGCTAGAGTGCAACTCATGCAACGAAAAATGCCATTAATCTGGTTAATGACAAGTTCAGAGTCGCCGAAAACCAAGACGCGGGGTGCTCGCAAGTCATGAAGGATGCCGAGGCCAATGACAAGAGCTTCATACTCGGCTTGATTATTGGTGCAGTCAAAGTCAAGTTTGAAAGAAAAATACCATCGATGGTGCTCGGAAGACTGAATGACGATACCTACGCCGGCCGAACAGGAAGTGCTGGAGCCATCGAAGTACATTATCCAGAAATTGTCCCGCGCTTCCACCATGCCGATTTCGAGATCATTATCCCCAAAGTCGTATGGAGACGGGTGTTGGGCTAGGAAATCAACTAAGGCTTGGCCTTTGACGGCCTTCTGAGGAACATACTGTAGATTGAACTCGGACAGTGCCATGGTCCATTTCCCGATTCGCCCTTTGACGATTGGCCGGGTGAGCATGTAACGGATGACATCAGTCTGGGCAATGACTTGAGTGACGGACGGAAGCATGTAATGCCGAAGTTTGGAAGCGGCAAAGAACAATGCTAAACAGAGCTTCTCAACAGCCGTGTAATTGATCTCGGGGGGATTGAGGTGACTGCTGAGATAAAAAATAGCTTGTTCGCGGCCGGCATCGTTGTCTTGTGCTAGAAGGCAGCCGATGGATTCTTCTGTCGCAGATATGTACAACTTAAGAGGTTTGCCACGGCGGGGCGGACCAAGGACAGGCGGGGCAGTTAAGGCTTCCTTGATTTGGGTGAAGGCGTCGTCGTGCTCGGAGCCCCATGCAAACTTGTCGTGGTCCTTGAGTTTTAGCAACGTGGAGAAAGCTCGCATTTTCCCTGCCGAATTGGCAATAAACCTTCGGAGAAAATTAACCTGGCCGAGCAGAGACTGTAACTGTTTCTTAGTTCTGGGGGCTGGCGCATTGATAATTGCGCGGGCCTTGTTTTCGTCAATCTCAATGCCGCGGTGATGGACCAAGAATCCCAAGAAATTTCCTGCCGAGACGCCGAAAGCACACTTGGCTGGGTTCATTTTGAGATTGTGCCGGCGCATGCGTAAGAAGGTTTGGCGAAGGTCCTCTAAGTGTGACTCCCGACGCTTGGACTTGACCACAACATCATCAATGTATACTTCGACTGTTGTACCGATGAGGTCATGAAAGATGGTATTCATGGCTCGTTGGTATGTGGCGCCGGCATTCTTGAGGCCAAATGGCATAACAACCCATTCATACGTGCCGAGTGCCCCTGGGCATCGAAAAGCAGTTTTGTGAACGTCGGCCTCGGCGATAAAAATCTGATTATAGCCGGCATGTCCATCCATAAATGAAAAAATGGCATGGCTGGCGGCCGCATCAATTAAGAGGTCTGACATTGGCATAGTGTATTCATCCTTGGGGGTTGCCAAATTTAAATTCCGGAAATCGATGCAAATGCGGAGAGCGCCGTTTTTCTTGAGGACAGGAACTATGTTTGCTAACCATTCGACATATCTGGCTGTCCGAATGAACCCGGCATTCAAAAGGCGAACAATTTCGTCCTTTATGCCAAGCTGAACTTCGGTCGAAAATCGTCGAGGTGGTTGACGAAACGGTTTGCAACCAGGCTTAATGCGTAACTCGTGCTCAACGAGCGTTCGGTCTAAACCTGGCATCTCGTGATAATTCCAAGCGAAACAATCCTTGAATTCATTTAATAAATCATGCAACTCGGCTTTCATGGGTTGGGGCAACAAAGCGCTGATAAATAAAGGCCGTGGTTCCTCGGCCGTCCCGACATTGATTTCTTCCAAAGGGTCCTTAACCTGAGGCCGATGGTCTTCGAGTTCGGCTGGTGCAGGCTAGACCTTATCTAGAGACACCACCGGGCCATTGTCTCCCTCTGCGAGAAACTCGACCAAATTAACGCCGGAGTGTGGTTGGTTGGAAATTGTATGCCAATGGGCCAGCAGTCGTTCCATGGTTGAAGAGACTGCGGCCTGGCGTCTTTCATGGCTGTCGTCAGTCATCAATAGTAGGGAAGAAAGTGGCTAATCCGAGTCTCGCCGAATCCTGGTGAACAGTCTCGGCGGCCACCTCGATAGCCTTTTGTACGGAAATTTTCGTCGGTCGGCCCTCCTCATTGACACCGTGAAGGGTGATGTAGCCGACGTGATCATCATAGTAACGAGCTTGAATCATGTTGGCCTCAAACGGCTGTGTATCGGCCGGGTGGACGATGACTGACTTGCCATCCCAGAAAACGAGGACTTGGTAGAGGGAAGATGGAATACAACCAGTCTGATGGATCCAATCACGACCAAGGAGAGCGTTATACTCAGTTTTTGAATCCACAATGAAGAATGCAGTCATGTGATTTCGACTGGCTACGGTTACGTCCAGAGGCAATACTCCCTTGGTTTGGGACCGGTCACCCACGAAACTGCTCATAGTGATTCCTGATGGAATGAGTTCATCGTGTGACCGTCCCAGAGCGCGCATGACGGATACGGGCATGATATTGACCGTTGCCCCACAATCGACGAACACCTTAGAAACTGGGTAACCCTCAATATGAGCCGTGACATACAACGGCTTCAGATGCTGTAGATTGGTAGTGGGGGATCGGGGAAACAACTCAGCGAAAACTGCCGCTAGTGTGTCTATTTGGCTGTTCGTTCCTTCCTCGGTGTGGACAAATTCAACCTGTGTCGCTTCTTCGGCCACGACATCGCCGTCCAAGGATGATAGGTGGGGAGCCGTTGTTTGAAACTCAGCGGGTAAGACATGGACCATGCTGATTTCCATGTTGTCCAAGATAGAAGGGCCTAGTGAGTCGTTTTCCTCTGTGCAATGAGTGTCAGCCGAAGTTGCCTGTTCTGGAGTAGTCTCGGGGAGGGCGTCCGTCGTCTCATCGGCGATTGGTACTTCGTTGTTCGGGGCCGCCTTGACTCGGGTGTCACCCTTGAGCATACTGGGGGCAAAGGCATTTGTGGATCGACGGCCTTGCTCGTGATACGCAATTAAAGCGTTCCTTGTGTCCAGATACGCGTCGAGGCGTCTTACCCGTTCATGTTCATCGGCCGTGAGGCCGAAGAGGGCCACTGCTGAGAAGACTTCGAAATGATACCTCAAGATTTGAAGATCGTCGTAGGAAAAGGGAAGCTCGGCAGGTGGTAAATCTGTATATGGGTCCACCTCAAAACCAAGCACCTGGGCCTCCCGTATGTGCTGGAATCTTGCCTTGATGGCCGGGTCCGTAGTTTTTTGAATGATCTGCTCGGCATCTGGAGAAGTCAGGGCTAAGTCGAGGACTTGCTGACATTCTTTCAGTAGGCCGTACAAATCATTGGCGGAGTGCGCCTTATGGAATTCCAACATGTACTGCAAGGCTTCGCCAACAAAGGGAGGATGGAGATTCCGTCGTATCTGGATCAGCGGCTTGGACGTTAGTGTTGGATGAGGATTTGTATCCGACCCTTGTTGAAGTTTTTCGAACCGAGCCTTCATTTCTCCTGATCGGAGCAGGATTTTGATCCGTTTGTCGGACTATTCGAATGCCGTCTCGATGTCAGAGGCCGTAGCCCGCTTCCCTTCGAGTAACTCGGTCATGATTGCCGGGAGTGGACGCTCATCTCCAGGGTTTGTACCCTTAGGTTGCCATTTGGGAATCGATGAACTTTGGGTTGTCTGTCGGCGAGCCATGCAATCTATCCTCTGGCGACGACGCTTCTGAGACTTGGACAGAGCGGTGCAAACGCCGGTTGATGAATGGTACGTGTACCAGCGCTGGTCTCGTGTCTCCAGTGGTTTGAATGTCTTTGGCTTAGTTATCGAACCGGAACCGCTGGAGCCTTGTGCGTAATAATCCTTATTGTAGAACGGGGTATCGAAATCAAGTCGTCGTCTGGCCGAAGATGATCCTTCGGCCTGCATTTGGGGTCCAAGTCTATTGAACACTTTATGTCGTTGACCCAAGCCGAGTGCTTTTGGCGGAGTTGAGACACCCACGGGCGTTGATCGAGGTTCTGCCTTGTTCGGCCGTATTTGTTGTGGCGTTGTTGCCTGGAACTGTTGGGCCAATGGCTTGGCTACGACCACTTGCTCTTTGCAACGATTACACAATATCTTTGGTTCCTTAGGTTCCTCTTTACTAGCTCCTGCCTTGGCTTGGACGATTGCAGGCCCTATCACTTCCATGGAGGAGTTATTACAAGCTGGGTCGATCTTAAGCCGTGGCTGGGAGTCTTGCTTCGGAATATGCCGTGCGAACTCGGCCTTTTCTTTGCCCTTGCTCCCTGGTAAATGGGCGTTTACCATGCCAACCGTTGCCGCAGGGAACGGATTAGCGTCGACAGCCATCTGTTTTTCTGGAAATTTCAATTTGCCTTTGTCAATCCATCCCTGAATAGTATCTCGGAACACCACACAATTATTGGTCGTATGCTTACTTGAATTGTGGTACTTGCAATAGACCTTGTCTTTCAGCTCTTCGGCCTTTGGGATGTTATGCCCCGGCCGAAGCTTGATGATCTTTGCCGATAACAACTGATCAAAAATAGCGTCGGCTTTGGTGATGTCAAAAGTGTAGATTTTGGATGTTTTGGCCGTTGTGTCTTCCGGGGCTAAGCGAGGTTTGGCATCTTTGGTATGAGCCAGAGCTTTACAGATGTACGGCTTATCAATGATGATTTCAGCCGCATCTATACTGGCATATTGAGTACCGTCTCCTTCGGTATCGGCATAATTGACCGAAGGATTCTTGTATATAACCCCTCTGGCTGAAGATGCTGATATCTTTTCTTCTCGGAGTAAGTACTCGTATTGCTCCACGTGTTGGGCCAATTCGTACATATCGCGGAAGTTCGCCCCTAGGAACTTCTTCTTATATTCCAAGTCGAGGCCATTAAGAGCAATTCTGACGAACTCCACTTCTGGAAGAGGTACTCGGCACCAATTTCGAGCCGACTTAAACCTTATTAGGTACTCCATTGGTGACTCGTCAGATGCTTGAGTCATCCTAGCCAGCGAGGACACCGACATCTCCATTCCTGGTCGATAGAACTGCTCATGAAACTTTTCGACCAACTCCTCCCAATTTTGGATCGAATTTGAGGGAAGGTTGATGTACCACGCAAACGCTGGCCCGGTCAATGAGAAGTTGAACAACCGTAATTTATAATAATCACTGTTGGCATCTCCACATTGCGCGGTGAAGCGCGCCACGTGTTCCAGAGAAGACAAGGATGACTCTCCTGCGAATAGACTGAAGTCCGGAATCCTAAAACCCTTTGGGTACTCGAAACGCTCCACAAACTCCGGGTATGGATGGATGAACTTGGGGAACTTCGGCCCTTTCTTCAAAGCCGAATCGATCATTCGCTGGATTTCCGCAGCATTCACGGCGGGTATGCTGGGGCCGCAGTCAGTTGTTGAACTGGTTGATCCGCTCTTCTTTTCTAGATCCAGTTTCTAGACCGAGTAGGTCCGACCTCAGCCGCTGATGTAGTTGCTATATTATCTTTGGGCCAAGATGGTCTCGGTCGTTCGGTCGATCCCAAGTTTGGTGTGATGTGCACCAAGTATTCGTACAGCTTGGTCTGCATGGCGCTTTGTTGTCGTACTTCGTCTAGTACCGACTGTACGTCTCGGCCGACGGTTTGTTCGAACTTCCGAGCCTGTTCGTCCAATCGCCTCTTGAAAAATGACCGAGATGGTGGGTCCGTAGCATCGCCCCCATCCTCATCACAATCTTCCACAATCCCTTCGACCAGATTGTCTTTTGTGACCTTTGTAAGAACTCCAGTGTGATGAGGTGGCTCACCGAGAGTGACTTCCTTCTCTCGGTGTGAGTGAGGCGTTGCGGCGTCGTGGACTTCCGCCTGTGACGAACTTTCGGAACCTGTATTGCGGATCACTGGAGTGGTGTTAGATTTTCCCATCCCTACTCTCTTCTTAAGCGATCGAGTCTCGACGGGCATAAACTTTGTAGTTTTAACAATGGGTCCCACTGGGCGTGCCAAAATGTTGGTCACAAATATTACCGAGCCTACGTGGCGCGCAGGCCGAGTAAATAGTAGACTAACTAAGTCCTTCAAATGTGTGCGGGGCGTGCCAACTCGTCGGCCGAGTTCGGCCAAGGAGTAAAATGTCTTGATGTTGCGTTGATGCGCGCGGCTGACTTCTGTATCTTGCAATTGCGGCCGAGGAAGGAACACCTCTCGGCCTTTGGGTTCTAGAGCCTGAAGACAAGGCTGCTAATTACAAAATTCACGAATTGTTGTCGTCCAATTCGGCCACGGTCACCGTATTGATGAAGGTGAGACCACGCCGAATCGATACTAGAGTATAAGGGCACAGGTACTCAAAGCTGATGAAGGTCTTGACCACGAACGTGGTTTGGCCGTCTCGGTGTTGAGTTCTGAAATCCTTTTGGGAGTATGTAATCGTACGACGACTCGGCGTCGAGGCACCGAGCTTTGGTATTAGTAACACCTCACTTCGCCGAGCCGGCCGGTGAGATGACCTCTGTCGATGGGGATTCGAGGATCCTTCGTCGGCCGAGACTAGGATAAATAACCAATCGACCCTGTCGCAGTGCTGTTTATCCAAACTGAAGGTGCTTCACGGACGGCTGGTTCTACGGCAACAGTGCTGTTTATCCAAACTGAAGGTGTTTACCGGTTGCCTTCACAGTGCTGTTTATCCAAACTGAAGATGTGAAGGCGAAAAGAAAGTAAAAATTCTCAAAGGTATTGAGAGGGTTTGCGCAGGGCAGATTTGTGTGTTGTGTTGAAGGTCCTTTACTTGTTGCCACTGCTTCTGTATTTATAGGATTTAAATCCTCTCTTGTTGGGTCACGTGAAGAAGCCATTTGCTTTCTTTTTCTTGTTTTCTCTTTTCCTTGTTTTAGGGCATGTTTTCACCTTAAATCAAGGAAAAGTTGTCGTCCTAGGCTTACCTAGTTCTTAGAGTTCCACGTAAATCCCCTTTTTTGGCCGAGAAAATCTTCCCTCGGCCCAAAGTGCTATTTTGGGCCCAAACAGGTACCTACCGGTCCATGCGAGAAAAAGTTTCTTCACCGGAAAAATAGCGACAAAAAGGAATCTAGTACTGTAGTTGAAATTTTAAAGCACAGATTTTACTATGCTAAAATTTGAACCATATAAGAATTTTTTTTAACGCCGTTTAAGAGCTTTTAGTACCATTTGAGTTTAAGATGAATTTCAACTAACCATATTCCATTTCAATAACACATGCTCCTTTGTTTTGTTCATGCTTTTCTCAGAAGGTGAAATCCATTACGTGAGGGTGTTGAATCGGTACCTCCCAAAGGATATTCGAGTTTTTGGCTGGTGTTCTGTTCAGTTGGATGTCGATGCTGGGTTTGTCTACTTTGTATGAGATTCGCCACTATTTTGAGATGATAATGTTGTTAAAAACTATTCTGTTTGTTTGCAAAATGGCAAGGATTCATACTTTGTCTTTGTTTTTCTTTAAAAATGAAAAGAACTAATCTCCTATTAAAAGGACAGTTGCTCATGCTTTGATCCTATTTATGGTGTTTCTTTAGTGAAAGTTAGCGTATTTTCAAACATTTTAAGATATAGAATGAATAAAATACCAGCAGGCTGTTACAACCCAATTATGTTCTTGTGAATTTCCCATGCCCCATTTAATAGCCACAAAATGGACTTAGCAGTTAGCCCCTTGCAAAGCTTGACGTAGCCAAGCTGGCTAGAGGACCGCGCTCCCCCTTGCATCCAAGTTCAAGTCTCCCTCCCCATAATTTAGATTAATAGCTGTAGAATATTGCTTGTGTCAAAATAGCCACAAAATGGAGACATTTACCAACAATGTTCGGTATAAAGTTACCTTAGAAATCATTGAACGCTGAAAATGGCATCGATTCTTAAGCATAATCAAATAAGGAGACTCTTAGCTCTGTTGTTTAAGCTTCTTTTGTTATGTCATCACTCAACATTATCTACGTGTTTGTCAAATCGGTATGTCTGGTTAAAGTTTCTTGGAGCTTTCTTTTGCATAAATGCTCGCAGTACCCCGAAGTGTAAAATTAAGTGACAATTAACAAAAGATTTCCATGAAAGCTAAAAAGAAAAGTATTCAGCTGGGACCATTTGAAAGCAACAGCGTAAGCTGTACCTGTTTCTTTGCTATAATTTGAATGTTTGATAATCAAGGCGATACCATTGAGGATTTTCTGTTCATAATAAGATCGTTTAAACAAAAACATGCCACCATTGGAGTTTGATTTGAAATTTCCAGTGATATGGGAAAAAACCACTAAATGGATGTACACGTATTGGCAGCATTTTCCTTTGCTTTGAGGACACTTGGGATTGAAACGCCATCTGCTTAAGTTTTCGCTTTTGTTACATGAAAGGAACTGAGATCAAGTATTTTATTTTGTAGGTGGTTGATGCATTACTGGATATGAGCAGAATCCCAAGAAAATCTCAATACTCCATGGCCCCAGACCCAGAGATCCCATTGGTTCTTCAGTCCTGTGAATTTGAGGGTCTCAAGTTCACTTGTTCTTCAGGTGCTTATATGGTTGCTGAACTATAAACAGCCCATGTTCTGTGTGTGGCTTGGGTGGAAAGAAATAGAAGGATATTGTACTATTTTAGGGTGAGGGGGAGGTGAATGATTTGTGGGACTCCTGAGATTATAAAAGTAGAGATTATTCTGGAATTTATATTAGTATGTTGTATTAATAAATTAGGGTAAATTATACAAAACTACCTCAATTATAGGTCGCATTACAATTTCATACCTTATGTTTTAAACATTACAATATTGTATTAATAAATTAGGGTATCCAAAAATTTACGAATTTCGAATTCTGAATTTATGTGAAATTTTAGAACTTTTGGGCTTCTGGGTTGTGTCTTTGGTGTGGATTTGTTATTGAATTTATTGGTTTTTGGATATGGATTTGTTATTAAATTTATTGGTTTGGGGGCAGATCTGGGTTTGCTTGTAATGTGCTTTGAAATTTGATGAATTTTGTAACTTTTAAAGTCTTGAATGTTACTTGGTGTTGTTTCATGTTTTAGGTGAAGGAACTTTGGTTGTGTTTAAGGAGGAGGGAGTGAGGGAGGACGAAGGGAGACGACCGGTGTTCTGGAGAGAGGAGGAGACAGATTTTTTTCTTTTTTCGGAATTAATTTTATCGTATTTTATAGTAAGATTTTTAATAGTTGAACTTTAAAATTATTAAAATATATATTTTTAATGAATCAAAATAAATTAGTTTCATGTAAATCTATTAAGAATTTATTATTAAAAAGTCTTAACATATGATATATTAATAACCCAATTAATTATTATATTAATCTAAAATTTATTATTTTAGTGTCGTATTAACGGCCGCGTAAAAGATTATCAGGTTTACTTTTGGGTTCAGACAGAGAAAAAGACATCTCAAACTGTTTGCTTTTGAAGAAAGACAAGTTGGTCATACTATATTTAATTTATAGGGATCTCATTTTTAAATTCTTATAAATTGAAAATTGGACTTGTCACAGAATCAAAAGTCTTTTATTATAATTATAATAAAAGCGAGAAAAGATAGAAAGTCATGATGGAGAAAAGATAGCGTGTCATGATGATGAAGAAGCAACCAAATGGCGATGTCAGCAGCAGTACTCGTTGTCGTTCACCATGAGCACAGCTGCCATAAATCCTAAAGCCACTCACGTGGCATTCAAACAGAAAAGGCCAAACAAAAGCCTGCCGTTATTTTCTTTTCTTCTCCCGGGCACCGAAAGCAGCACATGGGGAGCAAGTGGACAACAAGGAGATGGGATGGGGAATCAAAAAGACCTTCCAATGCCTACTGCGAAAACCTTGGCCACTCACGTAGCTTTCAAGCATGAGTCACGATTAGTCATCATTAGTCGTGGTCGTGGTTCTTATTATTATTACTAGCATATGAATTTTTTTTTTTTTTAATTTTTGAAGTAGAAGGAGAGAGGAAGATAGTGATAGAGAATGTGAGAGTGAGATTTTTTTTTTTTTAGTTTTTAATTAGAGATATGTTAAGATTACATTTAGGTGAGGCTTTGAAAAAAAAAATAGAATTTAGTTGTGTGAAGTTACATTTCTGTCTATATTACTTATTCATGTTTAGTTTTAATTAGAAGGTTAAACTGATAATTTCATATAATTTTTGACACACCCCGAACCAAATATCGGGACGTGCTGGCTGTCACGTGAGGGTGACGTAGCCAAGTGCACTGTGCGGAAGCACTAGAGTGAAAATTAAAGTAAAAGGAAACCCAACTGCATAATTTACAAACCAAACAAGCAAGTAGTAAGAGTGACGAAGTCTGAAAATATAACAAAACATCAGAGCACTAGCAACCTAGGCGTAGTCTAGATTGAACAAGTACTAATTATACAATAACCAGAGAAATCCTACATGGATGATGTTCTGTCAGAACTGCCTTTGATGCCTCGTTTGCCACCAACGGTCACTGCTACCTAAAACCTGGAGGGGCACAAAATAGAAAACGTGAGTGGGCAAAAACAAAACTTTTCCAAAACCATTTCCATATCAAAGGTAATAACCCCTCTCTGTAAAACCTGTATTCTTTTCCAAAAAATAATATGTAATCGTATACCAAAATCATGCTGGAAAACGATCAAGCTCAAATATGCCATGTCAGAATATCTAATCAAACAATATATGCATCAAGCAGGTGAGATAAACCAAATCACTATATGCCGGCAATATCAATACGTCAGCCGGAGTCACCTAAAGTGACCTGTACAGCTGAATCAATAGATCTTCTACCAATATCCTGCACACGAGTCGGAACCACCTATAGTGGTCTGTATGACAGGCTGGGTGTATATAAATACGCTCAGTGCTACGATCACGTGAAGGTTGTGCGATGTATCGCAAGTCACCTACGAGTCGGAACCACTTATAGTGGTCTGTACGACAGGCTGGGTGTATATAAATACGCTTAGTGCTACGATCACGTGAAGGCTGTGTGATGTATTGCAAGCAAGGACCAAAATATCGATAATATCGGCGAAATATTGCCGATATTATCGTTTTTTTAGATAACGTTATTTTTATACTTAACTTTTAATTATCGTCAAAATATCGCGATATTTTCGATAATATCACGATATTCTCGATAAGGGTAATGATCTTCTCTTCTGGGCCTCTGGTCCTTTTTATAATTCTCCACCAGCTTCTTCTTTATCACTTGGGCGATGTGGGACAAGTTCAACAGCAACAACCACGGGCTTTCCCATTCAACATCCACCGGCTTTCTTAATCAGCCGGGCGTTAAACTCGCTGTCGCTGACCTTCAGCATCTCCAGTAGCGGCAGCGAAAAGTCGTGTTCCACCAGCAACACCCTGCAATTCAACCACTAGAATTCAGCATTTATTGTATGCAAAAACGCAGTAATCAGCTACTTTCACCCCCCCAGGTGTGATCTATGTTACACAGACATGACGCCGGACAAGGCAACACGGCAAATCTCAAAAAACAAGGATACGGACACGACTAGGAGTAGGACACAGTGATTAAAATTCTTATATCACAAACAATTCCAGAAAGTAATAAAAACATGCTTCCTGCATATCCATAAAAACTGGGTTCTCAATCCATCAAATTTCAGCGACTGGGACTTTCATTGATTTACCAGAAAACTGGGTTTTCGATTTCTTAAAAAAAAAACATATAAGAAGCAATATTCAATTCATCAATCTGATCATTCATAAGAAAAATACTCAAAAATCCATTTGCCAGAAAGAACATCAATCATCGAAAACCAAAATCCAAAAAATGATTCAAGATCCAATCAATTCGAAATCAACAATGATCCAAACCCATATAAACATGCATGCAATGCGATAACCCTAATTAATTGGGTTTTCAAGAACAGAGAGAAGAACTAACCTCGATGGAGATTTGAAAGGCCAGAACTTTCAATTTCAGATGTATAAAATATGAAATGAAAGGGGTTGGGTTTGGGCGGAACAGATAGAAAAGAAGAAGAAATTTGCAGGTGAGACTGGATATCAAAATTGGAAAAATGAAAGCGGTTGGGTTTGGGCAGAACGGAGAAAGAAGAAGAAATTTTCAGGTGGATAGAGAGACCTTGGGTCTCTGTGCATGTGTGTGGGAGAAAGGAGAAGACAGATCGAGAGATCTGTGTCTTTGTGCGTGTGTGTGGGAGAAGGGAGAAGACAGATCGAGAGATCTGTGTGTGTGTGAGAATGGAGAAGGGGGATAACGGAGAGAAGACAGAAGGATCGAGAGAGAGAGAGAGAGAGAGAGAGAGAGAGAGAGACTGTCTGCGTGTGATGTGTTGTGTGCGTGTGTGTCACTGTGTGTGTGTGGTTGATAGGTTGTTGCCTTGTTAGGTCACCGACAACTTTTACAATACAATTGCTTTTTGACAGTGGAGATGGACAAAAATAATAGTGGTTTCATAATGAAACCGTGTGCCACTGTGTATGATATTCTTTCACATTCAAAACCGTGTGCACTGTGAAGTCTGTGATATTCTTTCACATTCTCAGATCTTCTTCTTCTCTTACCCCTTTCACAGCCATTCCAGATCCATTCCAGAGCTTCAACACAAAGGGTTCCATATTTATTTTAAGGTAAGTTTACAAACTTATATTTATATTATTGTAATTTATACAACAACAAAAAAATTTGTGTGGACTCGTATGTTAATTTTTTTAAGTAATTAATACTTGCATGTTAATTTTTTTAAGTAATTAAGTAATGTTAACAATGACATGTTAATTTTTTTAAGTAATTAATACTTGCATGTTAATTTTTTTAAGTAATTAAGTAATGTTAACAATGACATGTTAATTTTTTTAAGTAATTAAGTAATGTTGTATAATTATTCCCTAAGATAATTTTAATATGTTAATGTTATTTATTATTTTATTAATATTAGGTTTTATTATCAAATTTGATTATTATCAAATTGGATTATTCATTAAATTGGATTATTATTAAACTGGATTATTGTCAAATTGGATTATTATTCATCACTATGTTTAATATTAGGATTATTTTTTTATCAAATTAGATTATTATTCATTAATATTAGGTTTTATTATTCCATATTATTTTTATAATTACTTAAATTTTTAGGTTTTTTTTATCAAATTGGATTATTCATTAAATTAGATTATTATTAAATTGGATTATTATTCATCACTATGTTTAATGTCACATCCCGGCCCGGGGTGCATCACTTCCCGGGCCCGCTCCACCATCGTAGCACGATATTGTCCGCTTTGGGCCCCGACCACGCCCTCACGGTTTTGTTTTTGGGAACTCACGAGCAACTTCCCAGTGGGTCACCCATCATGGGAGTGCTCTAGCCCCCTTCTCGCTTAACTTCGGAGTTCCAACGGAACCCGAAGCCAGTGAGCTCCCAAAAAGCCTCGTGCTAGGTAGGGATAGGAATATACATTTAAGGATCACTCCCTAGGTGATGTGGGATGTCACATTTAATATTAGGATTATTTGTTTATCAAATTGGATTATTATTCATTAATATTAGGTTTTTTTTATTATCAAATTTGATTATTATCAAATTAGATTATTCATTAAATTGGATTATTATTAAATTGGATTATTATCAAATTGGATTATTATTCATCACTATGTTTAATATTAGGATTATTTTTTTATCAAATTGGATTATTATTCATTAATATTAGGTTTTATTATTCCATATTATTTTTATAATTACTTAAATTTTTACAATCATTTTCTTTACTTCGTATTTAATTCTTCTGTAGAATAACTTTATTATTTAGGTTCTCTTATATAACCGTCATCACTACTATATTTTTTGGCCAAAAAAAATTGTCTAATTTTCATGAAAAATAAATATAGGTATGTTTAAGATGTCCAGTGAAGTTACTAAACGTGATCCAGCTTGGGAACATGGAGATCCAATAGACGGAAACAAACATGGCACAATTTGCAAATATTGTGGTTGGGTAATGAAGAGTGGCGGAGTGACACGACTAAAGTACCATCTTAGTGGATTAGATCTAGTAAAAAATGTCCAACGATGCGATAATGTCCCCCCAGAAGTGAAGGCATTCATCAGCACATTATTAAAAAATAAAAAACAGTAGCAGGAAAAGATAACACATGGAATGAAAAATATTCGAGATGGTCTATGAGGAGAAGTCATTGGCCAAGTGGTTGACAATGATGATGATGATGATGAGGACCAATGTGATGATGACATGGGACCTGAAGAACGACGCAGTTTCAAACAAGCATTACATGCCTCTAAACAGTCAGCATGGGAAAGAGAACACCTTCATAAAATTCCTAATAGAGCACAAGGTTCCGGGTCAAGTGGTGGTGCACAAATGAGACGGGGAGGAAGTGTTAGAGATTCACAACCAACACCACCAATAGCCCTCAAGTTTATATAAGTCATCCAAAGCACGTCAAAATAGTGTTTGGAGTTATTTCACTGGAGGTAATGTGAATGAGGGAATGGGGCGTCTAATTAGCAAGTTCTTTATCTATGACAATGTCCGTGCTGAGAAGGCATCATCACATCATTTCAAAAATATGGTATTGGGATGTCAACAGGCCGGTGTTGGAGTACAACCTCCCACTCCCTATTAGGTAAGAAACAAATATTTGGATATGGAGTATAAAGACATTGGCGAGTATGTTAAGAAGTTGAGGTCAAAGTGGGAAACTAATGGTTGCACAATCATGTGTGACGGATGGACTGGCCCGACCAGATTGTCTATCATAAACTTCATGGTATACTCCAAGGGAAAGACAATTTTTTTGAAGTCTGTTGATGCTTCAGACCATATAAAGAATTACAAGTATATTTACAAATTATTAAGGGATGTAATCATGGAGGTGGGAGAGCATAATGTTGTCTAAGTCGTGACCGACAACGGTTCTGCATTTGTCAAAGCCGAAAAAAAGTTAATGAAGCATCATAATGTGTTTTGGACATCATGTGCAACACATTGTATTGATCTCATGTTTGAGGCAATGAGGAAGAGAGAATGTTGCTACTGTCGTAAAAAGAGCTAGAACGATCACAAATTATATTTACAATCACGGTTGGTTGTTGGCAAAGATGCGTGAATTTTGCAAAGGAGAAATTATTCGTCCAGCTACCACTCGATTCGCCACCAACTATATTGCATTAGACAGCCTACTTAAGAAGAAAGCAGGGTTGAAGCAACTATTCACTAGTGACGATTGGGCCAACCACAATTTCAGCCGCTCAAATGCAGGTCGTACGGTGGAAAGTATAGTGCTTGATCAAGCTTTTTGGACTCAATCAGAACATGTGTGCCAAGTGTTTGAACCTCTTTACAAAGTTTTACGGATCGTTGACACAGAAGTGTATCCTACTATGGGGGCAATATATAAGTTGATTCGTGTAGTGAATGAGGAGTTGGAAAGAAAACATGGTGCAAGGTGGGTCATAAATATAATTGATGACCGATGGTATAAAACATTATACCACGATTTGCATGCAGCAGGTGTAAATTATGTCATAATTTGTAATTCATTTCTTTAGTTGCATAAGTATTATTTCTCTTATTAGAGTATGTGTTTCTTTGAATAGCATATTATTTGAATCCTCGATACCAATACAGACCCGGTGTTGGAGATGATGGTACCCTTATACGTGCTGTACATAATGCATACTCTAAATTAGACCCTGCATCACCAGCAGTTGGCCAATTTGGAAATGAGGTACACAATTACTTAAATTATAATAATTACTTTGTAGGATTAAACTAACACGATTTATTGAATTCAGCTAACATGGTTTAAAGATGCAAGAAGAACTTTTGGAGAACCAACATCAGCTGCTGCTCGAACAAAAATGTCTCCTAGTGAGTGTAAACATATTTCACCATCAGTTTATAATAGAATTTGTTGGAGTTATAAGGCTTATCAACATTGTTTTTCATTGTAGCTGAATGGTGGATCATGTATGGGACTAATGCACCAACTGTGAGAAAGTTAGCAATCAATGTATTATCACAAACAGCTTCCTCATCTGCTTGTGAAAGAAATTGGAGCACATTTGCACTCATACACACAAAGCAAAGAAATAGGTTGGCTCATAGTAGGTTGGAAAAATTAGTTTATTGCTACTACAACATGAAGCTTCAAATTCGAGATAAGGAAGCAGAAATAGATCATGTCGACCGTGGTGACCCACTAGATGTGTTTGATATTGTTGCTGAAGATGATGATACAGAGGGTAACAAACTTTATCAATGGATTAGACCTCTTCATTTAGATGATGATGAATGCAACCCAGCTCCAAGAGTTGCTGAAGAAGCACGTAATGAAGGGATAAATGTAGAAAGAGTATTAGAAGAGGAGGTGGGATCTAGCAGCGCTGACTCTTTCGAAGAACTTTTGCGCCTAAGACCAAGAAACACTGGAATTCCACCTTATTCCAATCCTACACAACCACAAGATCCTGCTGATACTAATGATAGCTCTAGTACAAGATCAGGAGACTCACCTACCACCGGAGGTGGGAATGATGAAAGATATAGTGGAGCTGGAGGTAGTGGTGAAGCTGGAGGTAGTGGTGGATATGGAAACTATTATGGACCACCTCCCGGATTTATGAGCCCCTTCACTAGTAAGGAAAACTTCACGAATGCAACACAGGATGAGGACCATGGCAGTAGGCGGGTAGGACCAGGAATTGGTGCCATAGGGAAGGACTATACTCGTAGAGAAAGAGGTAAGGGGACTTTGTCACGTCAAGAAGATGACTCGTTATCTATAACTTCAGACTCTGTTGGAGTGGGAAGTAGTAACTATGGCTATACACATAACCAACCATTTCCCTACCCTTGATATCCCATTCCTGTTGGGATGGAATCGAGCAACTCATGGAAAGAATCTGAGACTTAATCTTCAAATGATTTTGCTTCTAGACAACGTCAACCAAGCTCGGATCCATATGGGTGGCATGTTAACAATTACATGCAAAACGTTTTTGGGGATTTATCATTTGATGACTACTCTTCACAATACACTTACTCTACACATAGAGATAATGAAGATAGTCAAAATTTTGAACCTCATAGGAACTCTATGTGGTACTAAGTCACTCATGTATCTTACCATGCAATGTATAAAGTGTAAAATATTGTACTAACTCATTATATATAAATGATTATGGTGTGTTTAAACTTCTTTCATTAATTACTACATATTTTCTACACTCACAATGTTTGCCAGCTCGCTATATAATCAACTTAAATCAGTTAAATCCATCATGCAATGCATTTCTTTCTAATTTTTTGTGATAAACTAATAGATAATTGACTAAATAAACATCCTGCAAAGTTTCAATAAAAATTTCCAACTTTTTCTTACAATTTTCGTGGTTTCCATATAATTTTTATCGATATCGATATTATCCCGATATTTCTGTGTTTTTGGACTACCGATATTTTCGATATCATCGATATTTTATACCTTGATCGCAAGTCACCTACGAGTCGAAACCACCTATAGTGGTCTGTACGACAGGCTAGCACCTGCCTTGGATCCAAGGATGAGTGTGTGGTGCGAGAGGTGAACGATCACGTGAAGGCTAAGCCCTAACCTCTGGCGGAGCACAAACACCGGGGTGCAGGACTATGAGCTATATACCAATCCCACCATCACTATCAATATATACTCACCTGACTTACCTGAGCGTCCGCAGCGCCAAGCCATTCTCATCACAAAAATTATAATAATATAAATGATATTCGACATGGCATTTCAATTCATAAAACCATTTAAATGTAAATTTCTGGGAAAAATACCAAGTATATATACATATACTAAAAACAAAAGCCCATTCACTGATACGTAGAAGGATCGTAGCCCCCAAGTTTTGCGTGACCACGCTCGTCCTCAAGATAGGTCTCACCTATATGCCAAACAACTATAAAACCGTCATTATAAGCACATAACCAACGATAGGTAATAACTTCTCATACATTGCTCAATTGAGATGTTTGAATATACCAATCTGATTTACTCAATCCCATGAACACCCCCATATTTTTAGAAAAATTTTCCGATGGCCCACGCGTCGGCAAAAGCACGGCCAGACGTGCCCCCACGCGCGGCCAATCCTAACGGAACAGTTAACGACAGTTAGGAATATTCCATTAAAACCTAACAGAAGTTAACGGCGTTACCTGACGCCATCAGGAATATTTCGTCAACTCTGACGGAATATTCCGTCGTCTTTAACCTTCGAACTCCAGTGACCGTTGCCGTCGCCGGAAAACTGGAAAAACTTCAAACCTTCATTTCTCTTCCATTTCTCAACCAAAATTTATGAATTTTATACCAAAATGAAGCCCACAACAAGTAGAACAAAACCTTACCACTTTCAAGTCTTGAAATCCACGGGATCTCGCCGGAAAACTCCTCGATATTCCGGCCAAACTCAACTTCCCGACGTCCAAAACACTTTGTTTTTCTTCTCCAATCTTCGTGAAGACGATCTAAAGCTTCCTAGAAGCTTAAAATCTCCCCAAAACTCCACATTTACGTGAGCACGAACAGTGCTCAAATCAGAGGTTTATGGTTCTTGAGGTCCCGAAGCTTTCACGTCCAAATAATGGTATAGATGAGTTCGAATGGTTACAAGGAAGGTGATGATGGCTTCCAAAACTTCGATCCGTGAAGAAAATGGCTGGTTCGAAGGTTGTCCGTACGACTTGTACGGAACTTGCAGAAAAATCGAGAGGGAGGAGAGAGAGAGAGAGAGTCAACGAGTGTGAGAGAGTGTGTGAGTGTGTGGTCCAATTTTGGGTCACCAACCAAAACAAACGAATATCTCTAAGTTCCAAAAACTTAGGAATAAACTAGATTGGTCCAAAACCTAAGTTTAAACCACACAACACCACACAACATTCAAGGGCAAAACTGTTAATTCCACGCCGTTGAGAATAAAATGTTCTATATCTCGAGACGGGCCGTCACAATTTTGGTTAACAATGAGTGTTTTATTAATATTTAGTTTAGATTATTATTATTATATTTATTATTATTAGATGCGAACTACATTAAATTAATCAAATTTTTGTTAAAATTACCAAATTGGTCGAAACAACACAAAATCGTTTCAAATTCCAAATAGTGCAAAGCCGTTTCACATTTCAAATGGCACAAAGCTGCACCAAAACATCCCAAACTACATCAGGTTTGATCCCACTAAAGGTGTAGGCAATTTAGACCATCTCCAATGGTGACTTAAAACCTAAAAATATTTAGCCCAGAAAATTTAGGTTTTAGCTTAGAAATAGATTTTCTACTCCAACCATTCTGGCCTAAAATTTTAGCCCGAGATTATCAAAGAATGAATTAAGGTTATTTTTTTTAAATTAACTTTTTGAAAAAAAAAATTATATAGACTATCCTAAATTAATTTTATGAACATTTTAACCTAAAAATATTTAAATTCCGATAAATTTTGAAAAATCACTAAATCAATACATGAAAATCATGATAAGCCACATAAACTTAAAAAAAAATACATTGGTATTTATAGAGTTTTGTGTGGATGTTTGAACAAATACATTGGTATTTATAGAGTTTTTGGTTGAATTTTAAGTTGAATAATTGTTTTTTAAATTATTTTAGCCGAACGATTTAAATTTGGACCGTTAGATCTTTTTTTTTACTGTTAGATTTGATTATATTTGATATGAGCCATTCGATTCAATAAATATATAAATATAAAACTAAAAAAATAATAAGTTGAACCTGGACCGTTGGATTAACCAACGGCTCATTTAAACGTAGCCGTTGGATACAAAGAAGTAGCCGTTAGGCTACTTGACGTCTGATGGACGGGGGAACACCCCCACGTGGGCTCATTATTCTTTGCAGCCAAGCCTAGCGCGTGCGCACGTAGGCGATTGGAGTATGGGAACTGGGCTTCACAGCCCTAGTTTCAATCTCACTTGGTGGGGCCCATTGTGCATTGTGGCCTAAAATTGGGCCGGAATTTGACCCCTATTTGGGTTTTAGGTTTTAGGTTTATTTTAGGTCATGTGTTGGAGTGGATTTAGGGGGGGGGGAAAGGGAAATTTTAAGTTTTAGGCCACAATTGAAGATGGTCGTACAGATTCAATCTAGATGCAAATGCACAAAACCAAAAACATGTCCAAATCAAATCCTTGATTCACCTCAAGCAAATCCAAATCGAATCCCTAGTCCATACAACCAAATTCACCAAAATACAAAATCTTTCTTTGAGTCATTCACTCATCGAAAAATCTAGAATGGTGTCGATTTTTTTTTTCCAAAGATAGAAATATATTAAATTTGAATAAAAATATTTACATCACAAACTAGAATGTTGTCGATTTGATTCGATTCCGCCAAAGATGCGTAGTCAGTCTATTATCATATTCTAAACGCAACTACAAACAGAAAAAGCCAAACAAAAGCCTGCCCTTATTTTCTTTGCTTCTGCTGGGCACCGAAAGCAGCACTTGGGGAGCAAGTGGACAACAAAGTGGATGGGATGGGAATCAAAAAGAGGATCCAATGCCTACTGCCAAAACCGTAGCCACTCACGTAGCTTTCAAGCATTAGTCACAGTTAGTCATCGTTAGACGTCATTGTTCTTATTATTATTACTAATATATGGGCACACACAATGTGTGTGGGAAATTTTTTTTATTTTTATTTTTGAAATAGAAAGAGGGAGAAAATGAGTGATAAAGAATGTGGGAGTGGGATTTTTTCTTTTAGTTTTTAATTAGATATATGTTATGATTACATGTAAATAAAATTGAGAAACAAAAAAAAACACAATTTAGTTGTATGAAGTTACATTTCTGTCCATATCACTTATTCATATTTAGTTTTAATTAGAAGGTTAAACTGATAATTTCATAAAATTTTGGTTGGCAATGAGTGTTTTATTAATATTTAGTTTAAATTATTATTATTTTATTAATTTATTATTATATACGATCTACATCAAATTAATTAAATTTTTGTTAAAATTACCAAATCGGTCGAAATGGCACAAAATCGTTTCAAATTCCAAATAGTGCAAAGCCGTTTCACATTTCAAATGGCACAAAGCTGCACCAAAACATCCCAAACTACATCGTTTCAATTGTTGGATTTGAAATCCTTTGGGGTTCGGTGGCATTTTATTGGTGGTGATTATATATACTTCTTACTCTCAAATTTATCAAAATTTATATTCATTAAAATTTTAGCAAATTTTTAGAACTTTCACCACATCTAAACTCGCGCTGACAGACCGAGACTGGTCATGTCTGTGATCTCAAATCTGAGATCTAACGACCTCCAAAACCAGTGACGATTCGTTGCCGTCGATTTTTCTTGACCGGATGAAGAAGGATAAAGGTTGTGGCTATGGTGGATGCTAGTGGGAAGAGATAAGAGAGAGAGAAGGGAGTGAGTGGTGGAGAGAGAGACACAGGAGTGGTGGTGAATCTCAAAAAATAAAAAAGTCTAAAAACATACTTTATGTGTTTTCAACAAATAAATTTTGTTTTTAAATATTGTTGAGTTGTTGTTTTGAAAATTGTATTCAAATCAAATACCAAACAAAGACTTAAATTTATGGCTCAAAAGACATAGGGCACCTCCTATGCCACTCGACATAGTCATGCTCATTCAACTTACATAACAGAATAGCAACACCTTGTAAACCTCAGGCAAGCCTTGCCAAGAATAAGGGTCCATAAATTAAAAATGAATCCAAAGAAGTATGCGTTTGGGGTGAGAGCAGGCAACTTTTTAGGATTTCTCGTTCATCAAAGAGGTGTAGAAGTTGACAAGAACAAAGCTCGGGCAATAATGGAGACACATCCGCCCACCAATAAAGTACAACTTCAAAGGATGATGGGCAAAATCAACTTCTTGAGGAGATTCATTGCTAACCTAGCAGGCAAAATTCAGCTGCTAACTTATCTTTTAAAATTAAAGGATAAAGAAGAATTTGAGTGGGGACCACCGCATCAAGAAGCTTTTGACGGCATAAAAGCTTACTTGGCTTCTCCACCAGTACTTATGCCACCTTATAGGGGAAAGCCTTTGAAACTTTACATTTCTGCCTCAGAGAAGTCAATGGGAAGCTTACTAGCTCAAAATAATGAAGGCGGGAAGGAGCAAGCAATATATTACCTTAGTAGAATCCTTACTGAGGTAGAAACAAGATATACCCCGATGAAAAGATTGTGCCTAGCCCTGTACTTCATTGCCAGCAAGCTAAAGCATTACATGTTGCCTTGTCATATTCACATTATCGCCAGAACAGATGTGATCAAATACATGCTGTCAAAACCAATGCTAACATGGAGGATTGGGAAGTGGATTCTAGCATTATCAGAGTTCAGCTTTCAATATATGCCTCAAGTGGCGGTCAAAGAACAAGTAATAGCAAATTTCCTGGCTGAGTATCAAGACTCTCTAAATGAGATTGTTAACATCCCAGGAACTCTGGAAGTGGCCAGTATGTGGATCCCACCAGGCAAGATCTTCTCGGGCAGGGAAGAGTGGATCCAGCGAAAGATAAAAAGAACCAGCCTTCTGATTACTCATTAGAGACTATATTTTGATGGTTCTTGCACTCAGAATGCTACTGGAGCCAGTATTGTCATCATTGACCCCAAAGGTATTCATCATTGTTATTCGTTCCTCTTGGACTATCAAGAAACTACCAATAATCAGGCAGAATATGAGGCCTTGATAATTGGCCTAGAGATCCTGATGGAGTTAGGTTCAACTGAGGTTGAGGTGTTTGGCGATTCAGAGTTGGTGATCAATTAGTTAAATGGAGAATACAAGTGTAGACACATTACCATGGATGGTTATTGATGTGAGAATTACTTGACACACAAATTAAACCCTATTGATGACAATTGTAGTAATGATGCAAGTAGGGATCGTTCTAGACCGGGGATTAACTAGGGATGCTAATCAATAAATATAAGACTCAAAAACACTAAATTAGACTCTATAAACTCAAAACTAATTTAAAACACTCAAAACAGCAAATAATAATCAAAAAGACTCAATTCTAAACTTAACAAGTGTTTTGGATGAAAATATAACTTTAAAAGACTCAAAAGATTTAAAGAAAACAAGTTTTGACTCTAAAGACTTAAAAGCAAGGGGTTGAGGGATCTAAAAGACAATTTGTATCTTCATCACACTTGAGTTGCGAAAATGGAAGTGCAAGCTAAAGTGAATTAAAGAAAACATTTTCATTTCATTAAATGATGAAGTTACATGAAAATCAGCTCAAAACGTTTTTACATCCTTGGCTAAAGGCTATTATCTTAGAATGGCCTGCCTATGTAATAGTGGAAAGTCTACTCGGCTCTTCCAAAACAATGAGATTCACCAAGCTTCTCTATGGAATGGATGAACCGAAGTCTCTCTGTGGAATGGAAAAATTGGAGGGTAGAGACTGAGGTTGAATTGCTGATTTCATGGTTGAACCCGACCTTCGGATCAGCGAGAAACTGATTAATACTTTGACGTTCGAGGAGAAGAATGCTCGGGCTGATGGTAGTCCTCCCAAAATCTTTGACGTTGATCTCAAAGCATACACCTATGATGATGAAGTGATCAAAGAAGCAGGAGCTACGAGAGGATCCACGACGATGGTTCGACCACTTGGAGGAGGAAAAACCCAACTTTACCAGGATTAGGTTCAAAACGAATCGTTTTTCCTTGGGCATATTATTTTAACAGGGACGGAAGAAGTCCATGCAAGACCCAAGGAGTGTGTTCCCCCTCGTTAAAGAAAAGCTCGTTGTGCAGGCCAACATGAGGGCGATGAAGGCCGGGCTTATAAGAGAACTGGGCTCGAAGAATTTTGGGCGCCATTGAGAATTAAAGGTTACAAAATCTGGGAAATTATGAAAATTTGAAGGTTTAGAGTTGTCGAGATACTAGCCAAGAAGTGGAGTGAGGAATATATAGCGAGTAAGTGCTTAATGGCAGAATCCATGGGTCAGCGCAAAGGTCTAAAAAACAATCGGCTGTTTTAATTGGTGCAACTCCCGAGAAGAGCATGTGACTGCAATTTAATCATTATTTGCGTCTTGGGCTGCAAAACTCAACAAGGATTAAATGGGGCACTATTTGGGTTAATATTTAAACTTTGGGCCAAACTAAGGAAGGGTCCAAAGATGTTAAATAAAAGGGGATTCACCTGGAAACCAACACGAAGCCCAAGGACGAAGTGAAGCCTTCTCAGCCACAAATAAGCCATTTGCTTGCTTATGGAAATGACAAGTGATGGAGACTAGCCTACTATCAACCAAAAAGCACTTTCCAGTGGCACTTAAGTAAAAAAGAGGTGCTGACTCACTGTCTTCCGAGTGCTTTCAGGTAAGAGCACAACTATTGCAATCGGGCTAATCTGCTTATAAAAAGAAAGAGAACACAACGGGGGCAAAGACACTCAACCAATCAAACAAACAAACTTACAAACTCTGCTCTCAAGCCAGATTTGCAAACTAAAACTGTAATCAGCCCATATCTCTAATCTTTTAGGCATCGCCTACCCAGAAAGTTTATCTTTCTTTAGTTTAAAGCTCTGCTACTTCTGTAGTATCGATCCCCTTGTGTAAACTTGTTTATCATCCATTACTTTTCAAGCATACAACCTTTGTAAACTCAAAGAGAAGCGTTTGCAAGAAGTTCAACCTTGCTGGACAAGGTGAAATCTTGCCCGAAGCTCTCTGTTTGTTTTCTAACCTAGTAGATCTGTCATTTAGTATATTGTCCAGCATGTATTCAAGTCATTTCCACTTGTGTTCTACTTTGAGAGTTCCATTTGTGCTCAGATTTGGTTATCTTTATGGATCTTCTTGCATTTAAAACCAATCTGGAACCAAACAAATGACTTAAGGGGTGAACTGAAAGTCCTTGTTCTCAAGGCAAGAAAGAACTTAATATGGACTTACTCATCCATAACAATCCTTTGATAACAAGAAGTCCGAGTAACTTGGGGCGCAAGAAACCGACTTAAACACACTTGTTCTACATCTACTATAATGAGAAAGTAGTGGCACGCCTAAGCACTTAGTTAGTTTTGATTGTGAGCCTCAAGGCCTATACCTAAGGCCCCACAAAGGCACCTTTCAGAACTAACTTTGTCTTGTTCTTGCAACGGATGAACTAGCAAGAGCCCGACCATCAAACACATTCAAACCAACGTGCCAATCCCCAAGGGAGCTGTGCCAAGGTGCCGAGGACCCTTCTCTTTGGAGGAAATCTTCACCCGAACAGCCTTTGTTTTTTCTTTTTGCTCAAATTGCAAACTTTTGGGTGCCAAAAACCATGATAAAACATTCATTTTGTGTTAATCCTACCAAAAGATTCAACAAAATGAATTGCTGGAGATTCAATTATTTACTAAGTCTATCTATCTTGTTAACGAATTGAATGCTTTATATAATATGGTTGCAGAGCCAATTCCTTTCATTCTATGCTCGGGTGGGAGGAGAAGAACATCATCTTCTTCTTTTTTTTTACTTGTTTTATTTTTGAAGTTTTTAATTATACAAAAATAAAAATTATTTTTAATTCAAATAATAATATTTAATTAGACTTGTGGGACTTAATTATGTTTCAAATTAGCACATAACAAGTTTTGACTGATTTGTGATAAAAGCACTACATTAATTTGCAACCCCCTTTTTCATGGACTACATTGATCGATTTTTAATTTCATGAACCACCTTAATTGGGTGAGTAAATTTCAGAAACCATTTATGATAAAAACTTGGGCAAATTATATTTTACCTCTTCAGGTTTTGATGCAATTGCAACCTCATAGATCATCTTTAAAATATTTTAAATTCCTACATTTAATTCATTTTAGTTGCACTCTCATACGTCTGTTAGTTAAACTGTCACTTTAATCATTAAATGATAACGTGACAACTGTGGGTCCCATATTTTTTTATCATGTGGCAGTCAATTGTGCCATGTAGCTAAAAAATTAAATTATTATTTCAAAAACCCCTTCTACCCCGTCCAAACCCATCTTCCCCGATCCACCGTCTGCTTATTTTTAATCTGCCATGGTGCTGCTCCTCCTTTTTTTTTTCTGTTTCCCTTCCTAAGTTTCATGGCATGGATAAAATCATTGGTTCTGAGATCCACGACCCAGCCGTAACTTACTTAGTTAACTCAGCCTCACCTTCCGAGTTAATTGTGGAGCAAAAAATAATCACAAAGCGACACATGAATTTTTGGATAAAAAGGACCAAAATACCCTTGAGACATACTGGGATTCCTACGCGCGAGCAGCGGGCAATCATCCCTTAATCAAGTCAAAAGTGCCCAAATAGGTATTTATTTTTAAACTTATTTCATCCATCATCATAATATCTTCTCCACAAGGTAACTCCAAATCCTTCCTCTTTTATTATATTAATTAGCCAATTAATCAAATAATTATTCCATCAATTAGCTAATTAATTAATTTATTATTCAATTATTCCTAATTAGCTACAAATCATGAACCTCACCCAAAATACCAACCAAGTGGCCGATCCTCCTCCTCCTAAAGGGGCCAGCTACACCCCTATAAATACTACATTATTCTCTCCAAAACTCAATTATAACTCTCTTGCAAAATTCTCTAAATTCTCCCAACACTTTTCTCTCTAAATTCTAACTTTGGCATAGGAGGTTCTTTTGCCAAAGCCCCCCCCCCCAATTCATCGTGGGCGGGTGAGGCTCTTGGCCTTGACCTAAGGTGTTAATTGTATTGCAGGTGCAATTTTGTCTAAGAAGGAGAAGGCAGAAATCTGCATCCACAAATTGGTGCTTTCATTAAGAGAAGAGTCACACACTAGTAGAAGACTCTCGCATAAAATGTTTTTTCTATTTTCTTGTCCATTTGTATATTTTTCGTACGTTCTTATTATTAAAAATTTTTATTTGCCAAGATTCTTTGATAAAACGTAAAAGAGAAATACAATGACTAGAAATTTAGAAAATTCCGCAAGTGAAAATTTCAATATTTAAGAAATATGACCGCGGCGATCCACGAGGCTAAATGTGATCATAGATAGAGCGGCACCACCGCTACGGGGCTCCACCATGGCAACCACCGCGGTGGCCACCACGGCTACCACTCGCGGCGAGGTCCATGGCACCACTACCACAGCCCAAGTCGTGCCATCCAAGGCTCACGGCACCAAAGCCGTGACCCAAGCCATGTTACTCCAAGCCCAACGTGAGCCCAAGCCTCGCACTCGCATGCATCTCGCGCTGAGCAGCCTACGCCCGTGGCCCAGCCTGCTCCCGTCGGCCCAAAAGTAGCATTACCATCTTGGCTCCAAGCTTTAGGACCTACGATTGAACCAGGGTTATTTTCACCATATTTCTCCGCGGATTTGACATTTCCCAACTTAAATATCGCGCCCGGAGTCTACCACACATCTACTGCTTAAGGAGACGCATTCCTTCCAAGCTCTTCCAACCCAAATGGAGAACAACACTTGTCTCGACAAGTTATAGAGTTGACAAGCGCCCTCGCACAACAGACGACCTTGGTGAATCAGCTCTTGCAGTGTACCGAGATGCAATGTGCCCCTGATGAGGTGTCCTAAAGTAGGACAAGGGCAGATGAAGAACCTCTCTAGCAGCATCCTGTCAAGCAGCTTACGCTCTCATCTGGGTCTTTCGGATAACGTATACTCTCGTCCTAGCGCTTGGAGGAGCGTGTATTCTTGATCAAGCCCACAGACAAACATACGTTCATGGTTGAGGCCACACTCCGATTATCAACATGGACAATCTTCTAGGCGAAGTGTCCATTCACAACTAGGCTCGCAAGGAGCATTCTCTACCTCACATCGGAGTAGGCAGCACGGCGGATGGAGAGAAGCAATCACTTAATCTGACTCTCAAGTTCAACCGGCAACCTGCAAACACCTGAAAACATCCCACATGCACTGCAGCCGTGGTACAAACGAATCGAGCATAAGGAAGAATGGCCTAGACTAATAGGCCACGACCAAGAGCAGCCGAAAGTTCCACTACCTCAACAAAGGCAAATTCAGGAAAAAGTAGAATGGCTCATAACCGAGCAATTACACGATTTCCCGCGCAACGAATCTACTGACATAAGCAAGTCATCTTTCAATGACAAGATCGAGCAAACAACTATCCCACATAGATTGTCGGATACAAAGACTACTTCTGTTCTGACAAACGTAGCAATTCAGCCTAATGGCACGCCGAGGGCAGACAAGAAAAACACACCAGCCCAACTACCAAGAACCGAAGGTAGGCCTTGTTCTTAACACTCCAAATGATTCAATACTGAAGCAGCACATCATCAGTAGCCAAGCATCACAGACCTAGCGGTCAAATTCCTCTTGCTACGCACAACTTGGCCCAATCGCAACTTTCACAGCCGTGCCTACTTGCTCCACGACTCCCGACAGCCATTGAGCTATCACCATGGCTCATAATTGTGCCAATCTTGTACCATGGATCACAGCCGTGCCAATCTTGCTATGTGGCTCGCGCCAACCAAGCCTCAAAAGGGCACAAGAAGAAACACCTAATGATGGCGCAATAATTCTGGGAACAGCTCACTGCACTTACACTCTTACGCGGGTTTCACAAGCAGTTCGAAGTCTCAAACAGATCGCCAAACAAGACCTCGCAAGTTGAGGATTATTTCAGTTGTCCAGCAGCCCAACTTTCCTCAGCTGCACTCACGACAACGACTTCTATGCTCTCCAGTGCAGGGTAAACTAATTGTTCTCGTGCGAGAGCGTAAACCAATCCCCTGATACCCATAAGGGTCTGCTCTTCAGTGCGAGAGGATAAACTAATTGCTCTCTAGTACGATAAGGTAAACCAATCCCCTGACGCCCATATAGGTCTGCTCTCTAGTGCGAGATGATAAACTAATTGCTCTCCAGTGCGAGAGGGTAAACCAATCCCTCGACACCCATATGGGTCTGGTATCCAGTGCAAGAGGATAAACTAATTGCTCTCTAGTGCGAGAGGGTAAACTAATTACTTTCCAGTGCGAGATGGTAAACTAATTCTTCGACACCCATATGGGTAAACTCTCTAGTGCAAGAAGGCCACGTAGCTCAAAAGATTGAATGCTTGAAGATCAACTAGGAAACAAACGGTCAAGGGGCAGCAGCCACTTTTGCACTCAACAATTCACTCATTCGACACTTCATCTTCAGTAGCTCCGATCTTGGCAGCTTTATCCTTGACTGCTCCATTTACAGCAGCTGAGAAATCAAACTCAAGCAGTTTCCTCAGTAGCCTAGACGTGGCAGCCCAAACCGTTGCTCATGCCACGCCACTCCCTCGACCCATGCCGAGCCAATCCTTGGCTTCAATCAAGCCGAGCAGCACAAGCAATGGCCCCTGCCGTGGTGTGCCGACGAGGACGTCGGGCCTTTAAGGGGGATGGATTGTGACATCCCACATCGGCCAGGGAAGTGATCTTTATATGTATATTCTCATCCCTACCTAGCACGATGCCTTTTGGGAGCTCACTGGCTTCGGATTCCATCGAAATTCCAAAGTTAAGCGAGTTTGGGCTAGAGCAACCCCATGATGGGTGACCCACTGGGAAGTTGCTCGTGAGTTCCCAAAAATAAAACCTTGAGGGAATGGTAAGCCCAAAATAGACAATATCGTACTACGGCAGAGCCGGTCTAGGATGTGACAATTTGGTATCAGAGCCTAACCCTGGCCGTAGTGTGCCGACGAGGACGTCGGGCCCATAAGGGGGGTGGACTGTAAGATCCCACATCGCCCAGGCAAGTGATCCTTATATGTATATTCCCATCCCTACTCCGGCCCGTTCCACCACCGTAGCACAATATTGTCTGTTTTGGGCTTACCATTCCCTCACGGTTTTGTTTTTTGGAACTCACAAGCAACTTCCTAGTGGGTCACCCATCATGGGATTACTCTAGCCCAAACTCGCTTAACTTCGGAGTTCCGATGGAATCCGAAACCAGTGATTTCCCAAAAGGCCTCGTGCTTCGTAGGGATGAGAATATACATATAAGGATCACTCCCTTAGGCGATGTGGGATGTGACAATTTGGTATCAGAGCCTAACCCTAGCCGTGGTGTGCCGACGAGGACGTCGGGCCCCTAAGGGGGTGAATTGTCACATCCCGGCCCAGGCAGGACCACTTCTCGGGCCCGCTCTACCACCGTAGCACGATATTGTCTGTGTTAGGCTTACCATTCCCTCACGGTTTTGTTTTTGGGAACTCACGAACAACTTCCCAGTGGGTCACCCATCATGGGATTGCCTCGTGATCTCCCAAAAAGCCTCGTGCTAGGTAGGGATGTTAATATACATATAAGGCTTACATGATCCACTCCCCTGGGCGATGTGGGATGTTATAATCCACCCCCCTTAAGGGTCCGACGTCCTCGTCGGCACACTTCCGACCAGGGATTGGCTCTAATACCAAATTGTCACATCCCGACCCGAGGTCCACCACATCCCGGGCCCGCTCCACCACCGTAACACGATATAGTCCCTTTTAGGCCTCGACTACGCCCTTATGGTTTTGTTTCTGGGAACTCACACGAGAACTTCCCAGTGGGTCACCCATCATGGGAGTGCTCTCGCGCGCTACTCGCTTAACTTCGGAGTTCCGATGGAACCCGAAGCCTGTGAGCTCCCACAAGGCCTCGTGCTAGGTAGAGATGTGAATATACATAAAAGGATCACTCCCCTGAGCGATGTGGGATCTTACAATCCGCCCCCCTTAGGGGCCTGACGTCCTCGTCGGCACACTTCCAGCCAGGGCGTGGCTCACTTCCCGGACCCGTTCCACCACCATAGCACGATATTGTCCGCTTTGGGCTTACCATTCCCTCACAGTTTTGTTTTTGGGAACTCACGAGCAACTGCCTAATGGGTCACCCATCATGGGATTGCTTTAGCCCAAACTCGCTTAACTTTGGAGTTCCGATGGAATCCGAAGCCAGTGAGCTCCCAAAAGATCTCGTGCTAGGTAGGGATGAGAATATACATATAAGGATCACTCCCTTGGGCGATGTGGGATGTCACATACAATCTGTAGATGAAATTCACAATTTGTATATACAACTCTTACATTTGTAGTTTTTTTTTTTTTTTAACTAAATGCAAGAAAAAGAGAATAATTACCAGAAAATAGTCTGGGACTCCATGCTAAAAACTTTTTTGGATAATTAAAGACCTCTGGCTGAAATGAAGTACATATTTTAAGAGTATGAATACTTTGATTGAGCTTGACATTGAACTTTGAAGCAAGAGATCACAATTTTGCATGCACACGTATCTTTCATTAGGGCTAAAGTACACTTAATTAATGAAAGTTAAATTACATTGAGACGATTTTTTAGGGTTGTAAACAGAGATATTAGAGCTTATGATAAATGGAATGGTGATGATTTGATTTAATAATAAAAAAATATTTAACACATTGTACAACGTATCGTTTAAAATTTATTGAAACACAATGTGAATTTGGTAATTTGGACTTATAAAGATTGACAAAAGTACAGAAATAATCAGAATTTTGGAAAGCAGATTATCAAACTTTCAAAATTTTTAAAGCTTTTGGATTAGTTTTTGTTCTTATATTCACCATTTATTTTTTCTATCGATTAAGAGGTTATAATTTTAGGAAAAAAAAATTAGTAGGTCGAAGGCCTATTCAAAAGAAAGATAAATAAATATATTTCAATTTGAAATTGGGCGTAATGAAAATGGGAGGAAAAAACTTTACATTCTTTTGCATCAATGAGGAGAATAGACATAAAGAGAACCACATGAAATTAGCTGTGCAAACCATTTATTTAATATTAAACTAATTAACATTAAAATCTTGAACTACATTACAATAGTTGAGATTAAGTTACTAAATCAAACGTTTTTTATATTAACAGAGAGAGTATATAATCAACAAAGAAACCAAAGAAGGTGCATATACATATATATAACTGTATATATATATATGTATGTATGTATATATTAGTTGTCACATCCTGACCCAGGCTCCATCACATCCCGGGCTCGACTCTGCCGTAGCACGATATTGTCTGCTTTGGGCCCCGACCACGCCTTCACGGTTTTGTTTTTTGGAATTCACACGAGAACTTCCCAGTGGGTCATTCATCTTGGGATTGCTCTCGCATGAACTCGCTTAACTTCGGAGTTCCTACGGAATCCGAAGCCAGTGAGCTCCCAAAAGACCTCGTGCTACGTAGAAATGGGAATATACATATAAGGCTTACAGGATCCACTCCCCTGGACAATGTGGGATCTAACATTAGTACTATGTTTGATGGGCTGGAGGAATACAAAAAACTGAAACTTTTCAAAAGCATAGAAACAGAGAGATGATACAATTGGAAGTAAAGTTTGAATCTTACCGAGGGGCTTTAAAAGAAGCACAAAAATGTTTGCTGATCATTTTGCATTTTGGTGAGTGGTATTATTAGCACTGCTTTTCTGTTTAACAAAAGTACAAATCTTATCAACAAAATTGTGATGCGTCCATTAAAGATTCATTATATTATTAGTGTAAGTAGTTAATTTGTAAATTTGTCACATATAGGATAATTTATAACGGTACGAAACAAAGGAATAGATGATATATGTGTGTGTATGTATATATATAGGTCACATATTAAACATTTGCCAGATATATAAAATTAAAAAAAACTTAACAAAGTTAAATTCTTTTCGTCCAACTATCACACACTAAACCTGTTTTGTTACTGTATTTATACAATTTGCAGTTGTGGATCAAAGCTGGTGAGAGAAATAGATTATAATACCTCTTTAGTTTACGGTTGTAGAAGCCATACGATCTTATGTCTGTTGTCCCGTCCTTTGATCCTTTTATAGTAAACAATCAGAAACTTCTATCATTAACTTTTCCAGTGCAGGTAGTAAAATGGAAAAAATTAGAACTCCCAAATTATATTGCTGTGTAATTTTGAATAATACCTACGTGCAACATTTCATGTAAAAGTCCTTCTTCCTCATACATTTGACAAACTTGGAAACAATTAGTCAAGTCACCTGGTATATTTGAAGATGTTGCACAGTAAGAGTACAATCCTAAAAACCACAAACATGCAAAATTCAAATCAAATCTGTAAGTCGTCTAACATTTTATTGATAACTGTAACATAATATACACAAAAAGTAAATTACTTGAAATTGCAACTGTCGTAGCAGCAAATGAACCAAATTAATCTGAAACAAAAACAAACCCCATTAACTAAGGGTTCTCACTTCTCACCGTACAAAAAATGACAGGGGAAACAATCCTAACTTTTTTTTAGACCCCAACAAAAACTTGCAAACTTTCAATAGCTAAATAATGAATATTAAAATCAAAAGTCTCATGAGGCATTTCCTTTAAAGATTCCCAGTTCTCAACCCACCAATTTGTTAGGCAACACACTGATCAGATCCAACTTGTTGGAATCAAGAAAAATAAATAAAAGAAAAAAGGGAAAATCCCCACAGATTTTGAAATGTACAGAATACCGCAGATGGGCAATTTGTAACAAAACCCCAAAAACAAAAGTTGGGGAAATAAGAAAGATCTAAATCAGATCCCATAAGATAAAAATTACTAAAAACGTAAGAAAATCAGTACCGTCCAAATAACATAAGAAAATCGAAATTAACCCTAAAGAAATTGGCAGAGAAGAATATGAAAAGGGAATACCTTTCGGACCTTTGAGTTGTTGGGAAAAAAAACCAACAGAACAAAAGCCTCCAACTCCAAAGATTGTTGTGGATTTTGAAGAGAGCAAGAGAGAGAGAGAAAATATCAGAAGAAATAAAGCAAGAGAGGGGGAACCAAAAGGGAGATGAAGAAGAAGAAGCAGCAGCTGCAAAAGTGAAGCAGATGAAGAAGAAACAGAACACCCAGGTTTTTAAGAGATGAAATCGGATTTGAGGCAGAGAGAGACGGAAAGAAAAAAGATGAAAAGAGGATTCTGTTGAGAATATCGCGTTTAAAAATGGGGAAAACAAGAACAAACTCCGGAAATCGAGAAACAAATAACCAAGATAAATAACACCAACAATTTACGTGGTTCGGCAATATGTGCCTACGTCCACGGGACAGCAACAACAATCTTTCACTATATCAATAATGAGTACAACCAATAATCTTGCCAAATCTCTAGAACTAGGACTTGACGAAAAACTTGAAAGAACAAGAACAAGAAATACTCTCTTTTCTTTTCTCTAACACACTTATTGTTTTGCTCCTCCTCTAATTCAAACCTAGTACAATAGCTCCTTTATATAGACATAATAAAGGTCTTCTTCAATAAGGATTACTAATCCTAATTGGAATCTAGTTAAGAATCCTTCTCCAATTGAGAATCCTTCTCCAATTGAGAATTCTTCTCCAATTGAGAAACCAACTCCAATTGGGTTGATCGGATCATATTTATATCTATTTTTATATCAAATTCACTCGTCTTTTCTTAGTTAGTTCGTTATATTTTGAGCTATTTACGTTGATTTTGTGTTTTAAGAATTTATTAAGTAAAGAAAATAAAAATAGAATAAGTGAAGTGTTAAGTATTAATTTCATCTAAACTATCTTGTCTGTTGAATTATACTTATCATTTGGAAAATAATATATATATATATATTTATATATTTATATTTATTTATAGATTTATATATTTATGTATTAAAATATGTGTGAGTAATGCTTTCGGTGGAAAGCATAATTAGGTGGGCTGCCTTTTGTGGGTGGAAGGCAGGTGCGGTGCAATTCAGAAAAAATAAGAATAAAGAAGCAGCAAAGCTGCTTTGGGGGCGAGGAGAAACAGAAAATATAAGAAGGGGATTTTGGAGGAACCAAGGGGGGAGCTGCCAATTAGGCAGCTTGGGCAGCAAAGAATAAGGCAGAAAAGCTCCTCGGAAGAAACAGGAATCCTCGGGGGCTTGGACTCTCGGGACGAAAAACAGAGAAAAAAAAAGGGGGGAGGTCAGAGAGCTCCTGGGGAGCTGCGAAGGGAACAAAAACACTGCCTCTGGACAGCGAGCTCAGGAGGAAAACAGAGGCAGGCGAAAGCCTGCGGAAGAAAACGAAGCTGCCATTTGGCAGGCCTCGGCGGTGACAAGAAGCAAGGCAGATTAGGCAGTTTCAAAGCTGCCTTAAGCAGCGGCCCTTGAAGCTTTGGGAGGAGAGAAGTAGGACACGTGAAGGGGGCATTCAGAATAAAAAGAGGCGCTGCCTCTTGGTGAGGAGGTGTCACAAAGCTCCCTTGAAGGCTGCGGGAAAAGGCATCAGAGAAGGGAAGGGCGCCTATTTAACCAAGGCAGCGTTGACAAGCTGCCATTTGGCAGAGGGCAGAGGCACTGCTCACAGTGCAACCTTAGTTTTTGCACTCCTTCATTCGGTTTATTCTCTCCTTTATTTCTGTTTTTAAATTATAAATAATGTGTAATTAATCTGTGTTGGCTAGAGGATAATTCAAGACCATGATTATATTTGTAATTTGAATTGGTAATTTCAGTTGTGATTTCTGAGTTGTGATTTAATTTGCTTAACTGCTTGATTGATAACTTATTTGTGTATGTTGATTAAGAATGCATACTTAATTTACATGCATGAATTTGATGCTAGAATATAAGTGAATTTCACCTAATCGTTATGAACTTATATTCATGAGTAGTGAAGGTTGCTAGTCACAATCGCGTTAAGTGAATTCTTGGCATAAGTTTCATGCAATTCATAGTAATAAGTGACTCGTCAATGCTTATGATTTTCATAGAACTTAATGATTCTCGCTTGTATCTCTATTATGCAATTCATGTAGGGAACTTGTGGGGAATGTTTTGGGGTTGTCGTATGCAATCATCCAATTCAAAAACATAAGGAAAATCTGAAAGTTAACTAGTGCAATTCACGGTTAATTTGGGGCGTTGAAATTTACAACTTATTGAAAGAACAACTGAAAATCAATTTAGGTTGCTTATGTGTCATGTGTGGAGAAAAACCCTCTAGCCAATCTGTCATCTATCCATTTACTTTTATTTTATGTTTTGTCAATTTTATAATTTAGTTAAGTTTAATTTACGTTTCATCCAAAATCAATCCCCCCATTATTATATTATATTATTTAGTTAATTTTTATTAGTTTTTATCTTTTAATTTAATTTCTGTCTAATTAATTTCCTAGTTTTTATTTTAAATTGTTTTCATTATTTTGAGTCATTTTTAGTGTGTTTCGAGTTTTTAGCTTAGTTTGTATTTTCTAGAGTCTTGAGTTGTTTTGAGTCTTTTGATTTGTTTTAGTTTATTTGTTAGTTTTATTTTGAGTTATTTTAGTTAAGTGTTTTAAACTTTGTTTTTACGTTTTTAAATTATTTTAGAGGTTTTAGCAAGCCCTCCTAATCCCCGGCCTAGAACGATACCCTACTTACATCTTTACTACAACTGTCAAAAAGAGGGTTAAATTTGTGCGGTTTTAAAATCCCGTCATGGGTAAAACAATTTAATCCTCTAAGACTATTAATTCCCAATAGACTTAGGACAACTTAACATGGGCTGGAAAAAAACCCAACAATCTCCCCTTCCAGACCATGAGGAAGGTATACCACAAAAAAAAAAAAAAAAGGATTGCTCCTCTTGACCAAACTCCTATTGATCGAACTTTTCATGACCAAACTCCCCCTGATCGAATTACCCATAACCAAGCTCCCCTTGATCGAACTACTCATTAACCAAGACCCTCTTGATTAGATTTCTCTTGACCAGGCTCCCCCTGATCAGAACTACCATTGTCATTGGCAAAGGCAATTATAGACTCTTTGCCAGAAAACCATCAGTCACCTGCATTAAAGAAGCTCTTCACCGTAAGTCACAACACTTGCAGTATTGTTCCCATCATTTTGTTCCTTTTTCCATTTACGACAATGCTTCTTCATGTGACCCTTTTTCCCACAATAATGGCAGTCGCCATTGAATCTCGTCTCACCAAAATTTTTGCCTCTTTTCTCTGTGACAAAGAGTTGTCCAACGCCAATGCTTGCACCTGAAGCTTTTCTCCTTGTTTCTTCATTAAACATGCTATCTTTAATAGCATCCATAGACAGTACGCCATTAGAAGCCGAATTGCTTACAATTACGATGAAAGTTTCCCAACTATGTGGCAAGGATCCTAGCAATAAAAGTGCTAGCAGCTCTTCTTCAATATTCAAACCCATAGTGGCTACCTGATTGATCACGTTCTGAAAGTTGTTCAAGTGCTCGGTTACACTAACATCTTCCACATACTTCATGTTGACAAGCTCTTTGATAAGGAATGCTTTCTTGGCAGCGGTATTCTTCTCAAAGAGGGATTCTAACTTCTTCCAAAGAGCTTGCGCATCAGTTTCTTTAGACACGTGGTGATAAATGCTCTCATCCACCCAGTGTCTAATCCTACCAATAGTTTTACGATTCATCTTGGTCCAATTGGCATCAGACATATTTTCTGGCTTGTTATTAATACCTTCAATTGGCTCATGGAGATCTTTACAATAAAGCATATCCTCCATTCTTGATTTCCACGTAACCCAGTTGGAGCGGGTGAGTTTCATCATAATTGAACCCTTCATTCTAAACGGATATCAGCCAAACCTGGCTCTGATACCACTTGTTGAGAATATCGCGTTTAAGAATTGGGAAAACAAGAACAAACTCCGGAAATCGAGAAACAAATAACCAAGATAAATAACACCAACAATTTACGTGGTTCGGCAATATGTGCCTACGTCCATGGGACAGCAACAACAATCTTTCACTATATCAATAATGAGTACAACCAATAATCTTGCCAAATCTCTAGAACTAGGACTTGACGAAAAACTTGAAAGAACAAGAACAAGAAATACTCTCTTTTCTTTTCTCTCACACACTTATTGTTTTTCTCCTCCTCTAATTCAAACCTAGTACAATAGCCCCTTTATATAGACATAATAAAGGTCTTATTCAATAAGGATTACTAATCCTAATTGGAATCTAGTTAAGAATTCTTCTCCAATTGAGAAACCAACTCCAATTGGGTAAAACAATTTAATCCTCTAAGATTATTAATTCCCAATAGACTTAGGACAACTTAACATGGGCTGGAAAAAAACCCAACAGATTCCAGCGATTTCGTTCTTTAAAAATAATTTTATGACAAAATTACCCTTGGATACTGTTATGCATTCTTTTTCACTGCTTTGAATTTTTTTTGGCCGAGGGGCATTTGCGTTCAATTTTTTTTGTCGAAGCCGGTGACACCAAAACCGGCCTCTGGCTTTATATATAAAAGATTAGCCAATTAATCAAATAATTATTTTACCAATTAGGTAATTAATTAATTTATTATTTAATTATTCTTAATTAGCTTCAAATCATGAACCTCACCCAAAATACTAACTAAGGTACCTGGAATTCACCAATACCAGGATATTTCCAACCATGCTGTTCAGGATAAGAAGGATATTGTAGCTCTCCACACGGACCTAATCCAACTTCAATTTCTGATATTATTCCTTCCTCAAAAAACTCATCAAATTCAAGTGAAGCTCCTCAAGTAGTCGAAGTAAACCTGCATTGGTTCCATTATAATATAACAAAATAGAAACTCTCAGCATTAAACAGTAAGAATGCATAGGGTCTGATTCTTAGAGCATACAAATTCTTAGAAATATAGAACATATAAGTTGGAATAGGTTTAGCAATAGTTTCTTTTAAAACATGAACATGTAAAAGAAGACAAATATAGGAAAGGAGCTATGACAATCCATAGAAATAAAAGACCAACATAACTAAGTAATTCTAGAATACTATACCTCAACAGCAGTGCGGCCTCTTAAAACCAGATGCAAAACCTTGGAAATGGAAAAGGAACATGCAATTAGGTTTCTTCAGAAGCAAAAATGGCATTATGGAACCCAGAATCAGAGAGAATCACAGAGAGAGAGAGAGTGGAGAGAGCCGGTCTGAGCAAAAATAAAGACAATGAGCTTTAGAAAGTAGGAAAGGATGTTGTTCAACAAACTAAATAGTCAAGAGGACACACCAACTGAAAACAGTGCATTACCTGTTGAATCAAGGGAGGAAACAGAGAAATCAAACTCTCCCATACCTCCCTCAATAACCCCTTCCTGACCGGCCAACAACAATCTTAAGGTGATAATCAATTACAACAACTCAATACATCTAAAGTGTCTTTTTTATTTGTTCTTGGTTCGTAATTGGGATGAACCTCATCAACTACTACTTATCTGCAATCTCACCGATGATGACAGACAACAACAATCTTAAGTTATCCAAGATTAAACGAAAGCATCGGGGACATTAGAGGGAGCAAACGGTGCATATGCAGAGAGTTGATACACAACACTCTGATCCCGGATATTCATACTCCAACAAACATTTAATTGTAGCTTAACATAATAATAGAGAGGTAAGTTTTAAAATCAAACTGGGGCACACCTCTAGGTCCAAACAGTAAAAAATTAAGACCAAGCCAATGCCTAGTGACCATCATTTCCTAGAAACACAGGATGATTTATCATTGACCAAAGAAAAATAAAAGGGTAAATTACAAAAAACTACCTCAACTATTGGTCTCACGACACTTTCATACCTCATCTTTTAAAATTGACAATGTCATACCACATCTTTAGAATTTGGTCCAATGTTATACCTCCGTCAGTTTTTCTGTTACTTTTTCTGTTAAATGCTGATGTGGCCAGAAACGAGACCCACTCACTAATCTAACTGGATTAAAAAATAATAAAATATATTTTTAATAATAAAAAATTAAAAATTAAAAAACTAAAAAAAAAAAATATGGCCTAAGCGATCTGGCCTTCCCTTCCACCCGCACCAACCCCTTTTCACCCAAATTTTAAATTAAATCCTTTTACCAGTCTCCTCCAACCTTCCTCCATCGACGACGACCACAATTTCTTCTCCCATCCCCTCTCTCTCTCTCTCTCTCTCTCTCTCTCTCTCTAAAATCGTATCCCCGACTCACAAGTCAATTCTGTCAAGGACCTTCGTGAGCACCACCCCAAAAACCCTCGCCTGCAATCTGAAACCGTTTGTAGGGTTTGTACGGACGACAACGACGAAGAGGCCTAAGCTCACGGCGTCGATCACAAGTGTCTTGAGATTTCAAAATTGGGGAAAACAGAGAAAATGAGATGGATTAGGATCTGCAGGTACATCAGCCGAACATCCCCTCTCCAAAAAAATTCCGGCGACCTGCCAACGGGGACCAGCGAAGTGGCAGCGGTCGAAGACGACGGTGAAGACAGGTGGGTGGTTGAAGGGTGCGAGGGAAGCTCGCATGCGTCGAAGGTCCCCAGCAAGACCCGGGAGCCTCTGCGGTTCGGATCCCGGATCTCCGCCGCGTACTTGCCCCACGGTCTTTGTTGGGCCCCTCGGTTGTGCTTCTTATTCTCTTCGCTCGAACTCACTTTCTGAACTGCGGTCGGCTTCACGACTGCCTAGTCCGAGTTGGCGAACTGGATCCACTCAGTTTTGTTGGGAAGCGAGATTGTGAGTGCGGGCTTTCATACCGGGTTGGCGGGTTTAGGTTGCAGGGAGGGCGGGGAGAGGTGGGTCTAGGGGGAAGGGGTCGGGGGTTGCAGGGAAGGGGAAGGAGAAGGGATATGGGTTTTGGATTTGGGTTTTGGATTTGGGTTGTGGAGAAGGGGAAGGGGTCGGGGGAAGATGGGTGTGTGGTTTTTTTTGTTTTTTTTGTTTTTTTTTGTTTTTTTTAAGGGTAAAATATTGTTTTTAATTTTTTAATAAAAAATGGGACCCGAATCAAGCCGCGTCAGCACTTAACTAAGAAATTCACGGCTAAGTTAACGGAAGGTATAACATTGGACCAAATTCTAAAGATGTGATATGACATTGTCAATTTTAAAAGATGAGGTATGGAAGTGTCGTGAGACTAATAATTAAGGTAGTTTTTTGTCATTTACCCAAAATAAAAATAACAGAACCAGGAAACTCAATTCTGTGCCGCTAAGAGTAAGAAGACATCAATTACCAGTATACCAGCAGCAAATTCCATGGAATCGCCATCGACACGAATCATGGAGCTTCCATCAGAGTAGAACTGATGAACAACATCAGGTTGCTTTTGAAGAATCTGATAATACTGGGTCATAAAGTACGAACCCACCTGCAAAAACCCCCAACCACCCATTACACACAATACAAATCCACCTATACATACACACAACAAATAAACACACACCAAGCCACCTATAGACCAACTAAGCAAAACCAGATGCAAACAAATATACAAATAAGCAAACTTCAAAAGATATAATAGCAAAAAACCAAACCCATATAACCAAAATCTAAGGACATTTTAATGACAAAAAAGAAAACTGACCTTTTGTGTGGATGCAATGAGAAAATATAGAGAAGCAGACCAATTATTTGAAAAGGTAAAAACAAAAGACTGAAATCAAACAATGATATATCGGTCTTCAAAATAAATGTACAATATCTTTCAAATTTGATGATAAATTTACATGCAACAAGTCGCATTATCACTCCTACAACTAATGTACTTCGTATATTAGACCACAAAACACATGCACCATAATCACTTCATTGGTCTTTGATGTAATTTCTATATACTTATATGAAGAAGAACCAATATAGTGAGCAAATACAAATTCTTAGTAAAAGAATTAGCCAATTCTAATTAACAACTACTAATCAAACTGCAAAAGCAACGAATAAGTTTTTCTGGCTTCAAAGTTCAAACATAGAACCAACAGAGTCAAAGGCCTTCATATGCATGAGAAAAAAACTCATTACAGTATCAGAAATCATAACTTAAATCCCAAATTAACGAAAATTAACGAAAATTAATTTGATTTGAATGCCAAATAAAAAACAACGTAGTGATAGTTTAAACTAAAATCCCAAATTATTGTTGTAGAGAAAAGACATACCATGATAAACTGCATTATTTGATTTGAATGGAATCCAACAGCAACACAACATGACTGGTCCCGTACTTCGTACTTCATAAATCTGCAAAAAAAAGAAAGAAAAAAAAGCATAATGAGTATGAGCGAATCTGGAGATCTGGTATAACATATCATAAATTAAATGAATAATTCAGATAGAATGAAATCACATCAAAGGAACCCAAAATTCAAATGAAAAATTGTACTAACCCATAGAAATTTAAATGAAGAATCTTACAAAAAGGTAAATCCATTTGATGATGTGAGTAAATTCACTTCATAAAAGATAAATCCATAAGCTCAACACAATTAATTATCCAAAAAGGAACAGAAATTATCCACACTTAACAAAAAAAATTCATGGTGTAAGGATATATTTTCAACAGTTCTTTGTCGTTTGTTTATCTTCATTTGCACTTGCACCAGCATTTGCTGCAGATTAAATGAAATGCATATGAGAGGAGAAAGAGAAAGCTGAGTTGAAAAGTTTGACTGATTGAATGTATAAAGCCTTGTTTCCTATAACAAACAGACCACCGTATAAAACCAATTATGCAACCATATGACTCCAATCAAGCTAACCAAGAAAGTGATTAGAGCCAATTAACCAATATCAGTGTCTGATTGTAACATGCATTCTATACCAAAACACCATAAAAATTGCAAATTATTAAAAAACAAAACATCAATCATCTAGATATTTAAAATTATCATACGAATTACTATCCAGTAATTGTATTGTTCCATTCAGTAAAGCAACCAAAGATAATTTTCCAAAACCCTATCCAAATTAAATAAATAGAAAACCAAAAACAGACGGATAGTGTGTATCAATATCAGCAATCTTCATCTACAATCGCGAATCAAGAATATACATAATAATAAAAATAATGCAACCTGAGATACAACAGACAACACGTTGCCTTTGTCAAAGTTTCCCATCATATATGTTCGCAGGTGATATATGTTAATAGGGTTTCACTTTTTAGCATCATCAAGGAAGCACGTTGTTAGTGAAATAAAGTTAGAAAGTTTCTGTTAGTTCTTGGTTATTCTTATTGTCTACGAATATCAGCATGTTTACAAACTTACCAAAGCATACAAAATAACATATACAGATAGAAAACAGGTTGATGATGATGAACGATGTCCCCCCGAAATTGCATAGATTGTAATTTGCATTTTAGCAATCAAGCTCAAAATCAAACAACCAGTGAAGCTTCATCATGATTCCCAATGAGGTTTGCAGATGATGAGCATTAATCAATGGAAAATGGCGATTGATAAGTAAATTAGCAAATGAGAATATATGCACATTGAATGTGACGAAATTGCAATTAACTGGAACACACCTGCATACCCTTCACTTGCACCTTGACATGTAGCTGCAAAATTCAAACACCAGCGTTTCCTTTTACTGAAAGCAAAAAAGACTGAATTAGACAGCATCAGAGCACATCGACAAAACCCCCCAAAAATTACAAAATAAAAGCAATTGGGAAAATGCTAATAGATTCATTTTCCAACCCTCATATCTATTTCCCCACAAAACCAAAAACAAAAGGTTAGTTTCCTCCTCTCCGAAGCAAAGGGAAACAAAGAAAGGAAGAGCAAAATAAAAGAAAAGGGGCAGTCTAAACTTGGACGCCAAGCTAAAACCATTCGTCAGATCATAAATTTGATAATGCTCAGTTGTTGCATTCTACCACACTTCCTTAAATGACCACAGAATGCAACAACTCAGCATTATCAAAATTAACAAATCAGTAGGCAACAAACATACAATCTATGTGCCAAGTATATAAGAACAACAACAATTCAGCCAAAGAAGTAGACATCATATAGCATTTGAAATCTTTAAAGAACTTGGAGCTACTTCTAACTTCTTTAATTTTTGTTTTTGGTTCAATTCTAACATTTTTAATTTAGAACTTTGCTTCATGTACACCTAAACAAAACAATTAGCAAATAAATTAATTGCACATTTCATCATCACCCAGATACACATTATCAAGAACTATAAAAAATTCCATGTTCTCTTTCATTAATTTAACCGTCAAACGAACTCCTCTCTCTCTGCAATTCCCATTGTTCTCCTCAACCAACACGCTCCTTTTGAGCAGCCATCCCCATTGATAATACTTAGTTATCCCTGCTATCAATACACCAATTGCAATTGCAGGCCCTCATCAGTTTCCATTCTCACACCACTACCCTGAAACTTTCAAACTCTAATGTGTATTATGCACCTTGTGGACGCCATTTATAATTTATTTGGATCTTTTTTTTTTTTTTAATTCTTGCAAGCTTGTCTACATATGACCTTCAATTCGTGGATTGCTAGTTTGTTTTCATGAGTGAAACAGAGATGGTCCAAATTGAAACTCCCATTTCAATAATCCAACGCAAACAAATGCCAAACTCAACTCTACAACAACAACAACAACAACAAAGCCTTTTCCCACTAAGTGGGGTCGGCTATATGAATCCTAGAACGCCATTGTGCTCGGTCCTGTGTCATGTCGTCCGATAAATCCAAATACTCTAAGTCTTTTCTTAGAGTCTCGTCCAAAGTCTTCCTAGGTCTCCCTCTACCCCTTCGGCCCTAAACTTCTGTCCCGTAGTCGCATCTTCTAACCGGAGCGTTAGTAGGCCTTCGTTGCACATGTCCAAACCACCATAACCGATTTTCTCTCATCTTTCCTTCAATTTCGGCTACTCCTACTTTACCTCGAATCTCCTCATTCATAATCTTATCCCTTCTTGTGTGCCCACACATCCAACGAAGCATTCTCATCTCTGTTACACCCATTTTATGTACATGTTGGTGCTTCACCGCCCAACATTCCGTACCATACAACAACACTGGCCTTATTGCCGTCCTATAAAATTTTCCCTTGAGCTTTAGTGGCATACGACGATCACACAACACGCCAGATGCACTCTTCCACTTCATCCATCCAGCTTGTATTCTATGGTTAAGGTCTCCATCTAAATCTCCGTTCTTTTGCATAATAGATCCTAGGTAACAAAAGCGGTCGCTCTTTGGTATTTCCTGGTCTTCGATCCTCACCCCTGACTCGATTGGACCTCCAGTTGCATTGAACTTACACTCCATATATTCTGTCTTTGATCGACTTAGGCGAAGACCCTTAGATTCCAACACTTCTCTCCAAAGGTTAAGCTTTGCATTTACCCCTTCCTGAGTTTCATCTATCAACACTATATCATCTGCGAAAAGCATACACCAAGGAATATCATCTTGAATATGTCTCGTTAACTCATCCATTACCAATGCAAAAAGGTAAGGACTTAAAGATGAGCCTTGATGTAACCCTACAGTTATGGGGAAGCTTTCGGTTTGTCCTTCATGAGTTCTTACGGCCGTCTCTGCTCCATCATACATATCCTTTATAGCTTGGATATATGCTACTCGTACTCCTTTCTTCTCTAAAATCCTCCAAAGAATGTCTCTTGGAACCCTATCATATGCTTTTTCCAAATCTATAAAGACCATGTGTAAATCCTTTTGCATATCTCTATATTTTTCCATCAATCTTCGTAAGAGATAGATTGCCTCCATGGTTGAGCGCCCTGGCATGAACCCGAATTGGTTGTCCGAGATCCGTGTTTCTTGCCTTAGTCTATGCTCAATGACTCTCTTCCAGAGCTTCATTGTATGACTCATTAGCTTAATACTCCTTTAGTTCATGCAATTTTGTATGTCGCCCTTATTCTTGTAGATAGGCACCAAAGTGCTCTTTCGCCACTCATTTGGCATCTTCTTCGTTTTCAAAATCCTATTAAAAAGGTTAATGAGCCAAGCAATACCAGTCTCTCCCAAGACTTTCCACACTTCGATCGGTATATCATCTAGGCCCACTGCTTTTCTCTGCTTCATCTTCTTTAAGGCTACAACCACTTCTTCCTTCCTAATTCTACGGTAAAAAGAGTAGTTTCTACAACCACTTCTTCCTTCCAAACTCAACTCTGATTATAAAAAACTAAACTAAACTATAAATTGAAACTTTGAATTGAATAACCCCAGATTTTCAATTGCTTACCTTGAGCACAGAGGGTTTTAGAGCCCAGAAACAAACGCTCCAAAATCCGAAAAACCTACGAACCCAAAATCACAAAAACACGAAAACAAAAACATGGGTTCACATTTTCTCTGCTACCAAACAAAAAATTATCATAGACCCAAGAGCATCTAAACACAAACAAAACTCTCAAAATTACATAAAAACCAAAATTTAAACAGGAGTTTTTGCAATTTATTCCACCCCAAAAAAATTATTTAAACTTCATATCCTACAATGTGATCCACCTATCTAAAATTTCCTTAACCGTAGATTTTTACCAGAAAATTTGAAACAGACAAATATGAATTTCTCAATCAAAGATTAAAAAAAAAAAGCAAAAATCTAAAAACACATATCTAAAAGCAATGGCAGTACCTCTGAAACTCTAGGATTATAGTTCATCTTGATAGCAATCGTCGAAGATAAATCAGGGTCCAAAATTCTGTCACCCATTTGCAAATCCAAATTTACAATCTTCAAAAGCCAGAACACAATAAACTGAAACTGAAATAGAAAAACACACTAAAAAACACTCTTCTATAAATATGGTAAATAAATAAAGCAAAAGAAAAGATCTCAAATCTGGGAGATACACATACCTTGCATGTTCAACGTTTCATCTGCAAGACAGAACACCACAGGTAAAAGAAAGAAGATGATGTCAAAAACATTTGAGTGACAGAGCACGAAGCCGAAAGCAAGAGAGGAACAAAATATATTCACTAATTGTATAGTTCCGAATTGGACTTTTGCTCTACCCCAAAAATATTTAAAATGTTCTTAAATGACTACTTTCAACTAAAAGAGTAGAACCAAATCAAAACCAACAACTTTCAACTAAATTGCACAAAAGAGTCAAAATTTAATTGCTATACAGAACTATCGGTTCAATCGAAAACAATCAGAATTCGAGACCCTATCTCCTCCATTCTTTGATAGCGAAGCCCTCTTCAGGCAGCATCTCCGACGGCACTGGAAAAATCGGATCGTCGGACCCGCCAAACCCTCCATCAAAGCCCTGACCATTCAATTCGGGCCTGAAGTATCCCTACTGGTCGAAGCAGCAACAGAAGAAGAAGATGAGGAGGAAGACGATGGACGTTCATAATCGAAGAGTTCGAAGGGATTTACCTTTGGATTCTTCGGCTTTCAGATGGAGTTTGCTTGTGTGTGGGCCTGCAACTTCGTTTGCAGGCGTGATGTTTTCATGGAATTTCTCTCGGGTTTACATAGACAGCAAAGCGAGAAAGAAAGCTTTTGCAGAAGGGGAAGTGTGTTTTGTGTCATCTCGGTGCTAATGTTTGATCCTTGCTCCTGCATTTGTCAAGTTCAAGCTTAATTAATTACAGCTAGGTATAAATTGTATTCAATGGTTACGTTATATAAAATAGACAACGTGTAGTTTAGAAATCATAAAAATGGTTTGTTGTGTGTCAATGTTTTAGTCAATTTTCGCATCTTACTTGCCCAGAAGATTAACTACTTTCACAGAAACAAGTATAAGGGTTTGGAGAATACTAATCTATGTTGTAGTTGTCAGCCAAAAGCCAAGAAAATTACATCTCTAGTATAGGCTATAAATTGAACGTTTATTGTTACGGACTTAAATTTAGATTTAGTTTCTGGGCAAGTGTCATAGAAAAGACGTTAATTTTGTTTCTAAATCCTAAAAAATTTGAAATCAAATGAAAAAAAAAACTTGCATAAATCGATTCATACCTTAGTTGGATGATTCACAACTTTAAAATCATCATCCATTGGTCAAGAAGAGCATATTTTTCTCTATGAGAGCATTTTAAGGGTTTAGCTAGAATGAATGTATGATAAATATTGCATGATCGTAAGGTTTGATGTGAAGATAGGGTTTGATTATTGAGTGGATTTATTAATAAATTTTAATTTTATTGTTAATTTCATCTTGTATTTGATGGTAATTATGTAATAGGGTAGAAAAGATAATTCACATTTAAAATTTAAATTTGGTGTAGAAATAAGTTATATGAGTTTAAATAAAAATTTCCACATGGGAAATGCAACAATTTCCCGTACCCAAGCCTGTAAGAGATTTACTCTTAATGTGAGTGAGACCAAACTATATTTGGTATATATGTGTTTTGATACGTAAGTAATCAGACAGTTATTAGTATTGGACTAAATTTATTTAATTGTAATTAATATTATGGAGGAAAATTAAATGAAATTGTTTTGAATTAAGTGCTGGTTAAAACCTTTTATAGCATCTCCAAAGGAGATGTCAAAGTATGTCAAAATTTTATTTGATTGCTGATGTGGCAAATTGAATACAAGTACTAAATTGTCTTTTTTTTCAATGAATGTGTCAAATATTTATTTTATTATTTTATTGAGCCTAGAGTTACATTAACTATTAAAAAATAATAAAAATTAGTTTTAGTTTTTATTCTATTGGTTGTTAATGGAACCCATGCATTAAAAATTAAATTAAGGGTTAATCTCTGTTTACTATCCTAAAGTTTTGTGGTTTTTGGTACATGAACGTTTTTTCATTTCAGAGTCATACCTCAAGTCTTAAATTTGGGACAGTTTCATACCTCCGTTAAGTTTTCAGTTAGAACTTCTGTTAACTGATGACGTGGTGTCCATGTGGACAATAACTACGCGCCACGTGTCAATTAGGCCCACTTTAATATTAAAAAATTAAAAAATACAAAATTAAAAAAATTAAAAAAACTTGGGTTATCTCCTACCTCCCCCGAACCTCCTTCCCTTCTCCCTCCCTTCTCTCCTCTGCACCCTCACTCCTCTGATCCCTCCCTCCACCTCGCCGCCACCGTACCAAACCCATATCCTCTACACCCTCACTCCCTCACTCCTTTGATCCCTCCCTTCACCTCACTGCCACCCTACTAAACCCATAACCGGTTCTGCACCCCCTGCCTCAGCGAACGCCTCGCAAGCCTTGACTCCGTCGTCGCCGCTCACCAAGAACCCTCGACCCATAACCCCCATTCTGGGTCTGAGCTCCGGAGAAGCAACTTGTGTTCCAGAACGAGACCCGAATCGTCATCGACCAACGCCCCGGACCCGACCCGGCGTTGGCTCAAGTTGTGCAATGTCAGGGTCCGGAACACTCTGTCCGAGCTCTTTAACATCGACGACGACCGCAAAGGAGTGCCGAGAAAGTTCCATGTCGAATTGAGAGATGGGGATAAGGACGACGGTGGAGACGAAGCTAGGGTTTTGGATTTGGATGCAGATGCAGATTCGGAGTTCAAGACGGGCGAGGGTAGGGATTCGAAGGAAATTGCAGGGAAGATGAAGAAGGCTGAGCAAAAAGGTGAAGTCATTGTGTGGCTTAGCCAACATCTCTCTCCTCTTAATATAAATATCGATCTATTAAAAAAAAAAAAAAACACCATTTACCAGTATACCTAACAAACTCAATCAACTTACCTCAAGTACTATGCTAAAGAACTACCATATTGACCTCATAGCGATTATAGCGAGACTAACAAACTTGTCTGAGGGGTTGGATAATATCTTTTGTTACCGGAAAAACATAATATCTACTTGCTAGAAAAGTGTGGCTTTTGTTTACTAGTTTCCAATAGAAGTGGAGAAACTTGATATGTGGGATTTGTCGAGGGTGGGCTTCTGTGTCAAACTCCTAAGATGATGTTGTAAAACATGTGTGTCCAAGGTTATCTTATGGAATGTTAGAGAATAGAACCGCACATCGGAAATATATTAAAATAATACATAATTAATCAACATTAGGGATGGACAACATACTCACGGATATGGATAACAACGGTTATCTGATCACTCATATAATTCATGCATTTGTACCATTCATTTCTAAACTCTTTGTGATGTTTTTGTGTTAAAATGGGTGCATTTTACTTTACTTTGTGTTAGTATACAGTTTCATTTACTTTAGAATCAATTTCAAGAAAATACGAGAATAAGAGAAGCTGATGGCCTTGGTGCTGTTGTAAATTCGTTGCCCTTTGGCTAAAGGCAACGGACAACAATTGATGGGATTTTAATGGAATAGAAAAGGAAAAGCGGAAAATAAAGAAGGATGGGCAGAGAGGAATAATGAGAAAGAAAGATGGGATTGAAAGGAATAAACAAAGTGGGGAGTGGGACGGAAAGGAATGGCCAGAAAAAAAAGAAAAAAAAAGGAGGGATTTGCAGCCAATCAAGGCTGTGGACAGAGAAAAGGAGGAATACAGAGACTGGGTGAGAAGCATAAAAAATAAAAAAAATAAAGAAACGGATAGAAAATTGAGGAAAATAAGGTGGAGGACAGCAGGGATAGAAAGACTCGGCAGAAAAGAAAGGGAAAGAATAGAAGGCAGGCGGCAATACAGAGGCGTAGGCTCACGGAAGAATAGGGAAAATAAGGGGAGATGGAGTGAGAAGCGAAAAAAAAAAAGAAAAAAAGGAGAAAAGTCAGAACAGAAAAATAAAAAGGGAGAGGCACGCTGAGAAGGAGGGCAGCATGCAGGCTGAAATACAGAGGGTAGAGGCGCGGGAGGATTGGCACAACAATTCAGGAGGACTGAGAGCAGCAGAGTAGCAGAAGGCAGCGTGCAGCTTGCACAGACAGTAAAGCAGAGGGCTGAGGACACACGGAGCAAAGTACAAGAAGCATGCTCCTCTCTTTGATGAGATGATCAGTGAACTCTCCTTGTAAAAAAGGGTTGTCTCTTTCCTTACTTCTTCAAATAAATTTTTATGTATTCAAATAATTATGTGTAACTAATTTCTTTTTGTTAGAGTGAGGCCATAAGCCACAACATGATTACGTAGATTTCTATTCAATTGCTTAAGTGTTGTTACATGCTTGCTTTGATATTTTTAATCACTGAATTAAACTATCTATGTGCCTTGATGCTTGATCACCATTCGGATGTTTAGAAAAGTCATTGGATGCAATTTTGAACGAATATCACGTTAAAATTGGTTATGCTTCTTGTGATTGAGGATTGTAATTTTTCCTAAGGTAAATGTCATACTCTTAGGGATTACATGGTTTAACAAAAGGATTTTCACCAAGATTAATGAATCACTCATGTTTATATTTAATCCAAATGTCATGGATAAATTGCATGTAGTGGTATGCGTTTTAGCTTGAATGTCACAAGTAAAATACACATAAGGAAAACCCAACCTTCAAAGCATGTGTGTTTTCGATTACTTAAGCAATTGGAAGAGCTACGTAAGAGTGTTGTTGGTAAAGGTTGAACTCTAGCACTTTGTCAATCTAATTTTCTTCAATCATTTATTTTATCTCGAATTTCTATATTTACTTGTTCTGTTTAGTTCGATCACTATTTCTATAAGCCAATCCCATTTTAGATAATTGTTTTAGTCACATTCAATAGTATTTAATTTTGCCAAATTAGTGAAGTTCTTAGAGTTAACTAAGCAAAATACTCCAAAAACTCGTAAATTGTTTATATCAGTCCCTGAGGAGATCGGCCTTGCTTGAGCCATTCTATACTACAAACGACTTGTTCTCTTGCAAGAATTTTCTAACGGTTTTACCCTTATTTTACAGGTGGTAAAATCGCTATCAAGAAATTGGCGCCGTTGCCGGGGACTGTGCCAACAGTTTCCGAGCTTTTGTGTTTATTTTGTTTATGATTATATCTTATTTTTTATTAGTCGTTAAAAAAGAAATTAAAAAAATTAATTAATTAGACTTTTAAATTTTTTATTTATTTTTTATTAAATTTCGTTTTTTAATTTTAAAAAATAAAAATAAAAATAAAAAAAATAAAAAATAAAAACATACAGCAATTAATTTTGTTCAGTTTTGATCTTTGATTAGGTGCAATAGATAGGTGATGTGAGATTTTTCTCTTTGTGTAACTAATGGTTGCCAATTTGCATAAACTGTGTTTTTTATTCATCTAGGCTTACTTATTTTCTTCCCCCTTTTTGTTGTTTAGTTGGTTTATGTTAAATTTTATTTTTATTTATTTTTATTGTGGCTTAATATTCTTCTTGTTTATTTTGGTTATAGGTAGTTTATGGTGATTGGAACAAGATCCAAGAATCAAGTTCTTACTCCTTACGACCCTGAACCAGAGCGAAGTGCAAGGAAGTCAGCGAGAGAGAGATATTTAGCACAAGATTCCAACCTTTGTGATACTTTTCTTGAGGAGTTGTTCTGTGATCCTGAGAGTGGCACATCTATTTTCCAACCTTTGGCTCCAGTTGCAAACATGGCCCTAGCCTTACCTGCAGCAGGTCAACCTTTAAGGAACTCATTAGCAGCAAGAGTCAATGCAGTGCCAAGGTGCATTGTATATCTAGATGTGGAAGATGGGACAACCTTTGAAATCAAACCTCACATCCTCAACATATTGCCGTCCTTTCATGGGTTGCCAAACAGTGATCCCAACATGCATTTGGCTGATTTTATTGAGGCATGTGACAACACCATAATCAGAGGTTTCTCTTCTGAAGCTATCAAGTTACGTTTGTTCCCTTTCTTTTTGAAGGACAAAGCCAAGGCGTGGCTGCATTCTCTCTCTGCCAATAGCATTACAACATGGACAGAATTGCAAGGAAGATTTCTCAATAAGTTCTTTCCTTCCTCCAAGACTCTTGCACTCAAGAAAGAGATATTGGCTTTCGCTCAAAAGCCAAACAAGTCTTTCCATGAAGCTTGGGAACAGTATAATGAGATGTACACAAAATGTCCTCATGCTGGGTTTGATTCTGACCTTCAAATGAACATCTTTTATGATGGTCTCAATGCCACAACCAAAAGTCAAGTGAATGCATCTACTGGAGGGTCACTAATGTCAAAAACAGCAAGGGAAGCATTTGAGTTATTTGATATGATGGCTTCTGAATCCCAACAATGGACAGAAGAACAAACACAAAAGAGGGGAGTTTTCGAGATTTCTCAAAGTTCTCCTAATGTTTTTGCTCAAATTTCTAAAATGGAAAAGAATTTTAATGCCAAGTTTAATGCCTTAATGCAGGTCTCTTCCATACCCAATGCCCAAGAAGCTTGCATCATTTGTAGTGACACAACTCATGACATTACTCAATGCCCCAACGAGGATAGCTACCCCGAGCTTGTGCAAGAGCATGTGAATATGGTGAATAATTACATGAGACCCAGGAATGACCCTCATTCCAATACATATAATCCTGGGTGGAAGAACCATCCCAATCTTAGTTGGGGTGGCAACCAACAGCCGCGGCAATACCAGCAGTCTTACCCATCAACAAGTGAGACAAAGAAACCATCCCTTGAAGACCAAATGTCGCAGCTAGCTCAACATATGTCCGCTCTCTCTAATAGCACCAACAATTTTGTCCAATCCACACAAACTAGCATTCAGAATCTCACGGCATCAATGGGGAATTTGGAGACTCAAGTTGGACAACTTGCTACCATGTTCAATGAAAGAGAGAAAGGAAAGTTCCCGAGCCAACCTGAGCAGAATCCAAGAGGTATGGAGCATTGCAAAGTTGTAAGGACATTGAGAAGTGGCAAAAGCTTTGACAACAGAGAAGCGGTACACCATGAGGCCGAAGTGGAAGAAGAAGAGCTTACTGAATGTGCACAGTTAGCCGCAAAATCTCGGTCAGGAGCTAGTTCTGCAGCATGTATTCCAGATCTTGGCATGAGTGACAAAGAGAAATCTCGACCCAACTTTGATGCAAACAAGGAAAAGGGTCTTGGCAGTTTATTTGCACCTTCTGACAAGCCACCATACATTCCACCTTTGCCATTTCCACAACGACAACAACAACGTTCCAAGGATCAACAAGCCATTGAATTCTTGAAGACATTGGCTAAGGTTCAAATCAATTTGCCTCTATTAGATGCTATTAAACAGATCCCATCATATGCTAAATTTCTGAAGGGACTATGTTCTAATAAGAAAAAGTTCTTGGAATACGAGAAGGTGATTTTAACTGAGCAATGCAGTGCTGTCCTTTTACACAAGCTACCACCCAAGAAGAAAGATCCAGGGAGTTTCACTATCTCTTGTACTATTGGTAGTCTTGATTTTCATAAGGTGTTGATTGATTTAGGTGTAAGTGTTAACCTTATGCCTTATTCTGTGTTTCAAAAATTAGGTAAAGGAGAACTCAAGCCTACATCTGTGAGTCTTCAATTGGCAGATAGGTCTGTGACTTATCCTTTGGGTATTCTGGAAGATGTGATTATTAAAGTGGATAAATTCTATCTTCCAGCTGATTTCATTGTACTTGACATGGAGGAAGACAAGGAAGTGCCGCTCATATTAGGCCGACCATTCATGGTCACCGCCCGAACACTTATTGATGTGGAAGCAGGTACTTTAACCTTACGAGTGCAAGGAGAGTCAGTTGTGTTCAAACTCTTTGAAGCTGTCAAGCGTCCTCTCGAACCTGAAGAGTGTTTTCGTGTTGATGTTTTGGATGGGATAGTGCATGCAAACTTTGCCACAAGATCGTCTAATGACGAACTATTAACTTGCCTCACCAACCATAACAATGCTGCTTCTTTATCTATGGAAGAAAATGTGGTGGAACTCATTGCTGCATTAGATACTGCACTAGTTCAAAATCCAAAGTGGCAACATGTCTATGAAAGCCTTGGTGTGCCTAAGCAGCCCCTTCTTCCGTCAAGTGAGCAAGCTCCGAAGCTAGAGCTCAAGCTACTACCGAGCCACCTCAAGTATGCTTATCTTGGGGTGAACGAGACCTTGCCTGTTATTATTGCTGCTGATCTTAGTAACACAGAGGAAGAAAAATTGCTAAGAATTCTTCGCAAGTACCAAGATGCTCTGGGGTGGACAATTGCTGACATTAAGGGCATTAGTCCAACTTTGTGTATGCATCGAATTTTTATGGAAGCTGGGACTAAACCAATTGTTGAAGCTCAAAGACGTCTAAATCCAATCATGAAGGAAGTTGTAAGAGTTGAGGTGATGAAGTTACTCGATGTAGGTATCATTTATCCAATCTCAGATAGCAAATGGGTGAGCCCGACTCAGGTGGTTCCAAAGAAAACTGGTATTACTGTGGTCAAGAATGATAACAACGAGCTTGTGCCTACAAGGATGACCACTGGATGGCGAATGTGTGTTGACTACAGAAAGCCCAATGACAACACTAGAAAAGATCATTTTCCGCTGCCGTTCATTGATCAAATGCTCGAGAGATTAGCTGGTCATTCGTTCTATTGTTTCCTAGATGGTTATTCAGGGTACAACCAAATTCCAATTGCCCCTGAGGATCAAGAGAAGACAACGTTTACATGCCCCTTTGGTACATTTGCATACAGACGGATGCCATTTGGATTGTGCAATGCCCCTGCCACTTTCCAACGATGCATGATGAGTATTTTTTTCGGAATGTTTGAAAATATTGTTGAGGTTTTTATGGATGACTTTTCTGTTTTTGGTTATTCTTTTGATATATGTTTGGATAACTTGTCTTTGGTTTTGGAAAGATGCAGGGAGACTAATTTGGTGTTAAATTGGGAGAAATGCCATTTTATGGTTAAGCATGGCATTGTGCTAGGACATCTAATTTTAAGCAAAGGAATAGAGGTTGACAAGGCCAAGGTTGAGGTGATAGCCAAATTACCACCACCAACTTCTGTGAAGAATGTGAGATCTTTCCTGGGATATGCTGGTTTTTATCGAAGATTCGTTAAGGATTTTTCCAAAATTAGTCGTCCTCTTTGTAATTTACTTGCTAAAGATGCTACTTTTGATTTTGATGCAGGTTGTCACGAAGCTTTCAATAAATGGAAGGATCTTCTCACATCAGCTCCAATTATAACAGCCCCGGATTGGACCCTTCCTTTTGAGCTCATGTGCGATGCTTCTGATTACGCTGTAGGTGCTGTCCTTGGTCAGCGACGAGACAAGCTCCCCCATGTCATATATTATGCCAGCCGCACTTTGAATTATGCTCAGCTGAATTATGCCACTACGGAAAAAGAATTACTCACAGTGGTATTTGCTCTTGAAAAGTTTCGATCATACTTAATTGGTGCCAAAGTTATTGTGTATTCTGATCATTATGCTCTCAAGTACTTATTGTCTAAAAAAGATGCCAAACCACGATTGATTCGATGGGTCCTTCTCTTGCAAGAGTTCGATTTAGAGATTCGAGATAAAAAGGGGCGTGAGAATGTTGTGGCAGATCATCTCTCAAGATTAGTACATGCAAGCACTGATGAGGCAGATTCATTGCCACTACAAGAGAGCTTTCCGGATGAGCAACTTTTAGCAGTTACTCATCAAGTACCATGGTATGCCGACATCGCAAATTATCTGGCATCTGGAGAAATACCGTCAGAATTCAGTTACCAACAAAGGAAGAAGTTCCTCTCCACTGTAAAACACTACTTTTGGGATGAGCCATACCTGTTCAAGCATTGCCAAGATCAAATCATCCGTCAATGTGTCCCCTCAGAAGAACAAGAAAGCATTTTGAAGTTTGCTCACCACTATGCATGTGGCGGTCATTTTAGATCAAGAAGGACAGCAGCCAAGATCTTACAGAGTGGTTTCTTTTGGCCATCTTTATTCAAAGATGCATACCTATGCTGCCAGGCTTGTGATAAGTGTCAAAGAGTTGGAAATCTTTCTCAGAGAAATGAGATGCCTCAACAAAGTATTTTGGTGATTGAACTATTTGATGTTTGGGGTATAGACTTCATGGGACCGTTCCCTTCTTCACATGGCAATCTTTACATCTTGGTGGCAGTTGATTACGTCTCTAAGTGGGTGGAGGCAATAGCTTCGCCAACATGCAAAAGTTCTGTGGTGTTAGGTTTTTTGCAAAATACTATTTTTCCCCGATTTGGAATACCTCGTGCTATCATTAGTGACGAAGGTACACATTTCTTGAACCGCACCATAACTGCTCTTTTTGCCAGGTATCATATTCATCATCGCATAGCCACTCCATATCATCCACAGACATCTGGACAGGTTGAAGTATCTAATCGTGAGCTCAAAAGGATTCTTGAGAAAACTGTAAGTTCATCTCGAAAAGATTGGAGTTTAAAGCTTACTGACGCTTTGTGGGCATATAGGACAGCTTATAAGACACCGATTGGGATGTCTCCTTTTCGTTTGGTGTATGGGAAAGTTTGCCATCTGCCTATGGAACTTGAACACAAGGCATATTGGGCTATTAAGCACCTCAACTTTGACTACCAGGTAGCAGGAGAGAAGTGGAAGCTGCAGTTGAATGAACTAGAAGAAATAAGGAATGATGCTTATGAGAATGCAAAGATTTACAAGGACAAGACCAAGAAATTTCATGATCCTCACATCCTTCGTAAAGAGTTCCATCCGGGCCAAAAGGTTTTGCTGTTCAATACAAGATTGAAACTATTCCCAAGATAGCTCAAATCGCGTTGGAATGGTCCATATCTTGTCGTAAAAGTCCATCTTCATGGAGCTGTGGATATCCAAAACATGCAAACTGGTTTTGTTTTCAAAGTTAATGGACATCGCTTGAAGCTATACAAGGAGTCTCCATATGATCTTGCTAAGGATTCCATCACTTTGAAGGAACCTGTTATTTGAATCAAATTGCCAGCAGCATGTCTAGCTCTAGACATTAACTAAAGCGCTTCTTGGGAGGCAACACATGCATTCAACGAAGGGAGACTTTGGAATTGCTAACCAAATCAGATTTGCATTCTTACACCCTTCTTTTCACTACTTTCATTTTGTTTTGTTTAGTTAGCTGTGTTATTTGGTTGATTTTTGTTTAGTTTGTGTTTAAAGCATTGAGGGCAAGGTTTATTTTAAGTGTGGGGAAGGATAAATAAGATTTTGATTTTCGTGGACGTTTTTACATTGATTTTTTTTTTGGAAATGATAACATGCTTTAAAAAAAACATAAAATACAAATAAAAGCAGAAATATTTTACAATGATGTGTGAACTAATAGCATTCATTGGTCATTGGTCAGGTGGTGCCTCAGAAGTCGACGGAGCTCCGGAAAGACGAAGCGCCAGAGTTGGATTCTCCGGAGCCTCAACACTTGGTGCAACTCCAGATGACGAAGGCAACATAAACCTCGGGAGTAACGCCATAAACCTTTGATGATCACTCTGAATCCGAACGTCCGACTCCTGCAGCTGGTCCAGCTTCCTCTTCATACTTGTTGAGTAACTAGTTGCGAGCATGTGCAACTCCTTATTCTCATTCCTGAGTCCTCTGACCTCTTGCCGAAGACTAGCCACCTCAGCCATCAGAGACTCAACCTGACGAGATCGTGCAAGAAGGCGTTGGCCCATGTTTGAGACTGAGCCTGCACACTGGACGCTGAGAGCCAGAGAGTCCTGAACAGCCAGCTCGTCTGACCGCTTGGATATCATCCTATTATCTCTTGGAGTAAGAAGATTTCTAGCAACCACCGTAGCGGTTATATCGTTTCTCATCATTGAGTCCCCAACTGTAAGAGCACCATTGGGGGATATGAAGGACGGATGCCAAATGTTATTTGGAGAAGACAAGTCATCATCTTCTCCGACATTCTAGTTTAGGCGACGGTCAGAAGGGCAAGACATTTTTCTGAAGGTGTTGAGAAAGAAGAGATCGGAAAGATTAAGATTTCAGAAAGAGAGTGTTTACGGCAATTCAGGTGTGCTGTGGAACCAAATTAGTGCCTCTATAAAAAGAATAAATCAGCACTACTCAGATATCGAAGAGGTGTCCGCTCGCAAATCGAAGAGCCGGACTCCTTTCTCAAAAGCTGGACTCCTTTCTCAAAAGCCGGACCTGCTCAGAAACCACGAGCGGACCTCCGGATTTCAAAAGATCGACTTTTCCAGATTTGTCGTCACTCGTCACATGTAACTTTCAGCTTTACGGAAATTACAGGTAGCTTTGTCAGAAAGCGCGTAATTTTTACTGTTCATCCATCCACCGGCTGCCGACAAAAGTAAGAGAATAGTTCCGGTTGTGAAGAAATCCCTATAAGTATCTACCTTTGCCTTCCATAGCAAGGGCACACTCACTCAACACATCTTCATCTCTGAGAATGTATTCCCAAAGAAACCTCTCGAGTTACTCAGTGTTCTTCATCCCTTGGAGCACCTCAGAAAACAAATCATCAAGAGCAAAAGTATTTCATATCATGAAGGTTAAAAGCAAAAGTATCTAATATCATGCTTTCTCCTCACCTTCATCTGAAGAACAGGGAGAAAGAGAGATCCTGATTGCTTACCTAGTCTTGCTCTCGAGTACTCATCTCAGACCCCTCCCAACCCAGTTCAAAAATAAACCTGTGCAGAGATACTTCTTCAAAAGCAAAAGTATCTCACAGACGAAGCAGGAGGAGTCTGAGTTGCTCCAAGAACTCAAGAAGATGCACACTTGCATGGAGACCTGATTACTTGAAGCATGTGGAGACAACGTGCTGATTCATCCTCAACTAAGCTGAGGATCACTTGCAAGAAAAAAAAAGTCTCATCCAGTTCAAGATGAAAGCTGTGGAAATTCAACAAGCACGACCAATGATCACCTATTAGTTCTATTCATTGTCTTTTATTGTCATTTTCAATTTTTCGTTTGTATTTTCTACATTTTCTTGTGTGCTTAACTAAATTATTTCTTTTCTTTGCAGGAACTTTCGGTTATTTCCACCCTTGAAGTTGATTGCAGAATTTAAGCTTGGGGGTCATCGCTTGATTTTACTGCAAATTAGGGAAGTTTTCAGTCCAATTGCTTTATTTTTGTTTCTTATTATTTATTCTTTTTTATTATTATTATTATTTGCATCTTAGTGTTTTCTGGCATTGGGGACAATATCTAGTTTAAGTTTGGAGGTAAAGAGTATAAAAAATGACCAAATTGAAAATTTTTGTACCTTTGACTACGAACTGGTTTCATTTGTTTCCGTATTGTTGCTTTGTTTAAAAAAAAAAAAATTCTTGCATTTTTGTTATTTGTAGCTACTTCTCAATTCAATGATGAGATTTGATCTTAATTTCCTTCTTACTTTCAAGAAGTCTAAGCTTAACAAGAGTTCTTTTTGTTGTCTTTGTGTTAACTGTAATTTCCAGCAAACAATTTGAAAAATAAATAAATATGCCTAGTCTTGTCAATGTGAAACTTGAGCATGATTTAACGTTTCATATGTGAATCATGTGAGCTTATGTAAACCTTGTGAGTTTTTGAGCCTATACATGATTGAACCATTATGCATCAATCTCATTCCTTCTTGTGCGTATGATCTCATTGTACATGTATCTCTAGAACTTGCTTTATACTTCTCGACTCATTCATCAATTCATGTAATAACTTGGAAGTGATATAGGCCATCTTTGGATCGTTTGAGCCTTTCATGCCTACCTTATATGCTATGTGTATTCGTATTAGCCCGTTGAGCCTTTAACTAAGCCATTTCTTTGTTAGCCACATCTCTTTACCATGCTCCGACATTGGATTTGAGCCCATACACAAAAAAATCGATTCCTTATTGTTTTGAGAAAGTATTACATGGGTTGTGCTCTGGGGGTTCTGTTTATCAAAAAAAAAAATTGGATGGAGCATATGTATTACAATGAAATGTGATTTTGATGGGTGATGTAGCTTTGTTGAAAAAAAAAATATATTTGGATAGTGCCGATGTGTTGAAAATATGTCTGCAGAAGCTTACTTTTATTCTTAAGTTTCAATGGTATCATAAGTACAGTTTGTGACTGCAGAGTATAAATTTCCATTTGAAGTTGAATTTGGGGAGTGACAAGTGCTCATGGTTTTATTAGTTTGCTTTCAATTTGAATGATGTGATATCGAGGTGTTGGAAAACTTCTACAATTATACTTTCTCAAAAAATTCTTTGGTTTCCATATCCTTTCTTTCATTATCTTATCACCTTTAACCCCATTACAACCGTAATAAAGTCCTATTGATCCAAGGCATTACCTAAATATTGATAGCGAGCTAGGTGGACAAGCAAGCATATGGAGGCATGTACAATGAAATCACTTGAGTGAAACACATTAACCAAAACATATGAGTGAATGAGCGTATGTCTTGTGAGAAGCTTACATGTTTGCATATGATAATTTAAGGGAGTTTGGAATTGCATTGACAAGACTAGCTCACACATGATGTTTCAAATTTTGTTTGAAGGAAATTTGGTTAACTATTGGATGATGTTTTGAATACTTGTGGCTTAGTTCTTGACAATTTATTTCATGGTTAGCATTTATCTCTAAGATCAAAATTGAGAAATTAGCTACTAAGTTGTTGAGTCAAGTCTTAGTTGATTAGTTGATTAGTTTTGTTTGGTGTTTTGTTTTGCTAGAGGACTAGCAAAAATGTAAGTTTGGGGGTATTTGATCACTCATATAATCCATGCATTTGTACCATCCATTTCTAAACTCTTTGTGATGTTTTTGTGTTAAAATGGGTGCATTTTAATTTACTTTGTGTTAGTGTGCAGTTTCATTTACTTTAGAATCAATTTCAAGAAAATACGAGAATAAGATAAGCTGATGGCCTTGGTGCTGTTGTAAATTCGTTGCCCTTTGGCTAAAGGCAACGGACAACAATTGATGGGATTTTAATGGAATAGAAAAGGAAAAGCAGAAAATAAAGAAGGATGGGCAGAGAGGAATAATGAGAAAGAAAGATGGGATTGAAAGAAATAAACAAAGTGGGGAGTGGGACGGAAAGGAATGGCCAGAAAGAAAAGAAAAAAAAAGGAGGGATTTGCAGCCAATCAAGGCTGTGGACAGAGAAAAGGAGGAATACAGAGACTGGGTGAGAAGCATAAAAAATAAAAAAAATAAAGAAACGGATAGAAAATTGAGGAAAAGAAGGTGGAGGACAGCAGGGATAGAGAGACTCGGCAGAAAAGAAAGGGAAAGAATAGAAGGCAGGCGGCAATACAGAGGCGTAGGCTCACGGAAGAATAGGGAAAATAAGGGGAGATGGAGTGAGAAGCGAAAAAAAAAATGTAAAAAAGGAGAAAGGTCAGAACAAAAAAAAAGGGAGAGGCACGCTGAGAAGGAGAGCAGCATGCAGGCTGAAATACAGAGGGCAGAGGCGCGGGAGGATTGGCACAGCAATTCAGGAGGACTGAGAGTAGCAGAGTAGCAGAAGGCAGTGTGCAGCTTGCACAGACAGTAGAGCAGAGGGCTGAGGACACACGGAGCAAAGTACAAGAAGCATGCTCCTCTCTTTGAGGAGATGATCAGTGAACTCTCCTTGTAAAAAAGGGTTGTCTCTTTCCTTAGTTCTTCAAATAAATTTTTATGTATTCAAATAATTATGTGTAACTAATTTCTTTTCGTTAGAGTGAGGCCATAAGTCACAACATGATTATGTAGATTTCTATTCAATTGCTCTCAGTCATTGGATTAAACTATCTATGTGCCTTGATGCTTGATCACCATTCGGATGCTTAGAAAAGTCATTGGATGCAATTTTGAACGAATATCACGTTAAAATTGGTTATGCTTCTTGTGATTGAGGATTGTAATTTCTCCTAAGGTAAATGTCATACTCTTAGGGATTACATGGTTTAACAAAAGGATTTTCACCAAGATTAATGAATCACTCATGTTTATATTTAATCCAAATGTCATGGATAAATTGCATGTAGTGGTATGCGTTTTAGCTTGAATGTCACAAGTAAAATATACATAAGGAAAACCCAACCTTCAAAGCATGTGTGTTTTCGATTACTTAAGCAATTGGAAGAGCTACGTAAGAGTGTTGTTGGTAAAGGTTGAACTCTAGCACTTTGTCAATCTAATTTTCTTCAATCATTTATTTTATCTCGAATTTCTATATTTACTTGTTCTGTTTAGTTCGATCACTATTTCTATAAGCCAATCCCATTTTAGATAATTGTTTTAGTCACATTCAATAGTATTTAATTTTGCCAAATTAGTGAAGTTCTTAGAGTTAACTAAGCAAAATACTCCAAAAACTCGTAAATTGTTTATATCAGTCCCTGAGGAGATCGACCTTGCTTGAGCCATTCTATACTACAAACGACTTGTTCTCTTGCAAAAATTTTCTAACGGTTTTACCCTTGTTTTACAGGTGGTAAAATCGCTATCATTACCCTCCCATTTAAAATTCACGGTTATGGGTATAACCGTTTACCCGTACAATTTAAATGGATGGTTATGGGTATTACCCGCGGTTGTAAACGGGTACCGTTTAACCGTTTATTAGTTCAAATGAACATTTTACCCTTGCATTCGCTTGCTTATATCTCTTTTGTTATAATTCTGATTCGTGAACGGTTTTCGCTTATGCGTTCACGAAATCAAGCTCTATCCAAATATACTTAGTGTGATCCCGAAAGGTCACATGATTTGATAAAACTTAGAGGATCAGATGGAAAACGAAACCCGGTTCTCTTGTTAATGGATATGCTGTGAGAGGTACTGGCTTCCAACGGAGCCAAATGACTTGATCAGAGCTTACTTGAATAAGGGCATGAAACATGGTTATTACAATCCAGACTGCACGCTAGGCCAATAGCATTTGATTTCTTACTAATTCACTTTTCTTAAGTAACTTGCAGCATACCCTACAAACTCAGGGCATTCCCATCTTATTCCAATAAGTAGTGAGGTATAATGTGCAAACTGTAGGGCACATATAAAGTTCCCTTCAATTAACCTTCACAGAAAAGGGCAAATAAGTTTTGTAAGCTTAAGGGGATTGTTTAAAGAAAAAAAAAAACACAAGTTAACTTGCAGCAATTAATAAGATACTTGAATGGCTTGGACCAAGCATAAAGGTCCATGTAGTTGCAAATATCATCTGTAAACTATAATTTCAATATTGAAATGGTATGAGAATTTAAAAATTGAAATACGGTAGTGCATGTTAAATATACTTATAAATAGGTAAAAAAAACGTGTAGACGGGTAAAACATGGTAAATGAGTCAAAATGAATAAACGGGTTAAAAATGGCTAAATGGGTAAAAGGGTATGCGGTTACGGTTAAATGGGTACACAGTTATAGGTATGGATATAACTGTTTATGCAATTACCAAACGAGTAAACGGTTATGCGAGTAAGGACTTAAACGGTAATGGGTAAATAACCGCAATTACCTGTCCGCCATAACCGTTGCCCATTCCCACCTCACATCTAGCAATATGTGATTAAGTTGAGATAATAGTGCAACATGTTAAGCCTATAAAGTTTATCATGTTACAGCTCAAGGTAGCGAATATGAAGTTCCGGCCTACTCACCTAAAGCGAGACTTATGATTCTGGAATTATTTCAAACTACAACAATAATTAAACAACACACAACTTAACTCGACAAGATTCACGCTTATTGATATCTCGAGTATATACTCCCATTGGAAATAGATTGGACTAACGTTCCTCGGTTTTCTTCGTTCTCTAGGGTTAGGGAGTTCTTTTCTTTTTTGCAACACCTAGTTGGTAATATCATGATGTTAATTGCTCACGTCATTTGGTTTAGACAATTTAATTTAAAATTTTAGTCTTCCTAGCATTACCTTATAGTATTCTTCTTCTCTTTTTTGTGCGGCATAAATTAATTCTCATCCAAAAACAATCTTAACCAATTTATTAGCCCTAGTTTGGGAGTGATGTGCTTTAAAAAAAGCACCTATGAAAAAAAGCTGTAAGATTTTTAGGTGTTTGGTAAACTAAAAAAAAAAGGTTTATTTTGGGAGATGCTGTGAGAATAAGCTGAAATCAAAGGAAAAAGATGAAGCAGCTATTTGTAGCTGTGGAAAACTGACTTTTTTTCAAAGCACACGGAGCTACAGTGCTCCTTTAATGAAAAGACCCACTATCAGACTGCTTTTTTTTTTCCAAAAGCACTTTTACAAAAATGTTTACCAAACACTCAGCTGATTTATTTCACAGCCGCTTATTCTCACAGTACAGCCGCTTATTCTCACAGCAGTTTTTTTTCAAAGCACAGCAATACCAAACCAGCTCTTAGTTCAACCAAAAGCACAACAATCATGTTTTTATATATGACTGTAAACAATATTTTATACTAATCTATAATAAATGGGAGGGAATGAGTTTAAACCCGGAAGACAAAAAGTTGAAGAGAGACTTTAATCATCAAAGTAATCCACCATACAACATAATTATTATAATTATGAAAGGATCCTCTCACCCTTTAGTTGGGATCTTGGTATTACCATTCATAAAAGGACTTGTAAACAAAAACAGTATTTTTATTTGGACACACAAAACTAAAATTCTTTATTAAAAATCACCTCAACCATTATATGCGAGACTCACTTGTATTAAAGAATTTGTTGTGTCAGTTTTACGTGTCTAAATACAATACTGAGATAAAAATGACACAATTTAAGTGCTAATTCTCCTAATTGTGACATTCCATTGGTTAATTGGCTCAACATCACATTCACATACCCTTTCATACTCCAAGCAACATTATTCAATATCCCATAAAATAAACAAACACTACTCAAAACAACAAAAAATGTACTGAAAATATTCATGTCGGAATTTGGTCCAACATTTCAATGACTTCTCTCATGGCGGGCCGGTCTCTTGAAATCTCACGAGCACATAGAGTAGCAATGCTAAAATACTCTTTCACTTCCCCTTCGTCCAAATCCTCCTTCGAAATGCTTGAATCCACCATTTCCATTTGCCGATTTTGTTCCACCATTTTCCTAGCCCATTCCACCAACCACATTAGGTCCCCCTCGTGCACCGTCGGTAAATTTGGCCTCCTCCCGGTCCCAACCTCCAACATTAAGATCCCAAAGCTAAACACGTCCGCCCTCACGGTTGCCCCCGTGAAACTTTCCATGTATTCCGGGGCCATGTAACCCATCGAGCCGGCAAATTGAGTCGACACGTGAGACCGGGAGGCGTCCATAATTCTGGCCAGCCCAAAATCAGCAATATGGGCCTCAAAATCTTTGTCCAACAACACATTGCTGGCCTTAATATCCCTATGAATAATGGGCTTTTCAAGCCCATGCAAATATGCCAACCCATTCGCCACTCCCCTAACGATCTTAATCCTCGTTTTCCAAGATAACGGCAATCTCAACCCCGGCCGGTCATCATAACCGTCGCCGTCCAACGACCACGAGTCATTAAGCCAACAGTCGAGATTTCCCTTTGACATAAACTCATAAATTAATATCCTGTCGGCGCCGGAGACGCAGTATCCTAAAATCTTGACGATGTTGGGGTGGCGGAGCTTACCTAGGGTTTCTATCTCGGCCTGAAATTCCCGAAACCCTTGGAACGCGTCGGGATCCAGCTTCTTCATCGCGACGGTGAGGCCGTCGGAGAGCTGGGCCTTGTAGACAAGGCCGAAGCCGCCGTCACCGACAACGAGATCGGCGGAGAAGTTCTTGGTGGCCTTTACGACTTCTTTCATGGAGAACTTGAGGCACGGATCGAAGGGGGTACTCTCGTCGACGATGATGGCGGAGAGGGCGGCCGGGTTGCGGAGGGGACGGGCGGGGCGGGAGCGGGGGGATTTGGGTTTGGAGTCCTTGCAGAGTAGGTAGACGGCGGCGAGGATGAGGGTTACGACGAAGAAGCCGCCGGTAGCTACGAGGAGGACTTGGACAGGTTTGTCCATATACATTGAAATTGATCGGGAGAGGGAGTGGGGGGTATGAGGGGGTTTGGTGAGAGAGATATATGATCGATGTCGGGGAGGAGAAGGGGAGGAAGGGAGCAGGCTGCAATGGAAGAAGCGGGGTTGCGTGGAAGGTGGGTTTGACTGAGTATGAATGGGGAGATTGCGATGATCAGTCGGCGAGTCAAGGAAGACGAGTCAACGCCAAATTCGACTACTTTGAAATCAAATTATTTGGCATAGTTAGTAAAATACGTAATCAATATAATATAATATAATATAACATGTAATTACCTATTATTTGCCCTACTTTCTTTTTTTTGTTTATTTGAATATTCGACGTGTTATATGCAAATTTATTAACTATGCCATGTCAAACATAAGTTTCGGCAATTATAATTGTGTGCTGAAAGAGGAAAATGTATATGTAAACACATTGTTAGCTCCTCTATAACTATGATTGATTGTGTATTAAGAATTTCTTCTGTTTTTTTTTTTTTTTTTTTGACAAACGATAGCTAAAGGGTTAAATTGTTAGTTGTTAGGTGGAGGAGGATCGCTGGGGATCGAACCCGTATCAAAACGTATAAACATAGTTGCTTTTTGTTACTACGCTAAAGCGTCATCTGTTGTAATTAGGAATATTCTTAGAAGATACCAAATGTCTTGAAGAATTCTTTATGACAATTGGTATCTTTTCATTTCAAGAAATTTGGATATGTAATGGTATATTAAAATTGAGAAAGGGCGTGACACCCTATTTTTATTTTTCTGGAGTGTTATATAATTAATATATGTCGTCGTTATTAAAAAATGATAATTTTTATAAATCAAATGTCAAAGTATGTTTATTATAATTATTTTTTCATATAAATTTTTAATCCGCTGGCGATGATAATTAAATTTGAGAACTCGTCTATCATTGGAACAAAAATAATAATTGGCGAATGATAATTCAAATGTAATTGTTGACAAGAAAAAACCTTTGATTTGAAAAGTAATATGTGGAACAAAAAGAGAATTCCTGTTTAAAGCACAACAAAACAAAAGTAAAAATACAAGAGGTCGAGAACGACCTACATTTTGCGCGGGACCTGCCAGAAATTGTGTGCAATGGTCAGGGACCCACGCGTCATTATGTGGGGCCAGGAGTAGTAGCAGGTCCACCTGCCCACGTACGCAAGCAAAAGCAGAGAAGCCTCAGAGAAACCGTTACAAGTTACAACTTTATCAAAATCTAGATGTTCAGAAAAGTCCCTAATATCTCGTAATATCTCATATTCCGGAGCGTCGTAGAAGTTTCGAAGAAACAAATGCGAAGATACTCCTGCCACTTTGGACATCCAAATTCTAATGTTAACGAACAAAATGAATGCGTTATTCTAAACTGTTATATCCAACTAGCCTACCACAGAGGGCCTTAAGCCCGAAAAAAAGTCCGACGCAGTTCCGATGCGTCCCACTTCTTTTTTTCACAACTGACTCCACGAGATCGGGAGTGGGTAATAACAAAGGAAAACTAATGAAAATAGCTTGAAAACTTTGAGTTTCAACCATAAGTCGGACTATTGTCCGGAAGAAAAATGTAGCTTCATAATACGTATATTGGTAACTCACAACGCCGAATATGTAAAAATAGTACCAGAATCATAGTGTAAATCTGATGGTTGCGAAACAGAAGTAACGTTTATCGGTTTCAATTTTCAAACCAATGATCATGGTTAGAAGAAAGATCAATTCTGCAAGTACTTAATCTCATTCTCGGTGTCGCCGTCAGAAGGTTCAGCTTGGCCAAATGGCCTTCGCGGAGTGCAGGCAATGCTTTTGACAATGGAAGAATAAAGGTCGAACTCCGCCTTGAGTTTCAAGCAGCAGGCTTCTATCCACTTCTCAGCTACACTGGTAGCTACACTGTCTTGGCTGTCCCCTTCATGTTCTTCAATGGCAGGTCGTATCTCATTGTAGAGAGATTCAAGATGAGTGGCAGCATCGTTTTTCATCCGCTGCAAACGAAATTTGAACATGAACAATTTTGATAAATAGACCAATTCTAAGAGAGTGAAAAAATCATAATGTTAAAATACTAAAACCCTGCTTCAACAAAATATAAATAATGCAACTCCAGGAAGATAGTACAGGGTGTGACGCATAGATGCACATGTAAGGGCAAAGTTAAGGGCGATATTTTAGTAAATACCTCATAACTTAGAATTTCCTCTTGTGCTTCCTTTGATGCTAGAAGCGCAGCAACACACTTCGCGTCAACTTGCTTTTGTGCACCATGTTTCAACTTTCCATTATATTGTTTTGATCCTTTGTTTGACATGGACCCTGATCCAATGTGATAATTCCGACCTGCAGTATTACTGCGGATACGAGATATCATCGCATTCTTTTTTTAAATAGCCAGTTGATTGTTTTCTGAATAAGGTTTCCTCCCCTCGCTCACTTCTGTTTTTACCTCCATAACTACACCCTCCATTGGAACAGAATCAAGTGATTGCACAGCAAGAGCAGTTCACAGCCTTGAAGAGCCTAGACGAAGGCTCATCCTCTGCAGAATCGTACAGTGGAATTTTCTCAACTGAATATCTGTCACAAAGAGGCAGTTGTGTATATAACTTGAATACAAAAGTAAAGTCGTAAATCGAATGCGCAATTCTTCAAAAAAATCTCTATATATGTACATTTGTGCGTGAGTGAGTGTGGTATGTTTGAGATATTTTTGTTCGATACTAAAGACATAGTCAATATAAAACTGTCATAAAACCTATACCTTTCAACTACATAGGCCACAAAAGGAAAAGGATAACCTAAGTCTTGTGTTAGAATAGTTCTGAAATTTAGCAAGATAACCAGTCCCACCATAGAAGTGGAAACTACTTTCACTGATCCATTTGATTCATGTATCTTACTGAACAAAAATGGTGATATTGTTCCTCTATCGATCAAGATTTTAGATTTTTGGGAAACATCATGATCCTTCAATAAGAGTTTCTATTGTTTCAAATGAACGATTTGAAGACCTTTTGATTCTAACAACTGATTTCAGAGTTGATTTCAATTCATAGATGTGGATCTTAGACCTATGAATGGGGATATTCCCAACTCAAGTATTCCACAAAACTCACAATTCTTTGAAGAGTTTTCTCTTTACCCTATTAGTTCAGTTAAGGTCTGAAACGGCCCAGGACTTCAGATCAAACCAGAATTATTTGTTTTTGTACGATGCACATAATATACTTATTAAAGAAAAATAGGTATGTAAAGAGACGAAAAAGTTGCCCATCTATCAAAAGTATACAAGGCAAGTTTTAACAAATTAAAATACTACACGCCATGGATGCAGGAAGTGTATACTTTCTTTTATTGTTTTGCAATTTAGTTTCATCTTTATGCATACTTAGCTTGTAATTAATTCATCTAAAGTTATTAGTCAAAAAGTTCATTGAGGGAAAGTAAAACCAAAGCCCTAACTCCATATTAAGTACTACAGCATAACAAATCCAACCCAAAATTAAAATTCAAAATGTAGCCACACTTAAGTGTTAGCTCTGTAAGTCATAAAAATATGAAAATAACAATATAGAGATACAAAAATATAAGAATTAGTATTCACACGTAACATCCATAGGACATGGTTAACTAAGTCACCTTGTTGCTAAGTCTTGAATTTTATCCCTGGGCACCCACCCTTATTGTATAACATCTTTTTACAATTTCTTAAGAAACCAACTATATTTTCGCCTCAACTATCTCATCTAAGTGTTGGGAAAATGTCAACGGGGTGTTGGGTGGTAAAAAAATGCACACAGACCACATAGAAGAGCACTGTGTTGTTGTCCGACAAACACAACTTCAAAGAAGTGTCGTTGTTAGATTACAATACATCAATGCCTATAAAGCGAACATGAGGAACTAAATCAATGGGAACAAAATTTTGAAGGACAATAACTAAAGTATAAATCTACAACTAATCAACAAGCAAGTGCATGCAGGGCCGACAAAAACACAGGCTAAGGACATGTTAAAGTAAGAAATTCATGCAACAATCACTTCTGCAGAAAGAAACTTTGAAGAGAAATGCATCCCCATGTATGGTACATTACCTGTCATCATCGTCTTCCCATAGGTAAGTATCCTCCTGTTTGTAAAAAAAGTTGCATAACACAGGTTAAAATATTTACCAAGAAGAACAATTTACTGAACAAAACAAAAATAACAGCAAAACGCACTCCAGATGTTTCTATAAATACACAACACTAACTAATATCTTGAACAAATGCACAATAACAGCAAATGAACACTAGAAATCACATGAACACGCAATGCTAAATGCTAAGAACTTAGAAGAAATGAGATAAATAAATAAAATAAGCATGCCCTACAAGATAAGTAGGATAATACAAATAGGATTAAACAAAACTACATGGAACATAAAAAAAAACCAGACAGTATAGAGAAGCTAGTTTTTCTTGTATGCTGAGATTATGATTGAAAGCACTAGTGATGGAGGACCAACAAATTAATGTAGAGTTTTAAGGGATTTTCAGTTCTTCCCAATTTTGTTGATATGTGCACGATCAAGATACTAAGTGTATTGTTTGTATGTTGACATGTACAGTTAACTGATAAAAGTGGTGCACGAGTGTGTATAAAATCTGCTACTGTATACTTATGGAATTTATGCGAGTGTGTATAAAACCTACTACTGTATACTTATGGACTTTAGTCAGATGAGTGGTGCGTATGGGGAGTTGCGGCCCTTGCCTACACATTTACATTTGGGGCACCTGACAAGGTATTAGACTGATAACAGGATACTTGACGATTTTTGAGGCAGATATATGTAAGTTTCTTGTTCTTTGAGACATGGTCGGATCATGATCTATCTCAGGCCAACTGCGTGTTTATCGTTGGATACCACAATTGTCAGATGCTGCCACTATGAATGATTTGTAGGATAGAAGAGGTGCTGGATGCTTTCATAACAGGCCACATCTAAGATGCCCTGTCCATACTATAAGGTTTAACACTTTACCACTAAGTATATATCACCGAAAATATTTGTTTCCATTATTTGTGTAGGTACTTTGGATCCTTATGGTGGGATTTGAGAGCAACATCCACTTCATGGCATCTCCTTTCAGGGCGCATTTGTGCATAGACGTGATCAAACCTGACCATTCTAAGCATATTTGGAGACAGTTTGGAGTCGTTACTTGCACCTGACCGAGTCAGATTTGATCACAGCTGACGAGATTTGAAGCGTAAAATACAACTAGTATACACAGTGTCCCATCCTTGTGCAGCTGGCGTATGATATCTGATCCAATCAGACGCAACGGGAGGCACAAGATGCCCCGGCCTTAAGAACATCTACAAGAAATATATGTAACATTAATCTAACTAAATTGCCTATCTACAAATAAAATAGAACTGTCCATTATTATTGGTATCATACCTCCACACAATGACAATAATTCATAAAACCAATAGCAATTTGTCGACGCCTTGGCAAAGAAACTGGTGCTGACCGAAGCGGTAGGAAGGTAAGGCACTGAGTAGATGATAAGTGGAAAAGCACAACCTTATAGCATGATGCTATAAGATGACCCATGTCAGGCATCATCATCCATCTGTCAAATGGTGCTCTACCTTCATCAAAGAATGATAGTATATGTGCTAACTCACGAACCCTGTCTGTGCTGCCATACAACTCGCCATAATGCGCAGAATATGAAGACAACTCAGTAAGCAAGTCATTACGAACTTGCAGGTACCCATTCTCACCCAATCCCACCAAATCAGCAACTGCCCTAAACCCGCAGTGACCATCATGACATACATCCTTGACTTGCTGAATGAAGGGCCTCAATCCAATTGGGAACGCATCAATATACGAAATACCTTTTATTGATAATGTCCGGTACACCTGCATGAATATGAACCTTATGTATAAATGGGTAACTAATATGATATTCGATTTAGTAATTGGTATCTTCATTACCTCCTTGGTTCGCTCCGTTTGCTTATGTTTAAAATTTTGCTGATCATCCATTGCGCTAGGTGAGTGACTATACACAGATGCAGATTTAAACTCAAATGCATACGGGTCCTGTTGAGTGGACATATCAATTTTCTCCCTCAGTTGACCTAGTAATCTGGACTTGACTCCTGGTTCAACAAGACTAGTTGTATAGGGTGCTACAAGTTCTCTCACTCTTTTCCTGAGCATCAACCTATTTTCTGCATTTGCCTCCAGAAAGTATCGTTGAAGCAACTCCAACTCAGGAAACTCATTCACATCCATAGATTCCTGAGCAGAACACGGAGGTAGTATATCAAGTTTAGTCCAATGGGCGTCAAGCGACTCAAGAGGAATTGGCCGACACTCCCTCTTGTATTTCACAATCTCGTGGGCACAAGGTAGACCATGGGTTCTGGGTATGACACAACCACATCCTAAACCACCAGCACCAATTGAGATGGCTAGTTTGGACTGAGATAACACCTTCTCCAATGCAAACATAGATACAACTCTCAAATATTTGAATTCTGAAGACTTGAAACTTTGTTGTGTGACCGTCAAACACTTGTCAAAAGATATCTTTATGTCAGTGTGCTGTAACTCAATAAGAGAGTGTATACTCTCAAAAGAACCCTCAAAATTCCCCTGGCTCATACCAAGCTCCCTCTTAAGCTTGGTATGTACACCCTCGGCCCTGTTAAAACATAAAAAAATGCAAACAAGTTAACACAAAGTTACAAACTTCATATTAAACCAATAATGTAATATTGTGTGAGTACTATAACCTCATGATGTTTGATGTTACATTACCAAAATGCATGATCATGTCCGTCCAAGCCGACACAAATCTGTCCTTGAAAGGATTCAACCATGTGTTTGTAACATACTCCATGACCTCAGCGTACATACTAAATTCTCTCTGTAACACTGCTAGATCCCGTATGTAATCATTTTCTGTAGGAGAGCTCACAAGTACATTCCACTTCATAATAAATCTATCACACCTTGGACTCAAACAAGTTTTTGCAACATACTCCTTGGACTCAAACAAGTTTTTGCATTTTGCCAACACATGCTTATTAATATGCCATTTGCATAAAAGATTTTTAGCTGTAGGGAATACTACCTCAATGGCTCTCATCAATGGCAAATCCATGTTTGTGACAATTACATTTGGCATGGGACACTCCACCATGACACCACGCAATTTACTTAATGCCCATATATAGTTGTCTTCTTTTTCAGAATCCAAAAAGACAAATGCAACTGAGAATGTAATATCAGTGGATGTGACGCCTACAACCTCTAGTAAGGGATAATGGTACCTATTGGTCTTATACTTGCAATCTATCATCAAAATGGTTGGAAATGCACGTAACAACTCCAAACTCACAGGGTGCGCCCAAAACAAGTCCTGCACACTATCTGACATAGGGCACCTCCTATGCCACTCGACATAGTCATGCTTATTCAACTTATATAACAGAAGAGTAACACCTTGTAAACCTCAGGCAAGCCTTGACAAGAATGAGGGTCCATAAAAGAAGACAACTATATATGGGCATTAAGTAAATTGCGTGGTGTCATGGTGGAGTGTCCCATGCCAAATGTAAATGTCACAGACATGGATTTGCCATTGATGAGAGCCATTGAGGTAGTATTCCCTACAGCTAAAAATCTTTTATGCAAATGGCATATTAATAAGCATGTGTTGGCAAAATGCAAAAACTTGTTTGAGTCCAAGGAGTATGTTACAAACACACTGAAGAGCAACACCTTGTAAACCTCAGGCAAGCCTTGACAAGAATGAGGGTCCATAAATTAAAAATGAATCCAAAGAAGTATGCGTTTGGGGTGAGAGCATGCAACTTTTTAGGATTTCTCGTTCATCAAAGAGGTGTAGAAGTTGACAAGAACAAAGCTCGGGCAATAATGGAGACACCTCCGCCCACCAATAAAGTACAACTTCAAAGGATGATGGGCAAAATCAACTTCTTGAGGAGATTCATTGCTAACCTAGCAGGCAAGATTCAGCTGCTAACTCCTCTTTTTAAATTAAAGGATAAAGAAGAATTTGAGTGGGGACCACTGCATCAAAAGGCTTTCGACGGCATAAAAGCTTACTTGGCTTCTCCACCAGTACTTATGCCACCTTATAGGGGAAAGCCTTTGAAACTTTACATTTCTGCCTAGGAGAAGTCAATGGGAAGCTTACTAGCTCAAAATAATGAAGGCGGGAAGGAGCAAGCAATATATTACCTCAGTAGAATCCTTACTGAGGTAGAAACAAGATATACCCCGATGAAAAGATTGTGCCTAGCCTTGTACTTCATTGCCAGCAAGCTAAAGCATTACATGTTGCCTTGTCATATTCACATTATCGCCAGAACAGATGTGATCAAATACATGCTGTCAAAACCAATGCTAACATGGAGGATTGGGAAGTGGATTCTAGCATTATCAGAGTTCAGCTTTCAATATATGCCTCAAATGGCGGTCAAAGAACAAGTAATAGCAAATTTCTTGGCTGAGTATCAAGACTCTCTAAATGAGATTTTTAACATCCCAGGAACTCTGGAAGTGGCCAGTATGTGGATCCCACCAAGCAAGATCTTCTCGGGCAGAGAAGAGTGGATCCAGCAAAAGATAAAAAGAACCAGCCTCTGGATTACTCATTAGAGACTATATTTTGATGGTTCTTGCACTCAGAATGCTACTGGAGCCAGTATTGTCATCATTGACCCCAAAGGTATTCATCATTGTTATTCGTTCCTCTTGGACTATCAAGAAACTACCAATAATCAGGCAGAATATGAGGCGTTGATAATTGGCCTAGAGATCCTGATGGAGTTAAGTTCAACTGAGGTTGAGGTGTTTGGCGATTCAGAGTTGGTGATCAATTAGTTAAATGGAGAATACAAATGTAGCCACATTACCATGGATGGTTATTACTTGGCAGCGACGCAATTATTGAGTTATTAGGGCACTGAAATATCAGTCAGCCATATCCCCAGGGAATCAAATGCAATGGCTCATGAAATGGCTCAATTAGCTTCTGGAGCACAAATCCAAGAAAGAAAATTGGAAATAGAAGTGGAAGTGGAAGTGCAAAAGAGAATCTCCCATCTATCTTTGATAGAGGATTCAGCCTCGATGTAATGACTAAGGAGCTCGAGACAGAAAACTGGAGATCGCCCATCACTCGGTACTTGAAAGATCATTATTTCCCCACAAGCAAGAAGAATAGGCAACAAGCAACCAAGTATGTCATGTGGGAAGAAAACCTGCTAAGGAAAACTCCAGATGGGTTATTATTAAAATGCTTAGGCCAAGAAGAATCTATGAGAATAATGGTCGTAGTACATGAAGGAATATGTGGGGCTCATCAAGCTGGAACTAAGATGAGATGGTTATTTAGGAGGTATGGTTATTTCTAGCCCGAGCCTTTTAGAGGATGGGCAATGGATTTCATTGGGCAGATTTACCCAGCTTCTAGCAAAGGGCATACATTCATAATAGTGGCAACGAATTACTTCACCAAGTGGGTAGAAGCCTCAGCTGTGAAGACTATCACCTCGATGGCCGTCAAGAAGTTCATTAAAACCAAGATCTTGCACAGATATGGGGTGCCCGAGACCATTGTTACTGACCGCGAGCCATCTTTTATTTCAAAGATGTTGAGGAATTTGCAAGTAGATTCAAGATAAGGATGATTCGATATAGTCCTCACTACCCTCAATCGAATGGTCAAGCTGAAGCTAGCAACAAGGTTTTGGCAAACATTATCAAAAGAATGGTGGCCGATAATCCAAAAAAGTGGCACGAGAGGTTATGAGACACCTTGTGGGCTTATAGGACTTCCAAGAGGGCAGGAACTGGAACTACTTCTTATGCTCTAACCTTTGAGCAAGATGTTGTGCTTCCCATAGAGATTAATGTGAGTTCTGTCAGAATTCAAAATCAATTCGGGTTACATAGTGATGGGTACATTCAAGCTATGTGTCAAGGAATTGAAGACTTAGACGGAACCCGAATTGAAGCTCTAAACAAGATTCAAGAAGGAAAGAGAGCCGTTACCCGAGCCTATAACAAGAAGGTAAAATTGAAGACTTTCGAAGAGGGAAGCTTAGTATGGAAGGAAATCTTGCCCTTGGGAGCACAAGTAAGAGGCTTTGGGAAGTGGAGTCCGACTTGGGAAAGTCCTTTCATCATTCACCGAGCTTTGGATAAGAGAGGTTATTACTTGACCGATTTAGAAGGAAATTTGCAGAAACATCCAGTTAATGCTAAGTTTCTGAAAAAAATATCGTCCAACCTTATGGGATGTTAGGGATTGTTACATCGAAGAAGTTTAAACATTTTGAGGGATCTAAAAGACAATTTGTATCTTCGTCACAGTTGAGTTGCGAAAATGGAAGTGCAAGCTAAAGTGAATTAAAGAAAACATTTTCATTTCATTAAATGATGAAGTTACATGAAAATCAGCTCAAAACGTTTTTACATCCTTGGCTAAAGGCTATTATCTTAGAATGGCCTGCCTATGTAATAGTGGAAAGTCTACTCGGCTCTTCCAAAACAATGAGATTCACCAAGCTTCTCTATGGAATGGATGAACCGAAGTCTCTCTGTGGAATGGAAAAATTGGAAGGTAGAGACTGAGGTTGAATTGCTGATTTCATGGTTGAACCTGACCTTCGGATCAGTGAGAAACTGATTAATACTTTGACGTTCGAGGAGAAGAAGGCTCGGGCTGATGGTAGTCCTCCCAGAATCTTTGACGTTGATCTCAGAGCATACACCTATGGTGATGAAGTAATCAAAGAAGCAGGAGCTACGAAAGGATCCACGACGGTGGTTCGACCACTTGGAGGAGAAAAACCCAACTTTACCAGGATTAGGTTCAAAATGAATCGTTTTTCCTTGGGCATATTATTTTAACAGGGACGGAAGAAGTCCATGCAAGACCCAAGGAGTGTGCTCCCCCTCGTTAAAGAAAAGCTCGTCGTGTAGGCCAACATGAGGGCGATGAAGGCCGGGCTTATAAGAGAACTGGGCTCGAAGAATTTTGGGCGCCATTGAGAATTAAAGGTTACAAAATCTTGGAAATTATGAAAATTTGAAGGTTTAGAGTTGTCGAGACACTAACCAAAAAGTGGAGTGAGGAATATATAGCGAGTAAGTGCTTAATGGCAGAACCCATGGGTTAGCGCAAAGGTCTAAAAAACAATCGGCTGTTTTAATTGGTGCAAGTCCCGAGAAGAGCATGTGACTGCAATTTAATCATTATTTGCGTCTTGGGCTGCAAAACTCAACAAGGATTAAATGGGGGCACTATTTGGATTAATATTTAAACTTTGGGCCAAACTAAGGAAGGGTCCAAGGATGTTAAATAAAAGGGGATTCACCTGGAGCCCAACACGAAGCCCAAGGACGAAGTGAAGCCTTCTCAGCCACAAATAAGCCATTTGCTTGCTTATGGAAATGACAAGTGATGGAGACTAGCCTACTATTAGCCAAAAAGCACTTTCCAGTGGCACTTAAGTAAAAAAGAGGTGATGACTCACTGCCTTCCGAGTGCGTTCGGGTAAGAGCACAACTATTGCAATCGGGCTAATCTGCTTATAAAAAGAAAGAGAACACAACGGGGGCAAAGACACTCAACCAATCAAACAAACAAACTTACAAACTCTGCTCCCAAGTCAGATTTGCAAACCAAAACTGTAATCAGCCCATATCTCTAATCTTTTAGGCATCGCCTACCCAGAAAGTTTATCTTTCTTTAGTTTAAAGCTCTGCTACTTCTGTAGTATCGATCCCCTTGGGTAAACTTGTTTACCATCCATTACTTTTCAAGCATACAACCTTTGTAAACTCAAAGAGAAGCGTTTGCAAGAAGTTCAACCTTGCTGGACAAGGTGAAATCTTGCCCAAAGCTCTCTGTTTGTTTTCTAACCTAGTAGATCTGTCATTTAGTATATTGTCCAGCATGTATTCAAGTCATTTCCACTTGTGTTCTACTTTGAGAGTTCCATTTGTGCTCAGATTTGGTTATCTTTATGGATCTTCTTGCATTTAAAACCAATCTGGAACCAAACAAATGACTTAAGGGGTGAACTGAAAGTCCTTGTTCTCAAGGCAAGAAAGAACTTAATATGGACTTAACTCATCCATAACAATCCTTTGATAACAAGAAGTCCGAGTAACTTGGGGCACAAGAAACCGACTTAAACACACTTGTTCTACATCTACTATAATGAGATAGTAGTGGCACGCCTAAGCACTTAGTTAGTTTTGATTGTGAGCCTCAATGCCTATACCTAAGGCCCCACAAAGGCACCTTTCAGAACTAACTTTGTCTTGTTCTTGCAACGGATGAACTAGCAAGAGCCCGACCATCAAACACATTCAAACCAACGTGCCAATCCCCAAGGGAGCTGTGCCAAGGTGCCGAGGACCCTTCTCTTTGGAGGAAATCTTCACCCGAACAGCCTTTGTTTTTTCTTTTTGCTCAAATTGCAAACTTTTGGGTGCCAAAAACCATGATAAAACATTCATTTTGTGTTAATCCTACCAAAAGATTCAACAAAATGAATTGCTGGAGATTCAATTATTTACTAAGTCTATCTATCTTGTTAACGAATTGAATGCTTTATATAATATGGTTGCAGAGCCAATTCCTTTCATTCTATGCTCGGGTGGGAGGAGAAGAACATCATCTTCTTCTTCTTTTTTACCTGTTTTATTTTTGAAGTTTTTAATTATACAAAAATAAAAATTATTTTTAATTCAAATAATAATATTTAATTAGACTTGTGGGACTTAATTATGTTTCAAATTAGCACATAACAAGTTTTGACTGATTTGTGATAAAAGCACTACATTAATTTGCGACCTCTTTTTTCATGGACTACATTGATCGATTTTTAATTTCATGAACCACCTTAATTGGGTGAGTAAATTTTAGAAACCATTTATGATAAAAACTTGGGTAAATTATATTTTACCTCTTCAAGTTTTGATGCAATTGCAACCTCATAGATCATCTTTAAAATATTTTAAATTCCTACATTTAATTCATTTTAGTTGCACTCTCATACATCTGTTAGTTAAACTGTCACTTTAATCATTAAATGATAACGTGACAATTGTGGGTCCCATATTTTTTTATCATGTGGCAGTCAATTGTGCCATGTAGCTAAAAAAATAAATTATTATTTCAAAAACCCCTTCTACCCCGTCCAAACCCATCTTCCCCGATCCACCGTCTGCTTATTTTTAGTCTGCCATGGTGTTGCTCCTCCTTTTTTTTTTCTTTTTCCCTTCCTAAGTTTCATGGCATGGATAAAATCATTGGTTCTGAGATCCACGACCCAGCCGTAACTTACTTAGTTAACTCAGCCTCACCTTCCGAGTTAATTGTGGAGCAAAAAATAATCACAAAGTGACACATGAATTTTTGGATGAAAAGGACAAAAACACCCTTGAGACATACCGGGATTCCTACGCGTGAGCAGCGGGCAATCATCCCTTAATCAAGTCAAAAGTGCCCAAATAGGTATTTATTTTTAAACTTATTTCATCCATCATCATAATATCTTCTCCACAAGGTAACTCCAAATCCTTCCTCTTTTATTATATTAATTAGCCAATTAATCAAATAATTATTCCATCAATTAGCTAATTAATTAATTTATTATTCAATTAATCCTAATTAGCTACAAATCATGAACCTCACCCAAAATACCAACCAAGTGGCCGGTCCTCCTCCTAAAGGGGCCAGCTACACCCCTATAAATACTACCTTATTCTCTCCAAAACTCAATTCTAACTCTCTTGCAAAATTCTCTAAATTATCCCAACACTTTTCTCTCTAAATTCTAACTTTGGCATCGGAGGTTCTTTTGCCAAAGCCCCCCCCCCCCAATTCATCGTGGGCGAGTGAGGCTCTTGGCTTTGACCTAAGGTGTTAATTGTATTGCAGGTGCAATTTTGTCTAAGAAGGAGAATGCGGAAATCTGCATCCACAAATTGGTGCTTTCATTAAAAGAAGAGTCACACACTAGTAGAAGACTCTCGCATAAAAGGTTTTTCTATTTTCTTGTCCATTTGTATATTTTTCGTACATTCTTATTATTAAAAAAATTTATTTGCCAAGATTCTTTAATAAAACGTAAAAGAGAAATACAATGACTAGAAATTTAGAAAATTCCACAAGTGAAAATTTCAATATTTAAGAAATATGACCGCGGCGATCCACGAGGCTAAATGTGATCATAGATAGAGCGGCACCACCGCTACGGGGCTCCACCATGGCAACCACCGCGGTGGCCACCACGGCTACCACTCGCGGCGAGGTCCATGGCACCAGTACCACAGCCCAAGTCGTGCCATCCAAGGCCCACGGCACCAAAGCCATGACCCAAGCCATGTTACTCCAAGCCCAACGTGAGCCCAAGCCTCGCACTCGCATGCATCTCGCGCTGAGTAGCCTACGCCCATGGCCCAGCCTGCTCCTGGTGCGAGAATTTCTTGACACACAAATTAAACCCTATTTGTGACAATTGTAGTAATGATGTAAGTAGGGATCGTTCTAACCGGGGATTAACTAGGGATGCTAACCAATGTTAAATTAAATTAAAAACGTAAAAACAAAGTTTAAAACACTAAACTAAAATCAAAACACTTAACTAAAATAACTCAAAATAAAACTAACAAATAAACTAAAACAAATCAAAAGACTCAAACAACTCAAGACTTAAGAAAACACAAACTAAAATGATTTCTAATAAATCTAACACTTCCAAATAAATGGGGGATTGATTTTTGACGAAATTTAATTTAAAACAGAAACTTATAAATCAACTTCAAAGAAAATAATATTTTATGAAATAGAATGATGAGAAACTAGTTAGAGGGTTCCTTATCCACACATGAACATATGCATATAATTTGATTCCCAGTTATGAATTCAACAAACGAATGAATGACAATGCTCCAAGTTAATTAGGTCCGCTTAAATTAACTTTCAGATTTTCCTAAAGTCATTAGATTGGATGATTGCATACGACAACCCAAAACATTCCCCACAAGTTCCCTACATGAATTGCATAATAGAGATACAAGCAAAAATCATTAAGTTCTATGAAAACCATAAGCATTGACGAGGCACTTGTTACTATGAATTGCATGAAACTTATGCCAAGGATTTACTTAACACAATCGTGACTAGCGATCTTTACTACTCATGAATATAAGTTCATAACGATTAGGTGAAATTCCCTTATATCCTAGCATCAAGTTTAGGCATGCAAATTAAGTGTCGACCCTTAACCCACATACATAAACAAGTTCTTAATCAAAACAGAAAAGTAAACCACATTCAACATTCATAAATTCATAACTGGGGTAAATCAAATTATAATAAACATATATCCATGGTTTCAAATTCACCTCTAACTAAAAAGAAATTAGTTCCACATGTTTAACATAATTGAACAACAATTTAAATTAAACATTGAAAAACAAAAGCAAAAGAAAGAAAACACCTAAACTTTCCAACGATCCAAGCGCCTCCAAGGACTTTCCTCTTCTTCCCTTTGTTACGGCACAAGGCTTTGAATGATGTTGAAGAGTTGGTTTTATGGAGGAATGGATGAGGGAAGTTTAGATATGTAGGGAGAGGCAAGGAAAGGCTTGTAGAATGGTTTATTCTTGGATGATTTTAATGAGGTTGCTACCATGGGTATTTATAGGGAGAGGATGGACTTGTTTAATTCAATTTTTTGGTGGGAATTAAAAGGAAAGTCATGGCAATAAGTGGGATTTATTGGTGGTGGTAGGTTTTGAGTCATCCACTTCACATGTCATGGTGAACTAAGCATTGCATCATCCACTCACATGTCATGGTGAGTTAAGCATTGCATCATCCACTCAAATGTCATGATGAGCTAAGCATTGCATCATCCACTCACATGTCATGGTGAGCTAAGCATTACATCATTTTTTTAGGCCCATTGCAATAGATTTTTGGGCTTCTTTGCATCAAATTCTTGGGCTTCTTTGCATCAAATTCTTGAGCTTCTTTGCATCAAATTCGTCCATCCTCATGCCTCCATGCTTGCACTATCCAATCTTGGCCCAAAAATGCTCTAGAATGCTCCAAATTGCTTCTTATTGCATACTTTGACATAAAAACCTACAAACACACGAATTTAACTTTAAACACTATAATAAATACTAAATAATAACCAAAATGCAAGAAAACAAGCAAGCTAAGTCGCATAAATATGCTCCTATCAAATTCCCCCACACTTAGCTTTTGCTAGTCCTCGAGCAAAACAAAGAAATAAGACAAAACAAACAAACATAACCTAAACCTTCCAACGTTTGCTTCAGGGATTTCCAATGCACATGACAAGTTAAAGATTATCATTCCCACAGATTTGAGTCAATTTAACACTTAAGCACATACTTAATCATAGTCACTACTTACTAGTTCACAATGAACCAATTAAAACAATGTTTTGAATGTAGTAACATGCCTTAGAGAATTCCCTCAATCCTTACAAGATATGCACTCTATTTTCACTCAGATTTTCTAACAACACACCCTATACTAGTTATATGTGAGAGAATTGATGTATATATAAAAACGAATGCTCACATATATGTATCATAAAGAACGTAATTTCTGGAGTTAATAAGCATGTTTAGATATGATCTCATGAATGGAATACTACTACTTAGATGCGAGAACCAATGACACCATATGCTCATACCAAATTCAAACTTCACAAATTGAAACACATATCACTCAAGAAGAAGTTAAGGGTTGCAACGGGGCTTGGGGAATTGGTTAACAAAGAAAGGAAAGGGAAAACAAACGTTCTTCAAGCATTAGTAAGCAAAGTAATGAAATTAAGACTTAGAATTCACTTAGATTGCAGAATTTAACTTAAAAACACAAGGGGAAGACTTAGACAACTCTTTAGGGCCGAATTCATTGTTTTGGACCCTTACTTCAACAAATAATACTTTAGGAACTCTTTTTTTTTTTTTTTTTTTTTTTTTTTTTTTTTTTTTTTTTTTTTTTTTTTTTTTTTTTTTTTTTATCCGTGCCTAAGGCACACAATTCACAAAATAAAAACTTCCCCCACACTTGATTTCTGCCACAAAGGAATTCAATTTGAATCATGCTTACTATATTTTAAGAACGAGGGTATGGATAATCCTAATCTAGGCTAAGTGAGGAAAACATGGGTTAACAAAGAACATAGGCTAACAAGGCTCAATGGGGTTAACTTAAACATAAAATAGAGTAGGGCACATGGCATTTTGGCTAAAGTGGTGGTCACTACACAACTTCTTCTTGAATATGTGATATGCAAATCAATAGCATGCTTTGAATGAATTGGGCATGAGTTCTAGCATTTGGAACTAAACGATGAAACGCCTTCTAAGTAGTAACCAAGCAAGGAATAATGAGATCATGCAACGACTTAGAAAACAAAGATGCACAGATTTTAACTCTCCAAATAAACGTTTAGGCTCAAGTCTCACAAGGTTGTAGCGTTAATTTGAGTTTCTTCCTTCAAGCATGTTACAAAAACTGATTTTTTTTTCTTTATGATTGCATGTGAATTCATAAGTTATAACCACAACCAAGCATAAACAAAGAGTAATTCAAACTTTCATCCATGTTTATAACTTTCTTTAACGTTATGCAATTACAAACCGAATCCTCATCATTGTGTTGGAAGGTATCCTAAGACACAAACAAACACACAACTCTTTTTTGGTTTTTTTAAACAATTTTTTTTAAATTTTTATGGGATTTTCTGTTATATAACACTAAAACACACTAAAAACATTTTAAAAACAGTGAGAAACAACATGTGAAGTGATAGGTGATAAAATCCCATGAATTTCATGCAAAAATAGCTTGTTTACCCCCCCACACTTAAACCAAACATTGTCCTCAATGTTTCAAACATATATTAACACAAAAACAATCAACTAACACAACTCGCAAACATAACACAAATGGCAAAGTAATAGCAATAAAGAGACAGGTTAGGGACGCAAATCTGGATTTGGAGTGAAAGTTCCTTCCTCTCGTGTTTCAACACATGGGTTGCCTCCCAAGAAGCGCTTTCTTTAACGTCTTGCAACCGGACGATGCTTCTCTTTTAAGCTCCCCTAGGTCCCATAGCATGGAATTGATCCTTGAATGGGAGATGATACTTGAAATGATCCGGCAATGGTTTAAATTCAAGATTGGGTGCCTGAATCATTAACAACATATTAGTATAAACCAATATTGAAATTTGGGGAGGTGGCTTACCTATGTGCTCCGACATGAACTTAATGACAAACACCACTTCTTTGAAAGTTTCAGGAATGTTGGACTTGGCCAGATTTATTATGATGGTTATGACTTGTCCTGAATTGCATGGCATGGAAGCTTTAAGGGCCTGCGGCAAGGGTTGTTCTTCTCTTGCCATGGGCTTCACTTCCTCTTCTTCTTCTTGCATCAGCAGTACATCCATCTTCTGGCTGTGTTTGGATGTTTTTAAGTCATCTCCAACCTCCATAGCACTTCCCAAAGTGATGACTTCAGTAATTTCAAAATCTTCTATTGAATTTACAATGTTTGCGTTGGAGAATTCACTTCGTTCTTGAATTTGTGCCATGAACTCCACAATCTGCCCAACTTGCTCTTCTAATCCATCTATCTTTTTGGCTTGATTTTGCATCCTCTTGGTTTGATTTTCTGCTCCCTGTGTCAAAGAGGTGAGTAATTGAACAATTTGGTCATTATCCATTGATGTATCTGAATTTGTTTGGGAAGATTGTGGTGGAGGCTGTGATGGTGCATATGGCCATTGATAGAACTCCTCATTTGGCTGCCAATATGCTTCATGTTGAACTTGTTGAGCTTCCCACCACATAGAATTGGAATGATCTTGCCCACCATATGTAGGGACACTTTGCATTGTAGACCTTCCGGCATTCTGAGACAATTGAGAAGTAAGATTTGCCAATTGAGCGTGAATGCTAGCAAAATCCATGACTTACTTCTCTAGTACCTAAAATCAAAGAAAGAGAACTAAATCAAATATCAAAAGTAAAACACAAAAATAATAAAAAGAAAAAAAAAATAAATAAATAAACACAAACAAAAACATAAAACATAAACAAAAACATAAACAAGGGATTAGCAAATTTGCTAATCCCCGGCAACGGCGCCAAAATTTGGTGCGAGAATTTCTTGACACACAAATTAAACCCTATTTGTGACAATTGTAGTAATGATGTAAGTAGGGATCGTTCTAACCGGGGATTAACTAGGGATGCTAACCAATGTTAAATTAAATTAAAAACGTAAAAACAAAGTTTAAAACACTAAACTAAAATCAAAACACTTAACTAAAATAACTCAAAATAAAACTAACAAATAAACTAAAACAAATCAAAAGACTCAAACAACTCAAGACTTAAGAAAACACAAACTAAAATGATTTCTAATAAATCTAACACTTCCAAATAAATGGGGGATTGATTTTTGACGAAATTTAATTTAAAACAGAAACTTATAAATCAACTTCAAAGAAAATAATATTTTATGAAATAGAATGATGAGAAACTAGTTAGAGGGTTCCTTATCCACACATGAACATATGCATATAATTTGATTCCCAGTTATGAATTCAACAAACGAATGAATGACAATGCTCCAAGTTAATTAGGTCCGCTTAAATTAACTTTCAGATTTTCCTAAAGTCATTAGATTGGATGATTGCATACGACAACCCAAAACATTCCCCACAAGTTCCCTACATGAATTGCATAATAGAGATACAAGCAAGAATCATTAAGTTCTATGAAAACCATAAGCATTGACGAGGCACTTGTTACTATGAATTGCATGAAACTTATGCCAAGGATTTACTTAACACAATCGTGACTAGCGATCTTTACTACTCATGAATATAAGTTCATAACGATTAGGTGAAATTCCCTTATATCCTAGCATCAAGTTTAGGCATGCAAATTAAGTGTCGACCCTTAACCCACATACATAAACAAGTTCTTAATCAAAACAGAAAAGTAAACCACATCCAACATTCATAAATTCATAACTGGGGTAAATCAAATTATAATAAACATATATCCATGGTTTCAAATTCACCTCTAACTAAAAAGAAATTAGTTCCACATGTTTAACATAATTGAACAACAATTTAAATTAAACATTGAAAAACAAAAGCAAAAGAAAGAAAACACCTAAACTTTCCAACGATCCAAGCGCCTCCAAGGACTTTCCTCTTCTTCTCTTTGTTACGGCACAAGGCTTTGAATGATGTTGAAGAGTTGGTTTTATGGAGGAATGGATGAGGGAAGTTTAGATATGTAGGGAGAGGCAAGGAAAGGCTTGTAGAATGGTTTATTCTTGGATGATTTTAATGAGGTTGCTACCATGGGTATTTATAGGGAGAGGATGGACTTGTTTAATTCAATTTTTTGGTGGGAATTAAAAGGAAAGTCATGGCAATAAGTGGGATTTATTGGTGGTGGTAGGTTTTGAGTCATCCACTTCACATGTCATGGTGAACTAAGCATTGCATCATCCACTCACATGTCATGGTGAGTTAAGCATTGCATCATCCACTCAAATGTCATGATGAGCTAAGCATTGCATCATCCACTCACATGTCATGGTGAGCTAAGCATTACATCATTTTTTTAGGCCCATTGCAATAGATTTTTGGGCTTCTTTGCATCAAATTCTTGGGCTTCTTTGCATCAAATTCGTCCATCCTCATGCCTCCATGCTTGCACTATCCAATCTTGGCCCAAAAATGCTCTAGAATGCTCCAAATTGCTTCTTATTGCATACTTTGACATAAAAACCTACAAACACATGAATTTAACTTTAAACACTATAATAAATACTAAATAATAACCAAAATGCAAGAAAACAAGCAAGCTAAGTCGCATAAATATGCTCCTATCAGCTCCCGTCGGCCCAAGAGTAGCATTACCGTCTTGGCTCCAAGTTTTAGGACCTACGATTGAACCAGGGGTATTTTCACCATATTTCTCCGCAGATTTGACATTTCTCAACTTAAATATCGCGCCCGGAGTCTACCACACATCTACTGCTCAAGGAGACGCATTCCTTCCAAACTCTTCCAACCCAAATGGAGAACAACACTTGCCTCGACAAGTTATAGAGTTGACAAGCGCCCTCGCACAGCAGACGACCTTGGTGAATCAGCTCTTGCAGTGTACCGAGATGCAATGTGCCCCTGATGAGGTGTCCTAAAGTAGGACAAGGGCAGATGAAGAACCTCTCTAGCAGCGTCCTGTCAAGCAGCTTACGCTCCCATCTGGGTCCTTCGGATAACGTATACTCTCGTCCTAGCGCGCGGAGGAGCGTGTATTCTTGATCAAGCCCACGGACAAACATACGTTCATGGTTGAGGCCACACTCCGATTATCAACATGGACAATCTTCCAGGCGAAGTGTCCATTCACAACTAGGCTCGCAAGGAGCATTCTCCACCTCACATCGGAGTAGGCAGCACGGCGGATGGAGAGAAGCAATCACTTAATCTGACTCAAGTTCAACCGGCAACCTGCAAACACCTGAAAACATCCCACATGCACTGCAGCCACGGTACAAACGAGTCGAGCATAAGGAAGAGTGGCCTAGACCAATAGGTCACGACCAAGGGCAGCCGAAAGTTCCACTACCTCAACAAAGGCAAATTCAGGAAAAAGTAGAAAGGCTCATAACCGAGCAATTACACGATTTCCCGCGCAATGAATCTACTGACAAAGCGTTCCGATGAAACATGACCAATATAAGCAAGTCATCTTTCAATGACAAGATCGAGCAGACAACTATCCCACATAGATTGTCGGATACAAAGACTACTTCTGTTCTGACAAACGTAGCAACTCAGCCTAATGGCACGCCGGGGGCAGACAAGAAAAACACACCAGCCCAACTACCAAGAACCGGAGGCAGGCCTTGTTCTTAACACTCCAAACGACTCAATACTGAAGCAGCACATCATCAGTAGCCAAGCATCACAGACCTAGCGGTCAAATTCCTCTTGCTATGCACAACTTGGCCCAATCGCAACTTTCACAGCCGTGCCTACTTGCTCCACGACTCCCGACAGCCATTGAGCTATCACCATGGCTCATAACTGTGCCAATCTTGCACCATGGATCACAGCCGTGCCAATCTTGCTATGTGGCTCGCGCCAACCAAGCCTCAAAAGGGCACAAGAAGAAACACCTAATGATGGCGCAATAATTCTGGGAACAGCTCACTGCACTTACACTCTTACGCGGGTTTCACAAGCAGTTCGAAGTCTCAAACAGATCGCCAAACAAGACCTCGCAAGTTGAGGATTATTTCAGTTGTCCAGCAGCCCAACTTTCCTCAGCTGCACTCACGACAACGACTTCTATGCTCTCCAGTGCAGGGTAAACTAATTGTTCTCGTGCGAGAGGGTAAACCAATCCCCCGATACCCATAAGGGTCTGCTCTTCAGTGCGAGAGGATAAACTAATTGCTCTCTAGTGCGATAAAGTAAACCAATCCCCTGACACCCATATAGGTCTGCTCTCTAGTGCGAGATGATAAACTAATTGCTCTCTAGTGCGAGAGGGTAAACTAATTACTTTCCAGTGCGAGATGGTAAACTAATTCTTCGACACCCATATGGGTAAACTCTCTAGTGCAAGAAGGCCACGTAGCTCAAAAGATCGAATGCTTGAAGATCAACTAGGAAACAAACGGTCAAGGGGCAGCAGCCACTTTTGCACTCAACAATTCACTCATTCGACACTTCATCTTCAGTAGCTCCGATCTTGGCAGCTTTATCCTTGACTGCTCCATTTACAGCAGCTGAGAAATCAAACTCAAGCAGTTTCCTCGGCAGCCTAGACGTGGCAGCCCAAACCGTTGCTCATGCCACGCCACTCCCTCGACCCATGCCGAGCCAATCCTTGGCTTCAATCAAGCCGAGCAGCACAAGCAATGGCCCCTGCCGTGGTGTGCTGACGAGGACGTCGGGCCCTTAAGGGGGATGGATTGTGACATCCCACATCGGCCAGGGAAGTGATCTTTATATGTATATTCTCATCCCTACCTAGCACGATGCCTTTTGGGAGCTCACTGGCTTCGGATTCCATCGAAATTCCGAAGTTAAGCGAGTTTGGGCTAGAGCAACCCCATAATGGGTGACCCACTGGGAAGTTGCTCGTGAGTTCCCAAAAATAAAACCTTGAGGGAATGGTAAGCCCAAAATAGACAATATCGTACTACGACAGAGCCGGTCTAGGATGTGACAATTTGGTATCAAAGCCTAACCCTGACCGTAGTGTGCCGACGAGGACGTCGGGCCCATAAGGGGGGTGGATTGTAAGATCCCACATCGCCCAGGCAAGTGATCCTTATGGGTGCGTTTGGTACGCGGGACGGGACGGGACGAGGCGTTCCGTCCCGCGTTTGGTACGCCTAAAATGAGTGGGACGAGACGTTCCACGGGACAAGTTTTGGATGATTTTTGGTTCCACCTCCCCCCCATGGAACGGGGTTGTTCCACGTCTGTGGGACAGAAATTTTTAACATTTTAGGACAACAATGCCCTTTGTTTTTTTCAAAATTTACATCTGTCCCGTCCTGTTCCGTCCCGTCCCGTTCCATCCCGTCCCGTTTCGTCCCGTTTCGTCCCGTCCCGTCTGCGTACCAAACGCACCCTATATGTATATTCCCATCCTTACTCCGGCCCGTTCCACCACCGTAGCACAATATTGTCTGTTTTGGGCTTACCATTCCCTCACGGTTTTATTTTTTGGAACTCACAAGCAACTTCCCAGTGGGTCACCCATCATGGGATTACTCTAGCCCAAACTCGCTTAACTTCGGAGTTCCGATGGAATCCGAAACCAGTGAGTTCCCAAAAGGCCTCGTGCTTGGTAGGGATGAGAATATACATATAAGGATCACTCCCTTAGGCGATGTGGGATGTGACAATTTGGTATCAGAGCCTAACCCTGGCCGTGGTGTGCCGACGAGGACGTCGGGCCCCTAAGAGGGTGAATTGTCACATCCCGGCCCAGGCAGGACCACTTCTCGGGCCCGCTCCACCACCGTAGCACGATATAGTCCGTTTTAGGCTTACCATTCCCTCACGGTTTTGTTTTTGGAAACTCACGAACAACTTCCCAGTGAGTCACCCATCATGGGATTGCTCTAGCCCAAACTCGCTTAACTTCGGAGTTCCGATGAAACCCGAAGCTAGTGATCTCCCAAAAAGCCTCGTGCTAGGTAGGGATGTTAATATACATATAAGGCTTATATGATCCACTCCCCTGGGCGATGTGGGATGTTACAATCCACCCCCCTTAAGGGTCCGACGTCCTCGTCGGCACACTTCCGACCAGGGATTGGCTCTAATACCAAATTGTCACATCCCGACCCGAGGTCCACCACATCCCGGGCCCGCTCCACCACCGTAACACGATATAGTCCCTTTTAGGCCTCGACTACGCCCTCATGGTTTTGTTTCTGGGAACTCACACGAGAACTTCCCAGTGGGTCACCCATCATGGGAGTGCTCTTGCGCGCTACTCGCTTAGCTTCGGAGTTCCGATGGAACCCGAAGCCTGTGAGCTCCCACAAGGCCTCGTGCTAGGTAGAGATGTGAATATACATAAAAGGATCACTCCCCTGAGCGATATGGGATCTTACAATCCGCCCCCTTAGGGGCCTGACGTCCTCGTCGGCACACTTCCAGCCAGGGCGTGGCTCACTTCCCGGACCCGCTCCACCACCGTAGCACGATATTGTCCGCTTTGGGCTTACCATTCCCTCACAGTTTTGTTTTTGGGAACTCACGAGCAACTGCCTAATGGGTCACCCATCATGGGATTGCTTTAGCCCAAACTCGCTTAACTTTGGAGTTCCGATGGAATCCGAAGCCAGTGAGCTCCCAAAAGACCTCGTGCTAGGTAGGGATGAGAATATACATATAAGGATCACTCCCTTGGGCAATGTGGGATGTCACATACAATCTGTAGATGAAATTCACAATTTGTATATACAACTCTTACGTTTGTAGTTTTTTTTTTTTTAACTAAATGCAAGAAAAAGAGAATAATTACCAGAAAATAGTCTGGGACTCCATGCTAAAAACTTTTTTGGATAATTAAAGACCTCTGGCTGAAATGAAGTACATATTTTAAGAGTATGAATACTTTGATTGAGCTTGACATTGAACTTTGAAGCAAGAGATCACAATTTTGCATGCACACGTATCTTTCATTAGGGCTAAAGTACACTTAATTAATGAAAGTTAAATTACATTGAGACGATTTTTTAGGGTTGTAACAGAGATATTAGAGCTTATGATAAATGGAATGGTGATGATTTGATTTAATAATAAAAAATATTTAACACATTGTACAACGTATCGTTTAAAATTTATTGAAACACAATGTGAATTTGGTAATTTGGACTTATAAAGATTGACAAAAGTACAGAAATAATCAGAATTTTGGAAAGCAGATTATCAAACTTTCAAAATTTTGAAAGCTTTTGGATTAGTTTTTGTTCTTATATTCACCATTTATTTTTGGGAACTTTAACGAAAAGCTCCCGGTACTGTTTACTTTAACGAAAAACCATATTTTTACACTAAAAAGTCAATCCTGGCACTATTCACTTTACCCTTTATTTTGTCCTTATCATTAAAACTCAAAGTTTTCAAGCCTTTTTCATTAGTTTTCCTTTTATTTTTTCTATCGATTAAGAGGTTATAATTTTAGGAAAAAAAAATTAGTAGGTCGAAGGCCTATTCAAAAGAAAGATAAATAAATATATTTCAATTTGAAATTGGGCGTAATGAAAATGGGAGGAAAAAACTTTACATTCTTTTGCATCAAATATATTTCAATTTGAAATTGGGCGTAATGAAAATGGGGGAAAAAACTTTACATTCTTTTGCATCAATGAGGAGAATAGACATAAAGAGAACCACATGAAATTAGCTGTGCAAACCATTTATTTAATATTAAACTAATTAACATTAAAATCTTGAACTACATTACAATAGTTGAGATTAAGTTACTAAATCAAACGTTTTTTATATTAACAGAGAGAGTATATAATCAACAAAGAAACTAAAGAAGGTGCATATACATATATATAACTGTATATATATATATGTATATATATATATATATATGTATATATTAGTTGTCACATCCTGACCCGGACTTGACTCCGCCGTAGCACGATATTGTCTGCTTTGGGCCCCGACCACGCCCTCACGGTTTTGTTTTTGGGAACTCACACGAGAACTTCCCAGTGGGTCATCCATCCTGGGATTGCTCTCGTATAAACTCGCTTAACTTCGGAGTTCCTACGGAATCCGAAGCCAGTGAGCTCCCAAAAGGCCTCGTGCTACGTAGAAATGAGAATATACATATAAGGCTTACAGGATCCACTCCCCTGGGCAATGTGGGATCTAACATTAGTACTATGTTTGATGGGCTGGAGGAATACAAAAAACTGAAACTTTTCGAAAGCATAGAAACAGAGAGATGATACAATTGGAAGTAAAGTTTGAATCTTACCAAGGGGCTTTAAAAGAAGCACAAAAATGTTTGCTGATCATTTTGCATTTTGGTGAGTGGTATTATTAGCACTGCTTTTCTGTTTAACAAAAGTACAAATCTTATCAACAAAATTGTGATGCGTCCATTAAAGATTCATTATATTATTAGTGTAAGTAGTTAATTTGTAAATTTGTCACATATAGGATAATTTATAACGGTACGAAACAAAGGAATAGATGATATATGTGTGTGTATGTATATATATAGGTCACATATTAAACATTTGCCAGATATATAAAATTAAAAAAAACTTAACAAAGTTAAATTCTTTTCGTCCAACTATCACACACTAAACCTGTTTTGTTACTGTATTTATACAATTTGCAGTTGTGGATCAAAGCTGGTGAGAGAAATAGATTATAATACCTCTTTAGTTTACGGTTGTAGAAGCCATACGATCTTATGTCTGTTGTCCCGTCCTTTGATCCTTTTATAGTAAACAATCAGAAACTTCTATCATTAACTTTTCCAGTGCAGGTAGTAAAATGGAAAAAATTAGAACTCCCAAATTATATTGCTGTGTAATTTTGAATAATACCTACGTGCAACATTTCATGTAAAAGTCCTTCTTCCTCATACATTTGACAAACTTGGAAACAATTAGTCAAGTCACCTGGTATATTTGAAGATGCTGCACAGTAAGAGTACAATCCTAAAAACCACAAACATGCAAAATTCAAATCAAATCTGTAAGTCGTCTAACATTTTATTGATAACTGTAACATAATATACACAAAAAGTAAATTACTTGAAATTGCAACTGTCGTAGCAGCAAATGAACCAAATTAATCTGAAACAAAAACAAACCCCATTAACTAAGGGTTCTCACTTCTCACCGTACAAAAAATGACAGGGGAAACAATCCTAACTTTTTTTTAGACCCCAACAAAAACTTGCAAACTTTCAATAGCTAAATAATGAATATTAAAATCAAAAGTCTCATGAGGCATTTCCTTTAAAGATTCCCAGTTCTCAACCCACCAATTTGTTAGGCAACACACTGATCAGATCCAACTTGTTGGAATCAAGAAAAATAAATAAAAGAAAAAAGGGAAAATCCCCACAGATTTTGAAATGTACAGAATACCGCAGATGGGCAATTTGTAACAAAACCCCAAAAACAAAAGTTGGGGAAATAAGAAAGATCTAAATCAGATCCCATAAGATAAAAATTACTAAAAACGTAAGAAAATCAGTACCGTCCAAATAACATAAGAAAATCGAAATTAACCCTAAAGAAATTGGCAGAGAAGAATATGAAAAGGGAATACCTTTCGGACCTTTGAGTTGTTGGGAAAAAAAACCAACAGAACAAAAGCCTCCAACTCCAAAGATTGTTGTGGATTTTGAAGAGAGCAAGAGAGAGAGAGAAAATATCAGAAGAAATAAAGCAAGAGAGGGGGAACCAAAAGGGAGAAGAAGAAGAAGAAGCAGCAGCTGCAAAAGTGAAGCAGATGAAGAAGAAACAGAACACCCAGGTTTTTAAGAGATGAAATCGGATTTGAGGCAGAGAGAGACGGAAAGAAAAAAGCTGAAAAGAGGATTCCAGCGATTTCGTTCTTTAAAAATAATTTATGACAAAATTACCCTTGGATACTGTTATGCATTCTTTTTCACTGCTTTGAATTTTTTTTGGCCGAGGGGCATTTGCGTTCAATTTCTTTTGTCGAAGCCGCTGACACCAAAACCGGCCTCTGGCTTTATATATAAAAGATTAGCCAATTAATCAAATAATTATAGGAAAATTAATGAAAATGACTTGAAAAGTTTTAGTTTTAATAAAAAATCATGTTATAAGTTTTGTTTAATAAAAAATCATGTTATAAGCTAAACGGAAGGGAAGGCCGGATTTCGGCCGGAAAGTTGGACAAATTTTAAACGCTCATAACTTTGTCAATATTCAACGAAATCGAGTGATTCAAAAACGAAAATCATATTTCTCGAAGAGATGAAGAGAATGGTACCTTGCACGATGGCTAACTCGCCATGGTTTGGCCGTAAAACACCTCGAAAGCCTCGGAGGTCGCCGGAAACGGGGTAAGATTCAAAATGATATAACTTTGTCAATACTCAACGAAATCGAGTGATTCAAAAACAAAAATCGTAGTTCTCGAAGAGACGAAGAGAATGGTACCTTGTACGATGGCTAACTAGCCGTGATTTGGCCGAAAAACGCCTCGAAAGCCTCGGAGGTCCCCAGAAACTGGGTAAGATTCAAATGGATATAACTTCTTCAATACTCAACGAAATAGGGTGATTCAAAAAGGAAAGTTGTAGTACTGTTTCTGGAATGTAAAAATAAACTGTTTCTGGATTTTAAGTAACACTATTTCTGTAATTTAAGTCACTGTTTATGGAATGTAAAAATAAACTGTTTCTGGATTTTAAGTAACACTGTTTCTGTAATTTAAGTCACTGTTTATGGAATCTAAGTCACTGTTTATGGAATTTAAATCTCTGTTTATGGAATTTTAAGTCACTGTTTTTTTAATGTAAAAATAAACTGTTTCTGGAATCTAAGTCACTGTTTCTGGAATTTAAATCACTGTTTCTGAATTTTGGTTCTTTTCTTTCCAGAAACAGTCACTTTTCTAGAAACAGTGAATAGTCACTTTTCCAGAAACAGTGAACATTCATTTTTCCAGAAACAGTCACTTTTCCAGAAACAGTGAAAAATCACTTTTTCAGAAACAGTCACTTTTCCAGAATTAGTGAACATTCATTTTTCCAGAAACAGTCACTTTTCCAGGAACAGTCACTTAAACACCAAAGGGCTTGGTGTGGTTGCTGCTTGCTGGAGCTAAATGGAAGGGAAGGCCGGATTTCGGCCAGAAAGTTGGACAAACTTTAAACACTCATAACTTTGTCAATACTCAACGAAATCGAGTGATTCAAAAACAAAAATCGTAGTTCTCGAAGAGACGAATATAATGGTATCTTGCATGATGGCTAACTCGCCATGGTTTGGCTGGAAAATACCTCGAAATCCTCGGAGGTCGCCAGAAACTGGGTAAGATTCAAATGGACATAACTTCTTCAATACTCAACGAAATCGAGTGATTCAAAAACGAAAATCGTAGTTCTCGAAGAGACGAAGAGAATGGTACCTTGCACGATGGCTAACTTGCTGTTGTTTGGCCAAAAAATGCCTCGAAAGCCTCGGAGGTCGCCAGAAACTGGGTAAGATTCAAATGGATATAACTTCTTCAATACTTAACGAAATATGGTGATTCAAAAAGGAAAGTTGTAGTACTCAACGATACGAAGAGGAGGAGGAGGATGAGGATGAGGGCCAAAGGAGAGCCATGAGTGACTGGCTGGTGGTCGAGCTGTCTGTTGGTTTTGTGGGTTTTACTTTGTTCTGTGATGGTTTTTGGTTAAAAAAAGTTATAGGATGGTTTCTGGTTAAAATAAACTTAGTTCAAGCCCTTTTTATTAAAACTCCCAATAATTATTTCATCAATTAGCTAATTAATTAATTTATTATTTAATTATTCCTAATTAGCTTCAAATCATGAAGCTCATCCAAAATATTAACCAAGTGGCCAATCCTCCTCCTCCTAAAGGGGCCGGCCACACTCATATAAATACTACCTCATTCTCTCCAAAACTTAATTCTAACTATCTTGCAAAATTCTCCAAACACTTCTCTCTAAATTCTAACTTTGGCATCGGATGTTCTTCGGCCAAAGCTCACTCCATTCATCGTAGGTGCGTGAGGCTCTTGACCTTGACCTAATGTGTTAATTATTTTGTAGATGCAATTTTATCCAAGAATGAGAAGGTGGAAATTTGCATTCACATTAACATTTTCCTCCACAAAGCTCTCTTTTTGGCCATTACAAACCGAGACTGCCATGGTGCTGCTCCTCTTTTTTTTTTTTTTTTTTTAAAAAAAAAGAATTGCTAGGCCCTAGGTTAAGGCCCAGCGTCCTTCCCATGGTCCCATATGCTCGAATGCCTTTCCCATCTGCTAGGCCCTAAACCCTCATAACGATCCGACCCAACCCGATCATATCGAACTTTAACGATCTGATCCGTTTATTTTTTAAGTTGCAATTATCCTTGCAAAATATTAGCCAAATCGAAAATATTTTAGGCATCTAATTAAGTTCAAAGAAATTGACGAACACATTGTTCTCTAAGAAACAATAAAATTTCAACGTGATAATTAAATAGGCAAATGGTTTCGGATTAAATTGAATTTTTGCAAGGATAATCTATAAAGCGAGAATTACAAAATAGATAGTTCGGATCGTTGAAATTTAATGTGAGATGGATCCTACAACTAGTCCCCATTTTTACTCAAAAATAAAAATCCATTTGGATAAAAGGCCTGTATGTGTGTGTGTGTGTGTTGTACAAACATAATCCAATTGTTAAAGCTCAAATTTAAGTTTCAAATCCAATATTTTCTCTCCGGTTAACATTCTTGGCTCCAGTTTTTTCTCCTCTATAGACAAATAATTTATTTGTTTTGTTTATACAAAGATATTCTTCATCTAAGGGGAGAGGTATAACCTACTATAAGATGAGGAGGAATATTGTTAAGCCACATAATAAGTCAGGTATTTTCTAGGTATCTAACTTAAGACGTATCATTTTAAGTGAAGAAAAATACTCCAAATATTAAAACAAACTACTGTTTATTGGTATTCCTCTTCACTTGTAAGTGAGAGTTCTTAAGTTCGATTCTTATCAAAGGCGAATTTGAACCACATTATTGCTAAACCATTGTGAGACTAAATTCACCCCCCTTCTTTTTCTCTTTAGTATAGATAATATCGACTGTTCAACAAAAAAAAAAAACAAATCAACTCAGCCTATTACTAGTTTTGGATCCAAGTATAAGAACGTAACGACTACTTATAGACATCTAGGGTAGGTTTGCAAATGTTTTTAAAATGACTAAGTACACTTTTGATGAAAAGTGCTTTTGGAACAAATTCTTAGTAAAAATGCAAGTGAATCTTGAAAAAGAACTTAAAGTGTTTTATGCAAAAAGCACATAATTGGTGTTTCTTTGAAAATGCACTTCAAGTTCTGAAACCTAAAAGCACTTTCACTAAAAACGTTTTAAATTATTTTAAAACACTTCCAAATGAGCCTATATTGTTTGTTTAAAAATTTGATAAATGTAGCTAAATTACTTAATAATCATAGTTTTAAAAACAAAAATTTGTATCCAATAACAATTGCCGTACACCCAAAGAATGTAACATAAAATAGAAATATTAAAAATAAAAAAATAGTAATAATAATATACTCACAAATAAGTTTGCGTATGGGGAGGGGAGTTCCCGCGAGGGAAACTCGGGTCAACAAAACAAGGCGCCTCTTTTCTTTTCGCTTATCGGAGTTTATCAACCCGAACAAAGAAACCACCCCAAAAAATAAGAAGAGACTCGTGAAACGAAAGAAATCAAAATCCGATATTTCGAACCAGAAAAACAAAAGAAAAGAAAAAAGAAGGGGAAAATGGAAGCAGCGATGGGACTGATGCGGCGGATGCCTCCCAAGCACACCGAGACGGCTCTCTCCGCCCTTCTCTCCCTTCTCCCCCAGCACTCCTCCGATCTCCTCTCTCAAGTCGATCAGCCTCTCCAGGTTCTCCCCTGTTTGTTTCCCGAGAAAATCCAATCCATTCCAATTTTCACTTTCCATTTTCTTTCTCATAGGATTTCATTTTAGTCCCCCAAAAAAAATGTTCTCTTGAAATTATAAAGTCACTGTGTTGCTCAGATTTCCCGAAATTCAGGTTTTGTGCGATATGGAATACGGGAAGGAGTTCATTTTGTGTGAATATAACAGAGATGCAGACTCTTACAGGTAAAACCCTCAAATCTTTGTCAATTTTGATGGGTTGGTGTTAGTTTGTTGATATATTACACTTTAATTGCTACACTTTTTGGGGACATTTTAGAGGTTGCAGAGCTGGCTTTGATTTGTGAATCTGGAATGTTTGGTATATTTTGATTAATTAATTTATTATTTTGTTCATTTTCTGATTTAATTGGTGTGATTAGTGCAATGCATGTATAACTATGTAATCAAGTAGTTTCTTTTTTTCGTATAATCGTTTCTGTTCTGTGAATATGGATTGTCTATAGTGATATTTTTGTACTACTATATTTCCATGTAGATCACCTTGGTTAAACAAATATCATCCGCCGCTAGAAGACAGCAGCCTCCCATCTTTAGAGTTGAGGAAACTTGAAGTTGAAGCAAACGACATCTTTGCCATTTATCGTGACCAGTGAGGTCCTTTACTTACCTCGTTCTTGTGTTATTCTTTGCATTGGTTGAACTGTATAAAACAATTCCAAAAGGATTTTTCTTCCATAATTTTTCAACAAAAAAAAGGGCAAGAATGTGTCGAAAGTATCTTCCTGCAATTTTAGCATAATGGTTCAGTTCTTTGTTTCATTCGGAAGATCTCATACAGCTTGATTAACCAGTAATTTGGTAGGTACTATGAAGGTGGCATTTCTTCAGTTTATATGTGGGAGGATGATAATGAAGGTTTTGTCGGCTGCTTTTTAATCAAGAAAGGTATACTGCCTGAACTTTCTCCTAGGAGATGCAAAATTCAATTTACGTTCTGTTATATGTATATTTGCTGATTTTTATTTTTTGAGGGGATTCAGATGGCTCCAAGACAGGGCAAGGTCGGAGGGGTTATCTGCAGGAGGGGGCGTGGGATGCTATACATGTGATTGAGGTAAACTCTATTTGTCATGGTAGGAACAATGTACATCTGTGGTGAAGGTGTTCATGTAGTCCTGAAACTCTCCCCCCCCCCCCCCTTCACACTTACACTAATTGTCATTCAGGAACTTTTTTTTTCACATAGGTGGGTCCGGAGGAGGAAGGAACAGCTCATTACCGTTTAACCAGCGCTGTCATGCTGTCTTTGACTACTGATAATGAGTCATCAGGCACATTCAATTTGTCTGGATCAATTAGATGACAGGTAATCACACTTTATTCTTTTTCAATCGATGAATTTGATCTTCTGCACAATTTTGCTTGCGGAAACATTTTTTTGAGAGGTACAAACTAGTCGGTTCAGGGAGAAATGGTTTTCCCCTTCGTCACCCACATTTTTTCTCTGCGCTTCTTTTCTAAAAGTATTCAGTTTTCTTTTTGCATATTCTGGAAATTTAAAATTATGAGCACCAAATATATCTGGTTGAGTAATTCATCCAAGTGATCTTTATCTGTAAATGTTTCGAGATGGAATGGCATGTTCTAGCATCTAAATGGCTCTTAAGGCTTCAACATTTTAGTGAAAGTTATAGTGAACAACTCCTCTCTTTTGATAGTTAAGAGAAAAACTTGATGTACGCTAATGAAAGTGCTGTGAAATCTCTGTGAATCAATTTTGATTGATTGTGTTATATTGTTGGAGCTGATATGGTTTAAATTAATTGAGCACAACAATTGCTGTTTGAATGATCACTCAACATCTGTTTTTCTGTGCTGCCCTGCATTTACTATTTGTATGATATCCTGGGATGGATCAAGTACTCTTTCTTTTTGGCTTTGTAGATGAATATGCACCTCTCAATTCAAGAAGGCCATATTTGTAACATGGGAAGAATGATCGAAGAAATGGAGAGCAAGCTGAGAAATTCACTCGATCAGGTACTGTGCTTCCTTACATGCACACTTACGTTTCTACATCCTGCTCTACAGTTCCGACTACACAATGTTTTGTCAAGTTATGGAACTAAGAGCCATCCACGACCGCTGAAAGCATTGGGTTACCACGTACTAGATGTCTCACTAGCACTTGAACCACTGTGCAGTTGTGACTAAACAGTAAGGTTTACAAAGGGCTTCGTATATGTATGGTTGGAATTTAAATTGTCAATTGATCTGCTTATTGTAGGTTTATTTTGGGAAGACGAAAGAGATGGTTTGCACTTTACGACCACCATCTGAAGTAGTGATGAGACTGCCTGACAGCTGATGAGGCATATATTCTATGGCCTATCAACAAGGGAGAATACCAGTCACGCACCAGGTGTTGGTTGTCACACTTTAATGATTCGGGTTCTGCTGTACTTTATGTCATTATCTAGTTTTTGAAATGTTCTTTTGTTTTCAATTGTACCACTTGGTGGCCTTGTGCCATTGCGCACAGTAGAGAAGATGGCTGGTTTGTGAATCGAAAACGCCTCATGGATTTTGTATTTTCATACTCATTATCAATTGTGTTCTTGAGTTAGTAAAATCATATTAGCCATTAACCCTAAACCATGTACAATACGCCAAGCCAAAATAACAAACCCTAGCTAAATCAATCAGGTAGGTTGCTACTGTAACCATACAAGGACCAACGTCATATTAACATTTCCACAAGCACGGCTAGAGAGCTTGAAGCACCGTCTCCGGCATGGCAATGCAAACTGTTGCTCCCAGAAGAGTTCGAGGCGCCTCTTGCCGGAAAAGAAGTTTGGTTGGAAATAATTTAGGATCTTAACAGTTAAACCTCTCGTTATCGATTCTTTCTAGTTGTATTAATTTGTAATGGAATCTAAGGATTAATGGCTCGTTCTTAAACTCTTTCGCAGATCGAAAAAGTGGAAGAACGATGAATGATGCTGAACATTGATCCTATTAATGAAACTGTATGGATCATCCATAACATCATGAAGTGACATGAAAGCGGGAGTAGAAATCGAATCAACAGCCACCAACATTGCCAACAGCAGATATGGATATGTACATCTATCACCAACAAGCGATGTTGAGTAGCCAAGAGCTCTCCCGGTATAACTTTGTAATCCTTACAAGTTACACGATCCCCCTTCCTCATTAGAAGAAAATCTATGTGTTTTTGATGACCCACTCTTGTAGGTGATCACATGTTCTTCCTTCTTCTTAAAGAATGTGTTGGCTAAGAAGAGATCATATGCCATCGCAAAATCCAAGATGGCTTCCCCATCCTCGTTTCTCTCACTAAGGTCATGGCCACCATGAAAACCCCTATAGTTACCTGTCTCCTTGCCCACGTGTCCATTTAAATCTCCTCCTCTAAAAACCTTCTCCGTCTGAGCGATTCCTTGCACCAAATCTCTACGATCTTCCCAAAATTTCTCCTTCAAACTCATGTCCAACCCTACTTGGGATGCGTACGCACTAATCACATTGATGAGTTCTTGTCCTATTACAATCTTGATTGCCATAATTCTATCTCCTACTCTTTTGACATCTACAACATCTTGTGTCAAGGTCTTGTCCACGATGATGCCAACACCATTTCTCGTCCTATTTGTGCCCGAATACCAAAGTTTAAAACCTGAGTTTTCTAGGTCCTTTGCTTTAAGACCAACCCACTTAGTTTCTTGTAGGCACATAATATTTATCCTTCTCCTCACCATAACTTCCACTTCTTCCATAGATTTTCCCATTAAGGTTCCTATATTCCACATTCCTAAACGCATTCTACTCTCTTGACCTCCACCCTCCTGTCTTAGCTTCTTCACCCTCCCCCGTCTTATACGATCAAAGTACTTCTTTTGCTTGTCCGGCATAAAGTTGATGGGAGCAGGTGCTTCCAAACAACTTTGAGTGGAGTTGTTCGAAAAGAAGTTTCTATGGCCCATTTGCTTATTTAGCACTGTATTCGGGCGCCGATGGGGATACAACGACCCTTGCTCATTTATAACTGTGTTCGGGCCACACAGCACGCCACTTACGGGTGACGCCCTAGCTTTAGCGCAATTTCGTTTAGGATTCATTTTCATAGAGATTCGATGTAACCTAGGAGTGCCAGCTGTCGACTACCTGACGCCCTCCCCCTCCTCCTTTATCCGGGCTTGGGACCGGCAATGTAAGGTAAACTTACACAGGCGAAGTTAACTCCTCTCATTTGATAGTTAAGAGAAAAACTTGATGTACGACAATGAAAGTGCTGTGAAATCTTTGGGAATCAATTTTTGATTGATTGTGTTATATTGTTGGAGTTGATATGGTTTAAGTTAATTGAGCACAAGATTTGCTGTTTGAATGATCACTCAACATCTGTTTTTCTGTGCTGCCCTGCATGTACTATTTGTATGATATCCTGGGATGGATCAAGTACTCTTTCTTTTTGGCTTTGTAGATGAATATGCACCTCTCAATGGAAGAAGGCCATATTTGTAACATGGGAAGAATGATCGAAGAAATGGAGAGGAAGCTGAGAAATTCACTCGATCAGGTACTGTGCTTCCTTACATGCACACTGACGTTTCTACATCCTGCTCTACAGTTCCGACTACACAATGTTATGTCAAGTTATGGAACTAAGAGCCATCCATGACCGCTGAAAGCATTGGGTTACCACGTACTAGATGTCTCACTGGCACTTGAACCACTGTGCAGTTGTGACTAAACAGTAAGGTTTACAAAGGGCTTCGTATATTTATCGTTGGAATTTAAATGGTCATTGATCTGGTTATTGTAGGTTTATTTTGGGAAGACGAAAGAGATGGTTTGCACTTTACGACCACCATCTGAAGTAGTGATGAGACTGCCTGACAGCTGATGAGGCATATATTCTATGGCCTATCAACAAGGGAGAATACCAGTCACTCACCAGGTGTTGGTTGTCAAACTTAAGCGATTAGGGTTCTGCTGTACTTTATGCCATTATCTAGTTTTTGAAATGTTCTTTTGTTTTCAATTGTACCACTTGGTGGACTTGTGCCATTGCACAGTAGAGAAGATGGCTGGTTTGTGAATCGAAAACGCCTCATGGATTTTGTATTTTCATACTCATTATCAATTGTGTTCTTGAGTTAGTAAAATCATATTAGCCATTGACCTTGTGTGCCAAGTTATTTGATATTAAGCAATATCATATTAGCCCGTTAACCCTAAAACATGTACAATACGCCAAGCCAAAATAACAAACCCTAGCTAAATCAATCAAGTAGGTTGCAACTGTAACCATACAAAGACCAACGTCATATTAACATTTCCACAAGCACGGCTAGAGAGCTTGAGGCACCGTCTCCGGCTATGGCAATGCAAATTAGTTCGAGGCGCCTCTTGCTAGGAAAGAAGTTTGGTTGGAAATAATTTCGGATCTTAACAGAATAAACCTCTCGTTATTGATTCTTTCTAGTTTTGTGAATTTGTAATGGAATCTAAGGATTAATGGCATTCTTAAAGTCTTTCGCAGATAGAAAAAGTGGAAGAAAGATGAATGATGCTGAACATTATCTATTCTAAAATTGAGGAGTGAATTGACTGTAGCTTAGCTACAGTCAATTGGTTGACACTCGATTTCACGCTATTTACCACAATGTCACAGCCAAATGGCTGGTTGGGATGGTAGTTATCAAAAGGTATGAGGGTACTTTTGTCTCTGAACATATTTCAAAATATTTACGGTTTTACCAATCTATCATAAAATGGGCCCTTGATTTTGCATTATTTACATTTCAGCCATGGAGGGATTTCGGGGAGAGAGGCGTGAGATGGCAGGGGGAAGGGAGAAAGAGAAGTGAGGCTGCCAAAAAGTGGGGTTAGGGTGGATTTTTCCTCCTCAAATCAAGGGTTGGTGTCGATGATGGAAAGATTGAGAGGGATGGGAGAGACCCATTTCGCCTTCATTTTCCCCTTTCTCTCTCTCTCTTCTCTTTCTCTCCCTCGCAGTCTCCCCTCCTCCATACTCAATCCTCTGCTTTTCCTCTGATTCATGGTTGGGTGACTCGTAAAAATGCGTTGAGTACAAATTTGAGGTGGGATTTGGGTTTTCTCTGCATTAATTAAATTTTGCAATTTTTTTTCTGGGTTTCAATTAAGAAATGAATAAATTTAGTTGTAATTTAAAGTTTTGATTTTTTTTTTCAATTTTATTATTTTCTATGCAGAACAACTTTGATCTTCCACAGGACTACTTTCCGCTGCTTCCGAAAGATCTCCGTCTCGATGTGAGTAGGTTTTTTCCAATCTGTGTGAATTATCCAGTTTTTTTTTCCTGTCAAAATCCAGTTGTTGAATTTGATAAAGAATGTGACTTTGAGATGAGAGAGAGAGAGAGAGAGAGAGAGATTTTTCTCCGACTTCTTTTTTATCTATTAATATCGATTTTTTGCCGTTTCTAAATGATCATCTGTTTTTTTTGCAGTTTTCTGTGGATGTTTAGTTGAACATGGGGAAATTAAGAGTTGCTGCTCACAGAAAAACTGATGCGAAGTGAGATTATGTTTTTTTCCCCGTTTTGTTATGAATTTCTTCACTTTTTGCGATTTGATCGAAGATCTCTATATGAACCGTCGATTTTGAATTTGTGTTTAATTTTCTGTAAACCTGTTGATTTCATGTCCAAGAAATTCCTTTTTTGGGTATGTTCATTGTCCAAGTACTTAATAGGTTTCTGTATTTTTGAGAATCTGTTATTTATCATTTCTCCGCCAATGATTTTGACAAGCTGGTTTATGAGTTTCTCTGTCTTGATTATACTTATCATCAGTGTAAGAGAAAACAAATATATGACCTTTAGTTTGTATTCTTATATGGAATTGTGCAAGGTTGCCACTCTTTGTCCCCTTTCGATTGTGATCGAGTTTATTGTTTTGTTCTTTCTTATTGTAAATGTCATTTTATTTGTAAAGTTTAGTTTATAAACTGTACTTCTATTTACTTTTTGAGTTTGTTTGATTTATATGGTTCTGATTATAGAAAGTATTGTCATTGGACAAAAACTCTTACAAGCAAGCTGCAAATCTGTTCAAAGAAACCAAGGTCTGTTAATATAAAATGCTTCAGCCATTGGCAACGGAATAGTATGTACTGTTATTTCTCCATTCTATAGTCATATTAATAATGTTATGATGAAATGAGGTTTGAGGTGATCTTTTAGAATCCTTTTGCTGAAACACTTGCTTTAATTTGGATTTGGTCTAACTTAAATGCATTTCTATGTACTGCTTGAAGAAGCAAAGCGATTTTGGTTTGCTTTTGTTTTGTACTCTGGGTGTAAAGATACTTCTCTTCTAAGCAAGCTCGCTTATTTTTGAACTCTTTAACTGATTTGTGCCTGCAACAAGATTTTTTTGGGACTTTTTGCAGTCTATTTAACAGTATTAGGTCTCTATCCTGCATGTCACTAGGCTTATTCATTTTTCAATTCACATTGATCACGGATTTATAGTTGATTGCATTTCATTTTGACTGCTTTAAAGGGATTTTCATTGGCATGTCTGACATGATAAAATTGTGTCTTTTGGATTAATTCAAACAAAGTAAACATTTCATTCGTATTTGTGATCGTTGTTAATATTATAGTTACATGTCTACGAAAAAGGATTTCTTTTAATGAATAATGTGTTATTACCCTAAACGAGTTAACTTTGCTTAGATTTTGCTGCTTAGTATGTTATGTTCCTAGGTAACATGCATCTGAAATTAGGATTTGAACATTCTATTCCTCTGCTTTTTGATTTGCATATATGTCGAGTTTTTCTCAATTGCTAATGGATTTATTTTCTTTTGAAATTTCAGAAAGTCAAGTTGTGGGAGGAAGAAGCTGGTTCGTTGCCATTTTTAGGTATATAATAATGTGCCCTGATAGCATATTCAATGTCTATTTAGTTATATGGAGTAGGGCTGTTCACTCATCTATCCCTACACTGTTCACTCGGCTCGGTTGAATGTATACAAAAGTCAAGCTACTTATCTTACCTACACTGTTCACTCATCTATCCCTTTTGTTCGTTCATAATTTTGTTGAATTTTTTTTTTCAGGTTAAATGTGTCTTCGTTTGTGTAGTCTCATGCCTAAAAAACCCAATATATGCAGCAGGGCTGTTAAAATTGAGCGGATTTTTTTTTCAGATTCCAATTTTAGTTGGTTTCTGTAAAGATTGTAATGGTTTCCTGTTTTTAAACTCTGAAAATTTTACTTGGTTTGTTTTTAATTTTTAGTTAGGTTCTCTAAAAAATATGCCTTTCAGTGTCTGTCCTCTGTGTGTGTTGTTAGTTTGGGCTGTTTTTGGATTCTTAAATTGTGGTCGTTAATGTCATTTTTAGCTTTGAATTAAGTTGGAACTACTAATTTAACTAAAGTGTTATATGCTTACGTTACAAACCAGTTTATCATTTTCATAGAAAATAACTTCAATGAGGAGCGAACATGAAGCTGAGCTGACAGGTTTGCAGCTTCAGCATGAAGATGAGTGTGAGAAGATGCAGGATGAATTGGATCTTCAAAAGTCTAAAGTACATATCTACCATTAAATAATAGATATATTTTATACCTTTTACTTACGGAATGATAATTATCGCCGGAGGAGAAGCAGAGGGCATTACTGCAAATGCAGTGGAGAGTTTTGGTAATAAGCCACCAGAGGACCAAGAAGTGAATTCAAAGAAGGTTGGCTTTATAATAGATGACTCTCACTCTCTCTCTCTCTCTCTCTCTCTCTCTCTCTCTCTCTCTCTCACACACACACATCCACAAACACAGATTCAATTACTATAAGTTGTTTAGTTGCAGTTGATTGGATGTATTAGATAATCTTAATTTTAGTCCACATAAATTACTATGGCTGTGGAAATTGAACTAAAAAGTACATTTCTTTTTTAAAATTGAATTTTTTTATTTTATGCTACCAGGAAATAGGTGGTTGCAAATTATTTACTCCACTAATGAAGAATTTGTTAAATTACTATAAGCTATTTAAATGTTTAATTTCCATTTGAAAACTTGGGGAGTTCTAGGTATGTTGTTTATGGAAGAAGCTCAGTCTCAAATCCCTCAAACAATCTCTCAGTTGCCACTTTGTTTTCGTAGGTTGTGGAACTTGATTTTCTCTATCCGTGTGAATTTGTGCCTTAGGTTATGTTTATCTGCTAAGTCTGTATTTTGGAAATGCTTATTTGATGAATGCACTGGTATAATTGATCAATAAATTACTATGATCGGTGTGTTTTTGTGGAAGTGATTCATGAAGGTTCTGGATAACAGTTTTCGGGGTTAGATTTCTGAATCTATGGGATTTGCTGACAAAGAGTCTCCAATTTTAGGGAGGGGGAGTGAGACAGAGAGTGGGAGTTCATGGTAATGGTGGAGGATGCGCAAGATAGCGAGAGCCCTCTGAAGGAGGCATACGATATCCAGTCCCAGATTAAGAGTGCTAACTTCATCTCTCACATACCCTTTGTTAATTATTGTCCTTTTTATTTTTCAATTCATTCGATAAGTTTCGACTGTACAATGCACAAGCAAAACACAAAAGCGAATACACCAAATCTGGTTGATTTCTCAAGAGAGAGTCATCCAAACCAGAGTAGTGCCAAAGACTAATTGGAAAACTAACCATTGTCCGTACAACCAAGAAAATCACACTCCCAAATAGGTTACAAGCACTCATCCAAGTTCCAACAAGTACTAGAGAGCAGCAACAGTCTAGAACTCCCATTTCTTCATCTCCATGTCCACCGGAGCACTTCCCTCAAACCTTTTTTATTCCCACTTCCTTCCAGTTTGTCTTGATCTCCTAGCCCCCGTTTTCGTTGGAATTTAAACTGATCAGCCATCCATTTCTTCATCCCCATGCCGACCGGAGCACTTCCCTCAATCTTTTTGTTTCCCACTTCCAGTTTGGGTAAAGCAATGTCCTGTTCCACTTCCCCCAGCCGTCTCCTTTCTAATCTCATTTCTTGACGGAATCTCCGGATAAAATTTTCCACACGTACATTAAGTTCTTCCTGCGACAGCATTTATCCGGAAGAACCATCGCTTAATAAATATGTTGATAAAATTTTCCAGTTTGTGTAAAGAACTTAATGTAAGTGTGGAAAATTCTCCCTCAGTCCACACGTACATTAAGTTCTTTACATTAAATTCATAGATTTGATCTTAATTGAATAATCGATAAATTAAAATTTTATTAATTTATCAACATATTTTGTATTTTATTAAATACTATAAATTGTATTTAGTTTCTTATCTCAAACATGTAAAGAAATCAACAATTAACCATAGTTGTATACTTTTTTTTCTAGACTCTTCCATCTCCCTCAGTCCACACGGGTGGTTGTCCGCCCATGGCTTTCGATCTCAAAAAGCGTGCGAAGGGGGCCCAAGCCATGGGCGGACAACCACCCGTGTGGATTGAGGGAGATGGAAGAGTCTAGAAAAAAAAGTATACAACTATGGTTAATTGTTGATTTCTTTACATGTTTGAGATAAGAAACTAAATACAATTTGTAGTATTTAATAAAATACAAAATATGTTGATAAATTAATAAATTTTAAATTTATCGATTATTTAATTGTAGAGAAAACCAAAAATAAAAACAGGACAAACCTCGTCAGATGAAGTATTGCTTGGTACGGCACCAATCTCGTCATTGCTAGAGTATGCGTCACCGCCATCACCGTCATCCCAGACTAGATTAACCCCTGTTTTTATCACTCTCCCTCTCCCATGAGCCTCTGTAACTGGTGAAATCGAGACTTCGTCCCCACTTTGCAAATGGAGGACATCATTTGATAATACACTTTGCAAACGGAGTACACTAGCAGCTACCCAGCAGGTAGATTCTTCCCAGATGTGCAAAGCCTTACCCTTAGTAATGTTTGTAACAGTAAATCCCGGACAACATGTTTCGAAAATACAGCACACAGTCAATCCTCTAAAATTACGACCAATAATTTGAGGCACTTTAAAATGAACATCATTGGGCTCACGAATATCAACAAACTGGAACCACTCTGGAATATCATAAATTCCATTGAGAAAAATGTCACCATGTCCGCAAGAAGTCCATCCCTAGAGCATACCACGTAAAGCCAGATTAATTTCTATAAGCAAGTCTTAATTATGCATGCGTGTGTCATGAACATTTACAGTACAGGTGCCTCTGTGGGCGTGTGATAGAAAGAGGAAGAGAATTAGGCTCTCAGAGGGAGTTCTGTAGGATTTTCTTCCTAAAACTCAGCATGTACATGCCATTTTTATGCATAAGAAATACATTCTTGTACATACATGTTTTTGGCGTGTTTGTGTGGATATATGTGTGTCTGAGAGAGAGAGAGAGAGAGAGAGAGACCTGTAGGATGTTCTTCCTAAAAGCAGCAGTGAGATTGGTGCAGCCTTCCATATGAATCCTTCTCATAGTGTTTAACGACTTGTGCAAGCCTAGAATCTCAGTGAGTTTGGGGGACAGATTTAGATGCAGTTCTACCATACTCAACATTTCTGAAAAATTTGGCAGTTTTGCGAGTGCAATGCACTGATTCGCTCTCAAGATTTCCAAACTTCTTGGTAAACCTGGGATTTCAAGAAGATCTTTGCAATAACTCAAATCTAACATTTTAAGCTTGGAGAGTCCACTGAGGCTAGGTAGGCTACAAAACAAATTGCCATCAAGCTCCAATATTTCTAAGGAAAATAGACTCCCAAGATCCTTAGGGATGGAATCATCAGTTATATTGCAGTTTCCAAGACCTAAAAATGTCAACGAAGGGCGCAAAATATTACTTGATGGTGAGCCTCTCAAACCCCATAGAAATAAAGATAGCAGGTTCTTCAATCTTACAATTGAAGATGGTCCTTGGCTTATCATTGTATGGTTTGCTTTAAGTGTTGTCAATGATACCATCTGCCCCAAGCTGTCATTCAGTATTCTAAATCTTGAACAGTCATTAAGAATAAGAGTCTTAACTGATTTTGACTTATAGAAATCCCCTGGAAAATACTGAAGCGTTTTGCAGTCTTCAAGATTTACCAACGAAAGTTTTTCAAGATGCCCAATGGATGGGTGAATCTGAGACAGACTTCTACATTTTGCTAATATCAGTTCCTCAAGATTTGGGACTTTGGAAAAATCTGGTGATTGTGTTAGGTAATGGGAATGACTGAGATTGATGATTTTGAGATTCTTGAGCAACTGTTAGAAAAAGAAAATTAAATAAATAAATAAATAAAATAGAACACAAAATTAAAATTCAAATGGAAGAGACAAAGCAAGATATTGGTATTCACAGAAGCTGAAGAAAATAAAAATAATTTGTTTGAGAACATATCATACCACGTCAGTATCCTCCCAAACTCATATGAGTTTGCTATTGGTCAAATCAATAGCAACTAGGTTTGGTTGATCGAAATCGTCAGGTATGACCTTCAGAGGAAATCCATGCCAACATAACCATCTTAACTCTTTAGAAAGATTGTGGTAACTTCCCGTGAGCTTTATGTAATTGAGTTTGAGCAATCTCAGACTCCGCATGTTTCTAAATGATTCTGAACTGAAGCTACGTGCATCAAACTCTTGTGTATCGAAAGCAAGTCCTTCAACATCTTCCGTTCCCTATTACAAAACAATAAATAAATATAAAAAAATTAAAAAATATATAAAAAACAAACCACCACCACCAACAACAACAACAGAGGAACTAATAAAAGAGTTATTTGCACGGGAAAAGGTGATTAATTCATATATCAGAACCAGAAAACCTTGAATTGGATGGATGAACCACATGAGAGGTAGATAATTAGACAATATACGCAACTTTTATTATATATCTACTCTAATGTGCTCTTGTGTCTGGATAATAACCGTGGTGTTGTACTTACAACTGTCTACATTAGTTAGGAATCTTTAGCAAGCTTCTGTTACAGGTATCATAGTTAAAAAATTGTACTTAGGAAGAGCAGGACATGTGTGATTCTTTTATTTCATTTGAGATGATTCAAGACAATCGGCTCCTTTGTTGTCTCTTATAGGTTCCTTCCTCTGCTCTGATTTTTCTTTCCCAATCAACAAATTCTATTGTGCATTGTTGAAACAGTCAGCAAATACATTCTATTTAGCACGTGCATTTAAAATCAAATTTAATTGCAGAAGTACTTACAGATTCCTTCAGCAATACGTCTGTTGTATCTTCATTATGCCACAATCTACTACGTTTTCCAGGCTTGTCAGGGGATTCTGCACACATGATTTCTCTGCCCATGCCTTGAATCAAATCATGCATCATGAGATTGCCTTCTTTATCAACAGTTACAAGGCACTGATCTTGGAGTTCTTGAATCCCAATTTCTGGATAAAACCGACAGCCATCCAGTACTGTCATGACATAGTCCTTGTTCATTCCAGTAAAGAAACAAGAGATATCAAGGAATATAGCCTTCACGTCATCATCAGTTAGCCCATCATAGCTTATTTCAAGTCTTCTGTGAATTTCCCGATAAGGCTGTGATCTTTTCCATTTATCAAATACAGTTTCCCATTCACTTGTGCTTTTTGTCCATAGATAAGAACCTAAGACTTCAAGTGCTAGTGGCAAACCTCCACAGTAGCCAACGGCCTTTCTTGAGAGCTCAACATACTCTTCATTAGGATAATTCTTTCTAAAGGCATGCCAACTAAGTAGCTCAAGAGCTTCTCTTTCATTCATTGCTGGCAGAGGACATATCTTATCCACATTAAGTATCTTTAGCAAATGTTCGTTTCTTGAAGTTATAATGATTCTGCTCCCTGGACCAAAGGCGTCAGGTTTTATAGCCAAAGCATATATTTGTTCAACGCTGTCTAAATGATCAATTACGACAAGTACCCTTCTGTTGCCTAACCCTTGTTCTATCTCCTTGATCCCTTCATTGATACTACTTACCACTATGTAGGCTGGTTTCAAGATATCAGAAAGAAGTTGTTCTTGCAAATCAACCAGATCCTTTTCCCTCGCGTTTTGAACGAAACTTGCACTGTCAAAACTATGATGATGTCTGTTGAAAACTGCTTTTGCAACTGTTGTCTTACCCAGTCCGCACATACCCAAAATTCCAATTATGCGAACATCATTTGATCCTCCAACATCTAAATGCTTACTAATTTCTCGCACGCGAGAATCTATTCCAACTAGGCTGGTGGGTACCTCTAAGCATGTGGTGATGCTCAGTTTTCCAGTGATCTGAGAAATAACGTTCCTGATAAAGTTTCCTTCATGCCTGGTTGTTAAAATTCAACAAAGCAAGAGTAAAAATTATTATGCAACTTCAAGATTACATCAATCTTTCAGAAATTGATGAGTCAAAATCTCCAGATACCATTACAATTTCGTAATCTGGAATCTGGAATAATGGACGGGAAATTTAAAACACACCAAGTAAAGGAAATAAGAAAGTAATTACCCATCAGTTTCCCTAAAATTTAATCCGGCCAAAAGTCCAGCTTCCTTAAGAGCGTTTCTCCAGAGATGTACCTTTTCTTCCTTAATTTTCAGTTCATGTTTCTGGAACGCTTCCGCAAAACTACCACTCTGGTTCAGGACATCTGAGGGATCAACATCATAGAAAATTGGAAAAAACATCTGACCCAGTGTTCTTCTGCACTCCATGATCTTCACCAGCTCCTCCAGACACCACACGGACTCCGGATACCCTCGTGAGAAGACGACGACGGCAACCTTAGACCTTTCAATTTCTTGAATCAGATGTTCCGGAATAGCTCCATTACTCTTTTCTAGTTTGTAATCGTATTCGTCTCCGTACATGAAGACGTTGAATTGGTGGTCTTTTAATGCACAGTAGAGGTGGTCCGTAAAGGTCCTGCGTGTGTCTTCACCTCCAAAACTCAAGAACACGTCGTACACGCGATCGTCTTTGGAGGATGAAGCCATCAATGGTTACTCCAGGGATTTTTTGGCAGCACACATCAAATTTGAGATCTACAGACAACAGTGAAGGCAAAGCCAACCTCCGAAAAGAAAAGTGGGAACTGGTGGTAAGTAATGAGTCAATTACGATCGATCCACCCACCCATTTTTCCTTTTGATCCAACGGTATAAAAAAGCTCAGCAAGGTAGCAAATGTTTGTTGTTAGAGCAACTCCACCCCATTGGGGTAGGCCGGCACAAAGCTTGAAAAACAGCCCAGCCTGCCTAAAAAAATGCTCCAGCCGATCCAAATACGCTGGCAACCAGCCTAAGCCAGCTTCTAGGCCGGCCCAAAATGTGATGGGCTATGTGACGCCACGTTCGAGTCAGCATGACATCACAGGTTACTCCTCCTTTTTTTTTCTTTTTTTTTTGATTCAGGTGCAACATAGGGGAGAGTCGGGATGCCACATGGCTCGTTCTGGGCTGTTGGATTTCCAACGGTAAAATAAATTTGAAAATCAAATCCAACGGCTAGTGACGCGACACATTCTTTACCGTCTGATCTCGAGATCAACGGTCCACGATTTTCGCCCAAAAAACGAAAAAAATAAATACAAAATGATCAGAATTATGATCGTTGGCCACGTGTCCACATATGGGCTGTTGGATTTGAATTTTTCAAAAATCCAACAATTCAAATTAATTAACTTAATAAAAATTGTTTAAAAATACAAAAAAAAAAGTTTATTATTATTTTTTTCTATAAATACCTATCCATCATGTAGATCCCACATCGCCCAGGGGAGTGGATCATCTATGCCTTATATATATATATATATATATATATATATATATATATATATATATATATATATATATATATATATATATTCTCATCTCTACCTAGCACGAAGCCTTTTGGGAGCTCACTGGCTTCGGGTTCCGTAGGAACTCCGAAGTTAAGTGAGTTTGGGCAAGAGCAATCCTAGGATAGGTGATCTCTTGGGAAATTGCTCGTGAGTTCCCAGAAACAAAACCGTGATGGCGTGGTCGGGGTCCAAAGCGGACAATATTGTGCTCCAGTGGAGTCGAGCCCGGGATGTGGTGGGGGCTCGGACGGGGATGTGACATATCAACTTCCACCTTCCATCGGATAATAACACGTGGTGTGACAAGAATGGTTAAAAATCATATCCGAAATTAAAACTATTTTTTTTATTTTATAAAAAATAATAATATTCTAAATAGGCTAGGTTATAGCGCATTTTTTAGGAATGGGGATATATTTGTGTCAGCGCATTTTTTAGGGGTGGAGTTGTATTTGGCCAATTGGGGTCAATCACTATTTATTTGAGTAGATTAAATGGGCTGGGCCTGGGTGCTAGTGCATTTTATTTGAACCCAACTGAAAAAATTTGTCTACCAAACTTCCATATTCACCCTTAAATAAATAAGAAAGAAGAAACAATTTTATAAACCCAAACACAAACAGCAAAAATTTCTCTCTACACCCATTTTATCTAATCCGGTGAACCTAAACCTAATGCCAGCAATCCTTCTCCAAAATCGTCGCCACCCATCATCCCCTTACACTCTTTTTTTCTATTGTTATTATATGATGAAGAAAGTACCCTTTTTTTTCCATCGTATGCATTGAGTTATGATCTAGAGACCTTTTTACACACATTCTTGAGTTTTTTCTAGTTTGTAATCGTATGCATTAAGTTATGATCTAGAGACACCCTTTTACACACATTCTTATGACTCATTCCGTAACCTTTTTTTTTTAAGAATCCGACCTTTTTATATTTTAATTCATCATTATAGATTATTTTTACAAAAAATTAGACAACTCTAAAACCATTAAGACATTGAAATTTAGTGAAGAAAATGGATTTGCATACTTTTTTGTAGAAATGATATATAAGGAGGAGACAAAAGATTCACGGTTTGATCATTAAAATACATTACATAGTGGGCCCACATATCTTATCCACATTAAGTGTGTTTCCAGATCCTCCTAACCATGCATACATATACATATGGATATATTTCAGAAGTAACCTATGGGCTCAAAGTCCCTGCAGATAGTGTATTATTATGCTTATTAAGTTTCGAGAAATCAAACCTTTAAGTATGTATTTAGGAAGTTTTGGGAAGTTAGTACTGACACACCCCAGCTTGGTTACCTAATTGGACATCAAAATTGAGGAATGCTGGCCGACACCCCAACGAATAACAAAAGCCATAACATACAGTGTCAAACCATAGTTTTTTTAAATTAACTAAGCGGAAGAGTGCAAAATACGGGAATGAAAAGCACAGTTAACACCAGCAAGGAATGCCCTGCGATGCTGCGGGATTAAAGTCGTATGAAAACTTTGTATACAATACCTCAACACGTGTATGTTAAAATTGTGATAAGATAGGAAGAGATCCCCTTGTTGTATGTAGCAAGTGTGATATCTTCCATACTCCAATGACCATTCTTCCAGTTCAGTTTACGCTATTAACTTGTTTAGGTTATCCACATAACCTCTAAGGTGCTTCCCCAAGTGATACCCTAACGTCTCCTAGCTCATATGTGGTTCCCACACATCCTGCTTAAAACGAAACATCAAAACAAAGTGTCAAATTTTAAACAACATAGCTCAAATTTGACATCTATCACAATAGATAAACCCAAAATTCATTCCAAATCATTAACTTCAAATTTTGACATCAATCACAATATACTGCGCAAACCAATCATAAGCACATTATCATATGGTCTCATAGAAAGCAGCTAAATGAAATGAAGAGCATAATTCTTCAGTTAATTTCTTCAGTCACATAAACATACACATTACAACAAATAACATTGCAATCTTGTGATTAAAGGACGAATACTATTCACATAAGCATGCAACTTTGTACAAAATATGTATCATGCGAACAAATAGAATATTCCCTAGTTATATGATCAAGCTTTGTTCCTTTACAAAATATGGAGCATGCTACATATTGTATTGGAACTCCATTATACGATCTGAGTTGGATCAGAGTTGGAAGGCCTTGATTGGCATTTCCTCACGAAAGAAATCTGAAACTAAGAATTTTAGACGATTAGACAGATTGCAAAAGTAACTGCCCTAGTCTATATAGAAAATTCTTCCTCCACCAGTCCGAGTTAGCCACTGCTTTAACAAAAAGAACCAAGCATACATTTGGTCCACTTTTGACACACACACACACACAACAAACAAACAAACAACAAACAAAAACAAAAACAAAAAAACAAAAACAAAAAAAAACTTTTGGTCCACTCGTTCTCCTTGTATGACACTTAAGGAATGTGAAGTTCTAAAGAGTGAAAAAATAGCCTTGAAAGATAGATACTATTGGCTGTCTTCTATTGTAAAAAATTGTCCCTCATTTTAAAAAATGAGCTTGTCCTCGATTACCCCCTAAGATCTCTCCATACCAAATGAGTATTGTTCTCTGAAAATTATTTAATCAATTTTTCTTCTTTACGGTGTTACAGAAATAAGCCTTCAAAAGTCATTCGATCTAAAATGGAAATAATATAAAGCCTAACAGGAATAAATATAATCCAAAGGAAAAACTTGAGCCTAATGCCTTCAGCCAAAAGGAAGGAAGACCAAAATTTTCACACTAGGTGACGCACCCTGACCCGGAATGTTCACTTGGACTCCGAATCGAGTCGTGCTAGCTGACACCAGGAAGGTGACGAAGCCATAAAGTGTAGTGATGTGGAAAATATGAGAAAATTTAAACCTAAAGTGACTAAATGCAAAGGTCCACATGTGAGTAGGATTGAACTCAATTCACACATGGTGTCAAAGCATAAGTAAAATACAATAAAAGTAAAATAAGAGTTATACCATCCAAAGTAATCTCCTATACCAAAATTTGCCAAGAATCCTCGTCGACATGAAAGCTCTGTCACTAAAACCTGGAGGAGCGAAAAACAAGGGCGAGTGAGCCTAAAAATGAAGCTTTGTAAAACTTTTTGAAAACGTAATAACCCCTCACCGAAACAAGTATAGTTTCCAAACATAACATATTATGTATAGTATGAAAATACTTACTATAAACAATAATATCATCGAGAATGCAATACTTCATCATATTTCGTAAATAAACACACAACGTTCGGTAATTATAATATCTCGAATAAACAAACAAATACTAAAAGGTGCTCATCGACGTATGCTGACACACAAGTTCATGCAGAGGTATTCTGACACGAACAAGACTGGGTGTCATAATGATTTACGCTCTAATACTACCATCGCGTGAAGACTTGCGCTATGCGCGTCACATACGAGTCATAATTGCCTAAAGCAATCTAGGACAGGACTGGCACCTACAATGGATCCAAAGTGAGCGTACGGTGCGATGTGAACATACACGTGAAGACTAGCCCTAGCCAGAGCGAGTACTAACACCAGTGTAGCACACGATGAGTAGATAACATAATTATGATCATGTAACAGTACATCGATAATTCTAGTCAACATAACACTATTCATGGGCACAAATATAATTAAGGCATCCCATAATAGTACGCTTACCTGTGCATCCCGCACGATTCAGAATAATTTCATAATTCTCAACATTAAGACCTTTCTCATAAACATTAATTTAATTATGGCAATCACGCAGAAAATTCATTATTAAATATATATGTGGAAACTAAACAAATATATATACTATATAAAGAAAAAACCCACTCACAAATACTTGTGAGGTTGCAACCATTCGATTTAGGAAAGCCGCAGTCTCCGATATTAATCGCACATGTTTGGAGTTCAAAAGGTGGCCGGAGATGGCTGAACAATGCCTGCGTCAAAGGTAGCTAGAAACTCTCGATGAGACGAAGATAATGGTAACTTTCTCGACGGCTGACTTGCCATGGTTTGGCCGAAAAGTGGCTGGAAAAGTCATGGCCCAATTGAGTTTAGATCCCAACAATCCGGAAGGCAGTTCGAGGTGAGGTTGGGTGTTCTGGGTTTGTGGGGGTGAGACGAAGCTCGTGGTGCTCTTGGTTTGGGCGTTGGTGATCGGAAATTTGTGCACCATGTGTCCACAGTGAGAAAGTGGGAAGAGAGAGCGTGAGGGAGGGAGGAAGAAGGGAGAGTTTGAAAGGAGAGAGAATTTTGAGTGGGGTGTGGGCCCCACCAAGGGAAAAAAATCTTCAAAGAAGGTAATAAAATAATCAAAGACCAAGAATCAAAAATGCAAAATTACAAAGTACCATCATTTTCAGTAAAATTTCAACCATAACTCTAATTTCGATTCCGCTTGCACCCACGCGTTCGTAGTAATGAGTACTACACGAATACGCTAAAATAGTAGCTTGTACACATCACAAAATGATGATCAAAGAAGGTCAACAATTTCACCTCAATGGGCATTTTGATCAATTCACACTTTTCAAATTAATAAAGCCGTAAAATCAAGGACTGGTTGTTACACCAGGTCCCAATGTGTTTGATAAAGAAAGCTCAAAACAGAAAGAATTATTTAAAAACTGTGCATAGATGGTCGACTGTGTTCAAAAACAGACTCTAGCAAAGGAAGGTCTATTTTGAAAAGCTTTCTCCTCTATATTATTTCGTGACCTTCTCAACTATATCCTAAGGTCAAAAAAGCGGAATTAATAAGACATTTAAGCAAACTGTGGACGTTAGCGGAAAAAAGAACATGAATGGAACTGCATGCTAAACACGTAAGACATGGTAAGCCTTGGAATGGGAGTGAGAACTTACTATTTGCTCATCAATGCCAAATATGTCACAGTTTATTTTCCACACTGGATTTGTCAGCAACTCATAAGCGTATTGAATCTGCACTTACATCCAAATGTCATTCTTAGATCAAAAGTATCAATGAAAGAACAGAGAGCAAGCCAAAATACTAACTACGAAAGCTACCCATTCTAAAAGCATTGAAACAGTTGTTATCATATTACTTCTATACGAAAATAGTGAACAAAAAGCTCACACTTTAAAAAACAAAATGTGTCTTTTACTTGCTATCAGTTCCGTATAATTGTATGCTATTCTATATAGAAATCGTGTAACGTATTCACAATGTTAGTAATAAAAAATGCCCAATTCAACCTCTTTTGCCCTAGTTTCTTTGGTAAAACCATATAATTTTACCATCTCATAGCATATGTGATAAACAATTATTTTTAGCTACGCCCCTTGGAACTAGATTTTAATCTCATTTTGCTCCCTATAACCCAAAAATTGTTACTTTACTCCCTAAAACTCAAAATTCACTCCAGTTTGCCCCCTATAACTCGATTTTGATCTCATTTTGCCCGTTGAAACTTGAAAGTTGTCTCTATAAAACTCAAAATTCGCTCCACATTGCCTTAAAATTTGTTGATTTCTTATGTACGTGGTTTTGATTTGGGTGCGTCAGGCTAATCAATTTCTTTTTTATTGTATTTTTCATCTCTTTAATTACCTTTAAACTTAATATTCTCTGATTATTGAATGTTAAAGCATAATGGAGATTTATAATCAAATTTATTTCACATGTAGCATAGTTTTATTGGGAGTTGGGTCTCACACATGTTTTAGGAGGGGACCTGTAAGTTTTAGGGAGTGGAGAGAATCCACAAGTTAAAGTGGGACGAATTTTGAGTTTCAGGGAGTAAAGTGGTGACTTTTGAGTTACATGAGGAATAGTGAGATCAAAATGGAGTTCGAAGTGGCATAGCTAAAAATAAGCCTTTGATAAATCATGCTACATGAAGTTTTCTATATACATGTAACAATAAAACTGCACCCCGTGGAGAAACCACATAATTCACTAACCTTGATAAAGTCAAGAAGTACCTGCCTGTTTGAATTCCTGAAAAAAAAAAAAAAAAAAAAAAGCATGAAATTTTGAAGCATTACAAAGTGTGCTTTTTAAAACTTGGACACAGAACCTTCTTCTTCTTCCGGAAATTACCAAAACTGATCAAATTGTGGAATTCCAATCGTTGAAATGACATACCATACTGAAGAAATATTGTCGTATGCTTCCCACTTCTTCAATGGAGCTATAACTCCTTATACCAAGAATGCAACAATTCAATCAAAAGTGAGACCAAGTTTATGCAAAGTAAATACATACACGATAACATTATATTTGACAATATAAGACATTGAATCCCCCCCCCCCCCCCCCCCCCATTAAGAAGCTGCATATAAAAGTACCTTCTTTAATTCCTCTGGAAGACAACCTTTAATAAGACCAATCGTCTTTATGGCCATTGTGTGTCAAATTATCAATTCAAACAGAGCTTTTCCTGCATATCAAAGTGTTCTATTAGCTTCCATCTTATTGAATTCCAGCACGCTAATCTTATGTTGTTTGCTGAAATCTCATCAAAATGCTTAATTGCAATAGTCTAATCATATCAAAGTCGACGAATTCAGAATATTAACCATCACAGCTGATGGCATTAGAAAAAACTGTTGAGCAAGAAAAATAAACACACCCAAGAATCAAACAGTAAAATTCAAGGAGAAGAAAGCTCAAAAGCTGCAATCTTTAATAATAATATATAACTAAAAGGCTCTATAAACTTCAGCAGTTAGAAGATCACATCAGCAAATGCATCAAAAGAACAAAAAATTATATGAAAATTACAAAACCTAGATGAAAGGAAAACAAAAAAGCATCAATAAAATGAGAAACAAGAACTCACCTAAGAATTAGAGCCCCAAGAAAGCTACAGGTTGATTTGATATGCCAAACTGCACTGCTTTTATATATCAATGTTTGAAACAATCTTTCAAATTTCTAAAAAAATAATAATACTTTGAAATAATGAACAGAATCTCCCTTTTGGTCCAAAAGAGAGAAACAAATAATAAAAGAACATAACCAATAACCCTTTAAAGCCAATTATATGTGGGGGTGGGGTGGTGGGATCACAAAAAGTCCAAATTTTTTTTGCACCACCCATGAAAATTAAACATTGACATTGATTCACAGGAGAAGAATATGGACAACGACAAAGATGGGATGCGGGGTGGATGAGAATAGAGGGAATAGACACAGACCAAAAATATGGCAATATATATCTAGGACACAAATAGTTGCAGAGGCGTGGATTATACCTTTTCATCTTGGATTTGAGAACTTCGTGGCCTCCGCCTTATTTTTGAACACCAGATTTGAGCTCTGTGGTGCTCAAATTAAATGGTTCACCCAGGCATGGGCTTCAGATCTCACTAACTCTCTGCAGGCATGGGCTTCCTCCTCAATTTCCGTCATCTTCTCTCTGCACTCTCTCCCTCCTCCTTCACTCAATCAGGTCAGTGGCAACCCCACCCATGCTCACCAAATCCCTCAATTGCATCGAAACCCAAACACCCCGAATGCCGAATGACAAAAAGGCCTCTGCCGATTTCCAATCCTGTTCGTTGGATTTGGAATGTAGACAGGGCAAAACGTCATTTAACCTTCACGCCTTTAACCGTTTCAGTGGTGCCAATTTCCAAACCACCACCGAAGCTCACTTCCCGCCCAAAATTCAACAACCCAAAACAGACCTAAGAGTGCCTAATTCTTATCCAAGCTGAACAGTACAATTTACATCCCGACTTTAGAATAGATAAATTGCAGTAGAGAATATTCCCATAACGAGTAGGATGGATATTATAAAACTAATAGGACATAGATTGACATCCTTGTCATGCTCACTTGAACATGCCATAAAATTGGCTGATTCATTGACTAATTTTTCCTGCTCCAGGTAAACCCCTATTTTCTGCACCCTCAGATGCATATCGTCAGTACTCCCGTGTCCTACAAAGTGGGCGTCAACATTTATCCTGTCCCCACCGTTCACATTGAGCTTATTGTTTGATAAACGTCCCAGCCAAATATAACTGTCATGGTGATCTATTACGGTGGCATACATTGGAGGGCTGGAAATCTCAGTTTCTTTGGTACGATTTTCAACACGGATGCGAAGAGAATCACCAGATTGGGAGTCATCTGAAGAATAAACGATGCACAGAGTCAATGCTTTTGCATCATAGCCAAAACATTGCGGCACAACTATTTCATCCTTAGGTTCAACGTTTGTAAACCCTGATGGAAGATCATATCCAGGGAGAAAAAGATCACCATTTCCGCTCACGGTCCATTCCTATACCATGGAGTAAGATTAGTACAAAAAGTTAATACAAGCATGTATATATAAGCTGTATACGGATGGGTGCAGAGAGAGAGATGACCTGTAGGATTGCTTTTTTAAAAGCAGCAGTGAGATTGGTGCACCCTTCCATATGAATCCTTCTCATGGTGTTTAACGACTTATCCAAGCCTAGAATCTCAGTGAGTTTGGGGGAGTGATTCAGATGCAGTTCTACCATAATCGACATTTCTGAAAAATTTGGCATCTTTTTCAATGCAATGCACTCATCCGCTTTCAGGATTTCCAAATTTGTTGGTAAATCTGGGATTTCCTTAAGCTTTTTGCAATTCGCAACAGATAAATACTTAAGGTTCTTCAAGTGTACAACAGAGTAGTGAATCTTGGACAAACTCTTACAGGCTTCGAGTATCAATATCTCAATATTTGGGATTCTTGAAAAGTCTGGTGATTGTTTCAGGCGATCACAATAACCAAGATTGAGAAACTTCAACTTTCCAAGTGACTGTGAGACAAAAAGGGAAAACAAATATAAAAAATTCGAATAGAAGACAGAAAGCATGAGTTGGCATTTAAAAAAACCTGGTGAAAAGAATTGATAGTTCGGTAGGGTTTGTGTTGTACCACGTTGGAGTTCTTCCAGACTTGTATTTTGCTACAACTCAGGTCAATGTCAACTACGTTTGCTTGATTAAAATATTTTGGTATGTCCTGCAGAGGAAAGTCAGACAAACTTAACCATCTTAACTTTTCAGAAAGATGTTCACAGCCTCCAGTGAATTTTACGCCTTTTATTTTGAGAAATCTCAGATTCCGCATATTTATGAATGCTTCTGTACTGAAGCTAAGCTTGTCAGGTTCTGGAAAATCTAGAGCAATTCCTTCGATTTTTTTGGTTCCCTGTTAGAAAGGAAAAGAAACTGAAGTAAGACAAGGGTTATTTGCTTAGACATTAACCGGTGCAGAGCACCAGTACTGGATCAATGACATACGAGTTTGCTTAGACATTAGCTTTGTTTTAACAATCAAAATTAGTCATCTGTACTACAGAGATAATTTTTATAATTCAGTAAATAAAATATCTTTTTTCTCCTTTATTACGAACATGTATTAAATGCAATTTGGTTGAGGATGTACTTACACATTTATTCTTCAATACGTGTTCTACATCTTCATGATGCCACAATCTACAACGACTTCCAGGCTTCTTGGGGGATTTTGCACGTACGATTGCTCTGCCCGTGTCTCGAATCAAATGATGCATCATCAGATTGCCTTCTTGATCAAAAGTTACAAGGCATCGCTCATGGAGTTGTGTAATTCCTATTGCTGGATTACAGTCACACCCATTCAATATTGCCGTGACACGGTCCTTGTTCATTCCAATAAAGAAACAGGATATATCAAGGAATATATCCCTCACCTGGTCATCAGTAAGCCCGTCATAACTTATCTCAAGAATTTTGTGAATGTCCTGATAAGGCTGTACTGTTTTCCATTTGTTCAATGCACTTGTCCATTGACTTGTGGGTTTTGTACATAGGTAAGAACCTACAGCTTCAAGTGCAAGTGGTAAACCCCCACAATAATCAACAGCTTCTCTTGAGACTTGGAGATATTCTTCATTAGGATAACTATTTCCAAAGGCACACTGACTAAGGAGCTCAAGAGCTTCATCTTTATTCATTGCTGGCACAGAACGTATCTCATCCGCTTCAAGTGTCCGTAGCAAATGTTCGTCTCTTGTTGTTATAACAATTCTACTTCCTGGACCAAACGACTCACGTTTTATAGCTAATTTATGTATCTCTACCACACGGTCTATATCATCAATTATGACAAGAACCTTTATGTTGCCAAGTCTTCTTTTTATCTCCTCGGTCCCTTCATCAGCCGTACTCACCTTTATGTGGCCCGATCCCAAGATATTAGACAGAAGTATGTTTTGCGAAGCAACCAGTTCTTTATCTTTTCTCACATTTGGAAGAAAAGATGCACCATCAAACTTGTGCTGGTATTCGTTGAAAATAGCTCTTGCAATTGTTGACTTACCTAGTCCGCCCATCCCCAAAATTCCAATTATGCGAACATCATCTGATCCTCCAACATCTAAATAATTACTTATTTCTTTCACACGAGAATCTATTCCAACTGGATTCCAGGCTACACTTAAGTGTGTTTTCTTCAGTAATTCAGCAATCTGGCAAACAACTTTCCCGATAAACCTTCCTTGATACCTGGAATTAAAATTCATTACTAAGGAAAAGTAAGATTTACTATGAGAATGAAGGATTAAAATGTACCAATATACTTGAGCGGTAGATTAACGTGTTTATTTTCTTTTGATGACACATCATTTGGTTTGCAAATTTGGTTTAAAATTTTGGTCCCCTGGCATTACCGTATACTAGTTAAACTTCTACAAACACTCATCAGCGCACGCACAGATATCTAGTGAGATGGATCAAGCGTTTACAATTAAATTTTGAAAAACAAAAACGATTTAAAGAATACTTTGTTAAAGGAAATATTTATTACCCTTTATTCACCCGAAAATGCTCGCCGCTCAACTGTGCAGCTGCATCAAGAGCATTTCTCCACCTCCGGACCTCTTTTTCCTTATTTTGTTCATGGATCTGAAACGCCTCTGCAAAACTACCAGTCTGATGCCTGACATCTGAAGGTTCAACATCGTAGAAAATCGGAAAAACCAGTTGACCCTGTCTTCTTCTGCACTCCATGATCTCCACCACCTCCTCAAGACACCATCTGGACGTCGCATACCCCTCTGAGAACACGATGGCAGCAAGTCTAGACCCCTTGATTGCTTGCTTCAGTTTTTCTTTTATAGCATCCCCTCTAGGTAGTTCGTCCTCGTCCAGAAAGACATTGAACTTCTTGTCTTTTAATGTACAGTAGAGGTGGTCAGTGATGCCCTTGCGTGTTTCGCCTCTAAAGCTCAAGAACACGTCGTACTTGCTGCACGTGGTATCCATCGATCCGTTTGCAAGTCGGCGATTCTCTGATGCTGATCGGAACTGCAAATGGCAGCAGGGGCAGATGGTTTTTGAATCGAACTAGGAAAGTTCAGTCAACTACACACCGTTGACCGTTTCCAGTCCACCCCCAACCCCACCAAAAAAAAAGTTAAAATATTAATATATTTTTTTAATTTTCACTGTTAATTCTAAAATAAATTCTAGGATAAATTATACAAAACTACCTCAACTATTAGTATCACGACACTTTCATACCTCATCTTTTAAAATTGACAATGTCATACCTCATCTTATGAATTTGTGTCAATGCCAGACCTCTGTCAAATTTTCTGTTAATTTTTCCGTTAAGTGCTAACGTGCCTAGAGATGGAACCCATTTTTTATTAAAAAATTAATTAAATATTAAAAAAAAAAACCAAAAACCAAAAACCAAAAAAACACCCATCAACCTGTGTCCCTCCTCCCCAAAAACCTAGATCCCCTTCTCTTCCACCCAACCCTATCTCGCATCTCTTTATCGTTATTCTCTCTCTTTTCTCTCTATTCTCTCTCCTTGCAACCTGCATCCCTAAAATCCCAAAACCCAGAAACCCTTCCTATCATATCTTTTTCTTCATATTGACAAATTTACAGGCAGGGAAACCCAAACTTTAGGTTCTAAACTAAATGTAAGATCAATCTAACTAACAACCGAACAACCAATGTTCGCAGAACAGCAACTCAGTACCACACAAAAACCTTTCTTGTGCACTGTTGTCTCGGTTCTTGGTTAGCTATCCCGATTTCCTTCTATTGGTGGACATAACTACGACAGAGCTCAAGAAATCAAGGATTTCGACAGCACAAAACTCAGAGTGAAAGGCCTCGTTAACTCTGGTCTCACTTCCATCCCCCGCTTCTTCATCCACCTACCCGAAACTTTACTGGATACCAAACCTGATTCCCAACAAACACCGATCCCCACCATCGACCTCGTCAACTAGCACAGTCCCTTGGGGTTCGCGATTGTCTCAACGAAATAGCATCTCGACGATGCCGATTCCGCCCCCATTGTCGCTTGTGAAACTGGTCGCAGTTGTAGATCCGGAACCCGTGGTCCGTCCCCACGATGAAGCAGGCATGGTCTTGGTTCAAGCAGACGTGAAAGAGCGACAGAGGCGAGCGGGGTGCCGGAAGGGCAGACTCCGAGGGCGAGGAGGAGAAAGGGATGTTATGGCTAGAGTTAGGGTTTGGGGGCGATTGGGGGTTAGGTTGTCATCACTAGAGTCAACGACAGATGTAGGGTTGTCATCGGGGGGATCGGAGAAGAAGGTTGAGGGGAACAAGTGGGAAGGGTTTTTGTTTGGAATTTTAGGGATGCAGTTTACAGAGAAAAAGAGAGAAGAGAGAAAGGCGAGAAAGAGAGAGAGAGATGATAGATAGAGGGTTGGGTAGGAAAGAAAGGATCTGGGTTTTTGGGAAGTGGGGGACGCGGGTTGATAGGTTTTTTCTGGTTTTTTTTGTTTTTTTTATTTTTTTAATTTATTTAATTTTTAATAAAAAAAAAGGGTCCCGTATCTAGCCACGTCAGCACTTAACGGAGAAATTAACAGAAAAACTGAACAAATTTGTAAGACGAGGTATGACATTGTCAATTTTAAAAGATGAGGTATGAAAGTGTCGTGACATCAATAGTTGAGGTAGTTTTTTGTCATTTACCCTAAATTCTACTACGATATTTCCCTACTCACTATTACTATTTCCTCAACAACGAAATTTCTTCCGACGATAATCCACAAGCAAATAAATGACCATCCAAATGCTCTGTTGTGTGATTATACACTTCATTAACTAATATATAATCATTATCAGTTACTAGTTTCTTACCCTTTAATTCAAAATGGCATCTACACTTTTTTGTTATATAATGTCTTCCATCCTTATTCTTATGTCCTTTTTTGCGAATTTGGCTGACGTACCATCAATTCCTCTTCACACTAAATGTAAATTTAGGACTCCTAATATCTTTTTTGCACTTAATCTAATATTATATATCTTTTAAAGTCTTTATCTGTCATTTTATAAATAAGCAAACTTATAATTAAAAATTTCATTTAAAAGTGATGGAATAATAGCACTCTTATTTTTTTGATCTAGAAATAATAGCACTCTAAAAATAATAGAAAAAATGGATATAAAAGAAAGTTGAAAACCCAACTATAACGCCACCCCGGTATGGGGGCATTCCTCATACCAGTCGTCACCACCCCTGGCCTTCTCCATACCACGCTTCACCATCCACCCATCTCTCTTTATTCTCTCCGTGAAGTAGAAACGAGCAAAAGAAGTTAAGGAACGAGTCACCGAGACCAATTGATCGACAACCATGTCCATGGAAGTCACAGATAGAGTTCGGTATTGGATGCGCCCCGTACATCTCCCCCTGAATGTATGGTGAAAGTGATGATTAGCTTGACAGATACCTCTGCGGAGCCTTTACTTAAGTTCACAGGTTATCAATCATAACTAGATAAATGCTGGGCACGCCATTGTTGTCCAAGACCAATAGATTATGAGTTATTCAGGTATGATTAGTGTTGATGCAAATTTCCGTCGTCTTCAGTCTTGACGAAAATGTACATGCAAAACAATAAACACCTTTGATCAGAGACCTAAGCCTCACGCGCCCACGAGGTGGGGGGGGGGGTTAGGTCAACGGATCACCGATGCCTAAGTTAGTTTCTCTGAGAGAGTAAAGTGTTTGGGGTTTTTTTAGGGTTGCAAAAGTTCTGACAATTTGGTAGAATATGGGGTATTTATAGGGTTAGGGCCGGCCATATAGTGTTTAATGGAGAAATATTCTCTAAATATTCCCAAGATATTAAATAGGAGATAATATCTTGAGATAATAGGGTAATTATCCCTAATTGATTTAAATTAGGATTACTTACTTGATTGGAGTCAATCTTTAATTACGAATGTATTAAAGATAGGATTTGGGTAATTAATCCTTATCTTTAATTCCTTGCCAATGGTAGGTGAGTTGTCGGTAGTTGTGTTCAGCTGCTGAGACCTCCAGGGGTGTGAGCTGCGCGTGGGAGCATCTGAGAAGCCTGCCCATTTTTTAGGGCAATCTTGTCCTTCTTGAATAAAAGTCCACGTGTCACCTCTAGAATTTTTGGAATTATTTTAGGCACCACGAATGCCCCCCACACCTATTGTGCTACACATATGGAAAGGGCAATAGGTGTAGAAATCCCAAGTTGCTTGGGTTTGTAAAGTTGTTATCCAATTTGAACTTGATCTTCTTCCTTGATTTAGAGATAGACTTCTTATAGGAAAAGGAAAATAATTGCCCCCAATACTTCTGCCTTAATTTGGAGAACAATCATTATTCCAACAAGAAAGAGAAGCCAGAGGAAATTTTTATTCCCCATCCCCTACCGTTCTTCTTTTCTTGTCCTTGCAAAAAGTCGTCTCTCGTTGTTCTTCTTCTTCTCTGTACGCACTAAGGTAAGAAAAAATTGGATTTTCTTCTTCTTGAATTTTGTTTAGAGTCTTGGGACTTGAAAAATTGGCTCGGTGGGGGCAGATGAGGTGAGAAACGGATGGCAAAGAGGCCACGTTGCAGCTTGGTAGTGTGGCAATAGGGTCAATGCGTTGGGGCGCTGAGCTCTACTCGGCTTGGGCCAGACCTTGTGGGCTACTGGGCAGGGGCCTTTGGTGACCTACCTCTGAGGGAATAGATAAAGCGGATAAATGACGAGGCATTGGCTCGCTCAATCGCTGCTGTAAAGTCTGTTGCCAATAAGGGTAGAAAGAAAAGATATTCCTCACCTGCTTGTGAGCCTTCGGCTGAGAATAAGCTAATGACTTATTTTGCTGTTCGTGGGAGCTCCCTGCTGCCGATAAACTCGTCATTGATCTAACTTGCCCTAAGGGGGTGAAAAAGGTCGTTGAGCTTGAAACTGTGAAACCTGCTGCTCCGAAGGTGACTTCATCCATTGTTGAGATACTTGCCCAGCAAAAGGGTTCGGTGGCGCCTCCGGTGTTTGGGTTTGTGTCGAAGCGTCTGTTGGGAGCTAAACCTGGTTCGACTTCCCAGAGGTTCGCTGCTATGAAGAGTGGGAAGGTAGATTTTGCTGCTAAGGTGGCGCCTGAGCTTGTTCCTCCTTCTACCGTGACTGGCTTGTCTGCTGATAAAGGGAAATTTGCTCACATGGATAGCTGTGAGAGATCCACCGAGTCTGAGGCTGAAGAGTTTCCTGAGGTTTGTGCACTACTGAAGGCTGACCTACTTGAGGATATCGATGCATACACCAAGTTTGTTGATAGTGTTGGGAAAGTTGTCATCCATTTAGACTCTTTTGTGAAGCATCATGCCTACTCGATGAGGTATTCCCTGATTGCTACAATGCATAAGACTTTGATCTTGGCAGCTGAGTCTATGCGCGTTGATCGGGATGTTACCAAGTGTGCTAAGGAGGGCGAAGTGGCGTTGGTGGCTCAGCTTCACTCAGCTGCTGAAAAGATCTAGAAGCTCGAATTTAAACTTACCGTTTTGAATGGGTATGACGTCTCTCTAATGTTTCTGCCCCCACTTCTTTGCAACTGGAGATCGCTTGTGAGGAGGTCACCTATTTGAATGATAGGCTTAGTACGACTCAGGTGATGTTGGAAGCTGCAGAGAAGGAAGTCATTCGTGTTTTTTCAGTGGTCGAAGACCTTGAGCATGTCAATTCAGAGTTACGATCTGCATGTTTTGCCATGGATGAGGAGCTTATCTTTATGCATGTTGAAGTGTCTCGTCTCAAGGAGGTTGCTAGTAAGCTTAAGTCCAAGGAAGTGGATCTGCAAGGTGCACTATCTACTAACGAGAACCTGAAAAAAAATGAATTGGATGAGCTGCAGGGTGCTCGCACTAGGCTTGTTGAGGAGAATGTACAGCTAAAGAATGAGAAAGCTGGTCACGAAGTGACGCTTAGCTATGTAGACCATCTTCAGGGTAGGCCGTCGGATTATGTGTTTTCCGAGAAGGACTCCGAGACGTTTTCCATTTCTCCAGTTGATCTGCTTGATTTCGCGTTTGAGGCTGCTTTTGGTGAAGCAGCTGAGGGTCAGGCAGTCCAGGTAAGGGCGGCTGAGGATGAGCTGATGTAAGCTTTGGCTATTGGAATGGCACGGTTGCTGAAGGCGTAGCAGTCGAGGAAGTAGTGGTTGCGCAAGCTGCTAAGGAGTAGTTTTTTTGCTTAAACTTAGGAGTTTTCTTCTTTTCTTTTTTGTTTTGCTTTATTTGAACTTTTTGGCCTTCAAGCCAGTTTATCAATTTGCTAGAAATTTAATAAATAGATTTCCCTATTTTTGCTTCATCCTTTTATTTCACCATGTCTTTTGCTAAACTTTACCGTAAGACGGGCGGTTGTGTGAGCTACTTCAACGAAACAGTTGATCCCACGTCATCACTTAGGTTTTAGTTTCAGCTTCGAGAGCCTTACCTGCTTGAGGCGTCTTGCAAAACTTTACCGTAGGATGGGCAGATGAGTTAGCTACTTCGATAGAGCAGTTGACTCACGTGGTCACTTTAGGCTTCAATTTTGGTTTTGAGGCTTCTTTGAGATTTACCTGCCAAAGGAAGAAATGCGAGATTTTCAACTTATAGAGCTACCGGCCATATCTCGTTGTCTCCATAAGAGGCAGACGAGTTCGCATAGCTACTATAGTTATGAATCTTGGCTTTGGGTAGTTTCTTGAGCTTTGGCTCTCCCGGGGCGTATTGTGAGATTTTTAACTATAAAGCAGTCGGCCGGACTCATGCTTCTCGTAGAAAGCAGAGGAGGTCCGCGTAGTTGCTATAGTCGTGACACTCAACTTTAGTGGCTTCTTGAGCTTGAGCTCTCCCCGGGCATGTTGCGAGATTTTTAACTTATACGGCCAGACTCATGCTTCTTGTAGAAAGCAGATGAGGTCCACGTAACTGCTATAATCGTGACACTCGACTTTGTCCTAGCAAAACTCAAACCATAGACCGTCGACCAGAAGTGCTGCTTGTAAATAAGCAGAGGAGTCCGCATATTCATAGTAGGTGTGAGTTTCGGCTTACGGGCTACCTTGGGCTTTTAGCAGTCGGGTTGTCAGCCAAGTGTCTTACTTACAGAAGCAGAAGACCCATGTAGCCACTTCAAGTGTCATCCCTAGCTTTCAGAGGCGTTTTTTGGCGTGGGGTATAGGCGAAGTCGCTCCTCAAAGGCCATATCCTTCCGAGTCGCAGCTTTGATTCCACATGTTGCTTAACTAGTATTACAACACTTTAAAAATCAAGCCACTTCATGAAGATTTACACGTCGATGATGGACCATCTTGTCAAGCGAATTCTTTCATGGGCATAGATCCTACACTTAGCGTCTCTTCTGGTTAGAGACTTGGGATCCTATGGAATTGAATCCTTCAATTGGCTAAATCTATTCTAGGGGAATGACTATCGTGGCCAATTCTGGAAGTCGTTCGGCGCAGGTAGTCACTGCATTCAGGGGAAACTGAGCAGTCGTACCACCCATCCACGTCTGGATATTCTGGATTAGTTTACCCTCTCGTGCTGGAGAGCTTACCCAGATGGGTGTCAGGGAATTAATTTACCTTATCACATTGGAGAACTTACCCAGATAGGTGTCGAGGAATTAGTTTATCCTCTCGCGCTGGAGAGCTAACCCATATGGGGCTTTGAGCAGTTGTTGTAGGTAGTAGTTGAGCCAAGTTTATTAATAACTTCTTGAATCTTCATTGAGAATAAAGAAATGCATCAACTATGTTGGAAGGTAGAAACTACATAACTGGGATAATCATCGGCCTGCGAGGTCTTGTTCGCCGAACTGCTTAAGACTTCAAACTTATTGGGATGGGCTTAAACGGAGTTTAGGAGGTGATGTGGGATTTCTCCAATGAGTCATTCACATTGCTAATTGCGGACCTAGAGTGCTCTAACCTGGCAAATATGCCATTAATCCGCATCATCTTCAATGGGGGTTCAATGTTGGCTTTCGCTGCTTGCGTAGGCCGAGCAGCTGGCTTGTCGAGATATTCGTCACACTAGCTTTCCTTCGTCAGCTCCTCGAGGTACTGCTTTCATTTTAGGCAACCGTTGGTAGTGTGACCCGGCCCTTGATGGAATGCACAATACTTTGTCTGATCGAACTTGGTGAGATCACCTTTCATGGGTGGTGGTAGTTCAAACCATGGTTCATTCTTGAGCTTACGGAGAATCTGGCCAATCGAAACTGCAAACTTGGTGAACGCCTTAGGTATTACATCATCTCTGTTCGGGGAACGGTCCATGCGTTTATTTTTTTGCTCATCCTTGCATAACTATTTGGCATCATCCCACAATGCGTGCTTTTCTGCCAAAGCGTAAAAGTTTGCTAGGGTCAAGTTCTCACCTATGATCAATTCTCTGAAAATTGGGTGATTTGTTGGGAGCCCCTTCTGGAAAGCTAAGCATGTAATGCTGTCATCACATCCGACGATCTTCGCCTTCTCCACCTTGAACTTCTTGACGTATGTACAGAGCGACTCCTTTGGGTTATTCTTCATGTTGAAAAAATGGTCAGACTTCTTTTTTATTGAGTGGTAGGATGAATATTCCTTAGTGAAAACCAAGGAAAGTTCGTTGAAGTTCCGGATTGAGCATGGCAGCAAGGTGTGGAACCAGTCTTGCGCCTCGCCTTAGAGTGTCGCATCAAAGATTTTGCACATGAGCGCGTCATTTTTGGCGTAAAAGGTTATGTCACTTCGTTAGTGTATCAAGTGTATGTCCGGATCTCTATCTCCTTTGAATAAGGTGAAACATTGCATGCTGAACTTCCATGGTGGCTTTATCTGCTCGATCTCGTCTGTAAATGGTGACCTGCTCAGGTTGACCACGTCTCTTCAAAGGGCATCGTCGGCAATATCAATGCGACGAAATCCACGCAGCTGTTTTGCTATGAGCCTTTGTACTTCCTCCTGGATTTGCGCCTACTGGGGCAGCAGAGCCTTCGGCTACCCCCAGTGTTGACTTGCTGGTCTATGTTGCTCTTCAGCATGTCCTGCTAGTCTATGCTGCTGTTACGGTGCACGTGGTTCATGCTACACTGCTCGTTGTCGTGCTTGGCGAGGGCTACCTGTTGAACTTGAGTTGGGCATCATGCAGCTGCCTACTCCATTACCTCTCAGGAAGATCTCCTTGTGGGCCTAGCCTCGTGTGGACGATTCTCCCAGAATGTCCTGAGTGCTCGTCGGAGTATGGACCCAACCTCGAATGCATTCTAACTCGTGAGCTGAGTCGAGAATGAATACTTCTTTGTGCATTTAGGCAGGAGAAGACATTTCCCCGAGGGCCCAAACGAAAGTGCATACTACCCAAACTCACGGTTCGTGGCGGGCTGAGCGGCCCTTTGCCAGAATGTCGCTGGAATGAGTCACGTTATTTTGCCTTTGTCTTACTTAGAGACACCTCATCTAAGGCGCGCTGCATCTCGATGCGCTCAAGAAGTTGGTTCACCAAGGTGGTCTGCTGCGCAAGGGCGTTCGTCAAATTGGCGACCTGCTGGGGTAGGTGATGCTCACCATTTAGATTGGAAGAGTCTGGAAAATAGGTTTCTCCATGTGTGGTGGAAGTATAGTGGACTACAGGTACTAGGCTTGAGCCTAGAGTGGCATTCCTGCAGAAAAGTAAGGGTGTAAGTAGCCTTGAAATAGATTAGGCTGCGGGTCAGGTCGTTGGAGCGGATTGCGGAGCGCGTTGGACTGACGCCTACTCGCCTTGGGCCTACATTGCCGTTGGCCCTCCTGGCCGTTGGGCTACCACATCTTGGCATGCTGGCTGGGTGGCTTAGGCTTGGGCCCATTGAGTTGCCTGGCTAGCAACAGCTGTCGCATTTTAGGCTCGGGTTTGGGCCTGCTATCGCAGTGGGCTAGGCCTCCTGCCCTGGGCCTGCTATGGCAGTTGCCAAGTTTTGGGCCTCTTGTCCATGGGCTTGGTAATGGACCTGGGCCTCATGCCTAGGGTTTTGGTCCATGCGCTGCAAAGGCAGCATTGTTGAGGCTTGGGCCGTGGCCTGGTGACCTTGCCGCAGCTAATGGGTCACGACAATGGTTGTGGTGCAGCTTTGTGGTGGTTAGGCTCCTCCTGCCGTAGCGTTGAGCCTTGAGGATCTCCGTCGTGGAGCTATGTCCTCGTCTCCACTCTTCGGTCCAAATCCTTGCACGTAGGAAGTTCCGTTCGTCGTAGTTTCTGAATTTCCTACCATTGTATCCTTTATCCAAGGATTGATCAATAAACTTTTCTTGGAAAAATTAATTGATATGACTTGTGAGAAATTCAACGTAATAGAAAATTCAAGAAACAAATGCAAGAGGCTTCTTCTAGTATTTTGAATCAGATCTCAATGAAAGCACCAATTTGTTGATGCAAATTTCTACCGTCTTCAGTCTTGGCGAAAATGCACCTGCAAAACAATCAACACATTTGATCAAAGACCTAAACCTCACGCGCCCACGAGGTGAGGGGGTTAAGTCAACGAATTTCCGATGCCTAAGTTAGTTTCTTTGAAAGAGTAGAGTGTTTAGGGCTTTTTTAGGGTTGCAAAAGCTCTGACAATTTGGTAGAATATGGGGTATTTATAGGGCTAGGGCCGACCATATAGTGTTTAATGGAGAAATATTCTCTAAATATTCCCAAAATATTAAATAGGAGATAATATCTTGAGATAATGTGGTAATTATCCCTAATTGATTTAAATTAGGATACTTTAATTAGGAATGCATTAAAGATAGGATTTGGGTAATTAATCCTTATCTTTAATTCCTTGCCAACGGCAGGTGAGCTGTGGGCAGTTATTTTCAGCTGCTGAGACCTCCAGGGGTGTGAGCTGCGCATGAGAGCATCTGAGAAGCCTGCCTATTTATTGAGGCAATCTTGTCCTTTTTGAATAAAAGTCCACGTGTAGCCTCTAGAATTTTTTAGATTATTTTAGGCTCCACAATTAGGTCTACTACTTGTGCAATAAGTAAACTGACTTCTTTTATAAAAGATTGTTTACAGAGGGGTTAAATCCATAAAATGTCTTTTTTATTGCCTTAAGACCAAGGACTTTTGTTGATGTTATTTACCAAGTTTCAATTAGATCAAGATTACCATGTTTAGTCCACGATTATATTAGAATTGACATATAATGACCAAAACTAGAGTGATAGTGAGTTTTGTAAGTAATAAATGAGGAGAACAGCTCATGTTTAGAAAGCAATAAATGAACCCAAAGGTAAATACAAAGTAATAAAAATGATATTTAATGCATTAAAGGGAAAATAAGTGAGTTTGGACACGTTATAAACCTCGCCGGGCTCAGATCCTTACCTCCCATGCACTTCTTCTACAAATTTACAAAGCAAAAACCAACTTTTGGGAAAGAGAAAAGGATTGGATTAATGGTTACCAACAAAATTGATACTGCGAGAAGGCTGCAACAGAGCTATAACTAAAAGGGAATGACTGGGGTGCAAGGAGAATGTAAGGAAAGCGACGAAGCTTTTAAGTGTTTTTCTGAGAGTTTGGTTGAATGTCATTTTCTTCATGTTCTCTTGTCGCTTTTATAGGACCTTCATCTTTTTGGGTTAAACCCATTTGGCTTGATGTGACAAGCAACTAGTGATTTCACAACCCTTTCCAAATTATGGGGGTTCTACCCCTAAAAGGTGTTTTTGCCCTCTGCAAAACGCTTTGTTAATAACCCATATATCTGCCCAGTTGCATAGGTTTGCCACCCAATCTTGCCACATGAGCCAATATCTTGAATTCTGGGTCGAGCTTCTATCTTTTGCCTTCATTATTTCGATGGCCTAGACCCTTCATGGGGCTTTGCATGCTATTGGGCCCTACTTCAAGCCCAATGTTCAATTTGGGTCCAAACATAGACCTCATCACAGATCTACAATCCCTAGTCAACTCCATCAACCATAGAGTTCAAGAATACACTCTTTCTCTACATTTTTCTCTTGTTTGGTTAGTGAGAAAATGTGGTTAAAAAAAAAAAAAAAATCCCCAAATCATGTTGATTCACTGCAATTATTGCAGAGACATCAAGTAAAACAACTCAATCAAACATGCACTATGTATCACATATCTTATAATTGTTGTTGGTTTATAGCTTAGAAAACAAAGATGCACCATGATTATGGTTACTTTTAAATTTATTTTATCTAGATTGTTTCCTATTATTTCTTCTCTTCCATCATATTTGGAGAATTACCCTGTAGGTTTGGGTAATGTCATATGTTGTGGGGATGAAAGTAACATTAGAAGTTACTAGAAAATGTACCCAAGCTTTGCTGCGGGTGTTGAATGTATTAGTTGCAATCAGTGGCGAAGCCAGGATTTGCCGAGGGGAGGGGCAAAATTCAAAAGAGTGTAAGCTTCAATCGAAGCGGTTGCTTTCACATTAGGGAGTGTAAAATTTTGAGTCAATATTCATATTAGAAAATAATCTCTCCACCAAAGCGGTTGTAAGCAATAATATCAAGGGCAATGTGAGAAGGTTAAATTGGCTAGGATTAGATCCTAAAAAATGTTAGGCGCTAGTCAAACAGCGGACTGGGACCTAGTAGCTAGGTGCCTAGGCGAGATCTAGGCAGGAGCCTAGATGGATTTAAATTATCGTAAAATAAGCATTAAACAATATTTACATTTTAAAAAAAAGTAATACAATATTTATAAATAATGTGAAAGTTTAAGATAAATACGATGGGAGTCTTAAAAGAGAAAATAAAAATACATACAAGAATTTTAAAAAAAAAAAAGAAGGAAAGCAATGGGTTCATAAACCACAAAAAAAAGGTGGGGCCAGAGGAGAAAAAAAAAGGGAAATGGGTAAACAAACAAGTGGGGCAAAAAGATAAAAACCGAAAGAGAAATGATGGGTCAGCACAGTATTTTAAGAGAGAAGAAAAATGAACAAACGGTCAGCAGGATAATACTTGGGTATGGTGTCAGTACCTAATTTTTACTAACTTATTAGGTGGCTCAATAATTGTCCAACACCTATCTTTAAAACTCATATCCAAATGGACAATATTTGTGTACTGAAGTCAGTACCTAATTTCACGACTATCTATGTGGCCTAATTAGTTTGAACCATCTGTCAATCCAAGGACCTTGTCATCTCTATAACCAAACACAAATCCATGATTTAAACCCGTGACCAAATAATAGTCTTCCTCCTCTCTAACAAGTCTGCCAAGATCTTCAACCGACCACCGTGAACTCCTCGACTCCGCCATTTCAAGACTTCACCAATCTTGTCCTCCACAGCCACGTTGAGCTCAATCATCAGCCATTCGTAATCCTTGTGGTCTCAAGTTGGCAGCATCCACGTCAAACCCACATAGCTGCGTTGTCGTCGATCTCATTGCAACGGTGGAATCAACCGTTGAAAGATGGGTTGGGGCAGGGGGAGAGAAGATTGAGGAAAGAAGATGGGCTAAAGAAGAAACCATAGCCATGGCATGAAGAATAGCAACCATCAGAGAAGAAGAGTTCTGTTTGGTATTGGGTTTAAAGGGGTTGGTCTGCGTTTGGCCATGAATTCCGATAAGAGGGGAGGGGCTGAGCCAGCACTCCTAGGCCTGTTTTCCGGCGAGGGGAGGGGAGGGGCGGCTGCTACTCCTCGCCCTCACGTAGCTTCGCTAGTGGTGTGCAATAGGGATGCATAATTTCCACACAAAGCAACTAAAAAGACAACGTAGTACCTAAGAACCAATGAAGTCAAACTTTGCTTCTTATATATGGATATGCATGCCATAAAAAACATTCACTTGTAGATCGTATTATGTCATCAATATCATAATTTCAATTAATCAGCCTACTACATGGAGGAAAAACATAGAAAATGAAAAGTAGAAAAGTAGAAGACATAATATCTGAGCATCTGGCAGGAATAGTAAGTTTATGAAAAAATTGCTAAACCATCTTACAAATTTAGTCATTAAACATTATACTATAATCCAAGACAAAGATATAGTTTGTTTACAAATCAAAACGAAGTGCTGCTATAATCCGTAATAGCCATGAATCATTTCCACATAAAGATACTCAAATTTGACGGCACATCGAATAACCAGCAAGCAAAGCAAAATACACCGTGCATCTTTATACTTTGTTGGGAATTAAATTTTCTTCTTTTACAAAACTGTCTAGGTTCCAAATATTACCCTTGTGTTCATTCGAATAAACTTCTTTGGCCTTTAAAACTTTAGTTCCTTTGTTTTTGTAAATGCTAAGGTTTTTATTTAAATCTAGTTTAGTTTCTACTTTACTAGAATTTACTAATATACCGATAAATCCTACACAAATTAAAAGATTATTTTCTCTTGGAATCATATCAAATCCTACTGTCTTAATTCCTAATCTGTACTTTCTTATGAAAATCTATTAGAGGCATAACAAATCCTGGCCGAGAATAGACTATTCTGTTGTCTGTGTTCATGTCTATTTCCATTGTTCCTATAGTTGCGCTTTTAACAGATAAATGTCTTTTATCTAGAATTGTTACTAATACTTTTGCTCCTAAGCCTGTCTTAGCCATGCTTTTTACTCATATGACGATTATTCCTAAATGAATAAAATGGAAATCTTTTCTAAGCTCGTTAACTCTGTTGATCTACCAAATACAGCTATGACTGAGACTTATGATTCATGATAATGATTAAGCAATTTAGTTTTGCAAAAAATGCTCCCTTTCTTATAAATAGTATCTACTTTTAATAATTCTAGCTGATTATTCATGAATAACTCTGCTGGTCTGTCTATATCGATTACCTAGTCAATTTCTATTAAACTTTTGTCATTGTTATTTCTAAAAAGTCTGATAAACGTATTGGTTCTCCTAAAGTTACTAGATCCTGCTACTGTTTGACTAGTTCCTGAGAACGGGATGGTTTCTGTTCTATTGCTCATTCTGCTATTTTAAGATTCTAAAACTGTAATAATAATGTAAGCCTCAAATTCCATCCCAAACTAATGTGAACATAAAACTAAAAAACTATTTGATGTATTCACAGTAATTGATATTCGAAAAATCTATAGATGCTCACATATCTATCTTTACTTTATTACAAGAAAATTAAGCAATGCAAAACTCTTATTGATCTTGTAATTAATCAAATGCCCAAATTGTATGGCGAATCAAACATGGAGATATCATGAGAATTTTTTTTTAAATCAATTAATGCACAAATGGTATCTCCATATGCATACTGATTTCATTCACATGTGCTATTATATATAAATCACAAAGCAATTGGCATCCACTTTATATATGCATTTGAATTTGTTGCTTTATAATGCTTGTAGACTTGCATACGATATGCAATCAAATCCATTCCAACCCAAACTTGATATAAATCAAACCAATTGAAAATCAGAAATTGACAGTAAAATGTGCATGTGCCGCCCCCCTGCGCAATTAAATATATTGAGATTCATACATGAAATAACGCATAACCAAAGACTCTTTAATAAAAAAAATAGAAGAATATATATAGACCTACACTAATTTATTAATGCAGTAAAGGATGATTCCAGACATCTCACATAAATCACAAGTTGGCATCTATAGGGATTTCGAGTTTAATTGTGCCTTCACAATATATATATATATATATATATATATATATATATATATATATATATATATATATATATATATATATATATATATAAACAAGCATACTCGAAATAGCAAAAGCCCCAATTCATCGCACTATAATCATGCTTATAGGAGAACAATTAATCATGCATGAAACAGTGAATCGAGTTACCCAAATGCATCACTGGACCCATATTCGTCAATCTAACTGAGATTCCTCGACTCCACATCAACGAAACAAACTATCCATCAATGCTTGAGAACTATCAATGCGGATTGCCATCACTCCAGATTCACATGGCTCATGTACTATTGTAGATTATCGAAGTAAATCTCCATTGTTACAAGTTCATCGAGCCAAAATAATCATCAAAGTTATCGGCCAGAATCCCGTTAACACAAATTCCCGAAAGAAAAAAAAAAGACAAATTATGAACGTTAATATCTCTTAGACAAACAAACAACTTATTAATGTCTCTAAATCAAGATTTCATCTTTCTTTTATCGTACTAATATTTGGTCTATACAAGGCATATTATTTTATAAGGAAAACTAATGAAAAGAGTTTGAAAACTTTGAGTTTTAACCAAAATGACAAAAATATGTTGTAAGTGAATGGTACTAGGAGTGACTTTTTAGAATAAAAATGTCCTTAATGTTAAAAATAAACAGTACTATGAATATTTCGTTAAGACTTCTTATTTTATATGCACATCTTCATTATCACATTCATTAATTCAAACTGATTAGACCCACAAAAAGCCATGGATAATTGACAACAACAATAGCTCATGTGCTCACATTCCATAACCACCCCATGCACCCTTGGTTAATATTATAAAAATTCATCATCATGGAATCAAATTCACAAAAAAAAAATTAATAGCCGCACAAAATTAATAGATCAATTCTATCAAATTGAATTCAACACTTAGCCATCATTCGTTTGGCAACAATTGCAAAAATTACAAAATTGTATCGTGGCAAACATGACATTCATACAACAAACTTAATTCAAATCCTACGGATTTTCTCACAAACTAAGCTTGACCCATGTTAAATTACCATCACATCTTTTGCTCTTTTAATTTACTACTTTCAATTTGAATTCAAGACCAAAATCTTAGGATCTGATACCACATGTAAGACTAAACTTATCAAAAATATAAGTTAAGAGATTAAACTCATGAACTACAAATTTATACAAGTATGAAAATCACAATTCCATAAACATAATGATAAAATAACCCGTAAAAGCAGTAGAAGAAAAACCAAAGCAGACTTCTAAATAATGCACCTTCTCCTCTCTTGCAAAACCAAAAGTACTCAAACTAACAATAGGTCTTAGTTCAATATTGAGTGTACGTTTTGTGAGAGCAGTGATCACTATTTATAATAAATCAATCCTAATAATTCTCCTATTAGAATCACCATAGGATACCAACTATGAATCCAAACATATTATGAGTGCATTAGCAAAGTAGACTTCCTGTCCCACAAAGACCACAAAGACCAGGATAATTAGAATTAAATCCAACAAGAATTGGGATAGTTTTAAACTTTCTAGCAAGACTTTTCTATGTCAATTGAAACACTACGACCGATCATATTATTCAGTTTCATAACAAAAATCAAATACTTATTTTACTGCTTGAACTTGAAATTTCTTAGTAAATAGTAAATCATGACTGAACTCCTACTTTGATGTAATCATGGAATGTTGTATAGATACAAGTACAAAGAATCCACGCAAATGTCATCATTGACCAAATTATGCTACTATCAATTTCAAAATTTGTTTGCTCAAGTTTTTATTTTGAATTATGAAATATCAAATACCATAGCTTTTAGGGAGCTTTAATAAAACACCCCTGACACTGTTTACTTTTAACGAAAAACTACTTTTTTACCTTTAACTGTCACTATTCATTATACCTTCAAAAAGCGCATATATATATATATATATATAGTATAATAAAAGCTACATAGCTTTTATTATACTATATATATATATATATGCGCTTTTTTCTTCTTAAAATTTATATTTTTAAAAGTAGGTGAAAAACAAAATTGAAATATGAAAACGAAATGGATGTCAAACGATCCCTAAGCTTTTGATGTTTATTACCTGCCTGTAAAGTGACGATCATTATTTGCTTTAGCCTTCGAATTGTTTCAGAGGTTTAGGTTTTTGAAGTTTGAAAGTTGTAGAACCAATTCGAAAATTTTCTTCTCACAATCTAAATTAGTGTAGTGTAAATATCAAATGAATAGAAATATTACAAGGGTTAATTACTGTACAAAATAAGTATAGTACATGAAAAATACGTACATCCATTATTTGATAACTTTGATACTTAAATAATTTGGCAATTCTTATAAATTTTAATATTTATTTATCTCTGTTTTCTCAATAATATGTTAAAAATGAATAGTATATGTGAATTTTATGTGTATTGTTGAAACTTGTGATGCACTTCTATAGCCTTTATAGTGAAGTTCACTCCTTTGGTATTAAAACTTAACTTATTTTAGTATTAAATGGAAAAAAGTATGCATATACATGTAAAAAAAATAGATGTATTATTTGAAAATATGTACATATATGCGTATTTAATACTTGTATTATACGTGCATTCACTAACCATGAGTATCCAAATAAAAAAATTCACAATTTTGTTAGGGGTCTGCCATTTGTTGGCTGGATTCTAGTCCACTCCAAACGGCTACCAACAAAATGTTGTAGGAATAATAGCATACGTAACAGAAAAGGCTGCTTTTGCTTCTGGGTCTTACTCCAAAAGCAGAGTTCACGGCATCCTCAACTCTTTCCAGGGAAATGTTTTGACCACTTTTTTTTTTTCTTTTAATCTTCTTCTTCGTTATGAAGACCCATGTTTATATTTGTTATTGATTTTTTTTATTTACTCAATTGAAAAATCGATTTCTTAAACAACAAAAATTGAAAAATCGAAAATAAACATGAGTATACCGAAAACGCTTTTCCTCTTTATTGTGTAAAAGTCTTTCCAACAAGAAAAATAACATTTGAGTTTTATTTCAGCCACTCCTAATGCACATACTCTAATTGTTGAAACAAAATTTGTTTTGAATCTTCTTGACTAAATTTAAGTTTTGAATCCAACGTTCTCTTTCTAATGAATATTCTTAACTCCTGTTATTTCTCCTCTACCGGCTCTACTATACGTATCCAAATGATTTTTTTTTTCGTCCTTATAATGATGTTCTATATTTAAGGGGGACATGTATAATTTACTTTAAGAGGAGGGATGATTGAACTAGGCCATATAATAGGTCAATCACTTACTATGTATTGAACCTGAGGTTTTTCATTTATAAATAAAAAAGAATACGCTAAATATTAAAACAAATCAACTCAGCATGTCGGTAGTTTTGGATCCAAGTATAAGAATGTAATGGGTAATTTGATAGATAGGATATGTTTGAAAGTGCTTTTAAAATGACTAAACCCCTATAATTTTTTATGGAAGTGCTATTGTACCATTACTTAGTAAAAATGCAAGTGAATATTGAAAAGAACTTGAAGTGATTTCTGCAAGAAGCACATAACTGGTGTTTCTTTCAAAATGCACTTCCAAGTTCTTTTGAGACCTAAAAACACTTTCACATAAAGCACTTCCATTCATTTTAAAACACTTCCAAACGAGCCTATAGTTGTTTATTTTAAAAATAATGAATGTAGCTAAATTACTTAATACTCATTAATTTCAAAAAAAAAAATTAATGCAAAAAATTGTTGTACGAATGTATTAACAAGTTCTTAATGTGTGACCATATAAAGACCTGATTAGTTAACTTGTTGACACCAAACTTGTTATTTTTCGTATCGTTTCCGATGCGGTTAACCAGTCATGTGAGCAGTTATCAAGTCTAACTAATGTAATGTGAGCAAAAAGTATTAAATTCAAATCTCAACTGATTTATGAGAAAATTTATATATATATAAAAGAAAATAAAAATAAAAATATAATAGTCACAATTAAGTGTGTGCGAATGGGGAGGTGAGTTCCCGCGAGGGAAACTCGGGTGGAAGTGAAACACAAGGCACCTCTTTTTATTTCGCTTCTCAGAGTTTTATCAACCCGAACAAACAAACAACAGAAGTTTACTGAAAAACTCATAGTACGGTTCACTTTAACAAAAAATTATATTTTTGTTGCAGTCCTATTTGGAATAGGAATGTGATTGTGTAAATCCTAGTAGATTAGGAATGTATCTTATATTCCTATTAGGAGTAGATTACCTATTAAATGTTGTAATCCTAAAAGGAAAGGTTTTTACCTATCATACTACTATAAATAGAGGCACAATGGGGTGAATAAAAACACCTCACAATTACACATCTCTCTCTTCTTCTCTCTATTGCCGCCGCACCTCTCTCTATGGCCACCATAATTGTTCAGTAAATTATGCCTACAACACGTTCTTGACGTTACGCTAACAAGAGAGTTTATTCCTCAGTAAGGGGAGTATTACGTTTTAATTATTCTTTTTTAGATTAATTTATTATTATTTTGAATTGATCTACATGTTATTAATTCAATTTAATTTTTCTTTGTTGAACATGATACACCGCATTGGAGACGCAATTTCAGCTTTCTGAGAAGGATCTTCTACAAATTCAAAGGCTTTTGTAAGTTTTCTGCCAATCAGGTACGCTTAAAATAAAGTAAGATATTTGAAACGACCTTGAAGCATGAAAATATTCCCCATGATGCATGAACCCCCTATGTTTATATTTACCTTCCGATATATATATTGTATATGTTCATATATTTGTCAATATATATATTTGTTTCATGCATTACGCAATTATGCTATGTGGAATTTGTGAGTCAAAAAATTGAAAATAAATTAGAAGCATAGTTAGGGTTTCCTAAACCTTAGGGGATTTCGAAAAAAAGGGGGAAATTATGGTATGTCACCACCCCTTGCGGCACAAATTGGGCAGCAGCCCTCTAGGCTTTGCTGCATTCACATGGACCTTGATAGCAGCCTTGCTGCGAGCAGATGGACACCCCAGGCCTTCGGCCTGGTTGGGTTGACTCGAGCCCGTAGCCCACATTCATCAAGGAAGCCTGCAGCTTTCCTTTTTGGACCCTCCTATGCTCTCGACCCAATTTGATGCCAGTCATTCCGCTGGGCTTCCCGTGCATTATCAGGCCAGCCAACTTGATAGGACTTACTCCCGTACCGACGCCCTTGGTCCAAAACGCCAGCCCTTTGTGGCTGGGCCCCCCATGACCAAACCCTCAAGGGCAGCCTTTGATCCGTGTCCTCCCCTTGTGGCTCAAATGCCCAACCCAGCTGCGGCTGGGGGTTCTCTCCCTCCCCGTGGCTTGCAGACCACCCCCGAGGCTCTTTTTGGGCCCTGTTGTTTCTACTTAAGGCACCCCGTGCCTTCCCTTACCCACGACACCCATGCCCAAATTATTTTGGGGCATTTTTCAACCCACATGCTATTATTTTAGCATTCTAAAATAATTTAACCTGTATGTTAATATTATTTTGCTTCTATAATCGACCTTGTATGGCCCGATCTATTGAATTAATTAAAAGTGATCAGCAGTCCATTAATCTGATAATGAATCCAAAATTATTGACCTGAAGATCACTTTTGGACATTAACGATTCAATAATTTATTTCTCTTCTTTGAACCGTTGACTCACTTTCGTAGTCCCGAAGCACTCACACTTGAGTTCCCGAAGAACCTCAAATCCATTACACTTAGTTGTATATTGCATTCTGTGTTCTTACAGGAACCTCTCTTTCATGAACTAAACGTTCATAAACTAAATCGAACCTGTAGTTTCGAATTAAGTGCCTTTGAAACCCGAAGTTTTCATAAAACAATACACCCATGAAAACCCAACGTTTTTCATGAAACCATGTCTTAGAACTCGAATGTTCTAACTTTGATGCTTATGGATGATTCCTTCCCATAGCACCAATCACAATCTTGATCCCTCCAAATTCAATGGATTGTCGAACTGTCACAAGTTTGATTTCCCTTATTTTGGACGTTTCTAATAGAAACCACTTTATGTGAGGTACAAGACGTGAATCTCCACTTGACTATTAAAGTAGCTGAGAAACCATTGAAGCCGACAATGGCATGGAAGAGTTGAATAAGCCTCCGCCGTGATCTTCATTCGAAGACTTATGCTCGAAGCATTACAAATGGAAATACCTCCTGAACAAGGATTTCATGGCTCTTTGGCTCGCTTCTACGAACTGTTTAATCATGAAAAATATTGCCCGAAGCATACCATGATTACGTCCATGAATGAGTACAATTCTGAAGTTTATAAATTCGATTGAATTTTGACTAGAGAATACTTTTCTTGTCCTTCCTTATTTCTAACTTGCTCCTAACGCAACAAGTGTAGAAAGAGGAAGTTTACCAAATTCTCAGATCTGATTACTACCACAATCATATGATAGAATCAGGGCCTGCCAAGGTGTGGCATCATGCCCGAAGCGTGATCTTTGGCACCTAAGACCTAAAAACTTCAAGAATGAGGGATAGTATTCCCAAACCTTAACCCTGCAGAATCTACTTCCGTCTTGATGGAATAGATCATTGGTTATGCACCTGTTCGTGCCCCTACCAATGTTGTTAAGGAGTACCATTCTCATAGTCAATATGTGAGATTAATTTTGCTCCACCGAACACCGTTGGAAGAGCATAATTTTGACATGGATGACCTTATTGTCCTCAAATATGAGTTAATGGAATCATGTTTCTTAGTACATGTGACCGATTCAATTAAACACGTGATTAGGTAAGAATGTGGGGAAGTTAGTCTGGACGAATGCGTACTACGTACACTAACTTTACACCTAAATCACATATCTAACAACGACTTCAGGTCTATCCAACCTGATTAAGAGCATTGGCACACTCCTCGTTGTATGAATGGTACTGCATCACCATTTAAAGGACTTTAAATTCTCCCTGACGTTGAGTTTTTAAGGATATTTGAGATGACAATGATCATAAATGAAACCACTGAAGAAAATAGAGTGAAATATCTTTGCACCACCTCTAAAAATGAGCCTGAAGCTTTGATTTGGGGCCAATGAATGTTTCCCAACTAGGAATACACCACATATGGCAGGCTTAGAGCTTGGTGATTGAGCAGTTTCCTTGCTTTGGCATGACCTTTTGGGACACTTAGGTCGAACAATGATGCTACGACGCATCTTCTTACCCGAAGTAAGGATCTTGTGCCTACAAGCACACTTTGTTAAGCCTACTCATTTGGGAAATTGATTTTCTATATCATTCCTCGCAAAGATACGAAATCACCTCCTATTCACAGTGGATTCAAGGGAATATATGTGGACTAATCCAATCAAAATGCGGACCATATAAAGACTTACAGTTTTGATTGATGAATCGACAAACTGGTCACATGTTTGTCCACACACATTACTGCTAAACCTCTTGGCCGACTATGGGTTCACCACCCTACTTATCCCTTAAGGTCCTAGAGATTGGATAATGCCAGAAAGTTTATATTGACGGTTTTCGATAAAGTATTGCATGTTGTTTTGGGTTTCAAATTGAACATTGAGTTCCCATGTTCACCCCAAATAGCCTCGCCTAGTGATCATAAAGCGCAATTTAAATGATCACCCGAATTTTGGTAAAAGTACCAAGTTTTCGGTTTCTGCCTAGGGCTATGCAATCCTTGTACGCAGTTATGTTGGTCTGCCTTGAGGCCCATTGCCACCCAACCTATATGACGTTACAGTTGGTTACTGGGTACGAACTTGACGATTTTGGTATTTACGCATTTGGGTGAGCATTCCATGTGCCAAGTTGCGCCGCCGCAACGTACCACCATGGGTTCTCAAAAAAGGATGTGTATCTTTTGTCGATCATGATTCTCCTTCACACTAGCTCTCTTCGAGCCCTTGCATCCGATCTCTTTACCGCTCATTTGCGGGTTGTCACTTTAATGAGACAATATTCCCGCCGTTAGGGGGAGATAAGAACGTCAACGTTCCTGTAAAACGGCACGAAGTTGCGTGGACGTTGCCCACTCTGTCTAATCTTGATCCCCATACCGCACAAGTGTGATAAACAAGTGCGATGAATTCTAGATTTCAAAATATTGCTCCAGACACATTCCTCTGATCTAGCTAAAGTGACGAGATCATATACCAGTTGCAAATATACCTGCAATGATAGACGTACTTAACGGAAGGTGTGCCACCCCTGTTGGACGATTTGGACGCCCCTGTTGGACGGTCCGGTACAACGACGGATAGCCAATCAATCTATCTTGGCCTGGAGCACGACAAATCATTCGGTTCGTAGGATTCACTTCCCTAGAAGAGGAAGACAAGGCACAACTATGAATCTAAACTCGATCGCTGTCTCAAATCATTTCCATCTCATGAGATTAATCCGGATTACTCCCGAGACATGAAGTTTTTGATCCAGTATACTAGTTTGGATGAGAAAAATGGAATTGAAATGAGATTATCATTGATGATGTTTTCACTTATATGGTAGCTACCGACATAAATGAAAAGCAACGATATCGAACCGTTTTCCGTTGATTAAGTGACAACGTAGAACTGATTGGACAACTGAGATTACAATCTAGGTCAAATTCCTTAACAAAGTGTGTATTGGACCTGTCGTTCCTACACTGCCCAAGGTAACCTTATTGTTTTACAAGTGGGAAAGGAAGCGTTATGAGATGAATGAAATAGTGCGATATAATGCACGCCTTACGGCGCAAGGTTTCTCTCAAACGTTCTGTGATTGATAGCAGCATTATGAAATGTGGTTAGTGTTTCTCCATGTGGATATAAATACGGAGATTGACATGTAAGTTCCCGAAGAATTACATGGACTGGTTCAAAAAGTTCCAAAACCACGGAACACCCTCTTAACTTGTTTTGAGGCGTTTACTTAAATCTGACGGATGTGGTATACCCGTTTAAGTGATTTTAAAATTTCTTAATAATCTTAAATTTCTTCATCCAAACATACTGTTAGAGTTGAAGAAACTTAATAATCTTAATAATCTTAAATCGACCCTCTCTTTTCTTGCAACGGAATTTTCACATTCCTGCAACCAATAGACACCATTGGTAAACACGATGAAAATAAGTCAATTAATATTGAAGATGGCAAATAAACTGATAATTTTTCATGTCAAGATCCAGAAAAGAGTTAAATATGAAGGTGTGAGTTGTTCAGTTACTTACCTCACTGCTATTGAAGTTTGGGTCATTTGGGTCAGCAGTGTAACTGTCATCTGTATCAAGTAACCCTCCCCAGGTGCCCTTACCCCCAGAACCACCTGCATTATGACAATCTTCATAAAATTAAGAGTAAACACCTAATTTTGAATTGTGATATTCAGATACCAATATATAGCTATACGACATTGTCTAAAATGCCATTCCCTAGTGCCTCTCGCTTGCAATTATATAATGCGAAAGAAAGCCTTCAACCTCAATCCATGAGAAAATTTCGAAAGTGTAGTTTACCCTTTTTAGGACGCCCATCAACTGCAGAATGTGAATGTCTATCATGCTTGAGTGGACTTCCTTTTCCATGTTTCCCCTGAATCTTTGGAGATTTTGGAGACTTTGAGGACTTTGAAGATTTAGGGGACTTTGGGGACCTTGGAGAAATGGGCAATGGAGACGCAGATAATGGATCTGCACTTTCTGAAGCAGATCGGTGAAGCTCCCAATGCTCCTTTGATACAAACCCATCACTGAAGTCCATTCTGCTTATCTTTTGAACTCAGGCCTTCTCACTCAATAGTTTTCAAGAGGCAACATATAATACCTTCAGTTTGTGATGGGTAAAACCAAGACAATGTCAAGAGACGGTTGCCAAAATTGTAGGGCGTTAAAAGCCGTTGGCATTCAACGCGAGACTTGAGGAAATGTCCGTCTCATCCAATGGCTCACACCACCTCTCCTTGCTTTCTGCCTTAGAAACGGGAAATAAAGGAAAAGGAGCTGGGAGAGCCATGCAAGGGAGAGATTGGGTCCGAATTCTACACTGCCACAATATGCCGGAACAACGGGAACGGAAGCACCCAATATTCTTTTTCTTCTTAGCCTATGAGAATGACTTATATTTCACCGATACACAACTACAGTGGTATCTTAATAAACATCCTCATTTTAATGGTTGAGTTTGGATTTTTAGGCTTCTCATTGCGACCAAACAAATTGAGTTAGATTAATTTTACGTACAAATTTATTAGAAAACTCGACAATGACTTTCATGTTCTTACTCTTTCATGCACAGTAGATTCACATTCTTAGAGCATGTTCATACTCCAATCGCGCTTTATATTTTTTAGTTAATTTTAACTAAAAATGCTAGAAACTATGTAGAGGCTCTCTAAAAAATTTATACTTTAACCATACTCTGTACTTCAATAAGTTATAATAAATATGAACAAATAAAAATCGAGATAATCTTTTCTTTTGATTCTTTTTGTTGTAGGTATAATTTACTAAACTGTATAAAGGCCATAAAGAGTGAAGGGGTGCGGCACATAGAGAGGAGAAGAGAGAGATGTGTATTTGTGAGGTGTGTTTTATTCACCCCATTGTGCCTTTATTTATAGTAGTAGAAATGGCAAACCCTTTCCCATAAGGATTACAATACTTAATAAGTAATCTACCCCTAATAGGAATATAAGATACATTCCTAATCTACTAGGATTTACACAATCACATTCATATTCTAAATAGGACTGCAACACTCCCCCTTGACTGTGTAAATACTCAAGTAAATGACGCATTAAGTCTTCAGTGATGAAGCAGGTATAGTTGATGAAGTCGTCGGCACAATGAGCGAATGTGAGTCTCAAATCAACGGAAGAATGCATAACAAGTAAAACTCACAAAACCTCGCTATGGTAAAACCCAAGATGGGAAAAACCCATAGTCTAAGGAGAAAAGTGAGAAGTTGCATTAAGTCAAAACTATATATCTTTTGGACGCAAGCAGAAGAGCTCACTTGTTTTTAAATGGTGACGTTATGATAAAAGAAAAAACTTTGATCTCACTTGTTTTTAAATGGTGACATTGTGATAAAAGAAAAAACTTGCATAAAAAAAGGGGCTTGTAAGTGAGAGGTCTTAGGTTCGATTCTCGCCAAAGACAAATTTGAACCATATTATTGTGAGACTAAGCCAAACCCCTCATCTTTAGTGTTGATAATATTGTTTGTTAAAAAAAAAAGGAGCAAATTTGATTTGAAAAAAAAAAAAGAGCAAATTTGAGGTTCCGATAGAACCATCATAAATTCAATTTGTTTTCCATAGGAGAAGGTTAGTTTTTGTTACCATCTTGGTCGGTGTTTAACTAGTTTTCTTTTGGTTCTAGTCTTGTAGATGCGTATAAGGTTGTGTATTGCTGAAACCTAATTTCTCTAATACATTAGTTTTAATTGTTTTTTCTAGTCATTCCTATAATCCCAGATTTATTTCAAAGTATTTAAAATTTATAACGAATGTATAGTTTTAATAAGTTATTTGCAACTAAAAATCCAGGAATTAGAGGCTGTGAATGCCAAGTTCTCATCTCAACTTTTTGTTATTGCCATGAGGCTTGTTATTTATTTCTTAATATTCTTTTCACTGTTCTCCTCTATGATAAAGGGTGGTGCAATCAACACAACTATCTTTACCTCTCACACACTTCTTGTTAATTTCTGTCATTGACTTTTTTTTTTTAATTCGTTCGATTTGACGAGCCGTAAAATGATAAAGGCGTTTGAGAGATAAAAATGGGTGTGTGGATAGCACCAACCCTATAATAAAATCAAATACTTATTTTACTATTGGAACTTTGAATTTCTTAATAAATAGTAAAAATCAAGACTGAACTAGAATTTTGATGTAATTGTACAATGTTGTAGCATAATTGAAGATTTGGTTGAAAAATATGTGTACAAGGAAAACTAGAGTTGATTAACCAATTATGGTTCTATACAACTATGGTTAATTGTTGATTCTTTACATCTTTGAGACGAGAAGCCATGGTTGTGTGTATGAAGAGTAGTGTTCCTGTAAAATTTATACCCCCAATACAGGGTGTGTTATCTATATGTGGTATTTATCCTACATTGACCATTTCCCTTCTCTCTTCCCTCCTGGCAACTATATAAAGAGAGTTTTGGGGAAAGGAGAAAATACACCAACAAAGACAATTCTCTTAGATCTAGAGTGCTCTCCACTCTCATTCTGAACGAGTATTGAAGAAGATATGGCTTCGCTTGGAGGAAGATAATCTCTACTATTTGAGATATTCTGTGAGTTTAAATTACTTGTCTTGGTTCAGTATTTTTTTTTTTTAGTGAAACGATAGCGTTAGTAAGTTAAATGTTAGATTAGCCACCGACGGGGTTCGAACCCACGTCGTCATGTAAGAATACAACACCTTTTCACCACTGTGGTAAAGGGCCACTTGCGAGTATTTTAAAAGGGATATTATATCATTTTAATTAGGGATATTATATCATTTTAATAGCTCTTTTTTTTACTGAGCATTTAAGAAAAATATTTTTTTTTGTAGAATATTATTTCATGAGATTAATTCTAATTCATATTATGATGATTATCAAATTAGAATTAGGATTATTAAGAGATTTGACACACCCGTACCCGAAAGTAGAGCGTGCGTCACGTGAGTGTGACGTAGCCAAGTGCACAGTGCAGAAGCAAGGATCGTTAACGAAGTACGAACTAATTAAAACCGAACTACTAGCAACCTAGATAAGATAGTGTGCTAGAGTGATAATACAGTACTTATACATAACCAGAGCGTACTAAGTCATAGTGCAGTCAAGCTTGAATAAATAAGTTCGAATACACCAACGGGTGTCCTACATAATAAAGAGTTTGTCAGAACTGCCGACAGGTTCTCGCTAGCCACCACGGGTGCTCAAGCTATCTAGAACCTGGAGGGGCGAAAAACAAAATTGAGTGAGTCAGCAAAACAAATTCTTTCGAAATCATTCTTTTCTCAAAAGTATAGCCCCTCACCGTAAAACCTGTATAGTTTCCCAGAAAATAATACGTACATATATATCACAACCTTTCTCAGCATAAAACATTTTCAATGTATCTCATAAGATGCCATGTAATGCGTTTCAATGCCAATCTGAATCTCGTAAGTCATGCCATGCGATGCATTTCAATGATCATATCGCTACTAGATATCAAATCAGCCCTCGGCTATACATATACCTACCTGGTACTTACCTGGCGTCCTCAACACCAACATATGCATGAAATGTATATATGAATACTCATGCATCAATATCAAGTTATATGCATGTCGATAAAAACGTACTTTTCATTTAAAATCTGATTATGGAAAATCATTATATATATATAGGTTATACGGAAAAATAGCTGCCCACTCACCGTTAAATAGCCGGATGGTAGCCCCTATGCCTAGCCTGGCTACGCTCGTCCACGGGATATGCCTCGCCTATACGAGAAGTAGCTGAATAAACGTTATTTAATGTACATAAACGGGACTTTAGAAATAACTTCTCATACGATGATCAATTTTGACATTTGAATATACCAACGTGACCTACTTGACGTCACGAACGTCAACATATTTTTTAATTAATTTTTCTCGGCCCCACGCGCCGCCACGCGGCGCGACGGCACGGACCTACGCGCCGGCCACGCGCGGCCACGTCCTAGGCACACTGACGGCGTCAGTTAACGCCGTCAGGTATATACCGGGAATATTCCGTTATCTTTTAACGGCGTCAGTTAACGCCGTTAGAATATTCCGTCAAAACTGACGGAATATTCCGTCGTCTTCTCCGGCGAGTTGCTGGTCGCCGGCGACCGTTTGCCGGAATCTGGAAAATTTTCAATTCTTCATATCTCTCTCGTTTTTCAACCATTTTTCATGATTTTTGTGTCAAAATGAAGCATTCGAAGAGTAGAACATAAATATACCTGTTTTAGCGCCCAAAACCAACGAACACTCGCCGGGAAGTTTAAAGAAAATCGGCCAAGCTTCGAACCTCGTGATCCCGACGTCCAAATCGACTCAACAAAGCACTCCGAGCTTCGTGGAAACCTTCTAGAGCTTGTTGTGAGCTTAGATCGTCCTAAAACATCACCATTTAGAAGTTCATGAATAGTGCTCAATCTTGGAGCTCAAGTTTCTACGTGAAAACAAACGAGTTCTTACCTGTAACGGGTACCATTGTGATCGTGTAGTCTCCAGGAGTACGATGGTGGTCTCAAACACTTCGATCCGTCACGTTTGCAAGGGTTTTGGGTCTCGTTCGTACAAACAAAGGGAGAGAGAGAGAGAGAGCGAGTTCGAGGGTGAAGAGAGAGAGGCTACGGATGGAAGAGAGAGAGAGGGTTTGATTGGTTGTGTGGTCCTAAGGCCTCCAATCAACAAATATCTCCAAAATATTTACATTTGTCCCCAAACTTAGTAAATTATGCAATTGGCCCATTTCACACACATTCGCACACTCACAACCCCGAAGGGGTATTTTCGACAATTCATCACTTAAATAATATATACATCGGGACGGGTTGTCACAAGATTACCTCCTATTATCCCTTTAATTAATGTGGATTGATTATCTCCTTATTAATTATTTTAAATTGATTATCTAAGTGATAATATTTTGATTAATTTATTTATCATTGTTTATTCTTCATTATTTAATTATGAATAATTGAATATTGTTGTTGGGCTTATTATGAGCATGTCATTTAGAAAAATAATCCATATCTAAGATGTTCATCAAACATGGATTGAGTTCACTAATGGTCAACTCTTATTTGATGTGGTGTCTAGGAAAAATCTTTAAGGAGACACTTTTTGTGTCAAAGAAGGTCGGTTTTTCAAAAGCTTAGAGCTGACACCCCTCTAGAATTTGACCTGGCCACACATACAGAAGCCCACTTCTCAAGCCCATTATCTAAAACTTTAATTTAATCCCACCCAAGGACCTTTTATATGCATGCATACTATATGATTGTTTAAGCTTTTGCCCATAAGTTTTTTTTTTCCTTGCGCTCAATTGGAAGTTGACACACCCGTACCCGAAAGTAGGGCATGCTGGCCGTCACGTGAGTGTGACGCAGCCATGTGCGCTGTGCGGAAGCGAAGATCGATAACGAAGTACGAATGAATTAAAACCGAAGTCTAGCAACCCAAAAATGAATGTGTGCTAGAAGTATTACAATACTTATACATATTCAGAGCGTACTAGGTCGACTGCAGTCAAGCATGAATAAAAGAGTTATTTACACCATCGGTGCCCTACATATGTCAAATCTGTCAGAAAGGCCGAAGGATCTTCGATGTGCCCAACTTGGAAATCAAGCTATCTAGAACCTGGAGGGGCGAAAAACAAGGGAGTGGGTCAGCAAAAACAAATCCTTTTAAAATCATTCCTTTCTCAAAATTCTAGCCCCTCTCCGTAAAACCTGTATAATTCCCAGAAAATAATACGTACATATATCTCAATCTTTCTCAGCATAAAACGTTTTCAAAGTATCTTTAATATATGTCGTGCAATGCATCTCAATGCCATCAGAATCTCATAAACAATGCCATACTATGCATTTCAATAATCATATCTCTACTATATGTCATCTCAGCCCTCAGCTGTAAATATAAATCATAACATCTCTATCATCTCAGCCCTCGGCTGATTATATAGCTCACAACATCTCTATCATCTCAGCCCTCGGCTGTAAATATATACTCTGTACATACATCGATACCACATCTGGTGGTCTACTCATCATATCAAGTATATCAAGTAAGTATGCTCTAGTGCTACAATCACGTGAAGACTATGCGAATGAACGCAGGTCACCTACATGTCGTACCCACTCAAAAGTGGTCTATACGACAAGACTATGCACCTAACTTGGATCCAAGGCGAGCATGCGGTGCGGGAGGTGAACATCACGTGAAAGACTGTGCTCCTATCTCTGGGTGGGAGCACTAACATTATGTGTAGGTCTATGAGCTAATAATTCATGATATCTCATCATTTCACATCATATCTCATCACTGTTGGTCTACTATTTAATAATAATGCATGCCCTTACCTGGCACTTACCTGTGCGTCCTCAGCACCAACATATGCATGAATGTATATATAAATACTCATGCATCAAAATCAAGCCATATGCATAACGTTAAAAACGTAATTTCCATTATAAAAGTGATTCTGGGAAATCATTATATATATATAGGTTATACGGAAAATAATACTGCCCACTCACTGATAAATAGCTGGATCGTAGCCCCCACGTCTAGCTTGGCTACGCTCGTCCTCAACATACGTTTCACCTATATGAGAAATTATTGAATAAACGTTATTTAGCGCACATATACGGAACTTTCGAAATAACTTCTCATACGTAGCTCAATTTTGGCATACGAATATACCAACGCGACCTACACGACGTCACAGACGTCGTGATATTTTTAGAATAATTTTTGGAGGCCTCATGAGCCCCCACACGCCAGCACAGCCACGGACACACGCGCGCCCACGCGCAGCGCGTGCATCCCACGCGTCGTCTACCTTGGGTCGCCGGAGCTCTCGCCGGACTGAACTTTCCAGCGGCCGGTTTCCGGCAAATTTTGAAACTCCTTGTTCTCCTTCGTTTCTCACCCAATTTTTTCGTATTTTATACCAAAATGAAGCCCCAAACATGTAGAATCACGATACACTACTTTTAAGCTCCAAAAACAACTAAATCTCACTGGAAAATTCCAAGCAAAACCGGCCAAAATCGAACCTAGTGATCCCGACGTCCAAAACCTTCAAACGAAGCACTCCGAGCTTCTAGAGGACCCAACAAACACTCATGTGATCTCCGATTCTCCTAAAACGCAACGTATAAAAAGTTGATGAATAGTGCCAAATATAAACCTTGAGTTTTGGACGTGAAATCGTCGTAGTTCTTACCTGAAAATGGTATGGTTGAGTTCGTATGGACTTCACGAGTCTGAATATGTAATTTGTTTCGTCGATCCAGAAGTTTTTGGTTATGGGTGTGTTATGCCGTGTGTATGAAGAGGAGAGAGAGAAAGAGTGTGTGTTCTGAGAGGTAGAGAGAGATGAAGTCTGAGGGTGAAGAGAGAGAGAGAAGTGTCGGTGGTGAAGTGGACCAAGACCACTAATCACAACAATTATTTTCCTAATTTTTCATTGGCCCTCAATAACTAGGATAATTTTCCAATTGGCCCAAAATTATTAATCTCATGCATAAACGTTCCCCCCAACTCAAGGGCATAATGGTCATTTCATAACGTCGAATAAAAATTTCCGGGACGGGTTGTTACAGAAGTAGCATGAAAACAAAATGAAAATGTGTTTGGAAAAATGTTTGGTCAAATTTTTTCTAAAATAAATATTTGTTTTCAAGGTAATTAAAACTGTGAACTCAACCTATAAAATTAGATGGCAATTAAGTTGAAATTAAACATGGTAGAATACCAAAAATATAAATGACAATATTTGGAAATTTCTTGTGTATTCATTAATCTCCAAAGTGGAGTATATACATGAGTTACAATTGATATTACATATGCACTTCGTCAATGTGGAACAATAGAGTACTATTTATAATTTAACTAATATATCAAAAATATAACTCGCAACAACAGCGAATTTTTCGATCTTAATATATAGAATAGGTTCATATTTCTTAATTAATACTTGTGAAACAAATAAGAAAAATGTGTGGTTAATATATATCAATGTTTATATATTATTTTTTGTGCACAGTGATATGGCTTAAATTATCGAGAGTTGCAAATTTTTTTTTTTAATGCTTAAGTAGATAAGCGCTTCTCATGTAATTAGAGCAATGTATTAAAAGGCGAAGGCATATGCGAGGCGTCCCATGGATACCCCGCCTAGACGTGAGGCAAATCCAGTGATTTAAATATCGATAATATCTCGATATTTTCATCGAAATTTTCGTATTTTTAGACTACCGATATTTCCGATATCATCGATATTTTAGACCTTGACTGATACTAATGATAGCTCTAGTACAAGATCAGGAGACTCACCTACCACCGGAGGTGGGAATGATGAAGGATATAGTGGAGTTGAAGGTAGTGGTGGATATGGAAACTATGTTGGACCACCTCCCGGATTTATGAGCCCCTTAATTGGTGAGGCAAACTTCACGCATGCAACACAGGATGAGGACCATGGCAGTAGGCGGGCAGGACCAAGAATTAATGCCATAGGGAAGGACTATACTTGTAGAGAAAGAGGCAATGGGACTTTGTCAAGTTAAGAAGATGACTCGTTATCTATAACTTCGGACTCTGTTGGAGTGAGAAGTAGTAACTATGGTTATACTCATAACCAACCATTTCCCTACCCTTCATATCCCATTCCTGTTGGGATGGAATCGAGCGACTCATGGAAAGAATCCGAGACTCAATCTTCAAATGATTTTGCTTATGGACAACGTAAACCAATCTCGGATTCATATGGATGGAATGTTAACAATTGTATGCAAAAATATTTTGGGGATTTATCATCTGATGACTACTCTTCACAATACACTTACTCTACACATAGAGATGATGAAGATAGTGAAAATTTTGAACCTCATAGGAACTCTATGTGGTACTAAGTCACTCATGTATCTTACCATGCAATGTATAAAGGGTAAAATATTGTACTAATTCATTATATATAAATGATTATGGTGTGTTTAAACTTCTTTCATTAATTGCTACATATTTTCTACACTCACAATGTTTGCCAGCTCGCTATATAATCAACTTAAATTAGTTAAATCCATCATGCAATGCATTTCCTTCCAATGTTTGTGATAAACTAATAGATAATTGACTAAATAAACATCCTGCAAAGTTTCAATAAAAATTTACAAGTTTTTCTTACAATTTCCGTGGTTTTTATTCAATTTTTATCGATATCGATAATATCCCGATATTTCCATCGAAATTTCCGTATTTTTTGACTACCGATATTTCCGATATCATCGATATTTTAGACCTTGGGCGAAGCTTCACAGTACCTAAATTATATATATTATAATTACATTTATAAAATATAATACTTTGTAATACAAATATAATTATAACTAAATCAAGGTTAATGTCATCTTTTGCATTACTAAGTCTAGTTGTACTTAGGAACTATGCCATAAAGTCTTAAAATGTTATAATTATTTATTTTATTGTAAGCAATTATAGAGAACTTCAAGAGAAAAAGGGTGAGGGACCACAATTATAGAGAATTTTAAGGAAAATAAAGGCTGAATGTCACACTACAGGGAAATTCAAAAGGAAATAAAGGTTGGGTAGAGCAATTATAGGGAATTTCAAATGAAATAAAGGCTGAGTGAGCAATTATAGGGAGTTTAAAAATGAAATAAAGGGTGAGTGAAGCAATTATAGGGACTTTAAAAGTGAAATAAAGGATAAGTGGAGCAATTATAGGGACTTTAAAAGTGAAATAAAGGCTGGGTGTGCCTCAGCCGCCTATGCGCGCCCTAACATGGCCCAACGCCCACCCCCACAAAATAGAGGCGAAAACCCAGCTGCCCAGCCTCCAAGGCTGCCTAGGCGCTCCCCAAGGCGAGTTTTTTAAACACTGAATTAGAGCAAAAAGCTCCACCAAAAGGTGTAATGTTGGCTATAATCGAACATTTTTATTGCTACTAGGAATTGGATACACTCTAACTCTTAAGAGAACCGAGATCTTGATGAGAATTCTCATCAAGAATTAGCTCGAAAGTTAAGGAAGTGCCCTAGGTGGCATGCTCAAAGTAGTCCAATTGAAAAGAAGACATCTCACTCACATTGATTGAGTGAGTACTACTATGATCTTCAATTTTAACTCTCTATTTAATGAAGTATACACATGGTGCAAATTTGGCTCGTACTTCTTTCACAAGGCGATATTTTGTTTGTTATCCATTGAGTTTTGGTTATAATATCGCGATATTTCCTAAAATATCGTGATATGTTGGAAACTTGGAACTGTGCGAATCAAGAACGCCGGAATTCGCCGAAGATTCGGAGAAGACTCAAATTTACAGTCTTCCCATCGACCAAAACATCGGCACTGAAGCTGTAAAAAATAGGTGGAAAATAATCCTGTCAATAGACAAAAATAGAGGTTGAGAGAAGAAAATTTACCCTTTTTTTTCAAATTTACAGTCTTCCCACCTTCCAATTACCCAGTTCAATCTTTCAATCTCCCAAAAAAAATGTGGAAATAAACAAAAATAGAGGTTGAGAGAAGAAAATTTACCCTTTTTTTCTGTGAAGAAGAGTGTTCGAAAGTGGTGTGATGGTCTTGAGTTCACCGAAGTGGCAAAGGTGTTGTGTGTGGTGGTGTCTCAGTGGTGTCTCAGTGGTGTTTTACCAAGAGAGGAGAGATTGTTTGAGTGAAGGAGTGAGAGAGAGACAGAGAGATCAATGAGTTGAGAGAATGTTCGAGAGAAGAAACTGAGATTCGAGAGAGAGAGCTCAGAGATGCGGTGTGGTCCTGCAGGCTGCATGTGTGTATGTGGGTCTCGAAGAGAGAGACCGAGAAGAGAGATCGAGAAGAAGACTGAGAAGAGAGAAGGAGAAGAGAGAGTTTTGAGAAGATCTATGTGTGTGTGGGATAATGGAGAAGGGAGAGAAGAGAAAAGGCTGTGGGAAGAAGGATTGGGAGAGACCCGGCTGTGGGAAGAAGGGAGGGAGAAGATAGATCGATCTGTGTGTGTTTGTGTGACAATGGAGAGGACAGAGAGAAAAGAGAAGAAGGATCCAGAATGGGATGGTCTGCGTGTGAAGATATGTGTGCGTGTGTGATCTTGTGTGTGTGTGTGATCTCATGCAATTATACAAGTGGCTCTATTATTGAAAATGAAAACTGAAAAAGTTAGAATGAAAACTAAAAAAGTTAGAATGAAAACTGAAAATTTTTGAACCTCATAGGAACTCTATATGGTACTAAGTCACTTCTGTATCTTACCGTGCAATGTATAAAGTGTAAAATATTGTACTAATTCATTATATATAAATGATTATGGTGTGTTTAAACTTCTTTAATTAATTACTACATATTTTCTACACTCACAATGTTTGCCAGCTCGCTATATAATCAACTTAAATAAGTTAAATCCATCATGCAATGCATTTCCTTCCAATTTTCTGTGATAAACTAATAGATAATTGACTAAATAAACATCATGCAAAGTTTCAATAAAAATTTCCAACTTTTTCTTACAATTTCCATGGTTTCCATTGGATTTTTATCGATATCGATATTATCCCGATATTTCTGTATTTCCGGACTACCGATATTTCCGATATCATCGATATTTTATACCTTGATTTGAAGCAATTTTAGCATGTGTGGTGAGAACTTAAATGAAGATAAGATAACTTGGTTATCTAATTCTATTCCTTGAAGTACTAAGCGATTGATCTGCGTCGGAAATGTAAGGAGATTGCGGATGAGTGCGCATTCTTTAGGTTGGCTTAGAATATTTCTTCAACATTTCATAATTGAGCAATATCTTTTGGAATATATGTCATTTTTGATGCACCAATAATTGAGAAGTTAAAATACTTTATAATTTTAAGACGACACTATTCCTCAACTTGCATTAAATGTGTTTTTCGTTAAATATGGAATGCTAAAAGTTAGTTGATCAAAATGGTCAAAGATAGGTCATTACTTGACCCACTCACTAATAGCGCTTTTACTAATCTGTAATCAAATTGAGAGAAATTGAATTGAGGAGGAATTAGATTGAGGTGGAATCAGAATCAGATTCCTGTTGAAGTTGTTTACTAAAACTGTCTGGAATCGGAATACAATTCCATAAAGCTGTTTACTAATTCAGCAGAATCAGAATATAAACTAGTATGATTACTAAAATGTCCTTGTCTCAAATCAAATATTTTATGTACTTTTTTTAATAAAATTTGATATAGTATATAATAGTAAGAAAAAATTAAATTGCTTTTTTATTTCATAGACATACTAAAATGATTTTGTTTATTTATTTTTTATAAATTTAAGTATTGACTTTAATATCTAAATTTTCTCGCTCAAGTTGTAGTCTTTTCTCTTCAGCATATGTATGGAGTTGTGCATAATGTGAATGAGAATAGAATTATGCTTAATGAGCTAGAAGGACATGGGTGAAAAGAAAAATAAGTCTAGGGTTAAAAGGATAATCTTGGAATAATGAAAGTAAGTGAGGGTATAAAGGGAAAAAAATTATCATTCCGATTGCTTGGGCAATCTGGAATCCAAATACCTTGTATATGTTGAGAATCCAAATCCTCCAATTTTAGGAATTGGATTCCATTTTTTTGTGTGGGTCCCACACACTTTTGATTCCTCCCAATTTTAGTAAGACCATCTCCAACCCTTGGGCTAAAAGCCAAATTTTTTAGCCCGAAAAATTTAGCTTTTAGCCCAGAAACAGTTTTTCTGCTCCAACCCTTTCTAGCCTAAAATTTTAGCCCGGAATTATTAAAGAATAAACTTAGGCTATTTTTTTTCTTAAATTAAATTTTAAAAAATAAATAAATATGTAGACTATCGTAAATTAATTTTATGAACATTTTAATAAAAAAAAATTTAAATTTCGATAAATATTTTTATTCAGTTTGGTGGAGCGCACACCGATTTCTAGGCTAAATTCTAGAGGGAATTTGGCCTTGGTTTAGCATTTAGCATTTAGCCCGAATTTTCCCCTTGGGTTGGAGTGAGTTTGGGGGGAAATTTTGGGGGGTAATTTGGCTTTTAGCCCAGGGTTGGAGATGGTCTAAATATAGGTATAATCCATAATCGGAATCAGATTCCTTATTCTCATTCCAATTACGGGTTAGTAAACGCGCTGTAAGTGATCAACAATACTTTAACATTTTAGTAAGTCTTGAAAAAGCCTCAAGGGAGTGCTATTCAAATCTAGCTCAAATTAGTGAGCTAATTCACTATAATTGCAATTTTATTTGAGAGCAAGTAGATGCTTCCCATGTTTTTTTTTTTTTCCAAAAAAACTTATTATTTTTCCTACTACTTAAGGACAATTATTGTTTAATTGTATATTGTCGTAAAGCTCTGGTTTAACAACACTTTGTATGTACATCAAAAGAATAGAGTCTATTATACTCTTTTTGGAAAACCATGAAATTGTGAGAAGGATTCCAATCACTTGGAAAGGAATTTTCGGAAATTTTGGGTAATGTCACACACCATTTAAGGGGTGCAGGTGCAATTTAACTCTTCCAACCTAGTGGGAGACATTTCTTGAAAGTTTGCTGCCAACAGTTCTCACATATGGTGAGACGGTTGTCTAGGATATAGACTTAAGGGTTGACGGATTTCTTGTGACATTTAAATTGCAATAGAATTGAGTCATTGACTATAAACATGTTTTTCACATTGGAAAGATCTTCCAATCTTTAAGCGAAGGTGGAAAAAATGAAATATCCTTACCTAGTATCACTAAAAGATTGTAAGTTTAGTGGGAGTACAACTAATGGAAGTCTACCACTACACTTTAAAGGATTTCCAAGAAATAGGTTGTTAGGCCTAGTTGGAGTACTAATAATCAAGGTTCTAAAAGTCGCTAGGCGCTAGTCGGGCGGCGGGCTGGGGCCTAGCGCCTAGGCGGCTAGGCGGGGCCTAGGCGGGTGCCTAGGTGGACTAGGCGGATTTAAGTAAATCAATCATATTTCGTGTAAATAAGTGTCTGCTTATACTTGAAGCATATATAATTTCATCATAAACTACAAAATAGAATGCATATATATTATGAAGTATTGAAACATAATGAAAACATGTGAAATAAGGATATAATGTGTGTTCATTTAAGTATGCAACAAGTCTCTTACAATTTATTGAAAAAAAATAAAATGTAAAATGAAAGTAATCTATTTTCTGTCTAAGTGAGTTGCAACCTAGGCGAGTGTTTAGGCGGGTCTAGACGGGTGCCTAGGCGGTCTAGGCGGGTGCCTAGGTGTAATAGACGGTGCCTCAGCAGGTCTAGGCGCCCTTAGCATTAATCGGGGCGGCGGGCAGGGGCCTAGCGCCTAGGCGGGGCCTAGGCGGCGCTAAGCGGGGATTTTTAGAACAGTGCTAATAATGGAATGGTACCACTAGTCTAAAAGCAATCTCTAAACTAGAATGCTAGTTTAAGTACAAAAAGTTGTAAGTTCAGTGGGAGTTAACTGAAGGAAGTGTACCACTAAACTACAAGGAATCTTCCACCTTAGGGAAGTACAACCTAAGAAAATGTACTAAACAGCAGTGGGAGTACAACTAGTGGAATCGTATTGCAGTTATGTGAGAAGAACAGAGTTTTCACAAAACAATATAGGTTGTGAATATAAGATAGTCAATAAATTGAGTAACTCGTGATAGAAGTCATAAAGAATGTGAATTGAAACTTATTAAAAATAAGAGTGGATCGTTGAACTTAAGATCTTGGCACATCGTGTAAAGGTTATTAGGTCTGAAAGATATTCTCCCTAGATGGTGATGAATGTTACTCTGCTTTGTTAAATGACTAAAAGAGATGGTCCTCACGGACAAATCTTTCATTAACAAGAGAAATTGAAAAATTTTCTTTCATAAAAGAAATGATTTTCAATGGAGATGGAAAGTATGAGATGTCTTCCCAAGGTGGGGTTAGACGTGACTCATTTTTTTTTTCATGACCTAGCCCAAGTGAAAAATTCTCAGTTCGAAAAGAGAATTGGGTTGACACAATATTGACTTCTAGACAAGTGTCCTTATTTGTGTTGACATTTGGAAGTCCTTATAATTGTTGTTGTACATTAAGACTTAGAGCCCAATGTGTTCTTGTCTTTCCAAGAGTATGACAATTTATGTCTCTATTGAAAAAAAAGAAGAAGATCATCTCCATAATTATGATGTGAGACATAAAGTATTTTGACATGCTAGAGAAGTTTCAGTGGTATTCTTAGATGCTTCTTGGTTGATTTTCTAAAAACTAACGTATAGAAGCTCTACGATTGCCATCTAGGCTATACTGAAACTCAAGACAACCTAGAAGAGATAGAATGTCGTGTGATTCTAGAATAAAGTTTCCTGGAGTATGAAATGAGGAATAGTGGTAGCCATTGTCTTAAAATGTGCATGTAGACAATAAGAAAAATCATATGTGCGCCAATTGTAAGGTGGCATGTATGACCCACGTGTCTATGTCTAGATAGTAAAAGAGCTAATACATGCCTCAATTGTGGGACGCCATGTATGACTTTTTTTTTGTCTACGCGCTAATTAAGTAGCGGCATGTTTGACACACGTGTGTGAATAAAAATAATAAAAATACCATTTTTGTAGGTGTTTATATATAAACTCATCAGTCCTCATGATAAAATGGTGTACGCCCGCTATTCACAAAGCGTTGATGCGTAGTTTATCTAAGAAGTGGATCATTGTCCAAACCAAGCCATTTTGAAGATCACTAGTCACTTGTTCTTATATCATTATAGGGTTGACATAAGATCCTTTGTGGAAAAATGATTGTTCAAGGTGCAAGAAATTCCATGTTTACTCATGGTTGAAATATTTTCTCAATAGAGTGATGAAACTGTACTTGCATTTACCTTATATGGACTTGAAAGAACCCACCTACTTGTGAAAACATAGGTGCTCCTTATGGAATTAATTTGGTGGTATTTTGCATTAACAAGAAAGATTTTATGTGAGTCTGCTCTGATCTATGCAAAAGAAGTCCCTAAGTTGGAGGGAACCCAAATTTGTTCATGATTACTTGCAATTGCACAAAGTGAGGAGTCTCAAAGATGTAGCCCTAGCGATAGTTGTGATACGTCACACTCATAAGTATAAAAGCTACAAGAGACTCATTTAAAAACGTTTTGATGCACATTTTTAGTGTCACCAAGCTAGAATCAGTTTCACTCACACGAAATGATTTGCCTTGGCGCTAAGGTAGTGAGCAGGATGAGACATATATGTCTGAAACAAATTTGAGTGGGAGACCAGACATGTGTATGATTTCACGTACAAAACATACACTAGATATACATATATGTTGCCTTAGAATTGTCTGAGATGATACCTATCAAAGGTCAAACATGGAGATTTTTCCATTTGAAATCCATGTTAAAGCTTGTCAAGCCGGAAGTGAGTAACTAGGTAGGCGCCGAAAGGGTGACTAGGCTAGATGCTCAAGTTAGGCGTTTGTGTAGCGCTTAGACTAAGATTCGTATGGTGTATGTCCAATAGACATGTGACACACTCATTAAATTGAGAATACACCATAGCATACATTTCATATTGTATGAGTTAGTTGTGACCGACAGTGGGAGTGGCGAATTGATCCCTGCTTCAAGTCACTGTGTGAGTCACTAGATCTATGTGATCCTACCCTTATACCTTTTGAACTAAAGTCTATGTCAAAAAGAAGAGGTTCGATGATCACTACTTTAGCATGTTTATCTAAGACGGTCAAGTTAGTAATTGTCCCAAGGGCGTGTCTAGGCAAGCAATTAAACCAAATTAGACTGACATGAGAGCTTAAGGAAGATAGTTTAAAGACTACACTATGTCATGTGATTCATTAGTTGGCTAGCGTCTGTTTGATGTTAGTTGTCAAACGTAAGACATGGATACATGATACTTGTGGAAGATGACATTTCTTTTTATATCATAACGAGGGATAAGAATGTCAAGTTTGGTGTATGACGAACTATCTGGGGTATAAAGCAATGAACTTCCGAGTGATTCACTCTTGTTAAGTTTGGTGATAACTTAATGACAACGCTCCTGGATATGTACCTTCATTCTCGCAAGGTTGCACGTCCCATATCTTGTATGAGGAAGTAAACTATAATGGATGAGAATTAGATGAGCTAATTGAGATGATACCAACACCCTATGTGGGTGGGTGAGAGATTAGGATTTATACACTCAATATAAGGTGTGTTATCGATATGTGGTGTTTGTTCCACATTGACAATTTCCATTCTCTCTTCCCTCCTAGCCACTATATAAAGAAGGGGCTTTGGGAAATGAGCAAATACACCAACAAAGACAATTCTCTTAGCTTTAGAGAGGAGAGAAAATGCTCTTCACTCTCAGTAATATTTCTCTCTTAGTTAGCCTTTAGGGTATCACCTTGGCCCTAGAATTAGGAGGCTACTAAGAACTACGACAGGTTGATCCTTGCGCATTATCGATTTCTCCCTTGGATGACGCTCTACTTTGTGGTTTGTGCAAAGGTTTGTAGGAACGAAACTGCGATCCAGAATTCGTTAATTCCTCAAGGTATGCCCTATGTCGAATTCCTTATATTATTGTATAAATTCCCAACAGTTACTATAGCTTTCGTTTATTTAAACCGAATTTTTGCTTGGTTAATGTTTATAAAATGGAATAATGTAGAATATTAAACAATGTACAATCTGTTATTGGGAAAAATAAGTATATTCATAAAATTTACTTGGTTAAACAAGTACATAGAACTGTTGGTTCATAAAACGCAAAACCAAATACAATATTACAATGTACAATATTTAAGAAACTAAATTATTAATTTATCGATTATTTAATATTCCGCTAAATTACTAGTCTTCTTTGGCCTCAAGGCTATTAATTTATAGAAGTTTAATTATATAAAAAAGATGAAAAAAAAATTAAAAAAAAAAACCAAAAACTTGTTAGGATACCATGCCAGATGGCATAATATGATGGTGACAAGTGTACAAGAGGTTGTTATTAGTTAGTTGGGATTGGAAGTTGGCTATAAAATAGTGGTTTGTAAGATAAGAAGATAGTTATGAAATAATATGAGTATTGTACTATTGTTGGTATTCTCTTTGTGCAATCAAGGAAGACGTAGAGATAGGTTCTAACATTGGTATTAGCCAGTTCAAAATGCTCTCAATCCTTCCCTATTGTATGACGCGACAAGCTTCATGGAAGAGCATGGAATCAAGAGTTTCCAGTTTGGAGGGCAAAATCAACGAATTCAAGAACTCGCAGGAGGAACTCAAATCAACCCAGGATTTGATTCTTCATCAATTGCAGTTGATCATGACACGCCAATATCAAGAAAGAATGTTTCCCAATATCAAGCAACGATTAGTGATCCCCAATATCAAGAAAGAATGTTTCCAAATTTCAACAGTCCAGAAAACAAGTAGAATTTCAATCATCAATTGCGGCCACCGTTCTTGAAGATGGAATTTCCCAGGTTCAATGAAGGGGATGATCCGTTCGGTTGGATATATAAGGTAGAACATTACTTCGAATTCTTTAATATCGAAGAATCGAAGAAAGTAAGGTTGGCTTCTTTCCGCATGGACGGGGAAGCTCTTCAATGGTTTCAATGGGCAAAGTGTTTGGTTAATTACCCAACATGGGAGGAATTTTCCAAGATATTGTGTTAGGAATTTGGGCTTCGGAGTTAGAGGATTCAGCAGAGAATTTGGTGAAGCTTAGACAGAATGGTACACTGCGAGAATATGTGATGGAATTCAGGAGATTAGCTAATCGAACAACGGAAATGAGCCCCTCACTTCTCAAATCTTGCTTCATTGGAGGCTTGAAACCTGAACTGCGACATGATATGAAGATTTTGAAACCCAAAGATGTCATGGAAGCATCAGCTTTTGCACAGCAACTCAATGCTAAACTCGCAGACCTCAAGGTGAAAACTTTTCCTAAAGCTTATACAGTTCAATCAACTTTTCGATCTCCTTTGTAGAACACAAATTCTAATTCTTTACTTGACAATAGAACTAAAATGCCTAATGTGAGAAGACTTACTCTTGAAGAAGTGGATGTTTATAGAAAGAATGGGTTGTGCTTTCATTGTAAAGAGAAATACTATAAGGGTCATAGTTGTGAAAAGAAGTAGTTACTGGTGATTGATGTGCAAGAAGATGAAAATGGTGATCCTGCAGTGTTTGAAACTGAAGAATTGGAGATTACAGCTTGTGCTTTGTTTGGTACCCCTGCACCACCATCTATGAAGACTATGAGAGTGATTGGTTTTGTTAAACATTGTCCTGTGACTATCTTGGTTGATTCAGGCAATTCCCATAACTTTGTGGATCTTGGGTTGGTTAAAAGAGTGAAAGGAAACTTGGACACAGTAATGTTAAAATAGCTGATGGGGGCAAGGTAACTCATGGCACATTGGTTCAAGTACCTGTTAAGATTCAAGATTATGAGCGCATAATAGATTTATATGCAATCTCATTGGGAGGGTGTGATGTAGTGCTCGGAGTCCAATAGCTCAGGACCTTGGGACCAATCTTGTAGGATTTCGAAAAGCTATATATGAAGTTCCAAAAAGGTTCTTCAACATACTGCATTGCTAGTCCAGAGTCACCTTTGGAACTATTGGAGGATATCTCAGCCTTGTAGATGTCTAAACTTGTGCAGCAAGAAATAACTGTGGGGGCTATTTTGTGACATTGAGTCAATGGATGTGTCTATTCACCATATGGAGCCTGCAACACTAGAGCAACAAAGAGATCACCTTTCTGAAGTTCAACAACAACAATTACAGCAGCTGCTAGAAGATTATGAAATGGTTTTCAGCATTCCAACTACACTACCTCCTCACAGATCTCAAGATCATCGAATTCCATTGTTGGAAGGTAGCAAGCCACCTAACAGTAGGCCATGTAGGTATGGTCCAGTACAGAAGTCAGAAATTGAGAAATGTGTGAAGCAATAATTGCAATCTGGTTTCATTAGAACCAGTAACTGCCCTTATTATACTCCAGTGATCTTAGGAAGGAAAAAAAAGGAAACTTGGCCCATGTGTTTGGATTACAGAGGCTTAAATGGCATTACCATCAAAGATAAGTTCCCTATTCCTCTCATTGATGAGTTATTTGATGAACTATTTGGTGCACAATTTTTTTCTAAGTTTCACTTGAGAGCTGGTTACCACCAAATTCGTATGCATCCTAATGATGTAGAAAATACAACATTTAGGACTCATGATGGCCTTTTCGAATTTCTAGTTATGCCATTTGGTTTAACTAATGCACCAACTACATGTCAGTGCCTTATGAATGAGATCTTCAGGCCATACTTAAAAAGAAATTTATCCTGGTTTTCTTTGATGACATATTGGTTTTTAGTTCTTCTTGGAGTTCACATTTACAACATTTGAAGGTGGTATTTGATACATTAAAAGCGCATAGCTTATTTGTGAAGAAATCAAAGTGTGTTTTTGGGAAATCTCAAGTTGAATATCTCGGAAATATTGTATCAAAACACAGGGTTGCTGCAGATCCAAGTAAGCTGGAAGCAATTGCCGAGTGGCCAATTCCAACAAATGTTAAAGCTTTAAGGGATTCTTAGGCTTAACAGGCTACTATAGGAAATTCATTCCACGATTTGGCAAGGTCATTAGTCCACTAACTGCTTTAACAAAGAAAGACAGTTTTACTTGGACCACAGAAACAACTCAAGCATTTCAAACTTAGAAATAGGCAATGTTGTCCCTTCAGGTGCTTGCTCCACCTAACTCCAGCAAGCCTTTTATCATCGAGAGTGACATGAATTGGTGTAGAGCTTCAACAAGAAGGTAGGTCTATTGCTTTTACTAGTAAGGCCTTGTGTCTTCGCAATCAAGCTTTATCAGCCTATGAGAGAGAAATGCTAGCTATATTACATGCAATACATAAGTGGCAATCTTATCTGGTGGGAAACCATTTTATCATACAATCAGATCATCACAGCTTAAAGCATTTTCTTCAAGGCCGAGCTCACACTCCATTTCAGCAAAAATGGGTCACTAAATTGCTGGGATTTGACTATAAGATTCAATTTAAGCAAGGGAAAGATAATCAGGCTGCGGATGCCTTGTCCATATCTCGTCTCAACACTATTTCACCATAACTGCAGCCTTTAGAAGAAGCTCAATTAGCCACTATTTCTTATCCCTACACTATTTCACCTATTGCCAATCTCAAGTTTCAGTGTGAGAATGGTTTTTTAAAATACAAGGGCCGAATTGTGGTTAGTCCTATCGGTGAATGGAGAGATCGAATCTTCAATGAACACCATTCTAGTCCCATTGCAGGTCACGAGGGCTTCTTGAAAACATATAAGAGAGTGTCAATATCTTTCTATTGGGAAGGGATGAAAAAAGACATTGAAGGAAGAATGGCAGCTTGTGCTGTTTGTCAAAAGCACAAATATGAGACATTATCACCTCCATGCCTGTTACAACCTTTACCAATTCCAATCAAGGTTTGGGTAGATATTTCTATGGATTTCATTGTGGGATTACCTCCTTGTAAAGGGAAATCTATAATTTGGGTGGTGGTAGACAAATTGTCCAAATATGCACACTTTGTGACATTATTCATTGATCATGTTTTTAAGTTGCATGGTATGCCACAACCAATAGTGAGTGACAGAGATCCAGTCTTCATGAGTAAATTTTGGAAGGAGTTCTTCAATCTTCAAGGATCAACCTTATGTTTCAGTTCAGGCTACCATCCACAAACTGATGGCCAAACTGAGGTCCTCAACAGGTGCTTGGAAACCTATCTTCGATGTTTTTGTAGCTTGCAGACTAAGAAATGGACAAATTGGCTCTCTTGGGCTAAATATAGCTATAACACAAGCTATCACAGTTCAACCAAAATGACTCCATACGAAGTGTTACATAGACAACCTCCTCCAATCATTCCTGGAGCGATACAACAAAGGCTAACTCTTTAGACCAGGCCTTACAGGAAAGAAATCGAATGTTGGCTCTTCTAAAAACTAATTTGGAAGCATCACAGCGCAAGATGAGAGTTCAAGTAGATAAACATAGAACTGAAAGAGTGTTTGCAAAAGGAGATTGGATCTATTTGAGACTGATCCCATATCAGCTCAAGTCCTTGGCTTCACATTCTTTCCATGAACTGCAACCCAGGTTTTATGGTCCTTTTCAAATTCTGTCTAAGGTCGGTGCAGTTGCTTACAAGTTGAAACTGCCTAAACACTCGAAATTACACCATGTGTTCCATGTATCCTGTTTGAAGAAACACTTGGGGTCACAAGTGCAAACCACAGTCCCTTTGCTTGTCTTTACAGAAAATGGAATACTGCAAGATGTAACTGTTGCAATTTTGGAGAGAAGGATGACTAGAAAGGGTAGTGTTCTTTCCACAGAAGTCCTAGTTCAATGGCAGAACCATTCTCGAGAAGATGCTACATGGGTGTGGTACCATGAACTGAAGCTCAAATTTCCAGAAGTTGTCAATCTTTGAAGTTCAAGTTACTGATTTTGTTTGAACTTGTAATTCTGGGTTATTGTTGTGTGTTTTCAATTGCATGTTTGGTTTTAAGGGAGGGGTATTGTTAGGATACCATGCCAGATGGCACAACATGATGGTGACAAGTGTACAAGAGGTTGTTATTAGTTGGGATTGGGAGTCGGCTATAAAATAGTGGTTTGTAAGAGAAGAAGACAGTTATGAAATAATATGAGAATTGTTGGTATTCTCTCTGTGCAATCAAGGAAGACGTAGAGATAGGTTCTAACAAAACAAAACTTAGGTGCTAAAATTTGGTTATATACGATAAAACTCTCTAATATTTTTGGAAGTACAACGAACTTCGTCTAATGAATTATTGTTTGGTATGGCACCAATCTCGCCATTGCCAGAGTATGCGTCACTGCCATCACTGTCATCCCTTCCCAGACTAGATTAATTATGCGTCACTGCCATCACCGTCATCCCAGACTAGATTAACTCCTGCTTTCATCAGTCTCCCTCTTCCATGATCCTCTGTAACTGCAGAAATCGAGACTTAGTCCCCACTATGCAAATGGAGTACATCATTTGACAATACACTTTTACGGAGTAAACTCTTAGCTACCTTGGAGGTAGATTCTCCACGGATGTGCAAAGCCTTACCCTTGGTAATATTTGTAACAGTAAATCCAGGACAATAAGTTTCGAAAACAAGCAAACAGTCAATCCTCTAAAATTATGACCAATAATTTGAGGCACTTTAAAATGAACATCATTGGGCTCAGGAATACCAACAAACTGAAACCACTTCGGAATATCATAAATTCCATTGAGAAAAATGCCACCATTTCCGCAAGAAGTCCATCCCTAGAGCATACCATGTAAAGCCAGATTAATTTGTACAAGCAATAGCCTTAATTATGCATGTGTCTGTCATGTACATGTACAGTACAGGTGCCTCTATGAGTTTTAGGATGTTCTTCCTAAAACTCAGTGTGTACATGTCATTCTTATGCATGAGAAATACATTCTTGTACATGCATGTCTTATGCGCATGTGTGTGTGTGTGTGAGAGAGAGAGAGAGAGAGAGAGAGAGAGAGAGAGAGAGAGAGAGAGAGAGAGTGAGACCTGTAGGATGTTCTTCCTACATCAGCAGTGAGATTTGTACAGCCTTCCATATGAATCCTTCTCATAGTGTTTAACGATTTGTGCAAGCCTAGAATCTCAGTGAGTTTGGGGGAGTGATTCAGATGTTGTTCTACAATACTCGACATTTCTGAAAATTTTGGCATTTTTTCGAGTGCAATGCACTTATTCGCTCTCAAGATTTCCAAATTTGTTGGTAAATCTGGGATTTCATGAAGATCTTCGCAATAACTCAAACCTAACATTTTAAGCTTGGTGAGTCCACTGAGGCTTGGTAGGCTATAAAACAAATTGCCATCAAGCTCCAATATTTCTAAAGAAAATAGACTCCCAAGATCCTTAGGGATTGCAGCATCAGTTAAGTTGCAGTTTCTAAGGCCTAAAAATGTCAGGTTCTTCAATCGTAGAAGATGGTACTTGCCTTATCCTTGTATGGCTTGCTTGAAGTGTTGTCAATGACGCCATCCCCCTTAAGCGGTCATCCAGCATTTTTAAACTTGAACAGCCTTTAAGAATAAGGGTCTCAACTGACCTTGACTTGTAGAAATCCCCTGGAAAATAATGAAGCGTGAATCTCAGACAATCTTCTACAGTTTACAAATATCAGTTTTTAAAGATTTGGGACTTTGGAAAATCTGGTGATTCTGTCAGGTAACGGGAATGAAAGAGATGGATGATTTTCAGATTCTTGAACAACCGCTAGAAAAAAAACAGAAAACAAAATAAAAATTAAAACAGAAGTGAGAAAGCAAGATCTTCGCATTCACAGAAGCTGAAGAAAAATATTAATAATCTGTTTGAGATCATATCATACCACATTAGTATCATTCCAAACTCGTGTAAGATTGTTATCTCTCAAGTCAATAGCAACTAGTTGTGGTTGACAGAAATCTTTAGGTATGAACTTCCGAGGAAACCCATGCCAACCCAACCATCTTAACTCTTTTGAAAGATTGATTTGACTTCCAATGACATTTACATTATTGAGTTTGAGCAATCTCAGTCCCTGCATCTTTCTGAATGCTTCTGCCCGGAAACTTGATGCATCAGGCCATTCGAAATCTAAAGCAAGTCCTTCAATTGCTACACTTCCCTAATCAAGGAAAAAAAAAGGAACAAAGTAAGACAAAATTTATTTTGACGTGAAAAGATAATTTATACACATGAAGAAAGCCATGAATTGGATGCATGAACTACAAGCCATGAATTAGAATTCAGTTGTCAATTACATTTTACCAAATTATTTAGGTATCTTAGTCGGCATCTGTTACACGGTGTTCCTTTTACCTATTACTAACCCCTTCGCACACGCGTGTGTTTTTGGACTTCTACTTTTGAAATTTGAAAAAAGGAAAAAATGGGTGGAGGGTTGGAGGGTGAGGGGTTAACTGCTTCTACATCTACCGCATGGGTTTGGGATTTTTAATTTTGTTTAAAAATTAATTAGTTTGAAATAATATGTTGGAGGCAGATACTTATATATCCCATAGAGAAATTCATATTAAACATAAGATTCGATTGCCCAAGTACTTACAGATTGTTTCCCCAAAACATCCATTACATCCACATGATGCCACAATCTACTACGTTCTCCAGGATGGTCAGGGGATTGTGCATATACGATTTCTCTGGCCATGTCTCGAATCAAGTTATGCATCATCAGATTGCCTTTTGCATCAACAGTTACAAGGCATTGATCTTGGAGTTCTCGAATTCCTTTTTCTGGATATAAGTCACAGCCATCCAATATTGTCGGGACATAGTTCTTGTTCATTCCAATAAAGAAACAGCCTATATCCAGGAATACATCCTTCACCAGGTCATCATTTAGCCTATCTTAGCTTGTGTTAATATTTTCGAGAATTACCCAATAAGCCTGTGATATTTTCCATTTACCCAGTACAGTTTTCCATTCACTTGTGCTCTTTGTATGTAGATAAGAACCTACGACTTCAATTGCTAGGGGCAAACCTCCACAGTGGTCAACAGCCTTTCTTGAAAGCTCAACATACTCTTCATTAGGATAATTCTTTCTAAGGGCATGCTGAGTGGCTCAAGAGCTTCTTCTTTATTCATTTCTTGCGGGCGGAGGGAAGAAGTATGAAGGAATTGGAGTAAGCGCAGCAGGCCCAGGCGACAAGATCCCCGGAAACAAACACTTTTGCCTCACACCATCATCACCACCATCATCTATGCTTATATTCATCCTTTGACCATCATGAGCTAGAGGATTATTATAGTTGTCGTATTTCGGAGGATTAATGTTGTTATTACCACCATCATCTGTGCTTATATTCATCCTTTGACCATCATGAGCTGGAAGATTATTATAGTTGTCGTATTTCGGAGGATTAATGTTGTTATTACCAGGCAGTAAAGCTGTACTAGAAGAATTTGATGGTGGTAAGCCGGTGAAGCATTGGATTGGTTGTTGTGACGGTTGTGGTACAACTGGAGGTTTCCTGATCTTGTGAGAGTCTTTGTGAATCCTGAGAGGCGGTGGACCATGGAGTTTAGGCTCTCTTCTCAGTAAAGCTGCACTAGAAGAATTTGATGGTGGTAAGCCAGTGAAGCGTTGGACAACGTCCTTGAACTCGCTAGGGCTCGCGTAGATTATGACCGGCTGATGGGGCTCCTGCTGCTGTTTTGGTTGTTGTGACGGTTGTGGTACAACTGGAAGTTCCCTGATCTTGTGAGAGTCTTTGTGAATCCTGAGAGGCGGTGGACCTTGGAGTTCAGGCTCTCTTCTTGGAGATTTTCCTGTTGAATAATCCATGCCGTTGAAGATGAAATAAGGCTGTAATCTTTTCCATTTATCCAGTTCCGTTTTCCATTCACTTGTGCTTTTTGTATGTAGACAAGAACCTAAGACTTCAAGTGCTAGTGGCAAACCTCCACAGTAGCCAACAGCTTTTCTTGAGAGCTCAACATACTCTTCACTAGGATAGTTCTTTTTAAAGGCATGCCAACTAAGTAGCTCAAGAGCCTCTTCTTCATTCATTTCTTGCACAGGACATATCGCCTCCAGATTAAGTAACTTTAGCAAATCTTGATCTCTTGTTGTTATAATAATTCTACTTCCTGGACCAAATGAGTCATGCTTTATAGCTAATGCATCTAACTGTGCATCGCTGTCTACATTATCTACTATGACAAGTACTCTTTTGTTGCCAAGTCTTCTTTTAATCTCCTTGGTCCCTTCATCGACCCTACTAGCCTTCACGTTTCCCGATCTCAAGATATCAGAAAGAAGTTTGTTCTGTGAATGAACCAGTTTCTTATCTTCTCTCACATTTGGAAGGAAACTTGCACCGTCAAAACTATGATGATGTTTGTTGAAAACGGCTTTTGCAACCGTTGTTTTACCCAGTCCACCCATCCCCAAGATTCCAATGATACGGACATCATTCGATCCTTCAATGTCTAAATAATTACTGATTTCTTGAACGCGAGAATCTACTCCAACTGGGTGTATGGCTACGTCCAAGTAATTGCTTCCTTCTCCACTGATTCCTTCATACCTGGTAGGTAAAATTCAATTCAAAATTAAGCCAAAGTAAGATTTACAAATAAACGGCACAATTAAATTGAACTAATATCTTACTCATTATGACTACAGAGCTTGAGAGTGGAAGATTGAGAGCCCAATGATGAACCAAAATGTTCGAAAACCATTAAAGCGTTATAAACTTCAGAACTTATTTTTATATATGCATAAATGTGTAAAATCAAATATTTGATTCATGTGGTTAGCTGGATATCTGACCACACATGACACAAAGAATGTGTTCATATATTCTCATGGAAGAGTCTGGAAGCTCTACATTGCAATGTGTAAAACCAAATACTCCAAGCCGTATAATAATTTTATTGTTTGTTGACAATTGATAAATAAGAGAGTTAAACAGAACAATACATTATGTAGCCAATTAATAACTTCTGTTAGAAGGAACTAAGGTTAAGGTACTGCATGCTTGTATATTAAAAAATGGGCCGGGAAATAAAAAAATACAAAATATAGGAAAGGAAAAAAGAAATAAGAAAGTACCAATCAGCCCCCAATAACCAATCCGGATGTTGGTCAAAATCGTATAGATGCAAGTCTGAATCATGCATATTTTCCTTCATAAATTTGTCCCATACTAGATTAACGCCTGTTTTCTTCACTCTCACAGAAGCATCTGCAGTTTCAACAGGCTTTACAAATATATCAACCTTGTCCCCTCCTTGCAAACTGAGCACATAGTTCGATATCTGTCCCTGCCAAAGATAATGGTCTTCTAGTGTACAGGAAGTTGGAACCGAGGCACATGTTATCCGGGCGAGCAAAGCAGTACGCTTGGTTTTATTTCTAACGATAATGCCAAGAGGACATTCGCGTTGTTTCTTTGAAGAGTATATGCAGCACAGAGTCAACCCGCTAAAATTGCGACCAACAATTAGAGGTATGTGGAAACTGACCAGATCACCCTTGACAAAATCAAACCAGTCAGGAATATAATTTCCATTGAGAAAAATGCCACCATATCCGCAAGAAGTCCATCCCTGTACCATGTAGAGCCAGATTTGTAACAACAATACATTGTTATGCATGCATGTGGCGTATATATGTGTTTTCAGTGTGTGTGGTAGAAAGAGAAAGAGAACAGGCTAGAGAGAGAGAAACCTGAAGGATGTTCTTCCTAAAATCAGCAGTGAGATTGATGCACCCTTCCATATGAATTCTTGTCATCGAGTTTAATGACATATCCAATCCCGGAATCTCTTTGAGTTTGCATGAATGACTTAGATACAACTCTCTCATATTCGACAATTCTGAAAAATCTGGCATTGTTTCTAATGCAGTGCACAAACCCGCTCGCAAGACTTTCAAAGTTGTTGGTAAATTTGGGATTGCATGTAGGTTTGTGCAATCATCTAAACACAACGTTTCAAGCTTAGAAAGACCACTGAGGCTTGGTAGGCTACAAAAACTATTTTTTCGAAGATCTAAATCTTCTAAAGAAATTAGACTCCCAAGATCCTTCGGGATTTTGTCATCGGTTAAAGTGCAGCATCCAAGATCTAATTTCCGTAAAGAGTTTAAGCAATGTAAAGAAGGGGGCAAAAGACTAGTGGATGGTGACTCTTTCACACCATAATGAGATGAAAAAGTCAGCTTTAGTATTTGTCTTATGGGTGTGCCATCTGCTGCCTTATGGTAGCTCTGTCCCAAGCCTTCAGCCAAGTTTTCAAATCTTGAACAGCCATTAAGAAGAAGAGTTTCAATAGACTTGGAATTGAAGAAATTCAGTGGGAGATCCTTGAGATTTTTGCAGCCTTCAAGATTTACCAAAGTAAGTCTTTCAAGATTCCCAATGGATGAGTGAACCTCAGACAAACTCTCACAATCATTCAATATCAATTCCTCGAGATTTGGGAGTTTTGAAAAGTCTGGTGTTCGTGCCAGGTTATGGGAATGACTGAGATTAAGAAGCTTCAACTTCTCGAGCAACTGTTAGACAAAAGGAAAAACCAAAATAAACACAAATGGAAAAGAGAGCATTAAGTTGGTGTTTATAAAACCTGACAGATTTGGTTGAGGACATATCATACCAAATCAGAATCCTCCCAAACTCGTATGAGTTTGCTATAGCTCAGGTCAATAGCAACTAGATTTGGTTGATCAAAATCTTTTGGTAAGACCTCCAGAGGAAAACCATGCCAACACAACCATCTTAACTCTTTGGAAAGATTGTGGTAACTTCCAGTGAGCTTTATGTTATTGAGTTTGAGCAGTCTCAGACTCTGCATGTTTCGAAATGATTCTGAACTGAAGCTAGGCTCGCCAGACTCTTGCATATCTAAAGTGAGTCCTTCAACGTCTTCTGTTCCCTATTACAAAAAAAAAAAAAAAAAAAAAAAAAAAAAAAACCAACAACAGCAGCAACAACTGAGGAACTAAGAAAAAGATTATTTACACGGGAAAAGGTGATTAATTCATATATCAGAAAAACAAAGCCCTGAATTGGATGGATGAACCACATGGGAGGTAGACAATTAGACAATCTAGAACATGGGCCTCTCATAGGCAACTTTTATTATATATCTGCTATAATGTGCATATAAGTCTGGATAATAACCTTAAGCGTTGTACTTTAAAACTATCTACATTAGTTCGGTATAACAATTTGTAATTAACAAGAGCAGGGCATGTGTGATTCTGTTATTTAATTTGAGATAATTCAATACAATCGGATCTTTGTTGTCTCTTACAAGTTCCTTTCTCTACTACATTAGTACGCGCATTTTAACATCTAATTTAATTGCAAAAGTACTTACAGATTCCTTCGTCAATATGTCTGTTATATCTTCATTATGCCACAATCTACTACGTTTTCCAGGATTGTCAGGGGATTCTGCATGCACGATTTCTCTGCCCATGCCTTGAATCAAATCATGCATAATGAGATTGCCTTCTTTATCAACAGTTACAAGGCATTGATCTTGGAGTTCTCGAATCCCTATTTCTGGATAAAACTGACAGCCATCCAGTACTGTCATGACATAGTCCTTGTTCATTCCAGTAAAGAAACAAGAGATGTCAAGGAATATAGCCTTCACGTCATCATCAGTTAGCCCATCATAGCTTATTTCAAGTCTTCTGTGAATTTCCCGATAAGGCTGTGATCTTTTTCATTTATCCAGTACAGTTTCCCATTCATTTGTGCTTTTTGTACGTATATAAGAACCTAAGACTTCAAGTGCTAGTGGCAAACCTCCACAGTAGCCAACAGCCTTTCTTGAGAGCTCAATATACTCTTCATTAGGATAATTGCTTCTAAAGGCATGCCAACTAAGTAGCTCAAGAGCTTCTCGTTCATTCATTGCTGGCAGAGGACATATCTTATACACATTAAGTATCTTTAGTAACTGTTTGTTTCTTGAAGTTATAATGATTCTGCTCCCTGGACCAAAGGAGTCAGGTTTTATAGCCAAAGCATCACTTTGTTGAACGCTGTCTAAATCATCAATTACGACAAGTACCCTTCTGTTGCCTAACCTTTGTTCTATCTCCTTGGTCCCTTCATCGATACTACTTACCAATATGTGGGCCGGTATCAAGAGATCAGAAAGAAGTTCTTTTTGCAAATCAACCAGTTTCTCTTTGCTCGCGGTTTCAAGGAAACTTGCACCGTCAAAACTATGATGATGTTTGTTGAAAACGGCTTTTGCAACTGTTGTCTTACCCAGTCCACACATACCCAAAATTCCAATTATGCGAACATCATTTGATCCTCCAACATCTAAATGCTTACTAATTTCTCGCACGCGAGAATCTATTCCAACTAGCTTGGTAGGTACCACTAAGCGATTGTTTCTGCTCAGTTTTCCAGTGATCTGAGAAACAACATTCCTGATAATATTTCCTTCATTCCTGGTTGTTAAAATTCAACAAAGCAAGAGTAAAAATTTATTATGTGACTTCAAGATCACATTAATCTTTCAGAAATTGACAAGTCAAAATCTCCAGATACTATAACAATTTCTTAAACTGAAATCTTGGTTGTTAAATTTCAACAAGGCAAAAGTAAAAGCTTAAGGGCTGTTTGAGAATCATTTTGTTTTTAGTCTTCAGTTTTTGTTTTCACTAACAACTTTCAATTTTAAGAAAAAAAAGGAACTTAAAACATAAAATAAAAACTGAAGGTACAAATTTAAAATTAAAATTGAAAATTGGAAACTAAATGGTTATCAAACCAACTTTAAAACTTACTAGCATTTACCTACACACTTTGAAAAAAAAATATTGAGAAGGAGAGGGAGGGAGGGAGAGCGTGGGAGGTTTTTTATTTTTTAATATTAGGGATATCTTAACATTACCAATAGGGGGAAAGGATCCTCGCCGGATCCCTTTCCTAGGGATCCTAGGGATCCCATGATCTCACCCGTTTATCGTATATCGTACGGTCTGAAATCATTTTAAAATTTTAAATTTAAATTTAAATATGAATAGTATCTAATGATTTCTGACCGCACGATATACGATGAACGGTTGAGATCACGGGATCCCTAGGATCCCTAGGAAAGGGATCCGGCGAGGATCCTTTTCCACCAATAGGTGAGGTTTCATTAAAAAAAAAATTTGAATATGTAAAATTATATTATTATCCTTTTTTTTGTGATATAAGATTAAATAGTCATGTCACATTTTTGATTGAGAAAGAGAGTTATAGGTAGTTTAGATAAGCCTGATTATTTTTTTTAGTATATCGATATTTTTATACTAGCGAGAACAAGAATTCGGCTGAACTCTACGAAATTCGAATCTAAAACCTGTTACTACTAAGTGAAGAGTTATATCATCAAATCATATTACTGAGAGCCTAGATAAGCCTGATTTAATCATTATTTATACATATATAAATAAAATGGAAGGGAAATTTCAGCCACACAAAGTAAAGAAAGTAATTACCCGGCAGATTTGGTTCCAACACCGTCAGTGTTTCGAAAATTTAATCCAGCCAAACTTCCAGCTTCATTAAGAGCGTTTCTCCAGAGGAGTACCTTTTCTTCCTTAACTTCCTGTTCATATTTCTGAAACGCCTGTGCAAAACTACCACTCTGGTTCAGGACATCTGAGGAATCAACACCATAGAAGATTGGAAAAAACATTTGACCCAGTGTTTTTCTGCACTCCATGATCTTCACCAGCTCCTCGAGGCACCACGCGGACTCCGGATACCCTCTTGAGAAGACGACGACGGCAACCTTAGACCTTTGGATTTCTTGAATCAGGTGTTCTGGTATAGCTCTATTACTCGTTTCTAGCTTGTAATCGTATTCGTCTCCGTACATGAAGACGTTGAATCGGTGGTCTTCTAATGTACAGTAGAGGTGGTCTGTGAAGGTCCTGCGTGTGTCTTCACCTCCAGAACTCAAGAACACGTCGTACATCGGATCGTCTTTGGAGGATGAATCCATTAATTGTTACTCCGGGGATGTCTTGGCAGGCAGCACAGATCAAATTTGAGATCTACAGACAACCGTAAAGGCAAAGTAAACTCAAAACTCCGAAAAGAAATAGGTGAAGAGCCGAACTTTACAACATTCAATTAAAAAAATTTCTTCCTAACCAAACAGAAAATAAAGCAAGGAAAACCAGAGCGATTCGTTCATGGAAAACAGTGAGAAAAACAGGCCAAACACCCTTCCACACGATCCGATCGGAATCGAAACCAAATAAGGAGAGGGGGAGTTGGACGGAAAGGAATGGCCAGAAAGAAAAGAAAAAAAAAGGAGGGATTGGCAGCCAATCAAGGTGTGGACAGAGAAGGGAATAATACGGAGGCAGGAGGGAGAGTACACGGGGGGGGAGATGAAAGGAAGAAAAGAAAAACAAAAAGAAAAACAGAGAGCTGCAATACGGAGGGGATGAGGAAAAGTCAAAAAGAGGGAGCTGGCTGCAGTGAGAGACTGGTGGCAGCGGGAAGACAGAGGGCATAGGCAGCATAGCAGAGAGCAGGGGCTCACGGACAGAAAACGAGGAAAAACAGAGAGCTGCAATACAGAGGCAGACTCGGCAGGAGGAATAGACGCAAGGGAGTACGCGGCAGATGAGGATGGAAACAGATGCGGCAAGAAGCATGCTCCTCTCTTTGAAGAGATGATCAGTGAACTCTCCTTGTAAAAAAGGGTTGTAAAAAAGGGTTGTCTCTTTCCTTAATTTTTCATGAATAATTCTTATGTATTCAAATAATTATGTGTAACTAATTTCCTTTCGCTAGAGTGAGGCCATGAGCCACAACATGATTATGTAGATTTCTTTTCAATTGCTTAAGTGTTGTTACATGCTTGCTTTGATATTTTCAATTACCGAATTAAACTATCTATGTGCCTTGATGCTTGATCACCATTAGGATGCTTAGAAAAGTCATTGGATGCAATTTTGAACGAATATCACGTTAAAATTGGTTGTGCTTCTTGTGATTGAGGATTGTAATTTCTCCTAAGGTAAATATCATACTCTTAGGGATTACATGGTTTAACAAAAGGATTTTCACCAAGATTAATGAATCACTTATGTTTATATTTAATCCAAATGTCATGGATAAATTGCATGTAGTGGTATGCGTTTTAGCTTGAATATCACAAGTAAAATATACATAAGGAAAACCCAACCTTCAAAGCATGTGTGTTTTTGATTACTTAAGCAATTGGAAGAGCTACGTAGGAGTGTTGTTGGTAAAGGTTGAACTCTAGCGCTTTGTCAATCTAATTTTCTTCAATCATTTATTTTATCTCGAATTTCTATATTTGCTTGTTCTGTTTAGTTCGACCACTATTTCTATAAGCCAATCCCATTTTAGATAATTTTTTTAGTCACTTTCAATAGTATTTAATTTTGTCAAATTAGTGAAGTTCTTAGAGTTAACTAAGCAAAATACTCCAAAAACTCGTAAATTGTTTATATCAGTCCCTGAGGAGATCGACCTTGCTTGAGCCATTCTATACTACAAACGACTTGTTCTCTTGCAAGAATTTTCTAACGGTTTTACCCTTGTTTTACATGTGGTAAAATCGCTATCACCGCCGCCGCCGCCAAGAAAACTGCCACCCTCCGTTAGTACCGAACTAGTGCTCATCCCCTCATTGCTACCCACATTGCCGTCGCCGCCACCAAGAAAACTGCCACCCTCCGTTAGTACCGAACTAGTGCTCATCCCCTCCTTGCTACCCACATTGCCGCCGCCGCCAAGAAAACTACCACCCTCCGTTAGTACCGAACTAGTGCTCATCCCCTCATTGCTACCCACATTGCCGCCGCCGCCACCAAGAAAACCCGTTAGTACCGAACTAATGCTCATCCCCTCATTGCTACCCACATTGCCGCCGTCGCCACCAAGAAAACTACCACCCTCCTTTAGTTGATCTCCCCTGACCCTCCGCTTCAACGTCGAGTTCCAGTAATTTTTCACCTCGTTGTCGGTCCGACCCGAAAGCAGGCGCGCAATGGCGGCCCATCTGTTTCCGTACCGGGCCTGTGCGGCCAAGATGGTCTCTTCCTCGGCCTGCGAAAAGGATCGATGCTGGACGCTCGGGCTCAGCTGGTTGCACCACCTTAGCCTGCACGACTTCCCGGACCGTCCCATTATACCCCGGCTTATCAATGACCAGTTTCTAGCCCCGAAGCGCTCGACGAGCCGGGTCAAGACCAGGTCCTCCTCAGCGCTCCACGGGCCCTTGATTCGTTCGGGGTTATCGGGATTTCTCGGAAGAGAAGACTCCGACGGGGACGCGTCGGAAGCCATGGGTGGACAACGGTCCGTGTGTACTGAGGAAGATGGAAGAGTCTGGAAAAAAAAGTGTATACAACTATGGTTAATTGTTGACTTCTTTACATCTTTAAGGTAAGAAAATAAATACAATTTATAGTATTTAATAAAATACAAAATACGTTGATAAATTAATAAATTTTTAATTTATCAATTATTTAATTTTTTTTGCTAAATAATAGTCTCTCTGGGTCTCGAGGCTATTAATTTAAAGAAGTTTAGTTATATAGAAAACCAAAAAAAAAAACAGGACAAAATATAAAAATAACCAAAACCTAGACTTAGGTGCTAAAATTTGGCAAATATACGATATGACTCTAATAATTTCGGAAGTACAAACCTCGTCAGATGAAGTATTGCTTGGTACGGCAACAATCTCGTCATTGCCGGAGTATGCGTCACTGCCATCACCATCATCCCAGACTAGATTAACTCCTGTTTTCATCACTCTCCCTCTCCCATGAGCCTCTGTAACTGCTGAAATCGAGACTTCGTCCCCACTTTGCAAATGGAGGACATCATTTGATAATACACTTTGCAAACGGAGTACACTAGCAGCTACCCAGCAGGTAGATTCTTCCCAGATGTGCAAAGCCTTACCCTTAGTAATGTTTGTAACAGTAAATCCCGGACAACATGTTTCGAAAATACAGCACACAGTCAATCCTCTAAAATTACGACCAATAATTTGAGGCACTTTAAAATGAACATCACTGGGCTCACGAATATCAACAAACTGGAACCACTCTGGAATATCATAAATTCCATTGAGAAAAATGTCACCATGTCCGCAAGAAGTCCATCCCTAGAGCATACCACGTAAAGCCAGATTAATTTCTATAAGCAAGTCTTAATTATGCATGCGTGTGTCATGAACATATACAGTACAGGTGCCTCTGTGGGCGTGTGATAGAAAGAGGAAGAGAATTAGGCTCTCAGAGGGAGTTCTGTAGGATGTTCTTCCTAAAACTCAGCATGTACATGTCATTCTTATGTATAAGAAATACATTCTTGTACATGCATGTTTTTGGCGTGTTTGTGTGGATATGTGTGTGTCTGAGAGAGAGAGAGAGAGAGAGAGAGAGAGAGAGAGAAAGAGAGACCTGTATGATGTTCTTCCTAAAATCAGCAGTGAGATTGGTGCAGCCTTCCATATGAATCCTTCTCATAGTGTTTAACAACTTATGCAAGCCTAGAATCTCAGTGAGTTTGGGGGAGTGATTTAGATGCAGTTCTACCATACTCAACATTTCTGAAAAATTTGGCAGTTTTGCGAGTGCAATGCACTGATTCGCTCTCAAGATTTCCAAACTTCTTGGTAAATCTGGGATTTCAAGAAGATCTTTGCAATAACTCAAATCTAACATTTTAAGCTTGGAGAGTCCACTGAGGCTAGGTAGGCTACAAAACAAATTGCCATCAAGCTCCAATATTTCTAAGGAAAATAGACTCCCAAGATCCTTAGGGATTGCAGCATCAGTTAACATGCAGCTTCTAAGGCCTAAAAATGTCAGGTTCTTCAATCTTACTATTGAAGATGGCACTTTCCTTATCCTTGTATGGCGTGCTTGAAGTGTTGTCAATGATACCATCCCCCCTAAGCGGTCATCCAGCCTTTTTAAATCTGAACAGCCTTTAAGAATAAGAGTCTCAACTGACCTTGACTTATAGAAACCCCGTGGAAAATACTGAAGCGTTTTGCAGTCTTCAAGATTTACCAACGAAAGTCTTTCAAGATGCCCAATGGATGGGTGAATCTGAGACAATTTTCTACAGTTTGCTAATATCAGTTCCTCAAGATTTGGGACTTTGGAAAAATCTGGTAATTCTGTTAGGTAATGGGAATGACTGAGATTGATGATTTTCAGATTCTTGAGCAGCTGCTACGAAAAAACAGATAACAAAATAAAAATTCAAATAGAAGAGAGAAAGCAAGATATTGGTATTCACAGAAGCTGAAGAAAATAATTAATAATTTGTTTTGAGATCATATCATACCACGTCAGTATCCTCCCAAACTCGTATGAGTTTGCTATAGCTCAGGTCAACAGCAACCAGGTTTGGCTGATCGAAATCTTTTGGTATGACCTCCAGAGGAAATCCATGCCAACACAACCATCTTAACTCTTTGGAAAGATTGTCGTAACTTCCTGTGAGCTTTATGTTGTTGAGTTTGAGCAATCTCAGATTCTGCATCTTTCTGAATGCTTCTGTACTGAAGCTACACTCGTCAGACTCTTGCATATCTAAAGCAAGTCCTTCAAGATCTTCAGTTCCCTATTACAAAAAAGAGTTGAAAATTAAAACAAACCAAGAACAACAACAATAGAGGAACTAAGAAGAGGGTTATATGCAAGTGAAAAGGTGATTAATTCATACATCAGAACCACAAAGCCTTGAATTGGATGGATGAATCACATGAGAGGTAGACAATTAGACAATATACAACATGGGACCTCTCATAGGCAACTTTTATTATATCTACTATAATGTGCTTATATGTCTGGATTATAACCAGAGTTTTACTTTACATCTGTCTACATTAATTAGGTATCTTTAGCAAGCTTCTGTTACGGGTATCATAATTCACAAATTGTACATAACGAGAGCAGGACGTGTGATTCTGTTATTTAATTTGAGATGATTCAATACAAAAGGCTCCTTTTTTGTCTCTTACAGGTTCCTTTCTCTGCTACATTAGTACATGCATTTAACATCAACTTTAATTGCAAAAGTACTCACAGATTGCTTTGTCAATACGTCTGTTATATCTTCATTATGCCACAATCTACTACGTTGTCCAGGATTGTCAGGGGATTCTGCACGCACAATTTCTCTGCCCATGCCTTGAATCAAATCATGCATCATGAGATTGCCTTCTATATCAACAGTTACAAGGCATTGATCTTGGAGTTCTCGAATCCCTATTTCTGGATGAAACTGACAGCCATCCAGTACTGTCATGACATAGTCCTTGTTCATTCCAGTAAAGAAACAAGAGATGTCAAGGAATATAGCCTTCACGTCATCATCAGTTAGCCCATCATAGCTTATTTCAAGTCTTCTGTGAATTTCCCGATAAGGCTGTGATCTTTTCCATTTATCCAGTACAGTTTCCCATTCATTTGTGCTTTCTGTACGTATATAAGAACCTAAGACTTCAAGTGCTAGTGGCAAACCTCCACAGTAGCCAACAGCCTTTCTTGAGAGCTCAATATACTCTTCATTAGGATAACTGCTTCTAAAGGCATGCCAACTAAGTAGCTCAAGAGCTTCTCGTTCATTCATTGCTGGCAGAGGACATATCTTATACACATTAAGTATCTTTAGCAACTGTTCGTTTCTTGAAGTTATAATGATTCTGCTCCCTGGACCAAAGGAGTCAGGTTTTATAGCCAAAGCATCTCTTTGTTGAACGCTGTCTAAATCATCAATTACGACAAGTACCCTTCTGTTGCCTAACCTTTGTTCTATCTCCTTGGTCCCTTCATCGATACTACTTACCAATATGTGGGCCGGTATCAAGAGATCAGAAAGAAGTTTTTTTTGCAAATCAACCAGTTTCTCTTTGCTCGCGGTTTCAAGGAAACTTGCACCGTCAAAACTATGATGATGTTTGTTGAAAACGGCTTTTGCAACTGTTGTCTTACCCAGTCCACACATACCCAAAATTCCAATTATGCGAACATCATTTGATCCTCCAACATCTAAATGCTTACTAATTTCTCGCACGCGAGAATCTATTCCAACTAGCTTGGTAGGTACCACTAAGCGATTGTTTCTGCTCAGTTTTCCAGTGATCTGAGAAACAACATTCCTGATAAAATTTCCTTCATTCCTGGTTGTTAAAAGTCAACAAAGCAAGAGTAAAAATTTATTATGCGACTTCAATATCACATTAATCTTTCAGAAATTGACGAGTCAAAATCTCCAGATACTATAACAATTTCTTAAACTGAAATCTTGGTTGTTAAATTTCAACAAGGCAAAAGTAAAAGCTTAAGGGCTGTTTGAGAATCATTTTGTTTTTAGTCTTCAGTTTTTGTTTTCACTAACAACTTTCAATTTTAAGAAAAAAAAGGAACTTAAAACATAAAATAAAAACTGAAGGTACAAATTTAAAATTAAAATTGAAAATTGGAAATCAAACCAACTTTAAAACTTACTAGCATTTACCTACACACTTTGAAAAAAAAAATATTGAGAAGGAGAGGGAGGGAGAGAGAGTGTGGGAAGTTTTTTATTTTTTAATATTAGAGATATCTTAACATTACCAATAGGTGAGGTTTCATTAAAAAAAAATTTAAATATGTAAAATTATATTATTACCCCTTTTTTTTTGTGATATAAGATTAAAGGGAGATTATATTCACACACCCCAAATTACTTCTCCCACACCTTTTTAATTTTTTAATATTTTTCTATCAAGTGTCAGTAGTGTGTTAAAAATATTAAAAAATTAAACAGGTGTGAGAGAAGTAATTTGGGGTGTGAATATAATCTCTCAAGATTAAATAGTCATGTTACATTTTTTGTTGAGAAAGAGAGTTATATTAATAGGTAGTTTAGATAAGTCTAATTATTTTTTTTAGTACATCGATATTTTTATACTAAGAAGAAGAAGAGTTGGGCTGAGCTTTACGAAATTCGAATCTAAAACCTCACTAAGTGAAGAGTTATATCATCAAATCATAGTACTGAGAGCTAGATAAGCCTGATTTAATCATTATTTATACATATATAAATAAAATGGAAGGGAAATTTCAGCCACACAAAGTACAGAAAGTAATTACCCGGCAGATTTGGTTCCAACACCGTCAGTGTTTCGAAAATTTAATCCAGCCAAACTTCCAGCTTCCTTAAGAGCGTTTCTCCAGAGGAGTACCTTTTCTTCCTTAACTTCCTGTTCATATTTCTGAAACGCCTGTGCAAAACTACCACTCTGGTTCAGGACATCTGAGGAATCAACACCATAGAAGATTGGAAAAAACATTTGACCCAGTGTTTTTCTGCACTCCATGATCTTCACCAGCTCCTCGAGGCACCACGCGGACTCCGGATACCCTCTTGAGAAGACGACGACGGCAACCTTAGACCTTTGGATTTCTTGAATCAGGTGTTCTGGTATAGCTCTATTACTTTTTTCTAGCTTGTAATCGTATTCGTCTCCGTACATGAAGACGTTGAATCGGTGGTCTTCTAATGTACAGTAGAGGTGGTCTGTGAAGGTCCTGCGTGTGTCTTCACCTCCAGAACTCAAGAACACGTCGTACATCGGATCGTCTTTGGAGGATGAATCCATTAATTGTTACTCCGGGGATGTCTTGGCAGGCAGCACAGATCAAATTTGAGATCTACAGACAACCGTAAAGGCAAAGTAAACTCAAAACTCCGAAAAAAAATAGGTGAAGAGCCGAACTTTACAACATTCAATTAAAAAAAATTCTTCCTAACCAAACAGAAAATAAAGCAAGGCATGAACAAACACACCAAAACCAGAGCGATTCGTTCATGGAAAACAGTGAGAAAAACAGGCCAAACACCCTTCCACACGATCCAATCGGAATCGAAACCGAAAGATAAACGGAGGAGAAATAGAGAGAACGGAAAGACAGAGAAGAAAAGAAAGGAAAGTGAAAAATAAAAGATGCTGGAAACACGTTCCCTTGAAAAATGAAAGATGCTGGAAGCATCTTCCCTAGAAAACACAAAATGCACGCACGGGAATGAGAGAGGGGCAAGTGGTCAATTCATCATACAACCCCATTAAAACTGAAAAACCATGAAGAGAATGAGAGATAAAACCGGATAGGCACGGTTTATGAACAGTACCATCCACGAGCTTTTAGAAGAGTATAATAGGGTTTTAATCACAAATGGTTCCTGACATTTAGGGCTGGTAATTTCTGACACGACCCGATAACACGACACGACCCGATACGAAATTAACAGGTGTTCGGGTCGACACGATAACTAATCGGGTCGTTATCGGGTAACCCGATAGCACCTGTTAAGATAACGGGTAAATTCGGGTATACACGTGGGTAACACGATACAGGATAAGCAGAATATTAATTTCATAATCTTATAACCCTAAAAAAAATACTAGTATAATTATATATATTAATTTAACAATTTTATACCCCTACAAACTATAATAAATAAATATATATATATATATATTAAATTAAGTTAATTAACTATAATAAATAAATCAAAAATTTTTAACTATAATAATTATATAAACTATAATAATTATACCCCAAAATATTAATCATCTATAATAATTATATATATATATATATATTAAATTTTATAAAACTATAATAATTATTAATTAATAATATGCATGAATCGATGAGCAATGCATGATGCATCCAATATTCCAATCCAAGTCCAACCATCGGACAGACAATCCATTCATTTTGATTCCATTTAAACTTTAAAGTGCCGCCCTTTCTGAAGAAAAAGGGAGGGAAAATGAAAATGATAAAACAAGTTGAAAATGAAATAAAAAGGAGAGGGAATTATGAAAAGATGGGTAGGCTACTAGAGGGAAAAGTGAAAATTATAAGAAAAGTTGAAAAGAAAACAAAAAAGAGAGGGAAAAATGAAAATTAAAAAAAGTGGTGAGATTTTTTTTTTTTTTAAGTTATTAACTTTTTATCACACATATATCATATCCCACTATTTTTATAATGATTAACACGTGTTAATTTAATTATACGTACAAAATAAATGTATTTAAATCTACTTAATAAATATATATATATATATATATACACACACACACACATCACTAACACATAATACACACTATTGATTCATTGAAACTTGATGGGATACGAATTATCCAAAACTAATTTCAACGATCGCAACCGTCAAACTTGTATGTATATGCTTCGAGATCACATCAGCAAAAAATCACAAAAAACAAACATTCAGAGATCAAGTAACGGGCCAAAGTTTTTCGACGGTTATAAACTAAAAATAACGATTTCACGGTTATTTTAACTCTGATTTTAATGATTTTTTACAGATACACTCCTTGATCCTATATGAATACAATGAATGAATTCGATCTTCAATTTAAAATATTTATACAAGTGGATACCACAAAATCTTATGTTATACTTAATGAAAGTATAAATAAACTCTAAGTGTTAGTGAATCTATCGTTTTAATGGGATACGAATTATCCAAAACTAATTTCAACGATCGCAACCATCAAACTTGTATGTATATGCTTCGAGATCACATCAGCAAAAAATCACAAAAAAAAAACATTCAGAGATCAAGAACGGGCCAAAGTTTTTCGACGGTTATAAACCAAAAATCACGATTTAACGGTTATTTTAACTCTGATTTTGATGATTTTTTAAAGATACACTCCTTGATCCTATATGAATACAATGAATGAATTCGATCTTCAATTTAAAATATTTATACAAGTGGATACCACAAAATCTTATGTTATACTTAATGAAAGTATAAACAAACTCTAAGTGTTAGTGAATCTATCGTTTTAATGGGATACGAATTATCCAAAACTAATTTCAACGATCGCAACCGTCAAACTTGTATGTATATGCTTCGAGATCACATCAGCAAACAATCACAAAAAACAAACATTCAGAGGTCAAGTAACAGGCCAAAGTTTTTCGACGGTTATAAACTAAAAATCACGATTTAACGGTTATTTTAACTCTGATTTTGATGATTTTTTACAGATACACTCCTTGATCCCATATGAATACAATGAATGAACTCGATCTTCAATTTAAAATATTTATACAAGTGGATACCACAAAATCTTATGTTATACTTAATGAAAGTATAAATAAACTCAAGTGTTAGTGAATCTATCGTTTTAATGGGATACGAATTATCCAAAACTAATTTCAACGATCGCAACCGTCAAACTTGTATGTATATGCTTCGAGATCACATCAGCAAAAAATCACAAAAAACAAACATTCAGAGGTCAAGTAACGGGCCAAAGTTTTTCGACGGTTATAAACTAAAAATCACGATTTAACGGTTATTTTAACTCTGATTTTGATGATTTTTTAAAGATACACTCCTTGATCCTATATGAATACAATGAATGAATTCGATCTTCAATTTAAAATATTTATACAAAAACTCTTTCATTTTGCATATGCTTGCACATTTAATATTTGTAATAAATTAGTAGTGTATGTATTATTTTTTTATTAGGTTCTTATTTTCGAGTGTAGATATAGTACTTAAACGACAAATGTTTTAATGTTTTGAAGTAATATATAATAATATATGTGGTATGTGCAAATTTTTAAAAAAATATATATTTTTCTTAACGGGTCATAACGGGTCAGGTCACTTTACCCGTTGGGTAAAGTGACACGACCTGTTAAGGACCCGTTAAGATAACGGGTGTGACACGACACGATCCGTTAAGATAACAGGTGTTACACGAAAACGACACGAACACGACAAAAACGACACGTTTGCCAGACCTACTGACATTGATCAAACACATCATTTTGGTCCCTGACATTGAAAATCAATAGAAATGGTCTTTGAGATTGTCCATCATCCATCATTTTGGTCATTTTGTTAAAAACTCCGTTAAGTATCCCAAAGTTCTTAACCGGAAGTTTGGGCAATTTTCAAAGCTTCGTAATTCAATCGTTTCTTAACTAATTTTGACCCATAATATATCAAAATGAAGACAAGAAAATGTAGAATAAGATTATACCTATTTTGAAGCTCAATGGTTTCCAGATATGGCCGGAAAATAGCCTCAAAGTTGACTGGTCCGAGTGAAAACTTGAAAACTCGCCGGAAACTGGATAAACTTTAAACGTTCATAACTTCTTCAATACTCAACGAAATCAAGTGATTCAAAAATAAAAATCATACTTCTTGACGAGACAAAGAGAATGATACATTTTTTGATTGCTAAATTGCCGTGGTTTGGCCGAAAAAAGCCTCGAAGTGGCTAACTCGAGACCAAGACAACCACTTTCGAGCTGTTTTCCGGCCAAACCACAGTGAGTTAGCCATCTAAAAAGGTATCATTCTCTTTGTCTCGTTGAGAAGTATGATTTTTGTTTAAAGTTTACCCAGTTTTTGGTGAGTTCAAGTTTTCACTCGGAACAGTCAACTTTGAGGCTATTTTCCAGCGATCTCCGGCAGCCATTGGCCTTCCAAATAGATAGAATCTTATTCTACACTTTCCTATCTTCATTTTGATATCTTATTCTACACTTTCCTATCTTCATTTTGATATATTATGGGTCGAATTTGGTCAAGAAACGATTGAGTTACGAAGCTTTGAAAATTGCCCAAACTTCTGGCCAAGTGCTCCGGGAAACTTAACGGAGTTTTTAATGGAAGGACCAAAATGATGTATGGTGGACAATCTCAAGGACCATTTCTATTGATTTTTAATGTTAGGGACCAAAATGATGTGTTCAATCAATGTCAGGGACCATTTGTGATTAAAACCCAGTATAATATTATGAATATTTTATTAGGTAGATACAAGTCGGGCAAATCAAACACTCTGCACTCTCAATTGAGTGTCGAGCGAAAATAAGGATGAGTTCTTCTTTGTGAGGATTTTAGGAATTCTCACATTTTAATTATTTCATGCGGTCAGTTTTCGTTCAGTATTATTTGTATTTAAATTTAAATAAAAAATTTAAAATGATTTATGGCTGCATAATATACGATGAACGACTAACATGTGAGAATTCATAAAATCCCCACGATTTTTATCCGGATGGGATCCAAATCCCAAAAATAAGCCGTAAAAGAAATGTAACAATCAATTTACTCAATAAAATTTTATTCTCGTTTATTTTTTGGAATATTATTAATTTTGAGGCTAACTCATTCTAAACAATGCGTTTATAATCACACCCTTTTTTTATACACTTTGCTTCTAACAAGATAAAAATGAATTTTGGAGATAAATGTTTTTATTTGATTTTGAAGCTGCTCATACACTTTGCACTCTCAATTGAGTGTCGAGCAAAAATAAGGATTAGTTCTTCCTTGTGAGGAATTTAGGAATTCTCACATTTTAGTTATTTTGTGTTGTCAATTTTTATTCAATATTATTTGTATTTAGATTTAAATAAAAAATTTAAAATGATTTCTAGTTGCATAATATACGATGAATGACTAAAATGTGAGGATTCATAAGATCTCCACAATTTGTATCCGGATGGGATCCAAATCCCAAAACTAAGCCGTAAAAGAAATGTAACAATCAATTTACTCAATAAAATTTTATTCTCGTTTGTTTTCTGGAATATTATTAATTTTGAGGCCTACTCATTCTAAATGATGCGTTTATAATCACACCCTTTTTTCATAACGGAATACGGTTTGCTTCTAACAAGAAATGAACTTTGGAGATAAATGTTATTATTTGATTTTGCAACTGCACTTAGGTGGAACCTTAAATTACTTACCTACCTTTTTGAGGGATCAAGTCACTCGTTCTTCATCATTTTCAATGAGTGAATGACTCATTGAAAAAGAAAGATTTGGTTATGAAGTTGCGTCTAGGATATGATAATAGATTGACTACACATCCTTGGCAGAATCAAACTGGCGTAATTCTAGAATTTCAATGAGTGAATGGCTGAAATAAATTTTTTGTATTTTGGTGAATTTGGTTGAATGAACTATGGATTTGATTTGAATTTAGATTTTGTGGTGAATTTAGTTGTGGTGAACCAGGGATTTGATTTGGACTTGTTTTTGGTTTTGTGCATTTCCATATAGATCAAATCTAGATTGCCTACACCGTTAGCGGGATCAAACTTGATGTAGTTTAGGATGTTTTGGTGTGGCTTTGTGCCATTTGGAAATGTGACGTGATTCCCAACTACTGAATTTGAGGTAATTTGTATCCATTATTTTTGAAGATTCGCATCCACTGATGTGTCACGGTTCAAGATTTCTCCATGCTTTTCTTTACTTTGGACTACTTGGCCGTAGGGCTGGTTTGGTATTGCTGTGATTTGAAAAAAAAAACTGTTTCTGTTGTGCTGTGAGAATAAACAACTGTGAAATAAAGCAGCAGAGTGTTTGGTAAATATTTTTGTAAAATTGCTTTTCGAATAAAAAAAATAGTATGGTGGTGTTTGGTAAACTTTTATGTAAAACAACTGCGACTATATAATGACCAAAAATAGTATAATACTAGATGTTCTATTAATTTAATTTTCTTAACAAATAAAGATGAATTACTAAATATACTTTATTTTTAAAAGAAAAATATTTATAAACTTTATTTTAAATATTAATTAGTATGACAAACTACTTCAATTGAAATATTTTAGACTGAATAGCTAGGATTCATTAGTATAATATTATTAATGTACTTGAAAGTAGTTTAATTAGATGCATTAATCAAACTTGTTGCTATTCTATTTCTTAATGCCACTATATCATGTGATCCTTCAACTTGATCTTTTTCTTCTTTGATATCTTATCCTTGTCCTTATCAACCTCCTCAACATCTCCTTCCTCTTCCTTCTTGGTTTCCTCTTCTTCGTCGTCGCTGATTTCCTTCTCGATAGTCTTCTCAGTCCAGAGATAGATTGGATAGCTGATGAACTCAGAGTGCTTCTTCACATGATCCTCCTCTCTTCCAAATACTCCAACTGATCACAACCAAACAAAAAATTAGTACCCAATTTTTCTCTTTAATCATATAAAGGAAATACTTAATCAATTAGCTTGGTTCTTTACCTGATCCTCCTTGAGGAAGAGGGTGGTCTTGGTGCCTCTGCCAAGCTGTTCGCCGCTGACATCCCTTGTGACAGTGAAGGAACCACCAGCCTGTGACTCCCAGATGTATTGCTCATCGTCGTTGTGCTTGATGGTCTCAATAACCTTCTCGTCAACAAGATAGGCCGAGTAGAAACCAACACCAAATTGCCCAATCATGCTCACATCAGCTCCGGCTTGCAATGCTTCCATGAACTCTTTGGTTCCGGACCTTACAATTGTACCCAAGTTGTTCACCAAATCTACAGAAACCAATTGCAATCAGCCTTAAGATAAATGGCGACTGGTTAAATACAATCTGGCCTCGAATGTATCTTCCCAAAACGAAAAATGTTCATGTGTGAAAGTAGTGTGAACATTTTACATCACATTGTCAAAATTTGAACCACACTTCGAAAGCTTAAACTTGATCATTTTTCATGTTCTTAACTTGGTTTCACCCACATTTTCCCGGCAAACAAACAGCACGAATTGAGTCCATGTGAAAAAACAAACCCACATTGCAAGAAACAGGTAGTTTGTTTAAGAAACAAACAAACAGAGTACATAAACAAAAATTAAAAATAAAAAAGGGCAGAAAAAGAGGAGGAGATTTGGGTTCTTACAGTTTACCAGAGCAGAGTAGAGAGACAGCAACAGATTGAGATTGAGATTGAGACTGAGAGATAGCAGTTCGGATGTTTGTGTTGTATATTAGCTAAATGGTGGGTGGAGAAGGAAGTGTCTTGGAAGTTGGAACGACGAAGCAACAGCTTATTGGGTTCCTAAATATATAATCCAAATAGTTAAACTACTTAGATTTAGAGCAACGTAATCCTAAATATATAATCCAGACATATATTTAGAGCAACACCATCGTTGCCAATCAAACCCTAAGAACTTAAATTGCTTCATGGATCTCATTATAATAATTAGAACCTTAATTCAAACCCCAAAATTGAAATTTAGAAAATTAATTCAAACCCAAAAACTAAAAATTAGAACATTAATTCAAACACCAAAACTGAAATTGCTTCAACGATGGAAGAGAGAGAGAGAGAGAGAGAGAGAGAGAGAGAGAGAGAGACTTATGTTTACCTAATCGATGAGATCGAGCATGTTTTCGCCTTCACTCGTTCGTTGGTTGCCAAATAAACCCTGTTTCAGAAAACTAAAAAAAAAATCGGTTTATCATCCATATTAGCTGCTAGAACCAAACCCTAAATTAAAATTAAACTACAAAAATAGAATCAAATTGTGAGAGCAGCCAAACCCTAACCTAACTAAATCAAATTAATTAATTACAGCAAATATATTCAAGCAAATCGAGTACCTAGTTGCTCGTTTTGTGACGCTGAGACTGACGGAGAGAGAGGAAAAGGAAGAGGAGGAAGAGGTGCAGTAGCAGGCAACAGAGGGAAGAGGGAGTGCGGAGAGAGTGTTTTGCGAGAGAGCTTGCAAGAGAGAAGAGTCTGAGGAATCAGGAGAAATGAGAAAGGAGAAAGGAGGGCAATATTGGCAAATTGAAAAATTCATTACCAAAGTTACTGTAGCTCTGTGTTTTTCACAATAAGCCATTTTTTGAAGCTGCTTTTTGCAGCTTCCACTTTTTAGCTTTTTTTCATCTAAAACTTTGAAATAAAGTTGGTTTGCGGTGTTTACCAAACACCGAAAACTCTCCCAGCTTTTTTAAAAATCATTTCAACCCCAAACTATACCATAGTATGCCTCCGCCAAGCCTTTTCGTTCTTGGTCCTGTGTGGTTCATTGGGCTTAAGTTTGAAAGCTAGGACCATTTCTAACCGACCAAGCCAAAGGGTCATAAGCCAAAATATAGCCCGTTTTGATATGAAAATCTTCTCCTACGGAGAGTTAGGCCAAAGAGCTTGTGAGCCCCACCGGGCCATAATTCATGCACTAGGCCAGTGGGCTGGCCAAAAAGAGCCAGCCAGCCCGTTTCCAATAGCCCAAAATAGGGAGGGAATAGGCATGCCCCAGCTCACTGAGACTGAAATTGCACAGATTCCAAAGACACGTGTCCCAGCTGAGAACGAAACGCACCCTAAAATCCATTAATGTGGACCACTCCTTGCAGGGCATGTGTCGTCCTTCCTCAGAAACAATGATGCCTCCAAAATAATATTCACACTCCTCTACATCATTTTCACCATTCCATACTATCTTCCCTCATTTTATTTCAATTCTTCACATTCTATTCTCTTACCTCTTCCAATAATCTTTCCTTTAATTTTTTCAATAATTTTCAAATGGCCACATCTTCAGTCAAAGGAATGACTTATTCATTTAGCGACAAGTGACACTCAAAATACGTCATAAAACCTTATTTTAATATGTTAGTTTAATTCAATTAACCATATTAATTCAATTAAAATAATAAATTATTGAGGGGGCTAAAAAATAGCACCCGAAGATGGTTTTTTGTCAAATGGGCTATGTTTTGGCCTATGACCATTTGGTCCCCTCGGAGGTGGTATAAAATATAGTTTGGAAGTTCACTGCCCCGCCGCCCTCGTCTCTTTCGTCGCTCTGTTCTCTCTCTGTCTAACTTCATATATTTAGTGCACATGATTCGATTTCATGCTTCTTATCAAAGACTTGAGGAGGAGAAGAGGCAGATTTGGGTTGGGCAGCGTCAAATCTCATTGTGGGTGGCGATGGAATTGGGTTTGGTGGTGATTTGGAATTGTGATTTAGAACTGGGTTCTAGAGCTTTGGATCGGCCCATTTTTTAAAACCTTGGTCCAGTCCAGTTCCTTAAAAATTGGGCCCGGCCTAGCCCGTGCCCAGCCCTAGAATGTCTCTTTCTGATTCCCATCCACTTGTTGTCCACTTGCTCCCCAAGTGCGGCTTTTTGGTGCCTTTTTTTTTCTTAAGATAATTAATGAAATTTTTTTTCTTACTTTATTTAATAATGAAAATAAAAGAATTAAAAAAATAAAAAATACAACTTGCACTAGGCGCGTGTACCTCCCACCCCTTTACCCCCTTCACACTCTCTTTTCTCCCGCTATCAGCTATCATTAAGAGATTGTTTTTTTAGAATAAAAACAAGACTTCAAATTAAATTACATTTCCCAATTTTATCTTTGTGGTGTTGTTTTCCAATAGTAATCAAGATGACGAGAGATCTTTTAATGTACCCGGAACACAGGTAGTACAATACATGTCGTTATACAAGTGGTGAGATTTTTGTGTTAGAAAATTTATAACATAAAAAATAAAATTTCCCACCACTTACATAATAACATGTGGTGTACCACTTGTGTTATGGGCATAAGGAAAAATTTCTCCAAAATGACACCTAAGCTTAAAGAAATTGGATGAAGAGTTACATTTCATTATTGTAGGTATGTAAAAAATGTGAGGAAATTTTAATTTGGTAACTGAAAACAAATTTTTAAATATAATTATTGAGAACATAATCTTCTCAAAGTTTTGATCTAAACAATCACTTCTAAGTTCATTGTTTTTGGCATAATGGGTGCTTTTATAGGACCAAAAAAAGGTCTAAGTTTCAAACCTTATGAAACTGAACAAAAAATTAGACATTATTTACAAAACTTGACCAATAAGTAGACACTACTTATGAAATTGGACCATCGCCCGCATGAGCCTAAACTGCAAATGACACAATGCTCCTCGCCTGTGCGAGCCTAAACTACACACCGCACAATGCTCATCGCCTGCATAAGCCGAAACTGCTTACGGCACTACACTCCTTGTTCACATGAGCTTAAAAGGTGACACTCAATGTTCCTTGCCTGCATGAGCCTAAACTGCACAAGGCACAAAGCTCCTTGCCTCCATGAACATAAACTGCACACGACACAATGCTCCTTGTTCGCACAAGCTTAAAAGGCGGCAACAATACTCCTTGTTCGCACGAGCTTAAAAATGCAACTCTCAATGCTCTTTGCATGCACAAGCCTAAACTGCACGGCATAACGCTCCTTGCCTGCACGAGCTGAAACTACAAACGGCACCAAATCCACACCAAATGCTCCTCACCTGCACAAGCCTAAGCTACACAGTGCAAAGCTCCTCGCCTGCACGAGCTTCAACTGCACATGGCACAACGATCCTTGTTTGCACGAGCTTAAAAGGTGACACCCAATGCTCCTTGCCTGCATGAGAAAAAACTGCACACGACACAACGCTCCTTATTTGCACAAGCTTAAAAGGTGACACGCAATGATCCTCACATGCATGAGCCTAAACTGCACATGACACAACGCTTCTTGTTCACACAAGCTTAAAAAGCAACACTCAATGCTCCTTGTTCGCACAAGCTTAAAAGGCGGCACTCAATGCTCCTAGCATGCATAAGCCTAAATTGCACACGGCACAACATTCCTTGTTTGCACGAGCTTAAAAGGCAAGACATAATGCTCTTTGTTTGCACGACTTAAAAGCTGACATTCAAGGCTCCTTGTTCACACGAGCTTAAAAGGCGACACTCAACCCTCCTTGTTTGCATGAGCTTAAATGGCGACACTCAACGCTCCTTGTTCACATGAGCCTAAACTGCAAACGGCACAATGCTCATCGCCTGCATGATCCTAAACTGCATACGGCACATCGCTCATTGTTCGCACGAGTTTAAAAGGCGACACTCAATGCTCCTTACCTACATGAGCCTAAACGGCATACGACACAATGCTCATTGTTTGTACGAGCTTAAAAGGCGACACCCAACTCTCATGGCCTGCAAGAGCATAAACTGTGTACGGCAAAACAAAACAAAACAAAAAACCACCATCGAATTCGTCAAAATCCACCATCCTCTTGAACTACGTCATGACTTGATCATTCCTCTACAGAGGGTACGTAGGCAACTTGAAACTTCAAAACTTCCAGTATAGTCACATCGTCAACAAAAACACAAACACTTTGAAGAACAAAGGGCAAATTCGAATGCGAATACTTTATTTCCTTAAAGGAAGAATTCGGCTGCAAAACCTTATTACAAAAGACACTACTTGAAAGCTATGTCCCTAAAATATGGCGACTATCTTCAAGCAAGCCTTCCAAAGTCATCAAAATCTCTACATCGATAGGAGACAGTGCAGCTTCCATGGCCGTACCTTTCCCTTGCTCTAGGCGTAAAATCTCATCTTGATGCGAAGAAAGTGCAGCTTCCTGCTCTGAGAGAACGTCTTGAAGTCGTGATGCATCGATTTCTAACTGCTTTTGCTCTCGTGCCAATGCTTTTAGACACGCCTGGACAGAAACTAAAAAAGTCCCTTTGGCTTGGTTGTCTTGTTGTGGCTATTTTTCTTCAATGGTCTCTTGTACTTCATGGAACCCCGATACCAAAATCGGATCCATAAAGACATCTTCAAGACACTCCCAGTAAAACTCAGTAAAGACGGCTTCTCCAGTAGACAACAAAGTGCCATTCCAAGTTACAGCTCCGCTGCGAATGCAATCGCCAAGAAGCTCAAAAGAAGCAGGTGAATTATTGCGAACATGGTGCAAAGGATTTAAGACAAGAATCTTCGATGTACATGCCTTCTTCTTCGAAGTTGATAGACCAAAATTTGTCACCTCCCAAGATACTTTAGAAGACCACGACTTGATGTGCATTAAGTTGTCTTTTGAAGGAAGAAAAAACGCCTTAAGGCCAGTCAGCGGCACGCAAAGTTTCAACGTCGTTCCCCTATCTTGCGAATCGCCTTCCTTTGCAAGAATGGTGATGGTATTGTTCTTAAAGCAGTTGAAAAATACCATGGCTGCAATAAAAACAAACAGGGCAACCTAAGTAAGAGTAGGGCACAACAAGAAAAGAAAAGAAAAAAAAATTTGCTTTGCTAAAACAAAAGACATGCAAGACAAACCTCGTGAACGTTGAAGAATGACGTTAATGAAGTCACAACGATGAAAGAAAATCAGCCACAAAGCTTGATCAAGCATGGCAAAGAGGTCAGCTATGGTACAGTTCTTTAAAGCACGCTATAGTGACCAAGAAAACCAAAATGCCACGTAATCGCACTACGCAACCCCGCAGCGATTACGCAAGTAGTTTCTTGCACTGCACGACAACGTCACCATCTAAGAAAGCTATGACTAAATGGCACTACACAGTGTAAAAATGCTGCAGTCTTTTGCACAGCCCCACACGGTAAAAGTGACGCACTGCAACAAAGCTTCAAGCATCTACAAGGCGATCCTTCGAAGTGCTCTACAGTAGCAAAGAAAACCAAAACGCTATGCAATCACACTACGCAACCCCGCAATGATTACGCAAGCGATTTCTTGCACTGTATAGCAACGTCACTACCGAGGGAAAACTATGACCAAAAGGCACTACACAGCGTAAAAGTGCTACAGTCTTTTGCACCACACCACACGATAAAAGGTGACGCACTGCAACAAGCTCCAAGCAGCAACTGTAAGGCGTGGCAGCAACGATAACAAACATGCACGGCAACGTCATTACTAAGGGAATACTGTGACCAAAAGGCACTACACAGTGTAAACACGCTGCAGTCTTTTGTATAGCACCACGTGGTGAACAATGACACATTGCAACAAGCTCTAAGCAGTAACAATAAGGCATGGCAGCAACAACAACAAGCAAAACCCACGGCAAAAGCTCAAAGCAAGGCACAACAAGGAATTGTGTGTGAAAAAATACACACCCAATTGTCCTATAAATATGGGTCAATTGCCTTCTAGGAATTCACCTTTGTGTCCCTATCCAAATGGTTCACTAAGTTTATAGTAAACTATATAGTGAACAATAATTGCACGCTCTCTAAATCATTAAATGTGTATAACACAATCAAAATAAGTTTCAAGAGAGATAGTGGGAGTTTAGGGACCATGACTATTGTAGTCAATGGAGAAGTCAAATGAAGAAAGTGAAATAACTCTAAGGGAACAAATTTTCTTTATGAAAGGATGGACATTGGAAGGGGTATTTGCAAGAAATATCTTGCAAGTATCAAGAACACACCTGTCGAATGTGTTGTAAATTGTTCTTGAATAATTCAAAACAGTTGGTTCTTCTACTTGAATGCTTGATTCTATATTAGTAACTATGTCTTACAATCGTTGTAAAAGTGTGGCTAATAAGAAGTAGAAGATTAATGAGAGAAGAGAAAGTATTTCACATTCGGAACGTGAATAAGATATAGATCTTTCGAAAGCAAATAGTACTTGCGTCCTCATATGAACTACCAATGAAATTAGAAAAATAAAGATTATCTTTACATTCCAATTTAAATAAGGATCTTAATTCCGTCACTATGATTTTAAGAGATGGATGAATGTTTTGTTTGACAAAAACATTGTTCTTTATTAATGAATGATTGGATTATCGCAATCTGATTGATTGTCTCTGTAGTAAAGATGTGTGGTAGTGTTAACTGTTTAGAATATAATGATGCTTAAAACTCAAAAGGTTGCAAGGTAGTGACTAATCCCACTGAGTTGTGACACCTCTAAAACATAAATTACAAGTTGGTCATAGATGGATGCTTTGGATCGTTAGATCCGGATCAATGCCTTCTTGTTAAAATTGTATAGAGGCAAAATGTTCGAATCTTTATTCTTTTGGACAGAAGAAAGAATCACAAAGTTGCTGAGGTTAATTCACTTAGATGTTAGTGGCACTTGTCCACAGCATAATAATACTCATGTTGTATAACATTCACCGAAGATCTCTCTCGGTTGGACTATCGTTTATTTTGAATAAGCACAAGTTTGAATACTTTGCAAAAGGTTTCAAAGAATTCAAGAATGTAAGTTGATGAGTAAGATGTCTAAAGTATTTACCTCATTAGATTTGATCGAATGAAAAAAATGCTTTAGAAGAGTTTCCTTGAAATGTGTCAAGGAAAGTAGCATTGTAAGATAATGGATTTCTCCATTGGGAGAAGAACGAACTCTAATAAGAGGTAGTTCGTTGGAAGTTATCAAATTACCCATATACAGGATGTATATACTTCTAAGACAATATGATTGTCAATTAGAATATCTTCCAAAATTTTCATGACTCCATAGGATGTAGTTGGAAAGAAAGACAAATCTTAATTGTGTTAAGATTTGGGGTTGTGTGCTAATAAGCAATATTTGTTTGAGAACAATCTTGTGGGATATCCTTAAATTAACCTTTGGATATCACTTCTATAAACCAACTAACAAATGTTATTTGTTAGGTAGTTCATTGTAATCCTACAATAGGATTTGCCTAAGATAGAGCAAATGAACGAGAGATAGAACTCAAAGAATGGGTTCTTTGAGAGACAAAATGATAATCAACAAATATAACAACCTAGTTCCTACACCACTAGCTCCAAGGTAGTCGAGAAGGATCTATAAACCGTCTCAGTTGAATGGTTTGAACTTTATGACTATGTCATAGAGTTACATCTCTTAATTCGAAAGAAGTAAGAATGGATATCCTTATGACTACATTGAGTGTATATATGACATATACTCAAAGAAATGGTATAGTACTATTTGACCCGAAATAATGAAACCTTCATAGCTAATTGGATCTTGAGGTGACTATAATCAATGAGATTGGTTGACTTGTAAGAAACCATCTTTGATGTAGTCTTGGTTTCTATTAATTCGAAGATTGCTTACTACAACTAAACAGTGATTCAACATTTGGACATTATATGGGTTTCCGAAACCATTATCAAGATAGTCTTGATAATATATGTCTAAAACTAGGAATCACAAGACATGTAAGTTGTAGACATCCATCCATCATGAATCTTAGCAAGCTAGTAGGAGCTATAAGCATCTTATAAGAAAAAGATCAAATTGTTTGATTTCTCATAGAATGTAAATGAATCTTTTGTTTACTAGGTTTACAAAATATTAGTGGGAGTTAATCATATTCCTATATTTGAGCATATATATGATATATATTAATTTTGGAAATGAAAGGAATTCTTCTTCGTTAAAGTTATGACTTTAAACATTCTATAATGATAGAATGTATATGGGAGACATAGTCTATATACATGGGATGGAAATCTATAATGATAGATTTCAAGATATAATTGAATTATCTCAATCCCTATTGATAGACAAATGATGCTAGGAGGTTTCTCATATGATGATAAACTTCAATCAGAAGGACAATTCTAGTGAGACTAGGAAGTTGCTCTTCTCAAAGGGAACGTACCCTTTGACTCCCAAAGAAATAATGTGTAAATAGAATCATTTATGCATATGTGGAAAGGTGATTTACGTAGTTCATATTGTATCCATCAGTTTCCATATTTGGTGGATCAACCTTCGGGTCAGCTTTCTCGTCATGCTAGGCCTCCAGACGGTTGATGAGTGTAGCAATATGTAAGTTGATAAGCTCATATTTATATATATTTTACATCAAATTCTCTCGTCTTTTCTTAGTTAGTTCCTTATATTTTTGAGCTATTTACTTTGATTTTGTGTTTTATATGATTTGTCAAGCAAATAAAAGAAAAATAGCACAAGTGAGATTTTATGTAACAAATTCGTCAAAACTGCCTGTGCAGATCAGCCCATTTTGGAAGCAATTTGCGAACGGCCCAAAATGAACTAGAGAATGAGCCTTATATTCTTGGAAAGCTACATATGTCTATTTTCTGGAGCATTTTGCGGATTGTTAAGATCATTTTTCTAGAAGAAGTTATGAGCATTTTAGTAAGGGAAGGTCAAGAGAGCACATGGGGAAGAAATAGGCGGACAGCAAAAAAAATTGCAAGGATGACCCACGGCATGGATGGATGATTATGTTTTGCAAGTGTGCTAGCTTGTTTAATCATGAAATACAAGTGTGCTAGCTGTTTTGCAAGTGTTCTAGCTGATTCATCATGAGAAGACCAAGAGGAATCCAAGGCATGGACCAAGGAGGATGAATGCAAGTTGTTTCATCATGAAATTTCTGCAATGAAGCATGTGTGCTAGCTGTTTTTGATGATTAATTCTTGCTTTGTATTTGTTTATTAGAATCACTTGAGTGGCTCCTTACCTTTGTGCACCTATAAATAAAGCCTTCTTGCAAGGCTTAGACTCACCAATTCACACAACAATCCCATTTCACACACCCTAAACTATCCTAGCCGCAACCCCCCTTCTTTCCTCCACAAAATCTGCCTATAAACCTATCCTAGCCATCATAAACACCACCATACATCCCCCTATCCACTCCTCCATACAACCAAACCTTCAAACCACATCCACTCCTTGTGCCATAGCAAAGGAAGGGAAGGAAAGTGCTTGGACGTGCATACCACTCAACGAGGACCGTTGGAGCGTTTAGGTGTTTTCTTTCTTTCATTTTCAATGTATAAATCTATTTACCTTTGTTTTATGTTTATGAGGAACTAAACCCCCTTTTTGCTAGGGGGATTCAAAGCCATGATTACATTTGCATTATGAATTAATTACTTTTGGTTGTGATTTAATAATTTGTGATTTCAATTCGCTTAACTATTTGATTGATAACTTATTTATGTATGTTGATTAAGAGTGCACGCTTAGTTTTCATGCATAAGTTTGATGCTAGAATACAAGGGAATTTCACCTAATCGTTATGAACTTATATTCAAGAGTAGTGAAGGTTGCTATCCACAATCGTGTTAAGTGAATTCTTGGCAAGAGTATCATGCTTTTCATAGTTACGAATGCCTCGTCAATACTTATAGTTCTCATGAATCTTAATGATCTTTGATTGTATCTATATTGTGCTTTTCACGTATGGAACTTTTGAAGAATGTTTTGAATTGTTATATGCGCTTTCCCATTCAATTCATTAAACTAAGGAGAACTTGAAGGTTTAAAAAAGTGCTATCACGGTTAACCCGGAGTATTGAGTTTCATAAGTTATCGAAAGAACAACTAAAAATTGGTTTATATACAAGTGTATCATGTGTGGAGGAAACCCCTCTAGCTAATCCATCATCCATTCAAACAACCATATTTTGTGCTTAAATATATCTAGTTTCCAATTTGTTTATTTTCAAGTTATTCTCATCAAGATCAAATCCCCTTTTTTTTCAATTTTTGTCTTTTGACTTGAATTTACCTTATTTGATTTCTTTTGCGTTCTTTGAGTAATTTAGTTTAGAGTTGGTTAATTTTCATAGCTTGAATCTTTTAAATTCATTCGTGATTTTGTTTTAGTTTATTTATTAATTTTATTTTAAGTTATTCTAGTTTATTTGGAATCATTTGAATCTAGTTAAATGTTTTGATTTTAGATTTGTGTTTTTAAAGTTTTATTTAGTGCTTCTAAATCCATAGATTAGCAATCCCTCCTAATCCCCGGTTTAAGAACGATACCCTACTTACATCTTTACTACAACTGTAAAAAAGATGGTTAAATTTGTGTGTGGTTTTACATCCCATCATAAGTCATTTTCCTCTACGGTCCTTGTCAGCCTTACGATTACTTTGATTATTTATGCCAACTACTCTTCAATTGAAGTGGCACCAGTAGTCATGACTTGCATGACTACGGGATACGAGCTACTGCTTGAGTTGGCATTGGAAGTCAACGACTCGGAGTACCTCCTTGGGCTTTCTTCTTTTGGCGCCCTTAACAAGGCCAGGGTGATCACGGGCTCGTGCCTCGGGTGCTTTTGCTCATTCAACATAGTTGATGTAAGCGTGGAAAGCACAGCAGAGAGAACTTTTTCCTTGCTTCGGGTTATGACGCTAAAAGTGCCACCACTTGTGGCAAGGATGTTTTTGTTCTTTGCATTGGTTGCATGACCAACTTGATACTTTCTTGATGCCATGTGTGTTTCTTGTGGATTTTGTAAACACAAAAAATTCTGTAATGAATAAAATAAGAACATGTGTACAAAGTTAATATGTATTCATGAGTTTGTAGAGACACAATCTCTATTTACAATTTTCCTTTGATTCAGTCTTCAAATTTGGTGTAGATGTGTAGGTTGTTGATCCAAGGGTCGCGATGACTTGATTTCGGACGAACAATTGAATGATTGCTTCAAGTTTTGAGTTTGAAACAATGCATGGATAGTCTTCACCTCTAGGTTTGCGTATGACCTGTGGTAAATGTCATGTTGATGTGGGATTTTTTTGATTCAAGGGTCTTGGCGACTTGATCTTGAATCGAACATTGTTACAAGTTTTAAGCTTGCAACAAAGTCTTGAAGGAATCATCATAAGTGCTTGTTGATTCTTCAAGGGAATGCTTCGGCTTTGGTCGAAAGAAAGCTTCGGCTTTGGTTGTACATTCTTCAAAGAGAGCTTTGGTAGTGTATTAGTCCTCAAAGATTTGGCAGAGGTTCTACTTTTGTGAGAATTTCGACCCTTTAATGTAGAAAATTGTCGACCTTTATGCTTGTATGAGGACTTTGTATTTATAGACTTCTCAAAGCTTGCCTTTGGATGGATTTGGCTTTGATTTGTGTCTTGATTCATCCATGGGAGAATTTAGGCATGCTTTATGTCTATTTTCAGCCATTTTCCCTTGCTTGGCTGAAATCTATAGGCCTTTCTTGCCTATTTTGTGAGTAATCTTCAATTCTTGCTTGTTTTGTGAAGATGCTTTTGCTTTCTTTCCGATTTTGGGAGCAATTTGGGCCCCTTACCGATTTTAAGGAGATTTCTTCCCTCTTGTCGCATTTTAGGAATGCTTGTGAGCTTCCTTTGCTTGATTTGTGCCATATCTCATTGATGACTTGTCCATTTGCGATGAATCATATGCCATGTGGAGCTTTGTGATGCATCATTTGCATGCAACAAAATTTACGTGTCTTCAGATGTTCAACTGGGAGTAGATGATATAGAGGTATGCTTCCCTATTCTTCGTTGATGCTTGCCTTTGTGTGAATTTGGTATTGTTATCTTTATTCATAAGTCTTTGCATTTTGCTTAAGCTTGCATGTGCGTATAGGAAGTAGCTAAACTTCGCCTAGCATGTTTTCTTCGTGTTTTTGCATGTGTGCATGTAGAAGCATGTTGGCTTGTTGGAGTTTTGTCTTGGAAAGCTTTTGTGGGTTGTGCTACTTTGTGTTTTCGCTTGTTGATTTATTCCCTCATTTGTGCATGTCTTCGTGTGTTCCTTGTAGGTGAATGCTGGTGTTGTAAGGGCTACTGTAGGTATTGAAGCCCCCAGTTGTGTTCTTCCCGAGCCTACAGAGGATGTTGTGAAAGGTAGCAATGTTTAGTCACCAAAGTCGCACCTTCTCAAGATATTCTTTCTCCTAAGGAGCAGGCTTCGCTTGAAGAGTAGGCATCGTGGTACGAAGCTCTCGGGAAGCTCAAGCATTGGCAGTGAAGCCAGGGTATTAAATTTGATTGAGAAATTGATCCCTTTCGGTGAAGCTTTGTCTTCCCGAGTTGACTTTGGGGGAGTAAAAGTCCGCTTTGGACTAGCTGAGGTGTTGGGTAGGTTCTTCGAACGTGCCGATGATATAGATGTGAGCTTTATAGGTTTATCTCCTTTAATGAGCAGAATGATCTTTGAAAAGCTTGGGACCCTGCTTTATGGCATGGAGCATACTTCCCATTGAAATTTATAAAGCACAGACTGCTATGTTGGCAAGATATGATCAGCGATGTGGCAGCTTTGGGTGTGCCAGTGGGTTCTCTAGTCGAGAAGCTGGGAAAGTTGTGTGATACCATATTTGGGCTTCAGCTTGAGAAGGAGAATGGCGTCTTGGATTAATTCGTCAAAGTCAACAACCTGAAGCGTGATCTCGAACTATAGTGTAAAGAATTAGAGGTTGAGAAGCTCAAGTTGAATAAGCTAGTCCGTGGGAGCTCCAAGGAAATAGCAGTTTGTCTTCAACTTGTAGCGTATCAATTACATGTTGGCACCTCTAGCAGTTCATCCGAAATGTGGTGTTCTGAGCTTAACTCATCACCTTCCCAAAACTGCACGCCTTGCTTGACTGTTGGATTTTTCTAACCCTTGGCTTCTTTTTCTTGGCAGAGCATGAACCTTGAGATTTAGACTAGCAGGCTACGAAGAAAGTTGTTTTCCTCTTCCCGTTGTAATTTCCTTTTAGACAGCTAACTTATCACTCTTTGAACAATGGCAATAAGGTCGCTTTGCTTTGTGTTTTGCTCATTTTCCTTTGACTTCTTCCTTTGGTTTTGGATGTTGATATTGAATTTAGCATGATGCTTGTGATGTCTTTAATATTGCAATGACATTGGCTTTCTTTTACTTCGAGTGTATGAGAATTTTGCTAGATAAAATTTTGTTTGGGCTTTGAGACACAGGCTTAAGCTTTTGCTTGCTTTCTTAGGGGAAATAGCTAATCCTACCGCTTGGCACTTTGCTAGTGAGTTTCCATGATGAAAGATGGAAAAGATCTCCTAGCTTCCATAGGGAAGCAGAGCATGTCAAGAAAGCTTGGCTTGCTTAGCATTCATGTTTGCAATGTTAAGCTTGTCATTGACTTTACATTGTTAGGCTTAGCATCGATTTGGATTGGTAGGCTTGGCATTGATTTGCGTTGCTAGACTCGGCATTGATTTGCACTGGTAGGCTCGGCATTTATTTGCATTGATAGGCTCGGCATTGATTTGCATTGTTAGGCTCGGCATTGATTTGCATTGTTAGGCTTAGCATTGATTTGCATTGATAGGCTTGGCATCGATTTGCATTGGTAGGCTTGGCATTGATTTGCCTTGATAGGCTCGCATTGATTTGCATTGGTAGGCTTAGAATTGATTTGCATTGATAGGCTTGGCATCGATTAGCATTGGTAAGCTTGGTGTTGATTTGCATTAATTGCTTTGAAAAAGATTTATTTGCTTAACTCAATGGTTTTGCATGGCGTGTTGGCTTGGCATGTTGCATGAGCATTGCTTTGAACTATTGAGCAGCTTCCTTGGCATTGATAGGCTTGACAATGGTTTTGCATGATTTCTTTATAAAAAGCTTTATTTGCTTGACTCAATGTTTTGCATGGCATGTTGGCTTGTCATGTTGCATGACCATTGCATTGAACCATTGAGCAGCTTGCTTAGCATTGATTTTGCATTAATAGGCTTGGCATTGATTTTGCATGATTGCTTTGAAAAAAAGCTTTATTTGCTTGACTCAATGGTTTTGAATGGCGTGTTGGCTTGGCAACTTGCATGAGCGTTGCATTGAACCATTGAGTAGCTTGCTTAGCATTGATTTTGCATTGATAGGCTTGGCATGGGCTTTTATTATAGCCTTAGTATGATTTGCCCCTTAGGCCAACTTGTTTAGTGTGATCTTTTATTCTAGCCTTGGCTGATTACTGTTATAGCTTGTTTAGAAGAAATCCTTCAAGTTACTCTTGCCAATGTAAAGAAACGAATGTACTAAAGATTTTGACAAAATGCTCCTTCATTTCATTAAAATTTGGGGTACATCAATCTTTGCTTTGCTTTACAAGGCCTCATAGAGTAAGCAAAATGATCAGTGCATAAAAGGAGCTTGTTCTTCTAAAATAAGCATGAACGTTTTAGCAGTAATAAGGCTTTAGCCACTTTGCATTGACAAGTTTTGTTAACATACCTTTCTTAAACACAAGTATTAGTAACTGCTTCAATATGCTTCCTTGACCACAAAAAGTCCTTCTTAGTGTGGGGCAAACATCGAAGGTCCATAGATCTGCCTCTTTATGTGGTCGACTGTCCTGGGACGAAATCTCTTTCCTTGAAGTTATGTGGCTTGACTGTGCGGTTGTAGGCTCTGGTAAGATGTTGGTGGTATAGGGCTGCTTTCCTAGCTGCTTCCATTCTTCTTTCCTTGAGTGACTTGAGATATCTTCTCCTTCATTCTGCATAGGCTATGGTATTCCTTAGAGATGTGCGATAGACCCACATAACATCTGGGAGATGCATGCTTCAGCCTCCAGAGTAATTGTGCACAGTATCGCTTAAGATTCTTAGTAATGCCTTATTTGTGGCTTTAGCTTGACCGTTTTCTAGGGGGTAATACGGCATAAAGCAGTGGTTTCTTGGTCCTACAACCATTGAGTGTGTTACCTATCTGTTTGTTTTCCCTGATGAAGTTGGTTACTGCAACTCATGTTGCTTTCTAGAGAATGATTGCTTCCACCCACTTCGTGAAGTACTCAGTGTCAACCAGGATCCATATGTTGCCTCTGGAAGCCGGGTTGATTGTTCCGACCAAGTCGAGCCCCCTAAGTATGGAACAACCGTGGAGTATGCATGTCTTGCAATAATGCCAGGGGATTGTGGGTCAAGTTCTCATAAACTTGGTATGCATGGTATCTTTTAATCAAATTGTGCGTATCTTTCCTCATGGTACCCAAGACTTGGTGTAACGGCCCGTCCTTAAAAACTACAGTTTTTATAATTTTAAGGCAAATGCATTGACTTTTGTTGACCGCCTTGTAGAGTCATGTAAGATCCATTTTCTTGGCACATCCTCGTAGTACTCCTCGCTATGAACGCGTGGGCATAAACGGAACGTAATTTAGAGTTATAACCAATGAGTTATTAACGAATGAAGTCGAGGGTAAAATTGTAAATTTATTATTTTCTGGAATGCTCCAGATTTTTGGAGCAAAATCTGGAAAGCTACGTGTGTGGCCCAGATTAAATGAAAGAAATGATGGGTGGTGGAGATAGAAAATAAAGGAAAGAAATGAGGGAGAGTTGAAGCCAATTGGGAGGAGAGAGAGAAATAAGTGACTAATGAGAAGAGAGACCAAGGAGGGAAATGAGGGAAAAGAGATAGAGAGGAACCCGCAGGGTTCCCTTTGACCCATAGCCGACCATGTTTTCCGATGCCATTTAGTCTATTTTTCCAACGAATCATGTCCTACCACCACTACCAAACATCTACACTACCTCCGCTTGTTCATTTCCACCCAAAATCCACCTAGATTGACCCCGTTTTGAGGAAGAACAGAACCCGTGGGTTCTGAAGATGTCCGGGCATAATCCGCCAAATTAGAAAGTCTCGACCACCACCACCACTACCATTAGCCTACCCTTGAGCTCAGGAACAAAGCACATGTATTGGTTGGGGCGTCAGAGATTGTTTGGAGTCGAATCAAGAACCACCCATTACTAGGGTTCCGACGGGTTTTAGTGAAATTGGGGCTTTTCTCGGACAAATTGGCCTTAGTCAAAGGTATGAAAGTTGCTCCACTCATCGAGATCTTCATTCCTATAAAATTTGAGAATTTTTGGAGTTGTTGGATTTTTCACCAAATCGGGGCGGCCAACCGCCACGCGCGGCGGTACATGGAGGAAAAATCCGAGGTCCTTCCTTAGGTTCCTCAATGTGCTGAATTCCAAATTCGCCATCCATTTTCCAAAATTATAACGTTTTAGTAGAGTTTTACTATAAGGTCCCTATTTGTGTTTTGGCGCGTTAGCGGGAAATTACGTCCTCGGTAGTTCGAGCGGCTTCAGGCAATGAAAAAACTAGTGAGTGGACCCCTTCTAAACTTGTATATTTTTATAAAATATTAACCTAGCATGCATTTCATATTTCATGATTTTAGTGATTTATATTTTATGTTTTGCTTTATGGATTTCTATATTATGATTTATTTAATTTACGTTTTGTGAAACGTTATAAACTATTAGTTTTACACTTAGGAAAGGTTTACGACTATTGCTTTTATGCCCTATGAAATATTACGGATTTATGAAATATTATTGAATGTGGTTTATGAGAATGATTTGAGTTGGATAACTTTCATGGTTTTATACGACTTATGAAACGAGGTTTAAGCTTTTGAACTTCGAGCTTTGATATGAGTTTTTTAGTTACATTTTCAATACTCATCTAGTGGGTTATCATACGGTACATCCACACACCACGGGTATTGTCTATGGCCATATGACACAAATGATGGATGAGTGATATATGATATATTATATACCCCCAGCTTCATCGCCGAAAGCGGTGTCGGACAGCTTCACTAGATACAGCTAGTGTCGATGTGGATGTTATACTATTTTATTCAGCTTCACCTATGTGTGATGGACATGTTATTCAACTTCACCTTTGGGTGATGGACATGTTATTCAGCTTCACATTCGAGTGATGGACATGTATTGCCTTCGGGCGACTATGATACCCTTAGTTGAGTACCTCACTCTCTCTCTCATTTCATTTTGCCTTTCTCATCTGCCTTCACTCAGTCTCAGACTCTCTCTCTCTTTCTTTCTCAGATTTGAAGCTCAGCAGCCACCCACCGTCTAACAATCTCACTCCGACGAACTATCTCCACTCCGGCCACCACCACACCTCACGGCTTCATCCCCACCTCCGGCTATCTCTAGTGATTCTCTGTGTGTGTGGAATTTCAAATTAAGGTTAGGGTTTCGAATTGGGGCTTATGGTTTCAAATTGGGGGTTCGGGTCAAGAAGAGACGCGGGTCTCTCTCTTCACTCTGTATCTTTCTCGACCATAAATCTTTACTAATTCACTGTCACTATCTCTCTGATTTCAATTTGGATTTTTAATGCAGGTTCGGATGATTTCAATTTCGATCTAGATGATTTGGATTTTGATCCAGGTTATGTTTCGGGAAATTATGAAATACCGAAAATGTTTCGGGAATCCCAAAATTTTGAAATCCCACAATTTCGGTTTGGGATTGGTCATGAGATTTTCGTCCCGAAAATTTTCAGCTTGGGATTTGATATGCCATTTTTGGTTCGGTATCCCATACTGAACCAGCCCTATTTGGAACGTTCTTCCTAAGTCATATTCATATGGTTTGGCCAAAGACTTCTGAATCATATCTCAGAGTATTTTCCTTCGACCATGGAAGGTTAGAAATCCATTGTTGTGTATTCATATGCCTACTTGACTAGATAACTTGACCCCCAACACTACCATGGACACTCTCAATGGAATGCCTTTGACATAGTCAAAGATCAAAGACCTAACCATCAGAAAACTACGATACCTCATGTCAAATGATTACTTTGCATATTACAACTTATGAGCTCTTACATGAGATGTATGTTCGAACTTTCTTTTGATCATTGTTTAGTAATTAAAACTTACTTTTAATTCTCCTTCTTCTTTGATGACCACTTATTTAATCATCTCGAAGAACCCACAAGCCATGAGTGACATCTAACCATATATCACGGCTACCCAAGCTAATGTAAAATTTGGTCGGAGAACCTATTCAGTTGGAATTACAATGTAATTCGATCATTCTTTAATACAATACTCACAAATCACATTACTAGGGTATGTATACTTAATGTCAAACCCCTAATGTGATTATACCAAGTTATATGATTCAATTTAGTCGTATAGGAACGCCTTCCATCATTACGCTCGATACTTCAGTCGAAGATTCCCGAATCATATCTAAGAGTATTCTTCCTCTGATAACGAGGATTAGAGATTCCTTGTTGATCATTCATATGCCTATGAGAATAAATCACTGAACCCAACAATGCATAGAACACACCCAAGATGAGATGTGGTCACGTCTCATTATCAAATAATCAGCAACGTATGCCTAAGACAACTATGATGTCTCAAGTCAAAGGATTACTTACATTATTCCAACCAGTAGAGTTGCTTGAAATGTGAGTAGACCTCCATGCAAGTACTCGTTTGATTGTGTTTAGTGAACTCATTCCCTTAATGAGCACCTACATACTTGTCATAATGCCACTACATGAATGGCTTGAGACTTTCCGTCCTTCCCATTTAAATGGGACATAATATGTACTGGTCCATGTATTGTCAATGTCCCTCTAACAATCCTATGACCAGGAACCTTTTAGACATTATGGTTATGTGAAGAAGGTCTCTGCAGTCTAACAAAATTAGATTACTTCTTCTATCGATCCATTGTCCATGGATTCACTATTTTGGACGTATATCGTTTATTGAGATAGTCCTAATGAGTGACTTTGCCCTTTTGTTATATTAGAGCTATCTACTCATTAATTTCAGCCATTTTCCTTGCTTTAGCCTAATTTAAGAGGCTTGTTGCCTAATTTGTGAGCAATCTTCAATTCTTACTTGTTTTATGAAGATGCCTTAGCTTTCTTTCCGGTTTTAGAATTGATTTGGACCCCTAGCCGAATTTAGGAGAGTTTGTTCTCCCTTTGCTGAATTTAAGGAAGCTTTTGCACTTCATTTGCTTGATTTGTACCATATGTCATTGATAACTTGTCCATTTGTGATGAGTCATATTTCATGTAGAGCTTTGCGATGCATAATTTGTATGCAACGAAATTTGCATGTCTACAAAAATCACATGCCAACTTAATGACGAAGCTATAGTAAGATATTTATGATGTGCAAGAATTTGAACAAAAACGTTCATCACTAATAAATCCAAAGCTTTTACAAGTTCACTTATCAACCTCCCCACTTGGGGACAAATTATCTCGGGATTAACTCTCGTTATTATCACATCACATTAGAGTAGCTAGAGGTTTCACACAACTATAAACACATAAAAGTGCAATGTTATGCATAATCAAAAGTGCGATCATGCAACTATTACAATAAAGATAAAACTGCAGTAAATGAACCATCGCCCTAAATCCATATGATGAAAGCCTCACTGCCAAGCCCACTCGTCACCACTGGTGTTCTCCTATTTCTTGCTACATCCTGAAGGGGTCGACAAAACAAAACGTGAGTGGACCAGTTTTATCACATTTAAAATCATTCAACATAATAGTCCCTTTTTTGAAAACATATATAGTGAAAACTACATACATAGTAATACTACAATAATAGTAGTCAAGATCAACTCAATCTTGCTCATCATATCAAAGAAAGTAAATCAATCACAAATAACGTAATGTATAGCAAGCAGGTGAAGTGACATCTACCTGATCGATATCTAGCTTCTACTAGCACATTCTAGCCTCTACTAGAAAGAAGGTATTTGCAATAAGTCCTACAGTCATAGCTAGTTATATGTATGATAACCATGTGGTGAAAATAAATTACCAATGATCACGAGATATCATCTAAATACAATTCAAGCATAAGTCTTGTAAGACCCCGAAATATCACCTATCCGAAATGGACATAACATAAGCCTGCACCCTATGGCAAGACTTGGAGTGAATAGAAAGCCTGCCCCACTTACTGATTTATCGTGATCCTGCCCATCGCTGGTTGCAGGAGTTTCGCCGGAAACAGCAGAAAATTCCAGATTTCGATTAGGACCAATCCTAGCTCGACTTGAATGATTTCAAAGCCAAAATTTGTGTAATTTAGTCGTAAATATGATCAAGAACTTACCTAGACCCTTTTTAGGACGATGAGAGGTTGAATCCACCTCGAATTCAACGTGTGAAGCTAGAAACTCACATGCAACTAGGTTAATTACCTGGGTTCGATTCCAACGGGGTCCGTGCACCACCAGTCATAAACTCGCCGGAGTTCGTCCGTTCACACTCGCCGGGAACTAGAAATAGATATAAGGTGCATGCAGGGGTTAGGACTCGATTATGGAGTTCAAAACATCATCCCAATTATCACAAAAACAACTGGGAGAGAATAGACGTACAAGGACACCCACCGACTTCAAACTCAACGGCATTTCACCGGAATTCATCGACGGGGTTGGGTTCGAAGGTACAGAAACCCAGAAATTCAAAGGATAAACAGAGGGTCCACCTGTGTATGAAGTTTGAGAGCTTCAAGCTCTCGGGTTTAATGGTGCTGAGGTCCACACCGCACCAATCTCACATGCAAAACCACCATTGTGATCCTTGCATCCCAGACTTCGAATATGTAAAATTTAGGTTCGATTTGTGAAGATAAGTGAGGGACTCTGAGCTTTCTTCTCTTGGTGCTAGAGAGAGAAAGTGAGTTCGAGAGAGAAAAAGGCCCTGTTTGGAACACCGTATAACGCACCGGATAGTACTAATAATACGGTATACGGTGTTTGGTGACCATTTGGATTAAATAGGCACCGGATTAAACAATCCGGGCCCACCTTTTTTACACGGTGTATACCTGCTTAGTTATACCATCCAATTTCACGGTATAACTTAGTCGGGCTCTCCAGCATCCTCTCCAGACGCGTCTTCCGCTCCAGGTGCTTTCTTCTTCCGCTCCAGAAGCACTCGTCCGCTCCAGAAGCAATCGTCCGCTCCAGTGCTCTCTCTTCCTCTCCTCCTCTCATCCCAGGTTCGTCTTCTCAAGCTCTTCTTCTTCGTTTGAATCACAGGTATCCAGTTTTCTTCTTCTGGGATTCGGCCCCTCCCTCTATTCTTCCCCTCCTCCTATTTTTCTTGCAATTTTCTTTTAATTGATTAAATCTAGTTATTATTTTCTCTCTAATTATGCAATTGATTATGGAATTTTGTGTTTTAATTAGAATTTTTGAATTTTAGGGTTTGCTATTGGGGTCGAATTTAGGGTTTGTTGTTGGTGTTGAACTTTAATTAGAATGGGTTCCTTGACTGATGAAGGTTTGTTGTTGGTGTTGAAGGGTTCTCCAGGTTGCTCTATGTTTTGTATTCGCTGTCAATAATGATTTTTTTTTTTTTTTTTGTAAAATGTTTCTTGCTTGCATCCTTTTTCATGAAGAATTCAATGCTGGTTCTGTTTAATGTGATCGTATTGGGAAGGGAAAAAAAATTTGGTTTCCGCCGACGGTAGATTGGGATTTGAAGCCACAATAGACTGCAAAATTTGTTATGGAAGCCTTGCATTAGGGGGCAAAAGCCCAAGTTTCACCCTGTTCGTTGATCTTGAGCCTCGAGCTCAGCTTTTATCCATTTTTTAATTTTTGGTGTTTTGATATTTTGAATTCGATTTGTAACATGCTGCTTCCTTGACTGATGAAGGTTTGTTGTTGGTTGTGAATTTCGGATTCTTGGCGGGTTATGTTGCCAATTGCTTCGATTTTATGTGGGTTTTTTTTATTTGCATTGTGTCTTAGTGCTTTGCCTTATTTTCTGATTTTTGTTTCTTTAATGGTTTATTGTAAATTCGTTGCATTTTAGAGGGTTTTGTTCCAATGGTTGAATTTGTAAGTGTTTTCGGTTGTTTGGTCTCCTCACACCGAAAGTAGTAACCTTTTGGTAGTGTTAGTTTAATTATTGCCAAATGGTGGCATAGTTGGCATTGTTAATTTTGAAATGGGAGTAGAATAACTTCCCCACCTGTTTAAATGATAAGCTTATGGGAAAGTAAAACGAGAAGATAAGTTAATTTGGTAACTTTTATTTACATGAACCAAAATCTTCCTAGATCACACATCCTTGGAAGTGGAAACTTTGGTTGGCTTGAGAGTAAGATATTGATAAGAAGCTCATGAGTTCCTATGTTTTTGCTTTTGAAGGATAGTGTACCTAGCTTTCTGAGGGTGTTTAGTTTCGGAAATACCGAGTTTAAAAGTGATCTCAATACTTTCAAAGTGGCTTGTTTTGTGGTTTAGCAAGCCCTTTGTTTTGTTTTTTAAGAATTCCAGAACTTATCATTCTTACTGTTAAGTTTTGTATTGAGAAGGGAGATAATAACTAAACATTTTTTCAGTGATTAGTAGATGTTAAACCTGTTTTTGTTAAAGAATGCTGCATGTCACTTGACAAATATGAATAGTTTTTCTCCCCACTTCTGAAAGTCTTTTTTGTCCTAATATATGTTTACAATCCTTGTTTTTCTGTGATGCCAAGTAAATTTATTTTTCAGGTTTGACAAAATGAGGTATAAGTAATCATACTTTGGGAAAGGAGTGGATCCAAAACATGAGATTGCTTCAGATTTGTCAAAGATGGATTTATCTATTGAGGATCAAATCAAGGCTCTAAATATCCTTTTCGAAAAGCCACAGAATGAGAGGACATTCTTGACTTTGGATGGTGCAATGAAAAAAGCCTTCGTACTCATGTTACTTGGACAAAGTAACCGCGATTGATATTTCAAACCAACAACAATATATTTTGTTAAAAGCAGCATGCATATCTTTTGTTAAAAGCTGCAACATGCATATATTTTGTTAAAAGCTGCAACATGCATATATTTTGTTAAAAGCAGCATGCATATGTTTTGGCTATCTGGACAAACTGTTTCTTGCTGAAACCAATTTGCAGTTGTATATTTTATGAACTTGGATATGTGGTTGTATTATATAACGTAATGATTAATGTTGTGGTTTGGTTATGGTTTGAATTTGATGTATGAAATTTATTATTTTTCTTTGTTATTTGAAAATTTGTGTGGTTTTCAATAGGTATAAATATGAGAAAAGTTTAACAAACAAAGAAAGATTTGTCAATTTTTTTTTCTTTTGTCCTATCCGGTTCAGTACCAAACACAGTATAAATAATACGGTCAATAATCCGATACTGCACCAAACGCCCGACTAATTTAGTCAGTACTATCCGGTGACTATTTATCCTACCCGACAGAAATAGTCAGTACAGTCCGACCTGCCAAACGAGGCCTGAGTTTAGAGAGTGTTCTGAAAATGCGGGAAGAGAGAAGACCGGAGGTGGGTTTAATCCCACTTTAAATAACTTAAATGAAATCACCCAATTACACTCCATAGTTGCAAAAATAACAATTATGCCCTCGTGGTCTCGATTCGAATTTCTTTTTCGACATTGAACTAACGTTCGAGAAAATTGTTATGAAACTTAAGAAAGTATAAGAATATAAGTTTCGAGTCGATGCTCGAAAATTAATTAAGACACCCACTCGGGCAAATTAGTCATTTCACATGTCTCAGAAATAAAATACAATATTTCGAAAAAAGGGTCGTAACACTTTAGGCATCCGAAAATTTTTAAATGTGTAAAGAAACATAATTAATGAATTTGCTAATGTGGATTCTAATCAATGGGTTTTATTTGAGTAAAAAATTTATATCAAGTTTTATGTGGACAAAATTAAGTTTCAGATGCTAAAGTCATATTTTCAGTAAAAACAAATAAAAAATCTTCTAATGGCTCCAGTTCCGTTTTACGCACCTTTTTTTTCTCCTAGTCCATGCAGCTGTTTATTGGGGCATCAATTTCTTGTGCATTTCTTTCAACACGGGTAGACTTCAGTCTTTTACGAGATCGACTCTCCTCATATGAGAGCCTCACCCGGTCTTGCGTAAGATTGACATCCTTGTCATACCCCCGTCTTTTACGAGATCGATTCTCCTCATATGAGAGTCTCACCTGGTCTTGCATAAGATTGACATCCTTGTCATACCTCTGTCTTTTACGAGATAGATTCTCTTCAGATGAGAGTCTCACCTGGTCTTGCATAAGATTGACCTCCTTGTCATACTCACTGGAACGTGTCAAAGGATTGGAAAATTCATCGACTACATTTTCCTGCTCCAGGTAAACCCCTATTTTCTGCACCCTGAGATGAATATCATCAGTACTCCCGTGTCCTCCAAAGTGTGCACCGACATTTATCTTGTCCCCACCGTTCACATTGAGCGTATTGTTTGATAAATGTCCCAGCCAAATATAACTTTCATGGCGATTTAGTACGGTGGCATACATTGGAGAGCTAGAAATCTCAGTTTCTTTGGTACGATTTTCAACACGGATGCAAAGAGAATCACTAGATTGGGAGTCGTCGCAAGAATAAACAATGCAAAGAGTCAAAGCTTTTGCATCATTACCAAAACATTGCGGCACAACTATTTCTTTCTTAGGGCCAACGCATGTAAACCCTGATGGAAGATCATTTCCGGGGATTAAAAGAGCAGAAACTATTTCATCCTTAGGGTCAACGCATGTAAACCCTGATAGAAGATCATTTCCTGGGCGAAAAAGATCACCATTTCTAGTCGCGCTCCATCCCTATGCCATGGAGTAAGATTTGTACAAAAAGTTAGTAAATGCATGTATGTATAAGCTGTATACGGATGGGTGCAGAGAGAGAGAGAGAGGACCTGTAGGATTGCTTTTCTAAAAGCAGCAGTGAGATTGGTGCACCCTTCCATACGAATCCTTCTCATAGTGTTTAACGACTTACGCAAGCCTAGAATCTTAGTGATTTTGGGGGAGTGATTCAGATGCAGTTCTACCATACTAGACATTTTTGAAAAATCTGGCATCTTTTTCAATGCAATGCACTCATCCGCTTTCAGGATTTCCAAATTTGTTGGTAAATCTGGGATTTCCTGAAGATTTTTGCATTTTGCAACAGACAAGTACTTAAGGTTCTTCAATTGTACTACAGAGCGGTGAATCTCAGACAAACTCTTACAGGCTTCGAGTATCAATATCTCAATATTTGGGATTCTTGAAAAGTCTGGTGATTGTTTCAGGTGATCACAATAACCAAGATTGAGAAACTTCAACTTTTCAAGTGACTGTGAGACAAAAAGGGAAAACAATATCAAAATTCAAATAGAAGAGAGAGAGCATTAAGTTGGTATGTAAAAAACCTGGTGGAAAGAATTGATAGTTTGGTTGGGTTTGTATCGTACCACGTTGTCATTCCAGACTTTTATATTGCTATAACTCAGGTCGATGTCAACTACGTTTGGTTGATTAAAAGCTTCTGGTATGGCCTGCAGAGGAAAGTCGGACAAACTTAACCATCTTAACTCTTCGGGAAGATGTTTGCAGTCTCCAGTGAACTTTACGCCTCTTATTTTGAGTAATCTCAGGTTCAGCATCTTTCTGAATGCTTCTGTACTGACGCTAAGCTTGTCAGGTTCTGAAAAATCTAAAGCGATTCCTTCGATTTTTTTCTTTTCCTGTTAGAAAGGAAAAGAAACTAAAGTAAGACAAGGGTTATTTGCTTAGACTTTAACCGGTGCAGAGCACCAGTACTGGATCAGTGACAAAAGTGTGCTTCGACATCAGTTTTGTTTGAACAATCTAAATTAGTCATCTGTGTTACAGGGATAATTTTCAAATAATTCAGTAAATAAAATCAGTATCTTTTTTCTCCTTTATTACAAACATGTATTAAATGCAATTTGATTGAGGATGTACTTACACATTTTTTCCCCAATAGGTGTTTTACATCTTCATGATGCCACAATCTACAACGACTTTCAAGCTTCTTAGGGGATTTAGCACGTACGATTTCTCTGCCCGTGTCTCGAATCAAACAATGCATCATCAGATTGCCTTCTGGGTCAACAGTTACAAGGCATCGCTCCTCGAGTTCCTTAATACCTATTGCTGGATTACTGTCACACCCATCCAATATTGCCATGACATGGTGCTTGTTCATTCCAATAAAGAAACAGGATATATCAAGAAATATATCCTTCACCTTGTCATCAGTAAGCCCGTCATAACTTAACTTAAAAATTTTGTGAGTTATGCTTGGCTGTACTCTTTTCCATTTTTTCAATGCATCTGTCCATTCACTTGTGGTTTTTGTACATAGGTAAGAACCTACAGCTTCAAGTGCAAGTGGTAAACCCCCACAATAATCAACAGCTTCTCTTGAGACCTTGAGATATCCTTCATTAGGAGAACTTTTTCCAAACGCATGCCAACTAAGGAGCTCAAGAGCTTCATTGTTATTCATTGTTGGTAGAGAACATGCCTCATCCACCACTTCGGGTGTCTTTAGCAAATTTTTATCTCTTGTTGTTATAACAATTCTACTTCCTGGACCAAATGAGTCATGTTTTATAGCTAATGCATTTATCTGTGCCACACTGTCTACATCATCAATTATGACAAGAACCCTTATGTTGCCAAGTCTTGTTTTTATCTTCTCGGTCCCTTCATCAACTGTACTCACATTTATGTTGGCCGATCTCAAGATTTTAGACAGAAGCATGTTTTGCAAATCAACCAATTTCTCATTTCCCACATTTTCAAGAAAACATGCACCATCAAACCTGTCCTGGTATGTGTTGAAAATGGCTTTTGCAATTGTAGACTTACCTAGTCCGCCCATCCCCCAAATTCCAATTATGCGAACTACATTTGATCCTCCAACATCTAAATAATTACTGACTTTTTGCCGGCGAGAATCTATTCCAACTGGATTTGCGGCTACATTTAAGCATCCATTCTGCAGTTTTATAGCGATCTGCTCAACAACTTTCCTGATAAACCTTGCTTCACGCCTGGAATTAAAATTCATAATTAAAAAAAGTAAGATTTACCAGTTAAACTTCTAAACATTCATTAGGAGTGTAAGATTCGAATATACTAGTTAAACTTCTAAACATTCATCACCAACACACTAATATCTAGTGAGATAGATCAAGCGTTTATATATTAATCCTCGTATCAGAGTTTCCAAGCTTTGCGATTATATTTTGAAAAACAGAACGATTCAAAGAATTACTTTGTTAAAGGAAATAAGCAAGTTATTACCCGTTATTCACTTGAAAATGCTCGCCGCTCAACTCTGCAGCTGCAGTAAGAGCCTTTCTCCACTCCTGGACTTTTTCTTCCGTAAACTTTTGTTCATGGTTCTGAAACGCGGTTGCAAAACTACCAGTCTGATGCCTGACATCTGAAGGATCAACATCGTAGAAAATCGGGAAAACAAATTGACCCTTAGTTCTTCTGCACTCCATGATCTCCACCAGCTCATCAAGACACCATCTCGATTCCGCATACCCCTTTGAGAACATGATGACAGCAAGCCTGGAATCTTTGATTGCTTGCTTCAGTTTGTCTGTTATAGGATCCCCTCTAGGCAATTCGTCCTCGTCCAGAAAGACATTGAACTCGTAGTCTTTTAATCTAAGGTAGAAGTGGTCCGTGAAGCCCTTGCGTATTTCGCCTCTAAAGCTCAAGAACACGTCGTACTTGCTGCCCGGATTATCCATCTGCTCACCGATTATGTCTAATCGGAACTGCAAAATGGAACCAGGGGCAGATGGTTTATGAATCGAACTAGCAAAGAAAGTCAACTACACATTGACCCAAAAAAATGAACCTCAGAACTGCCATCGGCAACCGCTCCTGTCGTCTCCTTTTGCAACTGCTCCTGTCGTCTCAGTTTGCAACTGCTGAATCGTATCTTATGCATCTGCTGGTGAGAGCTGGTAACTGGGTTTCGAATTCCATGCTTTCCTGAAGCTTTCATTTTCTTTTTGTTAATAATTTTGATGCTTTTCTGCCCTGATTCCTCTGCTCTTTTGCTTTTCTGTTTTTGCATATTATAATAATATTATTGTTAGTAGTTTAAAATAATTTAGATTATAATATATTTATATATGCTTTTATGTTGCTTTGTTGGTCTCTTAGAATAAATTATACTTGTAACATTTTATTCAACTACTTCAAATTGGTTTTTACAATTTATATGTTGGCAATTTAGGAAAATGAATCATCCTGATAATCATACGAATGCTAATGTCAATTGATAATGTTGAAATGATCATGATACACTGTGGAAGTATGTTAAAAAGCTCGAAAGAGTGGAAAATGGAAGATGACGTACTGTGTTTCCATGCAACTATTGTCAAAAGATTTTTAGAGGGTCCTACTCTAGGGTCAAGTTTCATTTGTTAAAAATGTCTAGGAATGGGATCGTCTCTTGCAACAAGGTTACTAATTAAGCTCTTGCAAAAATCCAAAAAGCTAGTTCGAGAATGAGGGACTCTTTCTTTTTATTTTTTAGAGTAAAGTACAAAAAACTACCTCAACTATTGGTGTAACGACACTTTCATACCTCATCTTTTTAAATTGACAATGTCATAACTCATGTTTAGAATTTGGTCCAATGTTATACCTTCCGTTACTTGGCCGTTTACTTTTCAATTAAATACTAACGTGGCTTAATCTAGGTCCACTTTTTATTAAAAATTTAATAAAATATTATTAAAAACTAAAAAAATCATTTAATAATTTTAAAATATTAAAATAATAAAGAAAAGTTTAAAAAAAAAAAACCCTCATTAACCCCCGCTCCCCCTTGCGGAAGAAGAAGAAGAAGAAGGATGAGGAGGAAAAATAAAATAAAATAAAACCCAGGGCCCAACCTAGAAAGATGAAGGAAAAAAAACCTAGGAACTGGGTTGCAGACTCGGGTTTGTTTTTATTTTTTATTTTCTTCTTCTTCTCCTCCTCCTCCTCTTTCTTCCTTCTTCTTCTTCTTCTTCTTCCTCCTCGTCCTCCTTCTTCTCCTTCATTTTCTTCTTGAACCCAAATTCATTTTTTTCTTCTTCTTCTTATTCCTCCTCCTCCTTCCTCTTCTTCTGCTTCTGGGTTGCAAATTCGGTTTTTTTCTTCTTCTTCTTGAACCCAGATTCGGTTTTTTTTTCCTTCTTCTTCTTCTAGGTTGCAAATTCAGTTTTTTTTTTTTTTTCTTTTTCTTCTTCTTCCTCCTTCTTTTTTCTGGGTTGCAATAAGAGAGCTGGAAGGGGAAAGAAGATGAAGATGAAGATGGGGGAGAAGAGAAAGAAGAGGGGGGAGGGCACGAATAGAGGGGTTTTTTTTTCATTTTTATCTATATATATATATAACTTTTCTTTATTATTTTAATATTTTTTAATAAAAAGTGGGTCTCGGATCAAATCACGTCAGCATTTAACTGAAAAGTAAACGGCCAAGTAACGGAAGGTATAACATTGGACCAAACTCTAAAGATGAGGTGTGACATTGTCAATTTTAAAAGATGAGGTATGAAAGTGTCGTTATACCAATAGTTGAGGTAGTTTTTTGTACTTTACCCTATTTTTTAAGTCGTTTGGATGTTCTTTTTGGTTTTTCAAGTTTGAAGACTAATTTAGTTGTTTAGTGGATTATCTTTTTAAATGTTTGAAGTTTATCGAAATAAATTTGAACTTGAATAGTATATTTGAATGCTTATTTTATAATATTTAGATATATTTATATTATTTTTAATTGCTGTATCATGTCTTTGCTTTTAGAAATTTGAAGTATCCACGTGTCGTGTCATATCATATCCCCATATTCGTGTCCGTGTTCATGCATCATAGTGCCTCAGAGATGGGAGGAACAAAGACCCATAATCAATCAATGAAACTTTCTCCAAACGTAACCTCCAAGTAGAAGCAAACAAAGAAGCTTGTGAGATTCCCACAAGTGACTATGCCAATAAAGGTAGACCGAGAGAAGGAGGTGGTGTGGAAAACCGAGCCAATAAGCATACCGAAGCTCTACACACCTTCTTAACCAATCATTCCTATACTACAAGATTTATTTCAAAGTATTTACAATTTTTTAATGAATGTATAGTTTTAATAACTTATTTGCAAATAAAAATCCTGGAATTAGAGACTGTGAATGCCAAGTTGTCATCTCAACTTGCAAATTGTTGTTGCCATAAGGTTTGTAATATATTTCTTAACAATTTTTTCACTGTTCTCCTGTATGATAAAATCAGGTACTTATTTATTGTCTGAAATTCAAATTTCTTATAAATAGTAAAAGTCCCAGGAGGATCCTCTTTATCATATCCGTTCATCATATATCGTACATCTAGTTTTCGTCAGGTACTATTCATATTTAATTTAAAATAAAAGTAATTAGAATGATTTCTAGCTGCACGATATACGATGAACGGATATGATTTAAGGATCCGTAGGATCTTCACAAAGAGAATCCAGAGAAGATCCTCATTCATGTCACCTCTGAACTCTTATTTCGATGTAATCGTAAAATGTTGTAGCACAGTTGAATATTTGGTTGAAAATGTAGATACAAGTATAAAGCACTGTTCTAAAAATCCCCGTCTAGTGCCGCCTAGACCCTATCTAGGCGCTAGGCGGCTGGCCAACGGCCTGATTAATGCCTAGGAGTTTGAAAATTAAGAGAGGGCACCTAGACTAGCTGAGGCACCTGCTTAGACCGCCTAGGCACCTGCCTAGCCTGCCCATACTCGTCTAAGCATCTGAGACTTGTTGAATACTTAAATGAGCACACACTATATGCTTGTTCCTCATATTTTCATTCTTTTCTAATACTTCATAATACATATGTCATTCTATTTTGTAGTTATGATGAAATTATATATATGTTAAGTATAAACAAACACTTATTCACATGAAATATAATGGATTTACTTAAATCCGGCTAGTCCACCTAGGCACCTGCCTAGACCCCACCTAGCCACTAGGCACTAGGCCTTAGCCCTTCGCCCTACTAGCGCCTAGTGTCTTTTAGAACCTTGGTATAAAGAATCCACGCAAATGTCATCTATTGACCAAATTGTACTACCATCAATTTCACAATTTGTTTGCACAAGTTTTTATTTCGAACTACGAAATATCATAGCTTTCATTATACAATCTACATATTGTTGGAGGCCTGATTTACTGTACAATATAAATGGCATTAAGAGAAGGTGCAGCAGCATAGAGAGAAAGAGAGATGTGTAAATGTGAGATGTCTGTTATGCCACCGCATTATGCCTTTATTTATAGTAGTAGAAAAGGTAAATTCCTTACTCAAATAGGATTACAATAGTACACGCAAAAGATTTTACGTGATCATTCAAACATAAAATCTTGTGCTTAATTAGTTTATAACATATCAACTCCAACAATATAACACAATCAATCAAAAAATTTATATATAACACAATCAATCAAAAAATTGATTCATACAGATTTCACAGCATTTACATTGGCGTACATCAAGTTCTTCTATAATAACTATCAAGAGAAAGAAGAGCTGTTCACTATAACTTTCAATAGCAAAAAGGTGTTGAAACTCCTTTTTTGGTCAGCATTAAATAAAGAACAAGAAGTGCATTTGCAACAAAAAACAAGAGCAATAGTTCTCGGTAAAAATTACTTCTCTTAGACTAAAACGTTGAAGCCCCAAGAGTCATTTAGATGCTAGACCATGCCAATCCATCTCAAAACATTTACAGATTACGATCACATGGATGAATTACTCAACTACATATATGCAAAAAAGAAGTATTGAATATTTTTAACACAGAAGCGAAGGGGAAGAGATGCGGGAGACGAATGGGAACAACATTTCTCTCTGAACTAACTTCTTTGTACCTCTCAAAAAAATGTTTCCACAAGCAAAAGTTGTCCAGAAGATCGCATTCCTCAATTGAAAAAGAATAAAGTACAATTACATGTCGTCTAAGTGATCCAAACAAATTAAATGTGCCTAATGACTCATTATCAGTAGTCAAAGACAGTATGACAGTGCTGGTTAAACGGTAATGAGATGTTCCTTCCTCTTCTGGACCCACCTACATTAAAAAAAAAAGGTTCTAGAATGACCACTAGTGTAAGTGTGAAGGGGGGTGAGTGTCAAGACTACATGAACACCTTCACCACCACAGATCTGTTAATGTTACACCCCACCCCAAAAAAAATAATGTAATTTTTACCTTGTTTTGGGTTTTTATTTAAAAATTTATTTTTAATGTTAAATGGTGTGCCCCTCAGTTTTTGGTCTCCCTCTTCCCTCTCTTTCCCGTCACTCTCCCTCACTCTCTCTTCTCCCATTTCTCTTATCTCTCTCTCTCTCTAAACTCCCTCTCGACTTTCTCTATCTCAGCCTCCTCCGAGGACTTTTCTCACCAACAAACAACACCACAACAGCATCAACATCTCCATAAACACCCTAGTGAACTTAGAAACGAAGAAAGAACACCCCAAACCCTTCCCTCTTTTTCGGTCGGTACTATTCATCATCTTCTCCGGCGAGTTTCGTGATTTTCCACCGTTGGTAAGCTTCTAAAAACCCTTGGGATGTGTTTTAGGGTTCGATCAAAGCTTGTTTTAGGTTGTATATACATTTGAATCACATAAAATAGCTTGCAGAAGCTTTTCCAAATTTTCCAGTAAGCACCGCCACTTTCGGGGTGTTTTCCAGCCAAACCACAACAAGTGTGTCGGTGTGCAGTTATAAGCCTTGGAAAATCAACCACCAAACCGGCCAAAGGGTGGCCTAAAAACCACTCTCAACCCAAGCCTTTGGGCCGAGTTACCTAAACCCTAGTTCCTATTTCTAAAACCCAACCCAAAATCCTAAGTGAACTAATGCCCTTGGGCCAATTAGAAGTCGGGCCTTCGGCCCGTTAACCCTAAAACCCTCTAAGCCCAACCAACCTAAAAACCAAAACCCAACCTATCCTAAAGTCTAAGCCCAACCCTTTAAACCCTTGGACCCAAACCCTTAGGGCCCAACCTGGATCCAACCCAAAACCAGTCCAACCCAGTTGACGTGGGTTGACCGTTGACTTTTTGAGTTGACTTTTTCAGGTTTCGTCTGAGGCCCTCCTAGGCTAATTTCGATGTCCTGGACCCGTTTTCGACATCTATTTCCCAAATTAAATCGTTTGAGTAGAGATTGACTAATCGGACCCTTTATGTGCTTACGTGCAATTTATAGTGGAGATTCCGTTACTCCTTTTTGGTTTGACTAATCAGACCCTTTATGTGCTTAGGTGCAATTTATAGTGGATATTTTGTTACTCCTTTTTGGTATAGCTTTGCACCAACGGTGTACGGTGAGTGGACCCCTTCTAAAAATGCATGTTTTGATAGTTGAAATGCATACATGAAAAGCATGATTTGATGATTACGTTTTATGAGATAACATGCTTACTGGGCTATTTTGAATTATTACTATTTTTCCTATAACCCGTGTTCTTATAGAATGTCTGATGGATGACAATATGATATTTAGAACATGTTTAGAACACCTCTTTATAGTATAGATGATGAATGACTTTATACTATGAAGTTGCTTTTCAATATATATATATGTTCACTGGTTTTGTACTTACTTAGCGATCCCTATTCCGCTACAGGATGAAGAGATAGATTCCGGTCTATCTCAGGCGATGGTTATGGTGTTGGCATAGGGCTTGAAGTGGTTTTCCTTTGGCTATTAGCATAGGGATGGGGAGCTGGCATGGGGCCTAGAGGGATATTTTCCTCTGACTGTATGCTCAGAGACGGGGAGCTGGCATGGGGCTCGAAGGGATTATTGAACATTCACTAGTGATTATGTATATATGAGTTATGATTTGAGACATTGCACGACATGCTAGGTATCAAAAAACCTATTTTTATCATGATATATGTGTTTTCATAAAACTTGGGGGTTAATACGTTGATAATTGTTTTATTATATGTATATCTATTGGTCCACTCATGTTTGTTTTGCGCTGTCACATCCCGGGTTCGACTCCGCCGTAGCACGATATTGTCCCCTTTAGGCCCCTACCACATCCTCACGGTTTTGTTTTTGAGAACTCACACGAGAATTTCCCAGTGGGTCACCCATTATGGGATTGCTCTCGCGCAAACTTGCTTAACTTCGGAGTTCCAACGAAGCCAGTAAGCACCCAAAAGGCCTCACGGTTTTATTATATGCTTACAGGATCCCCACCCCTGGGTGATTTGGGATCTTACATGCGCCCCCTTTAGGACTTAGAATCGAGGCATATAATCCCGGCATCAAGGCACTTCCGCATCGGTATCTTCGAGTCCTCTCGGTGTAGGACCCACTCATTTATTCATTCAATTTATATTCTTTCTTTTAATATTCTAATTAGTTGTATGCTCTGAACATGTTCCTTATTTGCATATCATTACCATTAAATTCGTAATTCTTATTTATTTCCCATTCTTATGCATTCTAAATGGCTTTCGTCACCCCTCAGGTGTCGACCAGCACGTGACCATCTCGATTTCCCCAGGACATCGGGATCGAGGCGTGTCAGTTAATGTGTAAATTGATGAGATGATTACAGAGAATTACAAGGTTGATTAGTGTTATGTCTTAGCTCATAGGCTAAGATTGAGTGATCAAATTGTAATGTACTAGTTAAGTCTCATAAGGCTTGATAGTGGACAAGTGTCTTAATCTAATAAGTGTATAAATGGATGGCTAAGATTGAATTGAGGATTTGTCTCTCTCTTTCTCCCTCTCTCTCCTCCAACGGTTATTTTGTTGGTGTGTGAGCTCACATGCTCAATGAGCACATTACCTGGAAATATGAAAGAACTTGCAGAGTAACATTCTCTGAATTTTCCAGATTGAAATTATGTGCTTCTTCTTGCCTGAGAGCTCTACATCTTTCTTTCTTAATCGCTAACATGGCCTCAGAGCCAAGTTAGATCTAAAAATCCCTAGGCGCCGTATCTGTTAGGGTTAAGCTTAAATTCACAGCAACAAGCTTATTGCAGTGATTCAAGCTCATATCAGTGATCGAGTTTAACATAGCTGGATCTGGAAGAGGAGAACTGAGAGCGCTAGTCTTCAATGGCGAGAATTTTGATTTCTGGCAAATCAAAATGAAAACCATTTTTTGTTCACACGAATTGTGGAATCTGGTTGAGAACGGCTATAAAACTCTGGTAAAGATGAATGAGGAGTGATGCGTAAATAAGCAAACACACAAATTAAACCCTCTTGTTGACAATTGTAGTATATATGCAAGTAGGGATCGTTCTAAACTGGGGATTAGGAGGGATTGCTAATCTATATAAAACTAACTTAGAAACACTAAATAAGACTTCAAAAACACAAATCTAAAATCAAAACACTTAACTAGATTCAAATAACTCAAAATAGACTAGAATGACTCAAAACAGCCCAAAACTAACAAATAGACTCAAAACAGATTCTAGGGTTCTTTTAGGAAGAAAATTGAATTTAAAAGATTCAAACTATGAAAATAAACCAATTCTAAACTAAATTAACTCAAAGAACTCAAAAGAAATCAAATAAGGCAGATTCAAATCAAAAGACACAAGTTGTAAAAGGGGGATTGGGTTTTGATGAGAATAACTTAAAAACAAACAGATTGTAAACTAGACAGATTTTGGCACGAAATATGGTTGTTTGGATGGATGATGGATTAGCTAGAGGGTTCTCCTCCACACATGACACACTTGTACATAAACTAATTTTTAGTTGTTCTTTCGATAACTTATGAAACTCAATACCCCGGGTTAACCGTGATAGCACTTTTTTAACCTTCAAGTTCTCCTTAAGTTAATGAATTGAATGGGATAGCGCATATAACAATTCAAAACATTCTTCAAAAGTTCCCTACGTGAAAAGCACAATAGAGATACAATCAAAGATCATTAAGATTCATGAGAACTATAAGTATTGACGATGCATTCGTAACTATGAAAAGCATGATACTCTTGCTAAGAATTTACTTAACACGATTGTGGATAGCAACCTTCACTACTCATGAATATAAGTTCATAACGATTAGGTGAAATTCCCTTATATTCTAGCATCAAACTTATGCATGAAAACTAAGCGTGCACTCTTAATCAACATACACAAATAAGTTATCAATCAAATAGTTAAGCGAATTGAAATCACAAATTATGAAATCACAACCAAAAGTAATTAATTCATAATGCAAGTGTAATCATGGCTTTGAAACCCCCCTAGGAAAGGGGGGTTTAGTTCCTCATAAACGTAAAACAAAGGTAAATAGATTTATGCATTGAAAACAAAAGAACGAAAATACTTAAATGCTCCAACAATCCAAGTTGAACAGCAAGCACATCCAAGCACTCTCCTTCTCTTCCTTTGCTACGGCACAAGGAGTGTGTTGTGAATGGAAGGTTTGGTTGTATGGAGGAATGGGTAGGAGGATGTATGGTGGTATTTAGGATGGTTGGGGGTGCGGCAATGGTGTTTAGGGTCAGAAATTATGGAGAGTTTAAGGGGGTGGTTGCGGCATAGGGTGAATGGATGTGTGTCTAAGTGTGTTGTATGGAAAATAGTGTGTTTCTAAGCCTTACAAGAAGGCTTATTTATAGGTGCTGAAAAGTAAAGAACCACACCAGTGGTTTTAATAAACAACACAAAGCAAAGATTAAATCATTCAAAACAGCTAGCACACATGCTCCTTTTTAGAAATAGGCTTCTCTTCATGATGAAACAGCTAACACACTTGCATGTCATGATTAAATCAGCTAGCATATGTTACTTTGCAGAAATCATGATGAAACAGCTTGCAACATGCATTCTTTGGTCCATGCCGTGGGCTCCCTAGTGATGAAATAGCTAGCACTTGTGTTTTCATGATTAAAACAGCTAGCAACACACATGCTTGGTCTTTGCAATGTATCTTCTTCATTGTGTCCATATTTTAGCATATATTTGAAGCCCTTTCAAGCACCAAAACGTCCATCCTTTATGCTCCACATGCATGCAATCCATTCCACCTCAAAACTGCTCCAAATTGCACCAAAATGCACTTCTTTGCCAACTTTGTTATTAGGACCTACAAACACACGAAAATAGCTTACAACATTCTAATAAGATGAAACTAACTAAGTAAATGCAAGGAAACAAACTAATAAAGTCACATCTCACGGAGGCGGAGAAGAAGTTGATGTGTGAGAATACGGTCAGGGATGCAAGAGCACTTGAAATTATCCAAGGCGCTGTTTTAGATCAAACTTTCCCAAGAATCGCAACTCAAGAAAGTGCAAAGGTTGCGTGGGACATTCTGAAGCAAGAATTTGTTGGTGACAAGCAAGTAAGATCTGTGAAACTCCAAGGTCTTAGGCGAGATTTTGAATATACTCGCATGAATGATAATGATTCTCTCTATGTATATTGCTAAACTGTTTGATCTGATTAATCAAATGAGAAGCTATGGTGAAAATCTGAGTAATCAAAGAATTGTTCAGAAGTTGTTAATTACCCTACCTAAGTCCTATGATAGTATTGCAGTTGTGATAGAGAACACTAAGGACTTAGACACTATAGATGCACATGATGTTGTTACTATCTTAAAGGGTTATGAACAAAGGCTTGATAGACATGGGGAGAGTAGTATGGAAAAAGCGTTTGCTAGTTTGAATATTGCATCAAAACCAAATAGGTTTAATGGTGAGCCAAACAATAGCAAATACCAGAAGAATTTTAAGCCAAAAGGGAAACAATGGGGTAACAAGGCTGATTGGAGTAATAAGGCTAGTTTCCCTATGAAGAATGATGCAAACAACACTGGGATAAGTGTAAATTCTGTGATAAATTGCATTATGGAGAATGTTGGGTTACAAACAAAGTCAAGTGTCAGAAGTGTAACAAAATTGGTCATATTGCAAAATACTGCAATACAAACAAGGTTGTGCAACAAGTGAATTTTGCTAATCAGATAAAGGAAACTGGAAACCTATTTTATGCTAATCATTCTGGGGGAGTGAAGAAAATAAATGATGAATGGTACATAGATAGTGGATGTAGTAATCATATGACATCCAATGAAGATTTGCTTGTTAACATTGACAGAAATGTGAAAGCCAAGGTCCAAGTAGGCACTAGAGTCTTGGTTGAAGTGGCTGGAAATGGGACACTGATCATTGAAACCATGAAGGGCAGAAGATACATAAAAGAAGTAATGTTTGTACCTGGTCTTTCGAAAAACTTGCTCAGTGTAGGACAGATGACTGAGCATGGTTATTTTCTTCTGTTTAGAGATTATAGAAAGAATGTGTTTGATGACAGGTCTTTAAGAAATCTGGTGGTTAGTGTGAAACAAAAAGGAAATAGATGTTTTCCTTTGATTTTTAGTACCAACCAAGAACTTGCTTGAGAACAAATGTGCAGGAAGATGCAAAGATATGGCACAAAAGGTTTGGGCACCTAAATTTTAAGAGCCTCAAGCTATTATAGAGTCAAGGAATGGTATTGGGGTCACCTGAAGTCTAAGATGGTGATGATGTATGTCAAGGTTGTGTACTTGGGAAGCATCGTAGGGAGTCATTTTCCAAGGAGAGCGCATAAACCATTGGAGCTGATACGTTCTGATGTCTGTGGACTTATAAAGGTTCCAACCATAAGTGGGAACAAATACTTTCTCACATTCATTGATGACTATTCACGAATGTGTTGGATCTATTTTATGAGGAATAAATTAAAAGTGTTTGGGATATTCAAGAAATTTAGGGCAATGGTTGAACTGCAATGTGGTTACTCTTTGAAGAAATTGAGAAGTGATAGAGATGGAGAATTCACTTCCACTGAGTTTAATTCATTTTGTGAATCAATTGGGATAGAAAGACAACTCACTGTGTCCTATACTCCATAACAAAACGGAGTGGTAGAGAGAAAGAACAGGACAATAGTGGAAATGGCTAAAATCATGCTGCATCAGAAAGAATTCCTCTACAAACTATGGGGAGAGGCAGTCAACACTGCAGTCTACTTATTGAACAGATGTCCTACAAGTGCATTAGACAGAGCCCTGGTTTGGTACTGAGGTGATTCTGGAAAAAGCTGGCAGTTTTTTTGTGTTTGGTAAACATTCAACTTCAGTTTTTTTTTCACAGTTTTGGGTGAAAAAAGCCAAAAACAGGAAGCTGCAAAACCCAGCTTTGAAAAATCAGCTTTTTCACATATGTTTTACATAAAAGTTTACCAAACACTATAATACTATTTTTTTTCAAAAGCACTTTTACAAAAAAGTTTACCAAACACTCTGCTGCTTTATTTCACAACTACTTATTCTCACAGCATAGCAGAAACAGGTTTTTTTTCAAAGCACATCAATACCAAACCATCCCAGAGTCACACTATTTGAAGCCTATAGTGGAAGAAGACCAGGGATTAAACATATCAAGGTATTTGGAGCTGTATACTATTCTTTAATACCTGGAGATTTAAGACATAAACTGGAAGCATCAAGTGTAAAAGAAGTTTTGATTGGATATGGAGCTTGTGAGAAGGGATATAGAATTCTAAATCCAACCACAATGAAGGTGATTGTGTCTAGAGATGTAGTGTTTGATGAGAATGGGAAGTAGGATTGGGAAGAAAACAAAGTGAGAGAAAACTGTGTTCCTCTAATTCCACCTGAGTTTAGAGAAACAAATGTTAGTGAAGTTGGAGAGTCTTCCAGGATATCATCCCCTATTTCTTGTGAAAGATCAAGTGCTCGGGGTGCAAGTGTACAAATGCATCCATTGGATATTGAAGCATTTGACTCAACTTCTTTGAAATGGAAAAATATGAGTGAGGTATATGAACACTGCAATTTGTGCATTGTTGAACTTGAAAGCTTTGATGAGGCTACACAAGATGAAGCTTGGAAGGCTGCAATGCAAGATGAAATCAATATGATAGAAGAAAAAAACCAGACCTGGAACTTGGTGAATAGACCACATAACAAGCCAGTGATTGAGGTAAAGTGGGTATACAAGAAAAAACTGAATCTAGATAGGTTGGTGGCCAAGGGATATGCACAAAGGCCTGGTGTGGATTACAACGAGACATTTGCACATATTGCAAGATTAGATACTATAAGAACATTGGTTGCTCTAGCTGCAAAAAACAATTGGCAACTATTTCAACTAGATGTTAAGTCTGCCTTCTTGAATGGTGTACCAAGGGCTTGGTACAATGAAATTGATGCTCATTTTGAAGAGTATGGTTTCAAGAAGAGTGATAGTGAAGCAACTTTGTATACAAAAGGGAAGAAAGGTGAATGAATACTTATTGTGTCGATTTATGTTGATGATATCATTTATACTGGCAGTAGTATTGAAATGATAGAAGAATTCAAGGGTGATATAATGCATAAGTATGAAATGACAGATTTGGGTTTGCTGTATCATTTTCTTGGAATGGGGGTTATGCAAACTGAGAGTAGCATTTTCATTCACCAAAAGAAGTATGTTATCTCTCTACTTAAGAAATTTGGATTACATGATTGTAAACCCGTTAGTATTCCAATTTTTCCAAGTGATAAATTGAGAAATGATGATGATAATTGAGCTATTGACGTAGCACAGTTCAGGAAAATTGTTAGCAGCTTGTTGTATCTTACTGCAACTAGGCCAGATATCATGTATGCTTCTTGTTTATTAGTAAGGTTTATGCACTGCTCAACTAATAAGCATTATGGAACTGCTAAAAGAGTGCTAAGGTACATAAAGGAACCTTAGACTATGGTTTGGAGTATAAGAAAGGTCAAGGTACAATGTTTTTTGGATTCTGTGATAGTGACTAGAGTGGATCCGAAGACAATATGAAAAACACTTCTCGATATGCATTTACTTTTGGAAATGGAGTATTTTATTGGTCCTCACTTAAGCAACATTGTGTTGCATTATCCGCGACTGAAGCAGAGTACATCAGTGCAGTAGAAGCTACTGCACAAGTAACTTGGCTACGGTTTATGTTGGAGGATTTTGGTGAAACACAGATTGTGGCAACTCCTTTGACTTATGATAGCACCTTTGCTATTGCAATCACCAAGAACCCCATTTTCACTAGAAAACTAAGCACCTTAACCGAAGGTATCACTTTATCAAGGAGGCCTTGCAAAATGGAATCATTGATTTGGTGTACTGTCCAACCAAAGATCAGGTGACAGATATATTCACAAAGGCACTGGCCAAGGAATAGTTTTGTCACCTCAGAGAGCAATTGGGAGTAAGATTAGTTCACAATTTAAGGGGAATGTTAATGTGTAAATTGATGAACTAATTAAAGAGAATTAAAAGGTTGATTAATGTTGTGTTTTAGCTCATAGGCTAAGATTGACTGATCAAATTGTAATGTGCTAGTTAAGTCTCATAGGGCTTGATAGTGGACAAGTGTGTTAATCTAAGAAGTGTATAAATGGATGGCTAAGAAGTCTCCAATGGTTATTTTGTTGGTGTGTGAGCTCACATGCTCAGTAAGCACATTACCTGGAAATATGAAAGAACTTGCAGAGTAACATTCTCTGAATTTTCCAGATTGAAATTCTGTGCTTCTTCTTTTCTTCTTCTTCTTGCCTGAGAGCTCTACATCTTTCTTTCTTAATTGCTAAGAAGATCTATATTGTTCCTACCATGACAAGTAGATTTTACCTCAATCACATGTATAGCATCCCATGCCCCTTTCTGCAGATAACCTCTCCTACCTTGTCCTATCTTGGAGCCATCTCAATCCCCTCAAATAATAAAAATTAGCATACATACATGTAAAAGAACATAAATTGAAAGTTTAGGTAGCATACCTTTCTTTATTAAAAAGCAGCCTACAAAACCTTCGTTATCATCCATATATAAACTGAGGAAATGCCACCTCCATAGTACCTACCAAATTACCGGTTAACCAAGCTGTATGAAATCTTCAAAATGAAACAAAGAACTGATCCATTATGCTAAATAAATTGCACGACTATACTTTCTACACATTCTTGCCTTTTTTTTTTTTGAAAATGAGCTAATGGAAGAAATATTATTTTAGAAGTGATTTATACAGTTCAACCAATGCAAAGAATAACACAGGAAAGAGGTAAGTAAAGGACCTCACTGGTCACGATGAATGGCGAAGATGTCATTTGCTTCAACTTCAAGTTTCCTCAACTCTAAAGATGGGAGGCTGCTCTCTTCTAGCGACGGATGATATTTGTTTGACCAAGGTTTTCTACATGGAAATATGGTAGCACAAAAATATCAACATGGACAATCGATATTCACAGAAAAGAAATGATTATACGAAAAAAAAAAGAAACTGTAAACACGAAAATTCTGTAACGATGAAATGAGAACACATGTACAAAGTAGATTTGTATTGATTTGAATTTGTAGGTTACAATCTCTGTTTACAGTTTTCCTCTGATTCAGTCTTTAAATTTGATGTAGATGCATAGATTGTTGATCCAAGGGTTATGATGACTTGATTTTGGATAAACAGTTGAACGATTGCTTCATATTTTGAGCTTGAAACAACATTTGGATGGTCTTCACCTCAGGCTTAGGGCTGCGGCAAATGTAGTGTTGATGTGGGATTTCGTTAATTCAAGGGTCTTGGCTTGATTTTGAATCGAATGTTGTTACAAGTTTTGAGCTTGTAACAAAGTCTTGAAGGAATCGGCACAAGTGCTTGTTGATTCTTTAAGGAAATGCTTCGGCTTTGGTCGAAAGAAAGCTTCAGCTTTGGTTGTAGGAAATGCTTGTTGATTCTTTAAGGAAATGCTTGTTGATTCTACAAATGCCCCCACTTCAAGGCGCGTTGTAGGCATGTGTTAGTCACATGTAGGAAACGTGTTTTCAAGTCCTGCAATTTGAATATTCTAACTCAAAGGTCGTCGAGACCTGATCTTGAATTAGTTTGCTTCTTCAAGGGCCGTAAAGGCGTATTTCTTGAATTGACATGATGAATTTCATCAAGGGTCATTGAGGCGTATTTCTTGAATGAAACATTTCTTCAAGGCCATTAAGGCTTGGTCTTGAATTGAAGTGATGAATTTCATCAAGGGCCAGTGAGGCTTGATCTTGAAATAAATGAATTTGTTTTTCAAGGGCCATAAAGGCTTGATCTTGAAAGAAATGAAAATTTTCTTCAAGGGCCATAAAGGCTTGATCTTGAAAGAAATGAAATTTTTCTTCAAAGTGTTGGAAATGTGCCCTAAAACCAATCATATGATGATACTTTACGGACATTTCACAAAGTTAAACTAATGTAGTTTAAATATAAAGGGCAAAGGTTATTGTTTGAGCCGTCTCATATAAATGTTATATGCTTAAACGATAAGTCCAAGGAATATGTGATTGGGAGAATGCGATCTAAAGAAGTTAGATTCATGAGACCATTCTTTCGTAAACACATCCTAAACATTCCTGATCATAGGATTGCCAATTGGGCATTGACAGTCCGTTAAGATCAGTACGTGCTATGTCTTCTCTTAGGGAGAGTGACTAGTCTCGAGTTATTGGTGTAAGTGACACCAAGACAAGCATGTAGGTGCTCAATAGAGAATGAGTTCACTGAATACGATCAACGAGGAGTTCTTATACTCATGTCACATGAGAACTCATGGTTGGGATAATGCAAAGTAGTCCTTTGACCTGAGGCATCATAGATGTCTAATGGTTAGGTCCTTGATCTTTGATCATGTCAAAAGGCATTCCTTTGGAGTGTCCACGGCATGGTTGGGGTCAAGCTATCTAGTTATGTAGGCATATGAATGCACAACAAGGGATCTCTAACCTTCAAACTGTTTGAGGGAGAATACTCTATGATATGATTAAGAATCTCTGGCCAGAGTATGAATGAGATGAAGGAAGGCGTTCCAAATCACATTCAAGGTAATCATATAAGTACACGTATCACATTGGATAGTAGACATGAATAAACTATCAATCCAAACAATGTGGTCAAGATTATTGTATTAGAGAAAGACCGTATTGCATTTGTAATCCTAAACTGAATAGGTTATCCACCTCTTCTGATTAGCTTGGGTAACCATGATATGCTGCTAGGTGTCACTCATGGTTTGTGGAAGCCCTAAATGTGTGTAAACACTAAAGGGAGAATTGAAAGTAAGTTTCAAATTCACAATCGATTTTAAAGAGTTTGAATCGCCCACTGCCTCGCTAAAAGGAACCTAATGGATCGTACACCGTGTAAGGTAGAGATTGAAGATACATCGGAGATGAGTAAGAATAATTAAATGGTTTAAATTATTTATTTATGGCAAGGATTAATTAATATGTTAATTAATCAAACGAATAAGTTCGTTATAGACCTCGGGTTAGTTTTGGGCCTCAAGGCCCAATGGGATTTGAATGTCAAGCCCAATAACTCAAGTTGTATGACAACTTGAATGACAAAGGGCCTCAAAGCCCAATAAACCCAATGTGGCCGGCCATATAGAGGGAGGGTAGTGAACTTGGCTTAATTGCAAGTTTGCCACTCCATTGTGAGGTGGTATAAAGACATCTTTATAGCCATTTCATCCTTAGGGTTTTCTTTTGGGAAATTGGAGAGAACAAACCTCTCTTTGCTCTCTAAAGAGGCCGGCCATCTAGAGGGAAAAATCTAGCAATTTAACTTCCTCTAGATCACTCATTTCTTCTACAATATGCCTTGGTGTGGAGACTTAGAGGTTCTCAATTTTGGGAACTTGATGCGAGAATTAACTCGACACAAATTAAACCCTCTTTTTGACAATTGTAGTATAGGTGTAAGTAGGGTATCGTTCTAGGCCGGGGATTAGGAGGGATTGCTAATACCTCTAAAATAATTTAAAAACGTAAAAACAAAGTTAAAACACTAAACTAAAATAAAAACACTTAACTAAAATAACTCAAAATAAAACTAACAAATAAACTAAAACAAATCAAAAGACTCAAAACAACTCAAGCCTCTAGAAAATACAAACTAAGCTAAAAACTCGAAACACACTAAAAAGGACTCAAAATAATGAAAACAATTTAAAATAAAAACTAGGAAATTAATTAGACGGAAATTAAATTAAAAGATAAAAACTAATAAAAATTAACTAAATAATAATATTTTAATGGGGGGGTTTGGTTTTGATGAAACGTAAATTAAACTTAACTAAATTACAAAATCGACAAAAACATAAAATTAAAGTGAACAGATAGGTGACGGATTGGCTAGAGGGTTTTTCTCTACACATGACACATAAGCAACCTAAATTGATTTTCAGTTGTTCTTTCAATAAATTGTAAATTTCAATACTCCAGATTAACCGTGAACAGCACTTTTTTAATCTTCAAGTTTTCCTTATGTTATTAAATTGGATGAACAGCATACAACAATTTAACACATTCTCTAAAAGTCCCCTACGTGAAAAGCACAATAGAGATACAATCAAAGATCATTAAACTTTGTGAAAACTATAAATACTGACGAGGCATTCGTAACTATGAAAAGCATGATACTCCTGCCAAGAATTTACTTAACGCGATTGTGACTAGCAACCTTCACTACTCATGAATATAAGTTCATAACGATTAGGTGAAATTCACTTATATTCTAGCATCAAATTCATGCATGTAAATTAAGTATGCATTCTTAATCAACATACACAAATAAGTTATCAATCAAGCAGTTAAGCAAATTAAATCACAACTCTGAAATCACAACTGAAATTACCAATTCAAATTACAAATATAATCATGGTTTCGAATTAACCTCTAGCCAATATAAAATTAATTACACATTATTAAAACAGAAATTAAAAACAAGAATTAAAACTAAAGTTTGGAGGAATAAACCAAATTGAGAGTACAAGGATTTCTCCTCTTCGGTGCCACTGTGCTCAAGCTGCGTCTGTGCAGCTTCTGTCTAAGCTCAACGCTGCCAAGTTGGGCTGCTGCGCTGATTGGCGAGTGACATTTGGTCGCTGCCTTCAAGGCAGCATCTTCAGCTCTTTTAATTTTTCCCCAGACTGCCTATTGGCAGCAATCCTCTCCTTAATTTTTCTTTGTTTTTCTTCGCTGCTGCCAAGGCAGCACTCTCTTCGGTGGTTCACACCAAGGCAGCTCAGCTGCCTTTCTTTATTTCTCCCGAGGCCCTCTCCCCTCTCAGTTGCTGCTGCCTTCCCTTTTATCAGTCCACCGACACCCCCCTGATCAAGGCCCCCTCGCCTCTTTAGTTTTCATCATTCTCTTTAGGCCCCCGTAATGATGCTCCCCCCACATTATTCCTCATCATGCTGTTGCCTTTTTATCATTTCCCACCGACCCACATGCTTCATATTTTTTTGTTTTCTGTTTCTTTCACCTGTCACACACACAACACAACATTATATTAATATATTTATATATATATATATATATATAAATATATATAAATATATAAATATATTATTTTTCAAATAATAAGTTCTAATCACAAACAAGATAGTTTAGACGAAATTATTACTTAACACTTCACTTATTCTATTTTTATTTTCTTAGCTAGATAAATTTATAAAACATAAAAATAACGTAAATAGCTCAAAATATAACGAACTAACTAAGAAAAGACGAGTGAATTTGATATAAAAATATGTATAAATATGATCCGATCAAATACCCCCACACTTAGCTTTTGCTAGTCCTCGAGCAAAACAAAGAAAACAAGAACAAGTAATAACATGAAAAACATTAGTTTCCCCCTATGTGACCCTCATAGAATTTCATTCGAAAACGCAAATCATCAAGAACCGTAGCTAGCACAAAACAAACTAATCCCAGTTCATCTTCCTTATTCAAATATTAGCAGTAATCTTTAAATCATCCTTGAAGTGTAGTGTGTGAGATAGCCATGCCAATGCAATTTCAAGTTTTTATTTTTAAAATCATCATATGCAAACTAGCAACCTTCTCACGGGATATGCGCTCAATCACACATGTGTTTAGTTTTAATGTGTTTCGCTCAAAGAAACAAATGTGAAAAATCTACCATAAGCTTGCATAAATATCACTTCTCCACAATCATAATTGCAAAACTTAAATCAAGAGGACTTTTATTGGATGTAATGAGGCTTAGGGATAGGGCTATTGAAACGAAAGAATAGGAAAACACAAGTTCCAAGCTATATTACAAGCAATTCTTTTGTTGAGATTTATAAGAACTCAAGCTTCCAGTGATTCTTTTAACACCTCCAACCACATCCTTAAACTGAAACTTTAAAAACTTTTTATTTTTATTTTCTTCGTATACAATCTTTCTTTTTTTTTCTTTCTTTTTCTTCTCTATTCTCTTTTTTTTTTTAAATAAATAATAATAAATACAAACATGCAATACCCCCACACTTATTCTTTTGCCAAACCTTCCAAGTACTTCACAAACATTTCTCATAAGACAATCTCAAATTGCTCGCTTGGAAAGGGTAAGGAAACATGCTTCAGTTATAAGGGTAGACATATCTGGTGATAAGAAATAAAAGGCTCACAAATACGGCTCAAATAGGCAATCTAATGATAAATTTTTTTTTCTTTGGGAAATAAGGTTATTTGGGCCATGGTGGTGAACCTAATGCCTCTATCATTTTCAAGTTCATGCAATCAATGACAAATATTTCGAAAGATCGTTACGCAAGTTCTAGAGATACATCTCACATAAGTTCATCACACATGAAAGAATAGTAGTGTATGAAAAATGCACACACTTTCAATAGGCTCAAAAACTCACATGGGATGTTTATGGTCACTAAATTCACATATGAAGATTTAAGTCATGCTTTAGTTTCACATCAACAAGGCTATGTGCATTTGGTTTTTCAAGAATGATCAAAAATGTACAATACTAACAAGAGAATAAGGAATTTCACATAACACATGTTAACTAAGTTCTTGACAATCATGGTTCAAATTTAATCCAATTATATCATTGGGTCGGGAAACTAAAAAAATTCTAATTCAAAACCATAAAGAAAACAAGACAATATTTTTGGATTTTTTAAATTTTTCGAAAAAAATTAAATAAAACACAAAACTCCGAAAAAAAATTAAGTAAAACACAAAGCTAATTAAGAAAACAAAAAGCAATAACATGGAAACAAATGAAACCAGTTCAAAGTCGAAGGTACAAAAATTTTCAATTTGGTCAATTTTTTATACTTGATACCCCCACACTTAAACTAGACATTGTCCCCAATGTCATAAAACAAAAATATGCAAATAAAAATAAAATGAATAAATAATACGAAACAAAATAAAGAAAAGGGACTGAAAACTTCTCTAATTTGCAGAAAACCAAGCGATGACCCCCAAGTGTAAATTTTGCAATCCACTTCAAGGGAGAAAATAACCAAACGTTCCTGCAAAGAAAAGAAAGAAATCAGTTAAGCACGCAAGCAAAATATAGAAAAATGTAAACGAAAAATAAAAATTGAAAATAAAAGATAATGAAAAGAACTAATAGGCGATCATTGGTCGTCCTTGTTGATTTTCCACAGCTTTCTTCTTGAACAGGATGGGCCTCCTTCTGGCAAGTGCTCCTCAGCTTAGTTGAGGATGAATCAGCACGTGTCTCCACATGCTTCAAGTAGTCCGGTCTCCACGCAGGTGTGGCATCTTCTTGAACTCTTGGATCAACCCAGACTCATCTGCTCCTGGGTGCACCTCAGACTCCTCCTGCTTCGTCTGTGAGGTACTTTTGTTTTTGAAGAAGTACCTCAACACAGGTTTATTTTTGAAGTGGGCTGGGAGGGGTCTGAGATGAGTACTCGAGAGCAAGACTAGGTAAGCAATCAGGATCTCACTTTCTCCACGTTCCTCAGATGAAGGAGAGGAGAAAGCATAATATGAGATACTTTTGCTTTTAACCTTTTTAATATGAAATACTTTTGCTCTGGAAGGTTTGTTTTCTGGGGTGATCCAAGGGATGAAGAACACTGAATAACTCGAAAGCTTTCTTTGGGAAGACATTATCGGAGATGAAGAGAGGTTGAGAGGTTGAGAGGTTGAGAGGTTGAGAATGTGTGCCTTTGCTGTGAAAGGCTAAGGTCGAACTTATAGAAATTTGGCTTCACAACCGGAACTATTCCTTCACTATTTGTCGGCAGCCGGTGATGGATGAACAGTGCCCGTTACGCGCTTTCTGACAAAGCGTCCGTAAATTCCGCAAGGCTGACGGTGCAGGCGACGAGTGACGACAAATTGGAATGATGATCTTTTGAAAACCGGGGTTCAAAACCGGGTGCGGCTCATGGTTTTCGCAACGCTCCACGCTGCACGTGATGGGTCACGACAAACTGGAAAAACTGAGCCCTCGTGATGCCACGTGATTGCTGAGTCAAGCCCAGCTTTTGAGAAAGGAAACGGCTCTTTTGAGAAAGGAGCGTCCAGCTTTTCCGAATTGCGTGAGGACGCGTCTTCAACCTCCGAGGAGCGCCTCTCTTTGATTTGCTTCTTTTTATAGAGGCGCTAATTCTGCTTCACATCACACTTGAACTCCCTTCCTCAAACACTCTCCTCTGTAAACACTATCTTCTGCACTTCTTAATCTTACTCATTCCGCTCTCTTCCTGCACTTCTGCACTTTTAATCTTTCCGAACTCTTCTTCCGCTTCAGCAATCTTAATTTTTCCGAACTCTTCTTCCTCAACCCCCTCTAAAAATGTCTTGCCCTTCCGACCGTCGCCTAAACTTGAATGTCGGGGAAGACGATGACTCGTCTTCTCCGAACAACATTTGGAATCCATCCTTCATATCCCCCAATGGTCCTCTTACAGTCGGGGACACAATGATGAGGAACGATATAACCGCAACGGTGGTTGCAAGAAACCTTCTTACTCCCAGAGACACTAGGTTGCTGTCTATGCGGTTAGACGAGCTGGCTGTTCAGGACTCACTGGCTCTCAGTGTCCAGTGTGCAGGCTCAGTTTCAAACATGGGTCAGCGCCTGCTTGCAAGATCTCGTCAGGTGGAGTCGCTAATGGCGGAGGTGGTCAGTCTTCGGCAAGAAGTCAGAGGACTGAGGCACGAGAACAAGGAGTTGCACATGCTCGCAACTAGCTACTCGACCAGCATGAAGAGGAAGCTGGACCAGCTGCAAGAGTCGGACGGTCGGATTCAGAGCGATCATGAAAGGTTCATGGCGCTACTCCCGAGATTTATGTTGCCTTCGTCCTCTGGAGCAGCACCAAGCGTTCCGGCTCCGGAGATTCCAACTCTGGCTCTTCGTCTTCCCGGAGCTCCGTCAACCTCTGAGGCGCCACCTAACCAAAACCAATGATTGCTATTAGTTTTTCGAATTATTGTAATTTTTTTTTTAAGTTTATTTAAATATTTATATAAATATATAAATATTATTATTATTATAATTTAATTTTTTTTTTTAGGTTTATTTTAAGCAAATTAAAATATGTAAATTAATGTAAAAAGACTATTTACTCGTACTTAAAATAAACAAGGCCCTAAATTTATTTAAACACAAACTAAACAAAAATCAACCAAATAAAACAACTAACGAAACAAAACAAAAATGAAAGTAAAGGCAATAAAAAGAAGGGTTAAGAAATGCAAATCTGGTTGCTTGGGTTGCCTCCCAAGAAGCGCTTGCTTTAACGTCTTTAGCCGGACGAATCTTTCCATTAACCTCCCCTTGGCTCCAAAGCATGAAATTTATCTTTTAACGGGAGGTGATATTTGAAATGATTCGGCAATGGTTTAAATTCTCGGGTGGGTGCCTGAATCATTAAAATTAGAAACATGTTAGTATAAAATAAAATAAAAATAAAAATTGGAGAAGATGGCTTGCTATCTTTCTCCGACTCAAAATCAATGACAAAAACTACGCCTTTGGATATTTCCGGGATTTTGAACTGGGCCAAGTTTACTATGATGGTTGTGGCCTGTCCCATGTCATCAAACTCAATTTCTTGGGCCTTGATTGTCTCATGCACAGCCTCTTGGATGTATTCTTGATATGCTTCAACCACTTCGATTTCTTGAATCCCTTTTCTTGTTGTGCAAGGTTCTTTGAACGTTTCAGCAAAATCTGGAACTTGATTTATTGCACCAAGAATCGGGATATCACTTTGGATCTCAGGAAGAACTTCCACAATCTGCCCCATTTGATTATTCAATTCTCTCATCTCCTTGGTTTGATTTTCTACTTCCTAGTTCAAAGAGATGAGTAATTGAATAATATTATCATTGTTCACAGATGTACCTGAATTGAATTGGGCAGATTGTTGTGGTGGCTGTGGTGGCTCATATGGCCACTGATAGAACTCTTCCGATGACGGCAATTGTTCTTCTTTTTGCGAGCCCTGCGTCAAAGAAATTAGTCCTTCAAGAATTTCATTATAATTTACGGGCATACTTGAATTCGATTGGAATTGTTGTGGGGGAGGTTGTGGTGGCTGCATAGGTCTTGAATAGAACGCTTCTTGCTGCCAATATCCACTTTGTTGAAATTGCTGAGGTTCATCCCACATCTGATCTGAATAACCTCTCCAATCCGAATTGCAAGCGTTGGAAAACATGTTGCCCCTTTGGCTGTGGCCTTGATATCCCCAATCATCTTCATATGAAGAAAATTGAGGATATTGATGAGTCTGATAACCTTGCCCATAGGGCACATCAAGTGTAGGGACACTTGGCATTGAGGTCCGTTCGGCATTATGTGTCAATTGAGCAGTGAGCTGCGCCAATTGAGCTTGAATGGTTGCCATATCTTGCTCCATTAGTACCTAAAATTAAAGAAAGAAAAATAAATCAAATATCAAAAGTAAAATATACACACACAAAAATAAACATAAACACAAACATAAAAATAAACACAAACAAAAATAAAGGGATTAGCAAAGTTACTAATCCCCGGCAACGGCGCCAAAAATTTGATGCGAGAATTAACTCGACACAAATTAAACCCTCTTTTTGACAATTGTAGTATATGTGTAAGTAGGGTATCGTTCTAGGCCGGGGATTAGGAGGGATTGCTAATACCTCTAAAATAATTTAAAAACGTAAAAACAAAGTTAAAACACTAAACTAAAATAAAAACACTTAACTAAAATAACTCAAAATAAAACTAACAAATAAACTAAAACAAATCAAAAGACTCAAAACAACTCAAGCCTCTAGAAAATACAAACTAAGCTAAAAACTCGAAACACACTAAAAAGGACTCAAAATAATGAAAACAATTTAAAATAAAAACTAGGAAATTAATTAGACGGAAATTAAATTAAAAGATAAAAACTAATAAAAATTAACTAAATAATAATATTTTAATGGGGGGGTTTGGTTTTGATGAAACGTAAATTAAACTTAACTAAATTACAAAATCGACAAAAACATAAAATTAAAGTGAACAGATAGGTGACGGATTGGCTAGAGGGTTTTTCTCTACACATGACACATAAGCAACCTAAATTGATTTTCAGTTGTTCTTTCAATAAATTGTAAATTTCAATACTCCAGATTAACCGTGAACAGCACTTTTTTAATCTTCAAGTTTTCCTTATGTTATTAAATTGGATGAACAGCATACAACAATTTAACACATTCTCTAAAAGTCCCCTACGTGAAAAGCACAATAGAGATACAATCAAAGATCATTAAACTTTGTGAAAACTATAAATACTGACGAGGCATTCGTAACTATGAAAAGCATGATACTCCTGCCAAGAATTTACTTAACGCGATTGTGACTAGCAACCTTCACTACTCATGAATATAAGTTCATAACGATTAGGTGAAATTCACTTATATTCTAGCATCAAATTCATGCATGTAAATTAAGTATGCATTCTTAATCAACATACACAAATAAGTTATCAATCAAGCAGTTAAGCAAATTAAATCACAACTCTGAAATCACAACTGAAATTACCAATTCAAATTACAAATATAATCATGGTTTCGAATTAACCTCTAGCCAATATAAAATTAATTACACATTATTAAAACAGAAATTAAAAACAAGAATTAAAACTAAAGTTTGGAGGAATAAACCAAATTGAGAGTACAAGGATTTCTCCTCTTCGGTGCCACTGTGCTCAAGCTGCGTCTGTGCAGCTTCTGTCTAAGCTCAACGCTGCCAAGTTGGGCTGCTGCGCTGATTGGCGAGTGACATTTGGTCGCTGCCTTCAAGGCAGCATCTTCAGCTCTTTTAATTTTTCCCCAGACTGCCTATTGGCAGCAATCCTCTCCTTAATTTTTCTTTGTTTTTCTTCGCTGCTGCCAAGGCAGCACTCTCTTCGGTGGTTCACACCAAGGCAGCTCAGCTGCCTTTCTTTATTTCTCCCGAGGCCCTCTCCCCTCTCAGTTGCTGCTGCCTTCCCTTTTATCAGTCCACCGACACCCCCCTGATCAAGGCCCCCTCGCCTCTTTAGTTTTCATCATTCTCTTTAGGCCCCCGTAATGATGCTCCCCCCACATTATTCCTCATCATGCTGTTGCCTTTTTATCATTTCCCACCGACCCACATGCTTCATATTTTTTTGTTTTCTGTTTCTTTCACCTGTCACACACACAACACAACATTATATTAATATATTTATATATATATATATATATATATAAATATATATAAATATATAAATATATTATTTTTCAAATAATAAGTTCTAATCACAAACAAGATAGTTTAGACGAAATTATTACTTAACACTTCACTTATTCTATTTTTATTTTCTTAGCTAGATAAATTTATAAAACATAAAAATAACGTAAATAGCTCAAAATATAACGAACTAACTAAGAAAAGACGAGTGAATTTGATATAAAAATATGTATAAATATGATCCGATCAGAACTTGGAGAAACCTTTTCATCCATCCAAATCCATGGATCTAAGATGCAAGGAATGAAGGCCCTTTCTTTGGGTGATTAGCCTTTGCTTATGCAAAGAGGAATCTACAAAGGTATTAAATATTAACTCACTTTGTTTTTGAGTTATGTATTGATTTACCAATTTACTAGGCTTTGAATTTCATGGGTAAATGTTTTGTTTTTAAGTGCATACAAGCATGATTCCGCCTTTAATTGTTAATTGCATGCTATTGATGTTTGCTTAAATGAACATGTCATTACAAAATAATCCTTCACAAAGGCCGTAGAGGCTTGATCTTGAAAGAAATTTTGGAAATGGATAAATAGGCATATACTTATTGTGCATATTAATTTTCCATAATTTTGACAAAATACATTTGGTGTATTCTGAATTTTTTCCTTATGGTTGTAGGAAAAAAAATGTTTTTCCTTTCTTAGGTAGGAACCTCCTTCAATTTCCTTCAAAATGTTGGAAAGCTTTGTTGATTTCCTTCAAGGTTTTGGAAAGCTTTAATGCTTTTCCTTGGGTAAGTAGGATGTGCATTTTTTCCAAATTTTTCTACCAATTTAAAAAGTAAGTCATATTCTATTCCCTTAAAGCGTTGAAATTTGTGGTGCGATTGCTGCAAACTGGGGATTTGGAGGAAGCTTGGGTATCTTGTTTCTGAATTAAGGTTCGAATTAGAAATTTACAAATTGGGGATTTGTCTTTGTTTTTCTTTGTTTTGGGATCCCAAAACATACTGAAATACCGAAAATCAGGAATACCAAAATTTTCGGTTCAGTTTCGGTATTCATAATCTTGTCCCAAAAGAGTTTGGTTTGGGATTCTATTTGTGCTTTTCGGTTCGGGATCCCATCCCGAACCACCCCTAGGTGTTTATGCTTGATTTCTATTTTCTTTTATATAATTTTTTGACAAAAAATATATGTGACATCCCACATCACCCAGGGGAGTGATCCTTAAATGTATATTCTCATCCCTACCTAGCACGAGGCCTTTTAGGAGCTCACTGGCTTCGGGTTCCGTTGGAACTCCGAAGTTAAGCGAGAAGGGGGCTAGAGCACTCCCATGATGGGTGAGACCCACTGGGAAGTTGCTCGTGAGCTCCCAAAAACAAAACTGTGAGGGCGTAGTTGGGGCCCAAAGCGGACAATATCGTGCTACGGTGGTGGAGTGGGCCCGGGAGGTGGTTGCGCTCGGGCCGGAATGTGACATATATACAAATTAATTAATTTTATAAAAAAAATAAATCGTAAAAAAAAACTTATGGGGATGTAGTCAATTTGGATTTCAAAGAATTTTAATAGACTTTTTTAAATAACAAATTCCTACAAATTGTACATATCAACCCAAAATCGCAGCAGCACCAAATTCATACATTAAAACCAATAGAAACTTCATTGGATGAAAAGAGGAGCAAAAAAACCCAACTGAGTCGTCATATACTTCTTTGAGGCATTTAATCAAACAGCTTGCACGCCAAATTGCGTAACCCTAATTCACCAAACGAGCAAAGGGAATTCTCCAAAAATAATGTTTTTGCACTTTTTGATCAAACAAAAAAAACACAATTGGCATTTGACGAATTGAATCCAAATCAAAACGAAAAACCCAATATTTTTTCAATTGCATGCATCCAACCCACCCAATTTTTTTTGCAGTTGTGGTTAATTTAAATTAAGGAAATTTTATTTGAACCCAAGTAACCTCTCTCTACACCTAACTTATTTTCTACACCTATATTATTTTTAATTAAAGAATCAATATCTCTTTAAACCTAAATTTGTTACCTAAACTACCTTTTTAAATCCTATTCAAATATAAATTTATCTCTACACCTATTTATAAAATAAAATATCAAATTAAATAGTTTTATCTCTGTTGGAGCCCAAAAATGTCACACATCAATCCAACCAAGTCTCAAGCCCCAATTGTCATGCAAAGCCTACATTTAAGCCCAAATACATGCCAAGGCACGGGATCAACGAGGAATATATTTACAAACATGCCATGCCACAGTGATTAAGCAGATATTCATGCCATGCTTCCTTGGTCACTATTTATGCTAAGCCCAAGTCACATATTCGGGGCTTGTCAAATAGATTGTGGCGTGGATGGTTACAGAAGGTTATCGGGCCTATGTGGAATCGGGGTAATGGAAGACTTTGGGCTGCTTGGGGGCCCAAAGATCCAAACCCATACCCTTTGCATTTCACGCAAGCATCATTGAGAAAGAACTAGCTAGTCTAGTTTATCCCTTTCCCTAGCAAGCCAACCCCTTTAGTTAGGACTAAACTAGATTCATGCGTTAAATGCATGCTAAGCTCAGCAATTCAGGCACTTAATGCTAACTTTCCCTTTCCAGCTAGCACAGAGAGCCAACACGCAAAAGCCATTAAGCACGTTACCAGAATTAGGGCCTGCAGAAGGTCGCCCTAGGAAAGCCACGCCTTGGGAAGAAGCAAACTGCAGGTTTCAATGGTGCAACTATCTTACACCAAAAGGGGAATAATATGAGGCCTAGGGAGAAAGGAAGGGAAGACCAAGCCACAAAGGGAGATTCCCTTGAAGCTTAGAGAAGAACCATTCACTTACATAAGGAAGGGGAAGCATTACAGAAGGAAAAGATTAGAGTAACACAAAGAGAGATAAGAGAAATGCAGGAAGAGAGAACCACCCAGGAAATAAGACCAGAGAGTTCCAGTTAGCCTAAAAGCATACTCCAAGCCTTAAGCATCACCATCCATGCAACCTTAGTAATTTCCATAGCTTTCCATTAAACATCCCAACCATTAGAAGCCTTACTATCACCCTAGGAAAGCCCAGATTATCTAGCAAAGAATGTCATGCAACCATGCAAATCCCTTCTCTCTCATGTAAACTGATAATGTTCTAACTTCCACACCACACTTCACTTGAGCAATTCATTATCTTGATCATTCATGCTGATGAGTCGATATTTTACCCTATTCTTAGTTATAATTTAGTGGTTATTTTGTGAGAATTTTGATACTTTGAATTATATTTTTAATGTAGGACATTTGATTTCCTCTTGAGTAAAAAGTAGTCAAACTGATGAATTTTGGAGTGATTCTAGTTGGAGGATGTTCGTGAGTCTGTTGACTTGATCGTACCAAAGTTTCATAATTTTCTACCAAGCAATTTATTTATGGCGATGAAATAAAGGAGCAGCGCGCAGTGCTATCAAACTGACGTTTTGGACTTATTTGGGCTTTTTGGCATCCAAGATGATGTCTTTTGGGTTCGAGGCCTTCTGCAATTATGTTCGGGACATGTCAAGCTTTAATTCTAGCCATTTTGGGCCTGTTTTGGAGCCCTGAAGATTCAGAAACGTGGCTGTTTTGTGGCTGGGCAGATTTTAGGCGAATTTTACTAGTCAATTTAGGATTATGTTTCCTAATTTATTTTAATTTATTTGGTTTCCTAGTATTATTCTAAAACCTTTTCTAGATAGGCTTTTATTTTCTAGTAGTATAAATAAGGATTTTTAGCCATTAGGGTTTAGAGGGGGGAAAAAGGGAAAGAAGAGAACGCGCACACACACACACTTTAAAGAGCTTTTGGATTCAAGTTTATTTTCAAGGTGTTTTTTATCTTTATTTTTAATAATATTTTTTGTTTATGATTGTTAGTAACTAATTTCCGTTTGCTAGGGTGAGGCCACGAGCCTTAGCAAGAATATTTAGTTTCTTTTCAATTTGCTTATGATATTATACATGCATACTTTGAATTATAAATCACCGGTTTAAACTATCTAATTGTCTTAATGCTTAGCTACCATTAGGATCTTTATGCAATTTTGGTCGGAGGTCAGTCCCTGAAGTTGACGAAGGCTTCTTGTGATTGATATGTGTAAGTTCACTTAGGATGAATACCATGTCTTAAGGGTTGTATGGTTTTCATAAGGTTTCACAAAACTTAATGAGTCGTGTTTAGATTTAATTTGAATATCACAGACGGATTGCATGTTTGATATACGCTCTATGTTGGGGGTCCAAGTAGGCATATAAATTAGGAAAACCTAACCTTCAAAGTTGCATGTGTAATTCATAAATAATTGGAAGAACTACATAGGATTGTTAAGGTGACAGCAGAACCCTAGGCTTTTACAATTTAATTTTCAAAAACCGTTTTTGTTTAGTTTATTTTATTTTGTCACTTTATTTAATTATTTTCTATTAATTTCGTTTTTATTATTTTAAATCACAAAATCAACATTTTATCAAACTTTGTTTTAAATAATTAATTAAGATTTGATTTAACACAAATTATTCAATCCCTGTGGAGAACGATCTTGCTAGAGTTACTTGATCGGATCATATTTATATATATTTTTATATCAAATTCACTCGTCTTTTCTTAGTTAGTTCGTTATATTTTGAGCTATTTACGTTATTTTTATGTTTTATAAATTTATCCAGTTAAGAAAATAAAAATAGAATAAGTGAAGTGTTAAGTATTAATTTCGTCTAAATTATCTTGTTTGTTGAATTATACTTATCATTTAGAAAATAATATATATATATATTTATATTTATTTATATATATATATATATATATTTATTTATATGTATATATATTTATATTTATATTTATATGTTTAAATATGTTTGTGTTGTGTGCATGTAGCATGATGGAAAGGCATCTGGAGTGGACGGCATGTTTAAAAAAAAAAAAAAAAGCAGCTCCTCGGTGGAGACTTGAAGACAAAGGCTCAGAAATAATTAGCTCTCGGTGGAGCCATTAGAAAATAAGAAAAGATGAATAAGTGGAGAGAAGCACGCGGGGGGGAGTATCACGAAGGAGAAAAAGAAAACTAAAAAAAAATAAAATAAAGGGGGACGAAGGCGCCTGGCAGCTTATAAGCCAGAGGGAGGCATTCGACGAAGGGGGCGCCCATTTGCTGCGAGGCCACCTCCTCGCTAGCGTAAAAGAATAAGAATAGAAGCTGGAGCGCCAGCTAAAGAAGCGGGGGAGAAGTCGAGAGACTGAGCAGCAGAGGCGGACGAAAATCAGGAAGGCAGCTTACGGATAAGGCAGAAGCGGCAGAAGGAAGCCAGGCGGCCTCTGGCTTTCAGAACGCAGGAGCAGAGCTGCCCGTTTTGGTGCGGTTGAAAGACGAGAGGAGGGCAGCGCCAAAGGGAAGGGAGGAAAAGATAAGCTGCTTTGGCAGCATAGACACGAAGCACAGTGCACAGAGAGATCCTTGCACACTTTCTTTCGGTTTAATCTCTCCAAACTCACATTTTTAATTTCTGTTTTAAATTATAAATGATGTGTAATTAATTATTTTAACCATGATTATATTTGTAATTTGAATTGGTAAATTCAGTTGTGATTTCTGAGTTGTGATTTTAATTTGCTTAACTGTTTGATTAAAAACTTGTTTATGTATGTGGGTTAAGGGTCGACACTTAATTTGCATGCTTAGACTTGATGCTAGAATATAAGTGAATTTCACCTAATCGTTATGAACTTATATTCATGAGTAGTGAAGGTTGCTAGTCACAATCGTGTTAAGTGAATTCTTGGCATAAGTTTCATGCAATTCATAGTGATCGGATCATATTTATATATATTTTTATATCAAATTCACTCATCTTTTCTTAGTTAGTTCGTTATATTTTGAGCTATTTACGTTATTTTTATGTTTTATAAGATTTATCAAGTTAAGAAAATAAAAATAAATTAAATGAAGTGTTAAGTAATTAATTCGTTTAAACCTTCTTGTTTGTTGATTAGATTTTATCATTTGAAAAATAATATATATATATATATATATTTATATATATATATTTATATTTTTATATTTTTATTTATCTATATATCTATATAATTATATTTATTTACATAATTAATGTTGTGTGTGTGTGATCATGATGAAAGGCACTTGGACAGCACATGCACTCGGTGGGCAGGAAATAAGTGGAAAACAGCTGCTTTGATGTGGGGCGGTGCAAAACTTGAAAAAGCCTCACGGGGGGCCTTAATAAGAAGGCAGCGTTGAATTGAAACGGGGAGGGGGGAGCTGCCGGGGCCAGCAGAAAAAGAAAACAGAGGCGCCCAGTTTTGAAGCTGCTTTGGCAGCCCATCAGTCGAGAGAATATAGAAAGCTGCCTTTGAAGGCAGCCAAGCTGAAAAACTGAGGGAGAGGTCTCGGTGAAAAAGGAAGGCAGCTTTGGGCTGCCAAGTGAGCCTCGGAGGAGTCAAAGCCTCACGGGGGTGAGCTGCCCAAGGCAACCAGGAGGGGCGACTTAAAACAGAAGGACGGGAAAGGCTGTCCGTGACAGGGAGGAGGGTCACGGAAAGAATAAAAGGAGAGACGCGAGGAGAAGCAAAGCTGCCTTTGCAGCTTGAGGGGAGGCGCTGCGATTAAAAATAGGCAGCGGGAGAGAAGATAGGAGAAGCTGCCTTTGGCAGCATGCCAATCAGGAAAACAGCGGGACAGAGAGAAGAGGAGACTGAGCTGCCAATAGGCAGCGAGCTTGCGGCAGAAAATAAAGAAGCTGCCAATCAGACAGGGGCAGCGCAGCAGAGGCCAGTCTTTGGTTTGGAGGAAAACAGCGGTTCAGAGATTGGAAATCAGTGGCACGGAGCAGCAAAGACCAAGGGAAATAAATCAGTGCACAGATCCTCACACTCTTGTTTCGGTTTAATCCTCCAAACTCATTTTTATTTCTGTTTTAATTTATAAATAATGTGTAATTAATTTGTTTGGCTAGAGGTTAATTCAAAACCATGATTATATTTGTAATTTAAATTGATACCTTCAGTTGTGATTTATGAGTTGTGATTTAATTTGCTTAACTGCTTGATTGATAACTTATTTGTGTATGTTGATTAAGAATGCATACTTAATTTACATGCATGAATTTGATGCTAGAATATAAGTGAATTTCACCTAATCGTTATGAACTTATATTCATGAGTAGTGAAGGTTGTTATCCACAATCGTGTTAAGTAAATTCTTGGCAGGAGTATCATGCTTTTCATAGTTACGAATGCCTCGTCAGTATTTATAGTTTTCACAAAGTTTAATGATCTTTGATTGTATCTCTATTGTGCTTTTCACGTAGGGGACTTTTAGAGAATGTGTTAAATTGTTGTATGCTGTTCATCCAATTTAATAACATAAGGAAAACTTGAAGATTAATTTAAGCGTACCTAATTAATCTGGAGTATTGAAATTTACAACTTATTAAAAGAACAACTGAAGGTCAATTTAGATTGCATTTGTGTCATGTGTGGAGAAAAACCCTCTAGCCAATCCGTCGCCTATCCTTTCACCTTTATTTTATGTTTTTGTCAATTCTGTAATTTATTTAAGTTTAATTTACGTTTTATCCAAACCAACCCCCCATTATTATAATATTATTATTTAGTTAATTTTTATTATTTTTAATCTTTTAATTTAATTTCCGTCCATTTTAATTCCTAGTTTTTATTTTAAATTGTTTTCATTATTTTGAGTCATTTTTAGTGTGTTTCAAGTTTTTAGCTTAGTTTGTATTTTCTAGAGTCTTGAGTTATTTTAGTTAAGTGTTTTTATTTTAGTTTAGTGTTTTAAACTTTGTTTTTTACGTTTTTAATTTAATTTTAGAGTGATTAGCAATCCCTCCTAATCCCCGGTCCAGAACGATACCCTACTTATACCTATACTACGATTGACAAAAGAGGGTTTAATTTGTGTCGAGTTAATTCTCGCGTCAAATTTTTGGCGCCGTTGCCGGGGATTAGCAACTTTGCTAATCCCTTTATTTTTGTTTGTGTTTATTTTTATATTTGCCTTTATTTTTGTTTGTGTTTATGTATTTTACTTTTGATATTTGATTTATTTTCCTTTCTTTGATTTAAGGTACTAGAGAAGTAAGACATGGATTTTGCTAGTATTCAAGCTCAATTGGCAAATCTTACTTCTCAATTGTCACAGTATGCCGAACAGACCTCAATGCCAAGTGTCCCTACACTTGATGTGCCATATGGGCAAGGTTATCAGACTCATCAATATCCTCAATTTTCTTCATATGAAGATGATTGGGGATATCAAGGCCACAGCCAAAGGGGCAACATGTTTTCCAACGCTTGCAATTCGAATTGGAGAGGTAATTCAGATTATATGTGGGATGAACCTCAACAAGTTCAACAAAGTGGATATTGGCAGCAAGATGAAGCGTTCTATTCAAGACCTATGCAGCCACCACAGCACCCCCCACAACAATTCCAATCGAATCAAAGTATGGCCGTAAATTATAATGAAATTCTTGAAGGACTAATCTCTTTGACGCAGGGTTCACAACAAGAGGAACAATTGCCGCCATCGGATGAGTTCTATCAGTGGCCAGATGAACCGTCACAGCCACCACAACAATCAGCCCAATTCAATTCAGGTACATCTGTGGATAATGATAATATTATTCAATTACTCATCTCTTTGAACCAGGAAGTAGAAAATCAAACCAAGGAGATGGGAGAATTGAATAATCAAATGGGGCAGATTGTGGAAATCAAGGCACAGATTCAAGAGCAACGTGAATTCTCCAACTCCACATTTGCAAATTCAATGGAGGAAGTTGAAGTTGCTGAAGCCATCACTTTGGAAGAAGAAGATGAGGAAGACGACCTGGGCAGTTTAGACGAATTCTTGTCTCAAACCCCTGAAGTCCCTATGTTGTCCAACTTCGGTAATGATGTTCCAAATGAAATTCATTCTAACATTATTCCACTAAATGTCCTTTTTCCTTGCAGATTTTTAATTCCGAATATCGAAGAAAGTGAAAAAGACATTGTGGAAGTTCTTCCAGAGATCCAAAGTGATATCCCAATTCTTGGTGCACCAAAACAAGTTCCCGAACCTTGCACACCAAGAAAAGGGATTCAAGAAATCGAAATGGGTGAAGAATCTGTAAATTGCATCAAAGAGGCTGTGCAGGAAACAAAGGCCCAAGCAATTGAGTTTGATGACACGGGACAGGCCACAACCATCGTCAATCTGGCCAAGTGCAAAGTCCCCGAAATATCCAAAGGCGTAGTTTTTGTATTTGAGTTTAAGTCGGAGAAAGACAGTAAGCCATTTTCTCCAATTTTAATTTTATTTTTATTTTATACTAACTTGTCTCTAATTTTAATGATTCAGGCGCCCACCCTTGAATTCAGACCGCTGCCGAATCATTTCAAATATCACCTCCCGTTAAAAGATAAATTTCATGCTTTGGAGCCAAGGGGAGGTTAAAGGAAAGAATCGTCCGGCTAAAGACGTTAAATCAAGCGCTTCTTGGGAGGCAACCCAAGCAATGAGATTTGCATTTCTTAACCTTCTTCTTTATTGCTTTTACTTTTATTTTGTTTTGCTTAGTTAATTTTGTTATTTGGTTGATTTTTATTTAGTTTGAGTTTAAATAAATTAAGGGCAATGTTTATTTTTAGTGCGGATAAACAAAGTCTTTTTACTTCAATTTACATATTTTACTTTGCTTAAAAAAAATAATAAAAAAAATAAAAAAAATAAAAAATTTACAATAATACGAAAAACTAATAGCATTCATTGGTTTTGGTTAGGTGGCGCCTGAGAGGTCGACGGAGCTCCGGGAAGACGAAGAGCCAGAGTTGGAATCTCTGGAGCCGGAACGCTTGGTGTAACTCCCGAGGACGAAGGCAACATAAACCTCGGGAGTAGCGCCATGAACCTATCATGATCGCTCTGAATCCGACCGTCCGACTCCTGCAGCTGGTCCAGCTTCCTCTTCATGCTGGTCGAGTAACTAGTTGCAAGCATGTGCAACTCCTTGTTCTCGTGCCTGAGTCCTCTGACTTCTTGCCGAAGACTGGCCACCTCCGCCATCAGCGACTCCACCTGACGAGATCTTGCAAGCAGGCGCTGGCCCATGTTTGAAACTGAGCCTGCACTTTGGACGCTGAGGGCCAGAGATTCCTGAACGGCCAGCTCGTCCGACCGCCTAGATAGCATCCTATTGTCCCTTGGAGTGAGCAGATTTCTGGCAATCACCGTAGCGGTGATTTCATTCCTCATCATTGTGTCCCCGACTGTAAGTGGACCATTGGGGGATATGAAGGATGGATTCCAAATATTGTTCGGAGAAGACGAGTCATCGTCTTCCCCGACATTCAAGTTTAGGTGACGGTCGGAAGGGCAAGACATTTTTAGAGGGGGTTGAGGAAAACAAGAGATCGGAAAGATTAAAAGTGCAAAAGTGCAGGAAGAGAGTAGAGGGAGTAAGATTATGAGTGAGGAGTATGAGTGCAGAAGTGTTTGAGGAAGGGAGTTCAAGTGTGATGTGAAGCAGAGTTAGCGCCTCTATAAAAAGAAGCAAATCAAAGAGAGGCGCTCCTCTGAGGTTGAAGACGCGTCCTCGCGCAAATCGAAGGCCGACGCTCCTTTCTCAAATGAGTCGTTTCCTTTCTCAAAAGCTGGGCTTGACTCAGCAATCACGTGGTTCTGTTTTTCCAGTTTGTCGTGACTCATCACGTGCAGCGTGGAGCGTTGCGAAAACCATGAGCCGCACCCGGTTTTGAACCCCGGTTTTCAAAAGATCATCATTCCAATTTGTCGTCACTCGTCGCATGCGCAGTCAGCTTCGCGGAAATTACGGAAGCTTTGTCAGAAAGCGCGTAACGGGCACTGTTCATCCATCCACTGGCTGCCGACAAATAGTGAGGGAACAGTTCCGGTTGTGAAGGAAAATTTCTATAAAGTCGACCTTCGCCTTCCACATCAAAGGCACACCTTCACACCCTATCCACCTCTAAACCTCTCAACCTCTCTTCATCTCCGATAATGTCTTCCCAAAGAAAGCTTTCGAGTTATTCAGTGTTCTTCATCCCTTGGATCACCCCAGAAAACAAACCTTCCAGAGCAAAAGTATTTCATATTAAAAAGGTTAAAAGCAAAAGTATCTCATATTACGCTTTCTCCTCACTTTCATCTGAAGAACATGGAGAAAGTGAGATCCTGATTGCTTACCTAGTCTTGCTCTCGAGTACTCATCTCAGACCCCTCCCAACCCACTTCAAAAATAAACCTGTGTTGAGGTGCTTCTTCAAAAGCAAAAGTACCTCACAGACGAAGCAGGAGGAGTCTGAGTTACTTCGATGAGCAGATGAGTCTGGGTTGATCCAAGAGTTCAAGAAGATGCCACACCTGCGTGGAGACCGGACTACTTGAAGCATGTGGAGACAACGTGCTGATTCATCCTCAACTAAGCCGAGGATCACTTGCAAGAAAGGAGGCCCATCCAGTTCAAGTTGAAAGCTGTGGAAAATCAACAATCATGACCAATGATCGCCTATTAGTTCTTTTCGTTGTCTTTATTTTTATTTTCAATTTTTCGTTTGCTTTTTTCTATATTTTGCTTGCGTGCTTAACTGATTTATTTCTTTTCTTTGCAGGAACGTTTGGTTATTTCCTTCCTTGAAGTTGATTGCAAAATTTACGCTTGGGGGTCATCGCTTGAGTTTTCTGCAAATTAAGGAAGTTTTCAGTCCCTTTTCTTTATTTTATTTTGTTTCGTATTTTTTTTATTCATTTTTATTTTTATTTGCTTATTATTGTTTTCTGACATTGGGGACAATGTCTAGTTTAAGTGTGGGGGTATCAAGTATAAAAAATGACCAAATTGAAAAATTTTGTACCTTCGACTTTGAACTGGTTTCATTTGTTTCCATGTTATTGCTTTTTGTTTTCTTAATTAGTTTTATTTTATTTAATTTTTCGAAAAAATTTAAAAATCCAAAAATATTGTCTTGTTTTCCTTATTGTTTTAAATTAGATTTTTATTAGTTTCCCGACCCAATGATATAACTGGATTGAATTTGAACCATGATTATCAAGAACTTAGTTAACATGTGAAATTCCTAATTCTCTTGTTAGTTTGTACATGTTTGATCATTCTTGAAAAACCAAATGCACATAGCCTTGTTGATGTGAAACTAAAGCATGACTTAAAGCTTCATATGTGAATTTAGTGACCATATACATCCTATGTGAGTTTTTGAGCCTATTGAAAGTGTGTGCATTTTTCATACACTCCTATTCTTTCATGTGTGATGAACTTATGTGAGATACATCTCTAGAACTTGCGTAACGATCTTTCGAAATATTTGTCATTGATTGCATGAACTTGAAAATGATAGAGGCACTAGGTTTACCACCATGGCCCAAATAACTATATTTCCCAAAGAAAAAAAAAATTATCATTAGATTGCCAATTTGAGCCGTATATGTGAACCTTTTATTTCTTATCTCCAGATATGTCTACCCTTATACCTCAAATATGTTTCCTTACCCTTTCCAAGCGAGCAATTTGAAACTGTCTTTTGAGAAATGTTTGTGAAGTACTTGGAAGGAGTTTGGCAAAAGAATAAGTGTGGGGGTATTTCATGTTTGTATTTATTTTTAAAAAAAAAAATGAGAAAAGAAAAGAAAGATTGTCTACGAAGAAAATAAAAAGTTTCTAAAGTTTCAATTTAAGGGTGTGATGGGAGGTGTTAGAAGAATCGCTGGAGAGTTTGAGTTCTTATAAATCTCAATAAAAAGAATTGCTTGCAATGTAACTTGGAACTTGTGCTTTCCTATTCTTTCGTTTCAATAGCCCTATCCCTAAGCCTCATTACATCCAATAAAAGTCCTCTTGATTTAAGTTTTGCAATTATGATTGTGGAGAAGTGATTTTTATGCAAGCTTATGGTAGATCTTTCACATTTGCTTCTTTGAGCGAAACACATTAAAACTAAACACATGTGTGATTGAGTGCATATCCCGTGAGAAGGTTGCTGGTTTGCATATGATGATTTTAAAAATAAAAACTTGAAATTGCATTAGCATGGCTATCTCACACACTACATTTCAAGGATGATTTAAAGATTACTGCTAATATTTGAATAAGGAAGATGAACTTGGATTAGTTTGTTTGGTGTTAGCTATGGTTCTTGCTGATTTGTGTTCTCAAATAAAATTCTATGAGGGTCAAATAGGGGGAAATTAATGTTTTTCATGTTATTACTTGTTCTTGTTTTCTTTGTTTTGCTCGAGGACTAGCAAAAGCTAAGTGTGGGGGTATTTGATCGGATCATATTTATATATATTTTTATATCAAATTCACTCATCTTTTCTTAGTTAGTTCGTTATATTTTGAGCTATTTACGTTATTTTTATGTTTTATAAGATTTATCAAGTTAAGAAAATAAAAATAAATTAAATGAAGTGTTAAGTAATTAATTCGTTTAAACCTTCTTGTTTGTTGATTAGATTTTATCATTTGAAAAATAATATATATATATATATATATATATATATTTATATTTTTATATTTTTATTTATCTATATATTTATATAATTATATTTATTTACATAATTAATGTTGTGTGTGTGTGATCATGATGAAAGGCACTTGGACAGCACATGCACTCGGTGGGCAGGAAATAAGTGGAAAACAGCTGCTTTGATGTGGGGCGGTGCAAAACTTGAAAAAGCCTCACGGGGGGCCTTAATAAGAAGGCAGCGTTGAATTGAAACGGGGAGGGGGGAGCTGCCGGGGGCAGCAGAAAAAGAAAATAGAGGCGCCCAGTTTTGAAGCTGCTTTGGCAGCCCATCAGTCGAGAGAATATAGAAAGCTGCCTTTGAAGGCAGCCAAGCTGAAAAACTGAGGGAGAGGTCTCGGTGAAAAAGGAGGGCAGCTTTGGGCTGCCAAGTGAGCCTCGGAGGAGTCAAAGCCTCACGGGGGTGAGCTGCCCAAGGCAACCAGGAGGGGCGACTTAAAACAGAAGGACGGGAAAGGCTGTCCGTGACAGGGAGGAGGGTCACGGAAAGAATAAAAGGAGAGACGCGAGGAGAAGCAAAGCTGCCTTTGCAGCTTGAGGGGAGGCGCTGCGATTAAAAATAGGCAGCGGGAGAGAAGATAGGAGAAGCTGCCTTTGGCAGCATGCCAATCAGGAAAACAGCGGGACAGAGAGAAGAGGAGACTGAGCTGCCAATAGGCAGCGAGCTTGCGGCAGAAAATAAAGAAGCTGCCAATCAGACAGGGGCAGCGCAGCAGAGGCCAGTCTTTGGTTTGGAGGAAAGCAGCGGTTCAGAGATTGGAAATCAGTGGCACGGAGCAGCAAAGACCAAGGGAAATAAATCAGTGCACAGATCCTCACACTCTTGTTTCGGTTTAATCCTCCAAACTCATTTTTATTTCTGTTTTAATTTATAAATAATGTGTAATTAATTTGTTTGGCTAGAGGTTAATTCAAAACCATGATTATATTTGTAATTTAAATTGATACCTTCAGTTGTGATTTATGAGTTGTGATTTAATTTGCTTAACTGCTTGATTGATAACTTATTTGTGTATGTTGATTAAGAATGCATACTTAATTTACATGCATGAATTTGATGCTAGAATATAAGTGAATTTCACCTAATCGTTATGAACTTATATTCATGAGTAGTGAAGGTTGTTATCCACAATCGTGTTAAGTAAATTCTTGGCAGGAGTATCATGCTTTTCATAGTTACGAATGCCTCGTCAGTATTTATAGTTTTCACAAAGTTTAATGATCTTTGATTGTATCTCTATTGTGCTTTTCACGTAGGGGACTTTTAGAGAATGTGTTAAATTGTTGTATGCTGTTCATCCAATTTAATAACATAAGGAAAACTTGAAGATTAATTTAAGCGTACCTAATTAATCTGGAGTATTGAAATTTACAACTTATTAAAAGAACAACTGAAGGTCAATTTAGATTGCATTTGTGTCATGTGTGGAGAAAAACCCTCTAGCCAATCCGTCGCCTATCCTTTCACCTTTATTTTATGTTTTTGTCAATTCTGTAATTTATTTAAGTTTAATTTACGTTTTATCCAAACCAACCCCCCATTATTATAATATTATTATTTAGTTAATTTTTATTATTTTTAATCTTTTAATTTAATTTCCGTCCATTTTAATTCCTAGTTTTTATTTTAAATTGTTTTCATTATTTTGAGTCATTTTTAGTGTGTTTCAAGTTTTTAGCTTAGTTTGTATTTTCTAGAGTCTTGAGTTATTTTAGTTAAGTGTTTTTATTTTAGTTTAGTGTTTTAAACTTTGTTTTTACGTTTTTAAATTATTTTAGAGGTTTTAGCAAGCCCTCCTAATCCCCGGCCTAGAACGATACCCTACTTACATCATTACTACAACTGTCAAAAAGAGGGTTAAATTTGTGCGGTTTAAAATCCCGTCACATAGTAATAAGTGCCTCGTCAATGCTTATGGTTTTCATAGAACTTAATGATTCTTGCTTGTATCTCTATTATGCAATTCATGTAGGGAACTTGTGGGGAATGTTTTGGGTTGTCGTATGCAATCATCCAATCCAATAAAGTTAGGAAAATCTGAGGGTTAATTAGTGCAATTCACGGTTAATCTGGGGCGTTGAGAATTTACAATTTATTGAAAGAACAACTGAAAATCAATTTAGGTTGCATATGTGTCTTGTGTGGAGAAAAACCCTCTAGCCAATCCGTCATTTATCCGTTCACTTTAATTTTATGTTTTTGTCAATTTTGTAATTTATTTAAGTTTAATTTACGTTTCTTCATAAACCAAACCCCCCATTATAATATTATATTATTTAGTTAATTTTTATTAGTTTTTATCTTTTAATTTAATTTCCGTCTAATTAATTTCCTAGTTTTTATTTTAAATTGTTTTCATTATTTTGAGTCATTTTTAGTGTGTTTCGAGTTTTTAACCTAGTTTTGTATTTTTGAGTCTTTTGATTTGTTTTAGTTTATTTGTTAGTTTTATTTTGAGTTATTTTAGTTAAGTATTTTTGTTTTAGTTTAGTGTTTTAAACTTTGTTTTTACGTTTTTAAATTATTTTAGAGGTTTTAGCAAGCCCTCCTAATCCCCGGCCTAGAACGATACCCTACTTACATCCATACTACAACTGTCAAAAAGAGGGTTAAATTTGTGCGGTTTTAAAATCCCGTCAAATTTTTGGCGCCGTTGCCGGGGATTAGTAACTTTGCTAATCCCTTTATTTTATTTTTTTTTAGTTTGTGTTTAATTTTTGTTTGTTTGTTTTTGTTTGTGTTTTTATTTATATTTGTGTTTGTGTGTTTTACTTTTGGTATTTGATTTATTTTTCTTTCTTTGATTTTAGGTTTAATTGGAGCAAGACATGGATAGTATTCAAGCTCAATTGGCGCAGCTCACTGCTCAATTGACTAATAATGCCGAAAGGACCTCAATGCCAAGTGTCCCTACACTTGATGTGCCCTATGGGCAAGGATATCAAACTCAGCAATATCATCAATTTTCTGCATATGAAGATGATTGGGGATATCAAGGCCACAGCCAATCAAGGGGCAATATGTATTCCAACGCTTGCAATTCGGATTGGAGGGGTTATTCAAATCAAATGTGGGATGAACCTCAACATTTTCAACAAAGTGGATATTGGCAGCAAGACGAGTTCTATTCCAGACCTATGCAGCCACCACAGTATCCCCCACAACAATTCCAATCGAATTCAAGTATGGCCGTAAATTATAATGAAATTCTTGAAGGACTAATTTCTTTAACGCAGGGCTCACAAAAAGAAGAACAATTGCCGTCATCGGAAGAGTTCTATCAATGGCCATGTCAACCGTCACAGCCACCACAAGAATATGCCCAATTCGATTCAGGTACATCTCTGGATAATGATACGTTTAATAAGTTACTCTCCTCTTTGAATCAGGGAGTGGAAAATCGAATCCAGGAGATGCAAGACCGGACCAACAAGGTGGATGAATTGGAAAGGCAAGTTGGGGAGATTATGGAGATCATGGCACAGATTCAAGATCAAAGTGAATTCTCCAACTCCACCATTGCAAATTCAAAGGCAGAAGTTGAAAATGAAAAAGCCATCACTTTGGAAGGTGATATGGAGGATGAGGCTGTTCTAGAACCATCCAGTCACAGCCCGAACTTGGATGAAGTGCCACTGCAAGAAGAAGATGAGGAGGACGACTTGGGCAGTTTAGACGAATTCTTGTCTCAAACCCCTCAAGTCTCTATGTCATCCAACTATGGTGAGGTTGTTCCAAGTTCAATTCATTCTAACATTTTTCCACCGAATGTCTCTTTTCCTTGCAGATTTTTTCCAAATAACGAAGAAAGTGAAAAGGACATTGTGGACGCTCTTCTAATGGTGCAAAGTGATATCTCGATTCTTGGTGCACCAAAACAAGTTCAAGAACCTTGCACACCAAGAAAAGAGATTCAAGATAGCGAAGTGGCTGGAGAATGCGAAGAATTTCAAGAATACATCAAAGAGGCTGTGCATGAAACAAAGGCCCAAGAAATTGAGTTTGATGATACGGGACATGCCACAACCATCATAGTAAACCTGGCCCAGTTCAAAATCCCGGAATTGTCCAGAGGCGTAATTTTTGTTATTGAGTTTGAGTCGGAGAAAGACAGTAAGCCATCTTCTCCAATTTTAATTTTAATTTTAATTTTTACTAACTTGTCTCTAATTTTAATGATTCAGGCGCCCACTCTTGAATTTAGACCGCTGCCGAATCATTTCAAGTATCACCTCCCATTAAAAGATAAATTCCATGCTATGGAGCCGTGGGGAGGTTAAGGAAAGAATCGTCCGGCTAAAGACGTTAAAACAAGCGCTTCTTGGGAGGCAACCCAAGCAATCAGATTTGCATTTCTAATCCTCTTCTTTTCCTTTACTTTGCAATTTTTTTGTTTTGTTTTGTTAGTTGTTTTATTTGGTTAATTTTTGTTTAGTTTGTGTTTAAATAAATTAAGGGCCTTGTTTATTTTAAGTGCGGGTAAATAAAGCCTTTTTACATTAATTTACATATTTTAATTTACATATTTTATATTGCTTAAAATAAACCTAAAAAAATAAAAAAAAAATAAAAAAAAAATAAAAAAAAAACAATAATGCGAAAAACTAATAGCAATCATTGGTCATTGGTTAGGTGGCGCCTCAGAGGTTGACGGAGCTCCGGGAAGACGAAGAGCCAGAGTTGGAATCTCCGGAGCCGGAACGCTTGGTGCAACTCCCGAGGACGAAGGCAACATAAACCGCGAGAGTAGCGCCATGAACCTCTCATGATCGCTCTGAATCCGACCGTCCGACTCCTGCAGCTGGTCCAGCTTCCTCTTCATGCTGGTCGAGTAACTAGTTGCAAGCATGTGCAACTCCTTGTTCTCGTGCCTGAGTCCTCTGACTTCTTGCCGAAGACTGACCACCTCCGCCATTAGCGACTCCACCTGACGAGATCTTGCAAGCAGGCGCTGACCCATGTTTGAAACTGAGCCTGCACACTGGACACTGAGAGCCAGTGAGTCCTGAACAGCCAGCTCGTCTGACTGCATAGACAGCAACCTAGTATCTCTGGGAGTAAGAAGGTTTCTTGCAACCACCGTTGCGGTTATATCGTTCCTCATCATTGTGTCCCCGACTGTAAGAGGACCATTGGGGGATATGAAGGATGGATTCCAAATGTTGTTCGGAGAAGACGAGTCATCGTCTTCCCCGACATTCAAGTTTAGGCGACGGTCGGAAGGGCAAGACATTTTTAGAGGGGGTTGAGGAAGAAAAGAGTTCGGAAAAATTAAGATTGCTGAAGCGGAAGAAAAGATCGGAAAGATTAAGAAGTGCAGAAGAGAGTGTTTACAGAGGAGAGTATTTGAGGAAGGGAGTTCAAGTGTGATGTGAAGCAGAATTAGCGCCTCTATAAAAAGAAGCAAATCAAAGAGAGGCGCTCCTCTGAGGTTGAAGACGCGTCCTCACGCAATTCGGAAAAGCTCGACGCTCCTTTCTCAAAAGAGCCGTTTCCTTTTTCAAAAGCTGGGCTTGACTCAGCAATCACGTGGGTCGGTTTGTCCGGATGTGTCGTCACTCATGACGTACAGCGTGGAGCGTTGCGAAAACCACGAGCCGCACCCGGTTTTGAACCCCGGTTTTCAAAAGATCATCATTCCAATTTGTCGTCACTCGTCGTATGCGCAGTCAGCTTCGCGGAAATTACGGACGCGTTGTCAGAAAGCGCGTAACGAGCACTGTTCATCCATCCACCGGCTGTCGACAAATAGTGAGGGAACAGTTCCGGTTGTGAAGGAAAATTTCTATAAGTTCGACCTTAGCCTTTCACAGCAAAGACACACCTTCACACCCTCTCAACCTCTCAACCTCTCAACCTCTCAACCTCTCTTCATCTCCGATAATGTCTTCCCAAAGAAAGCTTTCGAGTTATTCAGTGTTCTTCATCCCTTGGATCACCCCAGAAAACAAACCTTCCAGAGCAAAAGTATTTCATATTAAAAAGGTTAAAAGCAAAAGTATCTCATATTATGCTTTCTCCTCTCCTTCATCTGAGGAACGTGGAGAAAGTGAGATCCTGATTGCTTACCTAGTCTTGCTCTCGAGTACTCATCTCAGACCCCTCCCAGCCCACTTCAAAAATAAACCTGTGTTGAGGTACTTCTTCAAAAACAAAAGTACCTCACAGACGAAGCAGGAGGAGTCTGAGGTGCACCCAAGAGCAGATGAGTCTGGGTTGATCCAAGAGTTCAAGAAGATGCCACACCTGCGTGGAGACCGGACTACTTGAAGCATGTGGAGACAATGTGCTGATTCATCCTCAACTAAGCTGAGGATCGCTTGCAAGAAGGAGGCCCATCCAGTTCAAGATGAAAGCTGTGGAAAATCAACAGTCATGACCAATGACCACCTATTAGTTCTTTTCGTTATCTTTTATTTTCATTTTCAATTTTCATTTGCATTTTCTATATTTTTCTTGCGTGCTTAACTGAATTATTTCTTTTCCTTGCAGGAACGTTTGGGTATTTCCTCCCTTGAAGTTGATTGCAAAATTGAAGCTTGGGGGTCATCGCTTGGTTTTCTGCAAATTAGAGAAGTTTTCAGTCTCTTTTCTTTATTTTGTTTCGTATTATTTATTCATTTTATTTTTATTTGCATATTAATGTTTTCTGACATTGGGGACAATGTCCAGTTTAAGTGTGGGGGTATCAAGATAAAAAAATGACCAAATTGAAAATTTTTGTACCTTCGACTTTGAACTGGTTTCATTTGTTTCCGTGTTGTTGCTTTTTGTTTTCTTAGTGTTTTTTTTGCTGTTTTGGTGTGTTTTATTGTGTTTTGAGGAAATCTTACGAAAATGACATAAAAATTTGAAAAATATTTTGAAAAACCCAAAAAGAATTTTTTTTTTTTTAGTTGTTTTTGTGTGTTTGTGTCTTAGGTACCTTCCAACACAATGATGAGGATTTGGTTTTTAATTGCATGACTGTTAAAGAAAGTTATAAACATGGATGGAAGTTTGATATGCTCTTGGTTTATGCTTAGTTGTAGTTGTTGTTTATGAATTTAAATTTGATCAAAAGGATAAAATTAGTTTTTGTAACATGCTTGAAGGAAGGAACTCAAACTAATGCTACATCCCTGTGAGACTTGAGCTTATACCTTGTTTGGAGAGTTATTAATCTTGATGTTTTTGTTTTCTAAAGTCGTTGCATGATCTCATTATTCTTTGCTTGGTTGCTACTTAGAAGGCGTTTTATCATCTTAGTTCCAAATACTAGAACTCATATCCGTTTCATTCAAAGCATGACATTGAATTGCATAACACATATCAAGATGAAGTTGTTTAGTGAACCACCACATCCCAAAAAGCCTTACCCTCCATCTTTCTTATGTTTTGTAGGTTTAACCCCTTTCGAGCCTGGTTTAGCCTATTTTTGTTGTTAACCACATTAAACCGCACCTAACCGTCCGCACCCTTGTTCTTAAAGAATAGTGAGCATAACTTAAAAAAAAAGAATTCATTTTATTCTACACTATACAGAAAAACAAATGTGGGGGAGGAATTGGTTGTTTTGAGCTCAATTGTATGTTTTGCGTTTCTAAAAAAAAAAAAAAAAAAAAGAAAAAAAGAAAAAAAAAGAAGAGAAAAACGCATGAAAAGAAAAGAAAGAAGAAAAAGAGTTTGAAATTTGGCCATAAAGTGTGTGAATCCTCCCCTCGGGTTTAGAGTTGAATTTTCATTCAAAAGTGAATTCTATGCGTTAACCTTATTACTTTGCTTACTATTTCTTTAAGAACATTTGTTTTTCCATAGCCTTTCTTTGTTAAGCCTATATCCTTAGCCCCGTTACAACCCTTTGACTTCTATCTTGGTTGTTGTGTGTTCAATATGTGGAGTTTGGGATTGGTATGAGCATATAGTGTCCCTGGTTCTCGCATCTAAGTAGTAGCATTCCGTTCATGAGATCATATTCATATGCACATTAATAACTCCAGAAAATGCTTTCTTTGCTATAACATATGTGAGTGATCGTTTCCTTGCTTACATCATTCTTCTCACATATACCTAGTGTAGGGAGTGTAGTCAGAAAATCTGAGCGAAAAATTGAGTGCATATCTAGTAAGGAATAGAGTAAATTCTCTAAGGCATGTTACTACATTCAAAATGTTGTTTTAATTGATTAAATGCGAACTAATAAATGGTGACTGTGATTAAGTATGTGCTTAAGGGTATGGATTGCCAAAATCTGTGTAAGTGATGATTTTTAATTTGTCATGTCCATTGGAAATCCCTGAGATAAATGTTGGAAGGTTTAGATTGAGTTTTGTTTTTGTTTCTTTGTTTTGCTCGAGGACTAGCAAAAGCTAAGTGTGGGGGTATTTGATCGGATCATATTTATATATATTTTTATATCAAATTCACTCGTCTTTTCTTAGTTAGTTCGTTATATTTTGAGCTATTTACGTTATTTTTATGTTTTATAAATTTATCCAGTTAAGAGAATAAAAATAGAATAAGTGAAGTGTTAAGTATTAATTTCGTCTAAATTATCTTGTTTGTTGAATTATACTTATCATTTAGAAAATAATATATATATATATTTATATATATATATATTTATTTATATGTATATATATTTATATTTATATTTATATGTTTAAATATGTTTGTGTTGTGTGCATGTAGCATGATGGAAAGGCATCTGGAGTGGACGACATGTTTAAAAAAAAAAAAGAAAGCAGCTCCTCGGTGGAGACTTGAAGACAAAGGCTCAGAAATAATTAGCTCTCGGTGGAGCCATTAGAAAATAAGAAAAGATGAATAAGTGGAGAGAAGCACGCGGGGGGGGGGGGGGGGGGAGTATCACGAAGGAGAAAAAGAAAACTAAAAAAAAATAAAATAAAGGGGGACGAAGGCGCCTGGCAGCTTATAAGCCAGAGGGAGGCATTCGACGAAGGGGGCGCCCATTTGCTGCGAGGCCACCTCCTCGCCAACGTAAAAGAATAAGAATAGAAGCTGGAGCGCCAGCTAAAGAAGCGGGGGAGAAGTCGAGAGACTGAGCAGCAGAGGCGGACGAAAATCAGGAAGGCAGCAAAGCTGCCTGGCAGCTTACGGATAAGGCAGAAGCGGCAGAAGGAAGCCAGGCGGCCTCTGGCTTTCAGAACGCAGGAGCAGAGCTGCCCGTTTTGGTGCGGTTGAAAGACGAGAGGAGGGCAGCGCCAAAGGGAAGGGAGGAAAAGATAAGCTGCTTTGGCAGCATAGACACAGAGCACAGTGCACAGAGAGATCCTTGCACACTTTCTTTCGGTTTAATCTCTCCAAACTCACATTTTTAATTTCTGTTTTAAATTATAAATGATGTGTAATTAATTATTTTAGCTAGAGGTTAATTCGAAACCATGATTATATTTGTAATTTGAATTGGTAAATTCAGTTGTGATTTCTGAGTTGTGATTTTAATTTGCTTAACTGTTTGATTAAAAACTTGTTTATGTATGTGGGTTAAGGGTCGACACTTAATTTGCATGCTTAGACTTGATGCTAGAATATAAGTGAATTTCACCTAATCGTTATGAACTTATATTCATGAGTAGTGAAGGTTGCTAGTCACAATCGCGTTAAGTGAATTCTTGGCATAAGTTTCATGCAATTCATAGTAATAAGTGCCTCGTCAATGCTTATGGTTTTCATAGAACTTAATGATTCTTGCTTGTATCTCTATTATGCAATTCATGTAGGGAACTTGTGGGGAATGTTTTGGGTTGTCGTATGCAATCATCCAATCCAATAAAGTTAGGAAAATCTGAGGGTTAATTAGTGCAATTCACGGTTAATCTGGGGCGTTGAGAATTTACAATTTATTGAAAGAACAACTGAAAATCAATTTAGGTTGCATATGTGTCTTGTGTGGAGAAAAACCCTCTAGCCAATCCGTCATTTATCCGTTCACTTTAATTTTATGTTTTTGTCAATTTTGTAATTTATTTAAGTTTAATTTACGTTTCTTCAAAAACCAAACCCCCATTATAATATTATATTATTTAGTTAATTTTTATTAGTTTTTATCTTTTAATTTAATTTCCGTTTAATTAATTTCCTAGTTTTTATTTTAAATTGTTTTCATTATTTTGAGTCATTTTTAGTGTGTTTCGAGTTTTTAACCTAGTTTTGTATTTTTGAGTCTTTTGATTTGTTTTAGTTTATTTGTTAGTTTTATTTTGAGTTATTTTAGTTAAGTATTTTTATTTTAGTTTAGTGTTTTAAACTTTGTTTTTACATTTTTAAATTATTTTAGAGGTTTTAGCAAGCCCTCCTAATCCCCGGTCTAGAACGATACCCTACTTACATCCATACTACAACTGTCAAAAAGAGGGTTAAATTTGTGCGGTTTTAAAATCCCGTCATTACTATACTACGATAGCCTTGTACTCTTGCAAGTATTTAAAGTGTTTTTATCCCTACTTTTGCAGGTGTTAAAATCCCTATTACATGCTATCTTCGAGCCATTGATGTTACTAGGATATTTCCTAAGATAAATTAACTCTCTTGAGATATCCCAGGACTTGGTATGAATCCACACCAAAAGAGACAAGAGGACGTTCTGAAAGCCCAAATTTTAAAACTCTATGTTTATACACAGGTCATAACACAAGGATCACGAATCACCACCCTAAGGCTAAGAGATATGTTGCCCTGAAAGTCCTGTATTTTGGGCAGAGGTACTTTCTGCAACTAGGATGAATTTATTTTCTTTCCCCAACATGGATTGGTATGTACCACCATGAATTCCTTATCTTCGTCTAACTTGTGATTCTGGATGTTTGGTATATTTTGATTAATTTAATTTATTGTTTTGGTTTCATATGCAGATTTAGATATGGCATTCGTGTCGTGTTTTTCGTGTTCGTATCATACCCGATATCTTAATGGATCGTGTCGTGTAACACCCATTAAAATAAACGGGTAAAATTAGACCCGGTAGTTTTTGACACGACACGAAAATAACAGGTTTCGGGTCATTATCGGGTGACTCGTTAATGGGTTCTTAACGGGTATACACGTGGGTAATCCGTTTCGACCCGTTAAAAAAATTATTTTGATAATTTTAAAGTTTAATTACTAAAAGATTTATTATAAAATACAACAGCCATATTAATATATACAATATATTCTGTATTAAATATATAGTTTTGTATTATTATTCTATATAAGTTATAAAAAAAAGTTTTAGTCATTATTTATTTTTATTATGAGAGTTCCTTATTATCATTACTAGGATAAATTTTACTTAACATGTTGTTGTCCTAAATTAAAATAAACTAGTATAGTATTTGTATAGGCAAGAACTAAGAAGACAGTATGAAAAATGTGAAATAATATATAAACACTTGTGATTCATCATTATTCCTCCACGAATAGATAATGGTTACACTTACATTATCATTTAGATTTTTAAAATCCCATAAATAATGTTTTTTTATTTGAAGGAAAAATTAATAAAATTAATAATAATTATTGTAGAAGTGTAAAAAATGTAAAAAAAAAATATACAATCACTCATAGTTATAAGTTGTACTAAAATAATGTCTATACTAGGCATGTTTAATTAGTCACTTCATTGCTTAGTAATATCCATTATTGGTGTGTGTTACTGTTTGTTCATGCTTCTATAAATTGGATTGAGTTCGGGTGTTCCTAGAATCCTACCTGTTTAAAAAGTTATTAATTAATTTATACCCATTTTGTTTCAGAAGCAATGGATGCTAGAGATTTAGATTCAGCAAACCTTAGTGATAAGGAGTCTGTGGAGATTATAATGGGAACAAAAAGAGATCTTGGAAGCGAAAGTATAGACAATACAAATATGAGACTTGCAAAGAAAAAGGCTAGAGCAATCAATTTAGGTAAGCGAAAATGTGACATCCCACATCACCCAGGGGAGTGATCCTTAAATGTATATTCTCATCCCTACCTAGCACGAGGCCTTTTGGGAGCTCACTGGCTTCGGAGTTCAGTTAAGTGAGTTTGGGCTAGAGCAATCCCAGGATGGGTGACCTCTTGGGAAGTTGCTTGTGAGTTCCCAAAAATAAAATCGTGAGGGCGTGGTCGGGGCCCAAAGCGGACAATATCGTGCTACGGTGGAGTCGGGCCAAGGATGTGGTGGACCCCGGGTCGGGATGTGACATAAAATATGCTTAAAATGCATTTTTTATGTTTTGGATGTGATAATATGGTATGTATATACTTATTTAGTATTATGTTTTTCATTTGATTATTTATTGGTTTAAAATATATTTCCCTTAAAGGGTAACGAGTCGGGTCATATTACCTGTTAATATTATCGGGCCGATTTCAGGTCGGGTCATTTTACCCGTTTATTTTAACGGGTGTTACACGACACAACCTGTTAATATATCGGGTATGACACGAAAACGACACGAACACGGAAAACACGACACGAATGCCAGGTAAAATGACCTGACACGAAATCAACCCGATTATATTAACAGGTAATATGACTCGACCTGTTACCTGTTAAGGAAAATATATTTTAAATCAATAAATAATCAAATGAAAAACATAATACTAAATAATTATATACATACCATATTGTCACATCCAAAACATAAAAACGTATTTTTCTTTTAAGTATATATGTACATACTCAAAATAAGAGCATAAAAAAAAATTAGAACATTACAAAATATCAAATGTTCAAAAAATTTGCAAATTAAGGACATTGGAACCTTGCACATTTTCTCCCAATCAAACCCTTCAATTTTCCTCAATCACTATGGGAAATAGTTTTTAAACTTTGGCTTGATATATTGTCTTCAAGAGTTATATTGATTATGTTTTCAGTGAGACTTTCCACATGAGCACTCTCTTCAGCTTGATTTTTCTCATTAAATTTGTTTATATATATATATGTGAAAACATGATCTATTAGAGGATGCAGGAAGATGAACGGTTTGGATCGTTGATGTTATGTTCAGAGTTTTACGGTTAGTGAAAGTATTGTTTGATGTTTATAAAGTTTCTACAAACTATATGACATCGACTCATATTTCAGTTAACCGTAAATATTAAAACATGATATCAAAATCTGAATTGTTCATCTTCTTATATTTGCCAGATGATCATGTTTTCAAAAAAAAAATTAAAAATGAAATTCAGTAAGAAGAATAAAGTGTAAATGACAATCGATGGTTAAATATAAATTTAAGGTTTATAGACTATAGTGTTGGATTTCGAAGTTGACTATTTCATGAAAGTTGTAAAACTTGTTACTATGAGTGATTGTGTGTATATATATATATATATATATTACATTTTTTACACTTCTACAACAATTATTATTAGTTTTATATACAAGCATGAAAATTGTGTATATATATATTACATTTTTTACACTTCTACAACAATTATTATTATTTTTATTATTTTTTCCCTCAAATAAAAAACATTATTCACGAGGGTTTGGAGGATTTAAAAATCTAAACGATAATGTAAGTATAACCATTATCTACTCGTGGAGGAATAATAATGAAATATATATTCTTTCACATTTTTCATACTTGTATGTATGTCTTCTTGGCTCTTGCCTATACAAATACTATACTAGTTTATTTTAATTTTGGACAACAACATGTAAGTAAAATTTATCCTAGTAATGATAATAAGGAACTCTCATAATAAAAATAAATAATGACTAAATCTTTTTTTTAAACTTATATAGAATAATAATACAAAATTATATATTTAATATAGAAATATTGTATATATTAATATTGACACCCCTCAACTTAGGAAGGTCGAAGCATGCTGGCCATCATCGTGAGGTGACGTAACCATAGGGGTAAGTGATGCGAAAAAGTGAATAAATTAAAACTAAACTAGAACTAATTAAAATTAAACAGTGAAAGAGTGCACAATCTTGGGAGTAACCCACTACAATTATTCAGAACTTAAAAGACAGTACGACTACCAAAGAGTAGTCAAGCAGTTAAAGTACACTTAGTACACAACAGTGATAAGTTCGTACGTCTAAATCGAAGATAATGTCAGAACTGCCAAAGGTTCCTCGAGTGCCACGAAGAAATCAGCTATCTAGGTCCTGGAGGGGCAAAAAAAAAAAAAGAAATTGAGTGGGTCAGCAAAACAATGCTTATACGAAAACCTTTATTTTTGAATATACTAACCCCTCACCATAAAACAAGTATAGTTTTCTTTAAAAAAAAAAAAAACATACAACGTAAGTATGTATCCACAATTTTGTAGCCAATATATAAGAGAATATGCCAAGTCATGATATAACTAATGCCATAGTAATATAATCATGTGATAATCAAATATAAATAGTTTTCTCATCATCTAAGCTAGCACACGAGTCAAAATTGCCTAATGCAATTTGTACGACAAGACTGGGTGTAATAATGCACTCTAGTACTACAATCACATGAAGACTAGTGCCAAAGCACGGTCACATACGAGTCGAAATTGCCTAATGCAATCTGTATGACAGAACTGACACCTAAACTTGGATCCAAGGTGAGCGAACGGTGCAGATGTGAACATACATGTGAATGACTGGCCATGGCCCTGGGGAGAGTACCAACATCGGGGTGCAGCAAGATGAGCATATACAATATGTATTAATGTCATGACAATAATATCCCAACCATATAGCAGCATTTATCACATTTCATATTACAATATCAAATACTTAGCAATATAAGCGTAAAATGAAGTAAACACGCAATTATAAAAACTATAAATATCTATAGGTTATAAAATAAACTACCCACTCACAAGTACGTCGTCGGGTCGTAGTCCCCGAGCCTAGCCTGGCCTCGTACGTCCTCGGGATACGTTTCCCCTATATGTTAAATAACTATTTTTGAATTAATTAAAACACATATACGGAAACCTACATAAAACCCCCATAATTTGCTCAAACCTAGGGTTTAAATATACGAACATGACCTACTCGACGTCACGAACATCCCCAAATTTTTAGAATTATTTTTGGGCCTCGCACACACCCTCATGTGTTAGCCAAGGCATGGCCATACGCGCCCCCACGCGCGGCCAATTGCCTGACGTCCGTCAGGAATATTCCGTCAGTTTGACGAAATATTCTGTTAACTTTAACTAACGGAGTTTGATGCCATCAGAATATTTCGTCAACTTTGACGGAATATTCCGTCTCCTTCTCCGGCGAGCCTCGCTAGTCGCCGCCATCAGCAACTTAAATCTTGCCGGTTTTCTGGAAAATTTTCAAACTTGCATGACTTCTTCATTTCTCAACCATTTTCGACCTACTTTATATGGATTTGAAGCTCGTGAAAACTAGAATCACGTTATACCTATTTGGAGTTGAAAAAGTGGACGGAGGTGGTCGGAAAACACCACGAAAGATCCGGCCAAAAGTCAACTCTTTGAAACTCGGTCGTTCCACTTCTAAACTTCTTCCAAATTGTTTTAGAAGCCTCGAGGAGTTACGTAGAAGCTTACCCAAGCTTCAAAACTTCTTAACTCGTTCGAAAACACGTTGAACTCAAATCGTCTCAGTTCGAACCTTCCGAGTTAACGAGTCAAAACTCATCTAAAATAGGTTTGGTTGGTATAGTTGTGCTCGTGGGGGTGAGATGAACACAATGGTGGTGTTTTTAAGCTCGATCTACAAGCTTTGGTGCTCGTTCATGGTGGTTGCAGAGGGAGAGAGCATACGAGAGAGAGAGAGAGAGAGATATATATATATATATATATATATATATATATATATATATAACTTTTCTGATTAATGATTGGTTGCTAGAGTGTAGGAATGGATGGGATTGGTGGGTGACATAAAGGGGAGCACATGTGGGCTTTAAAGAAAACCAGGGATAGGGTTTTAGATTTTCTTCAGAAAAGAGAATCGAAAATCTATCCAAAATAGTGTTTCTACACTGATAAAATTTTACGTACACTCGTAATAGCGTGTACACTTTAAATACTACAACGGAAAATAAAATAGAAGTGATATAAACACATCCACGTCACTTGCCAATAAGGGCATAATAGTCATTTCACATACTCGGGGAGAAATTACATACACAATTAGCGACGGGTTGTTACAAATATGGCTATTGTATTTTATAATAAATCTTTTAGTAATCAAACTTTAAAATTATCAAAATAATTTTTTTCTTAACGGGTCGAAAGGGGTTACCCAAGTTTTACCCGCGTGTATACCTGTTAAGAACCCGTCACCTGATAATGACCCAATTAGTTATCGTGTTGACTCAAAACCCGTTATTTTTCGTGTCGTGTCACCGTGTCATAGCAGAAACTGCCGAGTCTATGGAGATTTAATTGGTGTGATTAGTGCAATGCATGTATAACTATGTAATCCAGTAGTTTCTTTTTTTCGTATAATCGTTTCTGTTCTGTGAAATATCGAATATCTATAGTGATATTTTTGTGCTACTACATTTCCATGTAGATCGCCTTGGTCAAACAAATATCATCCGCCGCCAGAAGACGGCAGCCTCCCATCTTTAGAATTGAGGAAACTTGAAGTTGAAGCAAACGACATCTTTGCCATTTATCGTGACCAGTGAGGTCCTTTACTTACCTCGTTCCTTTGTTATTCTTTGCAATGGTTGAACCGTATAAAACACTTCCAAAATCATTTTTCTTCCATTAGCTAATTTTCAAAAAATTAATAAGGCAAGAATTTGTCGGGAAGTATCCTCATGCAATTTATTTTAGCAAAATGGTTTAATTCTTTGTTTCATTCAGAAGAATTCATACAGCTTGATTAACCGGTAATTTGGTAGGTACTATGAAGGTGGCATTTCGTCAGTTTATATGTGGGAGGATGATAACGAAGGTTTTGTAGGCTACTTTTTAACCAAGAAAGTTATACTGCTTGAACTTTCCTCTAAAAGATGCAAAGTTCAATTTACGTTCTATTATATGTATTTTTGCTGATTTTTATTATTTGAGGGGATTCAGATGGTTCCAAGACAGGGCAAGGTCGAAAAGGTTACCTGCAAGAGGGGCCACGAGAACACTCGTTTTCGTCTTGACCTAAAGTTTGATGGTATTTTGGTCCATTTGTCGAAGTGTTGCCTTCGAGCACACCATGATCGTCTGTACACTAGATGCGAGTGGAACCCTTGAAGAGGTATTTAGAACCCAAAGTTCCATATATAAGTGCAATGGCGTTTATTATACTAAGCTCAAAGCACTAGATCAAAATCTCCTTTGCTATTGATTTCTTTTTGGCAAGATGCAGTAGTGTGCCTACACGCCACCATTGAATTGGTGATAGTAGACATTTTCTATTGCTACGTAATTGGGCTTATTCTATCCCTATACATCTCAGAATATACCACAACCCCTTGGCCTTTGGAATGATGCTTGCCCTGTTAGTTTGTTAACAACAGTTACTTGCATATCCGCAAATGGTTTATGCCTTTGGCGTTAGAAACACCGCAACATCTTGGAGGTCCACTATACTAGACCTTAGTTGCGGCATTTTCGAATCAATGCTTCATCTATGCTCTTTTTTCATCTTCGTTGTCGTCTTCCTCGACTGAATTCGAGGCTTCGAGATAGGTCTTGGCCTTGAGCACCACCATCATTACACCTATAGCTATAGTACCTGGATTCCTGATAATGACATTGAGATTTCCTCCGCCGTTAACAAAATAGGTTTCATCACAACGCCACATGTGAGAAGATATGAGTCGTCTTGGGCCATATTCCAAGCATTTGTGGATTTTCATCCATCGTTGAGTCCCAACGACGATCAATGAAGACAACGATGTATGTATCGACCATATCAAGTAAGGATACATCAATCAAGTCAACGCCAAGCTTATTGCATCTACCTCACACCAGCAAAGCATCAAAAGATTAAAGTCAAGCAAATCTGATCCCAAGACAACTTTGTCGACCTCTTCACAAAGTCACTACCAAAGTCAACCTTCCAGAAGTTTGTCCAAATAATTGGTATGCGGAACTATCTCATTCACAATGCTTGTAGTCCTCAGGGGGAGTTTTGATGAACTCTTGGGGTTATTTCATAACCTACCAACATCCAAGGATACTTAGAATGAGCAAGAAAATCATCCAGGTGATGCCAAAGATTCCCTCACAACATAATAAGAAAGATTAGAATAATTTTTTTCATTGGATTTTTGTTGCCTGACGAGGTTCTGACAAGGCCCCCATTCTAAATTGGTCATACCCCTTGTGTTCGTTTTCTACTACTTACGTCCTAAAGATGTTAAACTTCAACATGTTGCATTAAACTCACCTTCTTCTTCTTAGACTATGGTTTTTGTCCCAGTGGATTTTTACAATAGACATGGTTTGGTGAGACTTGCTCCTATATGCAATTCCTATTGAGACTCGCATTTGCCACTTGTGCCAACTATACGAGACAGCTTCATCAACTATTTCTACATTTGCTTAAAGATTTGATGCGCCATGTACTTGAGTATTTACACAATCAAGGAGAAATATTGCAGTTTTAATTTAATTAGGAATGAAACTATATACATCCTAGTATATTATGTATAGGAATCCTATGAGAGGGATTTGAATCCCCAGTATTCCTATAAATATTTCGGTTTTCAAGACTTTTTCAACCGCTCATACATCCATCATTTTCGCACTTAGCTCGCCCTATCTATCTACCTGCTAACATGTAGGACTAGAAAATCTTCCCTTGTACAACTTGTATTACTTGGAGAGCAAGTTTCTCGATCCCTTATAAGCATAAATGAAGGCACGAGGCATGAGGAATGTCACCACAAAATTCCTTAAGCATTTCTCTCCTTATCTTCTCTACATCAATCTCTCTCCCTTCTTCACGCTTTAAATTTATACTACAATAATAACCGCAATTAAATAATATTTTAACCGATTCTGACTTGGGGATAACATGCAAAATTAAAAAATTCACTAAATTTATACAATAATACGTTATAAAAAATTCATACAAGTCCCACATAATATATAAATCAATAATTTCCTAATACATGGTGCTTATGATTTGACCATGATGCCTTCTTAAAATATTACTCAATCATTGTTTGTTTCTTCTTGATGAAATTGACGTCATTTTGGATCTCATCTCTAACTTTTCTTAACATGATAAGAAGCTTTGGTGTGGTTTTCTAATAGCGCGACACCTACTGTTGCAAGCTTTGGTGTGCATGTGTGTGCGTGTGAGAGAGAGAGAGAGAGAGAGAGAGAGAGAGAGAGAGAGAGAGAGAGAGAGAGAGAGACATGTAGGATGTTCTTCCTAAAATCAGCAGTAAGATTGGTGCAGCCTTCCATATGAATCCTTGTCATAGCATTTAACGACTTATGCAAGTCTAGAATCTTGGTGAGTTTGGGGGAGTGATTCAGATGCAGTTTCACCATACTCGACATTTGTGAAAAACTTGGCATGAGTGCAGTGCAATGATTCGCTGTCAAGATTTCCAACTTTGTTGGTAAATCTGGGATTTCATGAAGATCACTGCAATAACTGAAATCCAACATTTTAAGTTTGGAGAGTCCACTGAGGCTTGGTCGGCTAGGAAACCAATTGCCATCAAGCTCCAATATTTCTAAAGAAAATAGACTCCCAAGATCCTTAGGGATTGATTCATCAGTTAAACCGCAGTTTCCAAGACCTAAAAATATCAAAGAGTTTAAGCCATGCAACGAAGGGGGCAAATGATTATGTAATGGTGACCCTCTCAAAGAGTTTAAACCACCTAGAGATAAAGATCTAAGGTTCTTCAATCCTACTATTGAAGATGGTACTTGCATTATCATTGTATAGTCTGCATGAAGTGATGTCAATGATACCATCTCCCCCAAGCTGTCATTCAGTATTCTAAATCTTGAACAGCCATTAACAATAAGTCTCAACTGATTTTGGACTTATAGAAATCCCCTGGAAAATACTCAAGCATCATGCAGTCTTTAAGATTTACCGACGGAAGTCTTTCAAGATGCCCAATGGATGGGTGAATCTCAGACAATCTCATACAGTTTACTAATATCAGTTTTTCAAGATTAGGGACTATGGAAAAATCTGGTGATTCTGTTAAGTATTAGGAATGACTGAGATTGACAATTTTCAGATTCTTGAGCAACTGCTAGAAACAACACAGAACAAATTAAAAATTCAAATAGAAGAGAGAGCAAAATATTGGCATTAACAGAAACTGAAGAAAATAATTAATAATTTATTTGAGATCATATCATACCACGTTAGTATCCTCCCAACTCGTATGAGTTTGCTATAGCTCAGGTCAACAGCAACTAGGTTTGGTTGATCAAAATATTCAGGTATGACCTTCAGAGGAAATGCCAACACAATCATCTTAACTCTTTGGAAAGATTGTGGTAACTTCCAGTGAGCTTCATGTTATTGAATTTGAGCAATCTCAGACTCCGCATCTCTCTAAATGCTTCTGTACTGAAACTTGAATCATCAGACCCTCGCAAAACTAAAGCAAGTCCAATTGCTACAGTTCCCTATTCAAGATAAAAAAAAAAACAAAAAACAAAATAAGATAGAATTTATTTTGACATGAAAAGAGAATTTGTACGCATGAAGAAAGCCATGAATTGGATGTATGAACTACAAGCCCTGAATTAGAATTCAGTTGTGCATTTCACCAAATTAGTTTGGTATATCTTAGTTGGCATCTGTTACACAGTGTTACTAAACCTATTACAAACCCCTCGGCACACGCGTGTGCCTTTGATATTTTTTTGGACTTCTATTTCTGAATTTAAAAAGGGAAAAAATGGATGGAGGGTTGGAGGGTTGGAGGGGTCAGGGCATTGTGCATGTACGATTTCTTTGGCCATGTCTCGAATCAAGTCATGCACCATCAGATTGCTTCTGTATCAACCGTTACAAGGCATTGATTTTGGAGTTCTAGAATTCCTTTTTTCTGGATATAAGTCACAGCCCCCAAATATTGTCGTGACATAGTTCTTGTTCATTCCAATGAAGAAACAGCCTATATCCAGGATTACATCCTTCAAGAGGACGTCATTTAGCCTATCATAGCTTGTCTTAATATTTGCAAGAATTACCCAGCAAGGCTGTGATCTTTTCCAAGTATCCAGTACAGTTTCCCATTCACTTGTGCTTCTTTTATGTAGACAAGAACCTAGGACTTCAAGTGCTATTGCCAAACCTCCACAGTAGCCAACAGCTTTTCCTCTGAGCTCAACATAATCTTCATTCTTTCTTTCTAAAGGTATGACAACTAAGTAGCTCAAGAGCTTCTTCTTTATTCATTTCTCGCAGGCGGAGAGAAGAAGTTTGAAGGAATCGGAGTAATTGAAGCGGGCCCAGGCAACAAGATCCCCCGAAACATACCCTTTTGCCTCACAAAACCATCACCACCATCATCCATTATTTCCATTCCTTCCACAACATCTCGGGCAGTACTGCTTTTATTCATCCCTTGATCATGAGCTGGAGGTTTATTAAAGTTATCGTAATTCAGAGGATTAATATTACTGGGCGGGGAAGAAGATGTAGTGGAATAATTTGATAGTGGGAAGCCAGTGTGGCGTTGGACAATGCCCATGAACTCGCTAGGACTTGTGTGGATGACCTTCGGGGACACTGAGTAGATTACGACCGGCTGATGTGGCTCCTTGTAGTGATGGGGCTGCTGCTGCTGGTTTGGCTGTTGTGACGGTTTTAGTGCAACTGGAGGTTTCTTGATCTTGACAGAGTCTTTGTGTACCTTAAGAGGTGATGGACGTGGACCTTTGAGTTGAAGCACTCTTCTTGGATATTTTACTGTTGAATAAAGCTTTCCGTTGAAGGTGAAATTAGGCTGTAATCTTCTCCATTGATCCAGTTCAGTTTTCCATTCACTTGTGCTTTTTGCATGCAGACAAGAACCTAAGGCTTCAAGTGCTAGTGGCAAACCTCCACAGTAGTCAACAGCTTTTCTTGAGAGCTCAACATATTCTTCATTAGGATAATTCTTTTTAAAGGCATGCCAACTAAGTAGCTCAAGAGCTTCTTCTTTATTCATTTCTTGCACGGTACATATCGCCTCCACATTAAGTATCTTTAGCAAATGTTGATCCCTTGTTGTTATAATAATTCTACTTCCTGGACCAAATGAGTCATGCTTTATAGCTAATGTATCTAACCGTACATCGCTGTCTACATCATCTACTATGACAAGTACTCTTTTGTTGCCAAGTCTTCTTTTAATCTCCTTGGTCCCTTCATCCACCGTACTAACCTTCATGTTTCCCGATCTCAAGATATCAGAAAGAAGTTTGTTTTGTGAATCAACTAGTTCCTTATCTTTTCTCACATTTGGAAGAAAACTTGTACCATCAAACATGTGCTGATATTTGTTGAAAATTACTTTTGCAGCTGTTGTTTTACCTAGTCCGCCCATACCCCAGATTCCAATGATACGGACATCGTTTGATCCCCCAACATCTAAATAATTACTGATTTCTTGCACGCGAGAATCCATTCCAACTAGGTGTATGGGTACTTCCAAGTAATTGCTTCTCAGTTCTCTACTGATTCCTTCATACCTGGTAGGTAAAATTCAATTCAAAATTAAGCAAAAGATTTACTAATAAACGGTACAATTAAATTGAACTAAAATCTTACTCATTATGACTAGAGAGCTTGGGAGTGGAAGATTTGAAAGGCCAAAGATGAATCAAAATCTTCAAAAACCATTAAAGCATTATAAACTTCAGAATTTATATTTATATATGCATAAATGTGTAAAATCAAATATTTGATTCATGTGGCTAGCTCAATATCTGACCACACATGACACAGAATGTGTTCATAAATTCTCATGGAAAAGTCTGGAAGCTCTACATTGCAATGTGTAAAATCAAATACTCCAAGCCGCAGCAATAATAATTTCATTGTTTGTTTGATATTTGATAAATATGAGAGTTAAAAAGACCAATACCTTATGTAGGTTAGAAAGAACTAAGGTACTGCATGCTTATGTATAAAAAAAATGGACTGGGAAATTAAAAATAATACAAAATACAGGAAAGGAAAAATGAAATAAGAAAGTACCCATCAGCTCCCAATAACCAATCCGGATGTAGGCCAAAATCGTATAGATGAAAGCCTGAATCATGCATATTTTCCTTCATAAATTTGTCCCATGCTAGATTAACCCCTAATTTCTTCACACTCACAGAAGCATCTGCAGTTTCAACAGGCATTACAACTATATCGACCTTGTCCCCTCCTTGCAGACTGAGCACATAGTTCGATATCTGTCCCTGCCAAAGATAATGGTCATCTAGTGTACAGGAAGTTGGTACCGAAGCATATGTTATCTGGGCGAGCAAAGCAGTATGCTTAGTTTTGTTGATAACGATAATGCCGAGAGGACCTTCACGTTGTTTCTTTGAAGAGTATATGCAGCACAGAGTCAACCCGCTAAAATTGCGTCCAAAAATTAGAGGTATGTGAAAACTGACAAGACCACCCTTGACAAAATCAAACCAGTCCGGAATATAATTTCCATTGAGAAAAATGCCACCATATCCGCAAGAAGTCCATCCCTGTACGACGTAGAGCCAGATTTGTAACAAAAATACCTTGTTATGTATGCATGTGTCATATATATGTGCTTCTGTGTGTGTGGTAGAAAGAGAAAGAGAACAGGCTAGATAGAAAGAGAGACCTGAAGGATGTTCTTCCTAAAATCAGCAATGATATTGATGCACCCTTCCATATGAATTCTTGTCATCGAGTTTAATGACATATCCAAGCCCGGAATCTCTGTGAGTTTGCATGAATGACTTAGATACAACTCTCTCATATTCGACAATTCTGAAAAATCTGGCATTGTTTCTAATGCAGTGCACAAACCCGCTCGCAAGACTTTCAAGGTTGTTGGTAAATTTGGGATTGCATGTAGGTTTGTGCAATCATCTAAACACAATGTTTCAAGCTTAGAAAGACCACTGAGGCTTGGTAGGCTACAAAAACTATTTTCTCGAAGATCTAAATCTTCTAAAGAAATTAGACTCCCAAGATCCTTCGGGATTTCGTCATCAGTTAAAGTGCAGCATCCAAGATCTAATTTCCGTAAAGAGTTTAAGCCATGTAAAGAATGGGGCAAAAGACTAGTTGATGGTGACTCTTTCACACCATATTGAGATGAAAAACGCAGGTTTAGTATTTGTCTTATGAGTGTGCCATCTGCTGTCTTATGATAACTCTTTCCCAAGCCTTCAGCTGAGTTTTCAAATCTTGAGCAGCCGTTAAGAAGAAGAGTTTCCAAAGACTTGGAATTAAAGAAATTCAGTGGGAGATCCTTGAGATTTTTGCAGCCTTCAAGATTTACCAAATTAAGTCTTTCAAGATTCCCAATGGATGAGTGAACCTCGGACAAACTCTCACAATCATTCAATATCAATTCCTCGAGATTTGGGAGTTTTGAAAAGTCTGGTGTTTGTGCCAGGTTATGGGAATGACTGAGATTAAGAAGCTTCAACTTCACAAGCAACTGTTAGACAAAAGGAAAAGCCAAAATAAACACAAATGGAAAAGAGAAAGCATGAAGTTGGTGTTTATAAAACCCGACAGAAAGAATTAATAATTTGGCTGAGGCCATATCATACCAAATCGGAATCCACCCAAACTCGTATGAGTTTGCTATAGCTCAGGTCAATAGAAACTAGGTTTGGTTGATCAAAATCTCTTGGTAAGACCTCCAGAGGAAAACCATGCCAACACAACCATCTTAACTCTTTGGAAAGATTGTGGTAACTTCCAGTGAGCTTTATGTTATTGAGTTTGAGCAGTCTCAGACTCTGCATGTTTCTAAATGATTCTGAACTGAAGCTAGTCTCGCCAGACTCTTGCATATCTAAAGCGAGTCCTTCAACGTCTTCCATTCCCTATTAACAAAAAAAAAATAAAAAATAAAAAAAAAATTAAAAATTTAAAAAAAAAACCAAGTACAAACAAACCAACAACAGCAGCAACAACAGAGGAACCAAGTGAAGGATTATTTGCACGGGAAAAGGTGATTAATGCATATATCAGAACCACATGGGAGGTAGTCAATTAGACAATCTAGAACATGGGCCTCTTATAGGCAACTTTTATTATATATCTGCTATAACGTGCATGTATGTCTGAATGGTACTTTAAAACTATCTACATTAGTTAGGTATAACAAATTGTACTTAACAAGAGCAGGACATGTGTGATTCTGTTATTTATTTTGAGATAATTCAATACAATCGGATCCTTTGTTGTCTCTTACAGGTTCCTTTCTCTGCTACATTAGTACGTGCATTTTAACATCAAATTTAATTGCAACAGTACTTACAGATTCCTTCGTCAATACGTCAGTTATATCTTCATCATGCCACAATCTACTACGTTTTCCAGGATTGTCAGGGGATTCTGCATGCACGATTTCTTTGCCCATGCCTTGAATCAAATCATGCATCATGAGATTGCCTTCTTTATCAACAGTTACAAGGCATTGATCTTGGAGTTCTCGGATCCCTATTTCTGGATAAAACTGACAGCCGTCGAGTACTGTCATAACATAGTCCTTGTTCATTCCAGTAAAGAAACAAGAGATATCAAGGAATATAGCCTTCACGTCATCATCAGTTAGCCCATCATAGCTTATTTTAAGTCTTCTGTGAATTTCCCTATAAGGCTGTGATCTTTTCCATTTACCCAGTACCGTTTCCCATTCACTTGTGCTTTTTGTACATAGATAAGAACCTAAGACTTCAAGTGCTAGTGGCAAACCTCCACAGTAGCCAACAGCTTTTCTTGAGAGCTCAACATATTCTTCATTAGGATAATTCTTTCTCAAGGCATGCCAACTTAGTAGCTCAAGAGCTTCTTTTTCATTCATTGCTGGCAGAGGACAGATCTTATCCACGTCAAGTATCTTTAGCAAATGTTCGTTTCTTGATGTTATAATGATTCTGCTCCCTAGACCAAAGGAGTCAGGTTTTATAGCCAAAGCATCTAATTGTTCTACGCTGTCTAAATCATCAATTACAACAAGTACCCTTCTGTTGCCTAACCCTTGTTCTATCTCCTTGGTCCCTTCATCCATACTACTTACCACTATGTAGGCCGGTTTCAAGATATCAGAAAGAAGTTGTTCTTGTAAATCAACCAGTTTCTTTTCCCTCACGTTTTGAAGGAAACTTGCACCACCAAAACTATGATGATGTTTGTTGAAAACGGCTTTTGCAACCGTTGTCTTACCCAGTCCACACATACCCAAAATTCCAATTATGCGAACATCATTTGATCCTCCAACGTCTAAATGCTTACTAATTTCTCGCACGCGAGAATCTATTCCAACTAGGCTGCTGGGTACCTCTAAGCATGTGGTTCTGCCTAGTTTTTCAGTGATCCAAGCAATAACGTTCCTGATATAGACTCCTTCATACCTGGTGGTTAAAATTCAACAAAGCAAAAGTACAAATTTATTATGCAACTTCAAGATTACATTAATCTTTCAGAAATTGATGAGTCAAAATCTCCAGATACCATTACAATTTCTTAAACTGAAATCTTGGTTGTTAAAATTCAACAAAGCAAAACTGAAAACTTAAGGCCCAACCATTTTGTATTAAAATCTTATTTAGTAACTACTGTCAGTTTTCAGTTCACTTTTTATTCAGTTTTTGTTCTTGTTTTCACTTTTTATAAAACTGACTGTAAACAAAAACGTAAAAACTGAAAGCCGAAAATTGAAAACCAAACACAGAAAAACTTCACTTTTTGGTTTTCATTATTTCTTTCTTTTTTTTTAGAGTAAATTGTAGCTATGGTCCCTTAACTTTAACTCAATTGGAGCAATGGTCCTTCAACTAAAAATCCATTACCATTGGTCCCTCAACTTATCAAAACGTGCAGCTATGGTCCCTCAACTAAAAATCCATTACCATTGGTCCCTCAACTTTAATTCAATTGGAGAAATGGTCCCTTAACTTTAACTCAATTGTAGCAATGGTCCTTCCAATATAACTCATTTTGACAAAATTTTTGATATAATTGACGAAAAGAACCATAATTATACACTTTGATGAGTTGAGAGACCCTAATTGTATAAATGGTCATTCCAACATAGCTTATTTTGACAAAATTTTGACAAAATTGATGAAAAGGACTATAGCTACACATTTTAATAAGTTGAGGAACCAATGGTAATGGATTTTTAGTTGAGGGACCATTGCTCCAATTTGATTAAAGTTGAAGGACCATTTGTACAATTTACTCTTTTTTTTAACTCAAAACCGAAAGTGTTGTCAAACAAGATTTTAATTTTTAGTTTTCAAAAAAGTAAAAACTGAAAACCAAAAGCTAAATTGAAAACGAAATAATTACTTAAAGTTAAGGTTAATTTCAATTTACTCCTATAAAATTTCCTAATTTTCAAGATTTCATGCATAAAGGTTTTTTTGTCTCAGGTTTGACAGCTAAAGTCACAATTTTGAAATACTTTCTTACATCTGTTAAATTTTTCGTCAAAGCGTCCACTTGGACAATAACTAGCTACCGCGTGTCAATATGAGCCCATATGGGTATTAAAAAAACTAAATAAAAATTAAAAATAAAAGTAAAAGTAAAAATAAAAAAATCTTTTTCTTCCCCTCCCTCTTCTCTTCCCCGATCCCTCCCACTTCTCCTTCTTTACCTCCCTGACCCACCACCCTCTCCTCCACCACATCTGAGAACAACATATGAATGTACAGCAGGAATGAAGGAAAGTGATAAGACCGGATTCTGTCCATTTGCAATTCCTTCTCTGTTCGTAACGTAACTATCCTCTTCACCTCCCCTCCCTTCTCTCTCCCCAGATCAATCCAATCTTCACCCACCCCAACCCAAACTACCCAGGACCCGAGTCTCCAGAATCCCCAAAATCCCCACGGCCTTCGTGGTGGTGTTGGTGGTCGCCATTACCCAGGACCCGAGTGAGAAAAAAGCAGGACGAAGTTGGTGGCGCGTTCGCGAAGCCGCCGATCTCCTCGTTGTGCGTTCATGTTTGCGAGGCCGTCGATCTCCTCGTTGGTGGCGAACTTAGCAGCGCCATCGATCTGGATTTGGATTTGAAGGGGCTTGGATTTGGAGGTTTAGGGTTTGGGCGATGGCGGTGAGGTAGTCAACGGGGGCGGCGTAGTTTGGGTTGGGTGGGTGAGAGAAAGAAGGGAGGGGAGGTGAAGAGGGTGAAGGAGGGGGAGGTGGGCCGGGGAGGTGAAGAGGGAGGAGTGGGACTGTGGGAGGAATCGGGGAAGAGAAGAGGGAGGGGAAGAAAATGATTTTTATTTTTTTATTTTTAAATTTTTTAATATCCTAAAATTACGATTTTAGGTAGACCAAAAAAACCTTCATATATTAAATATTAAAATCTAAAATATTTTTGAGTAAAGCTGAAATTAACTTTAAAGTTATAAGCGTGATTTAATTATTAAATATAACTAAATAAATAATGGATTGGAAATTTAAAACACACGGCAAAGTAAGGAAAATTAAAAGGAAATAAGAATGTAATTACCAGAAAGTACGAAAATTAAATGCGGCCAAACCTCTAGCTTCCTTCAGAGCGTTTCTCCAGAGATGTACCTTTTCTTCTTTAATTTCCTGTTCATATTTCTGAAACACCTGTGCAAAACTACCAGTCTGGTTCCAGACATCTGAGGGATCGACATCATAGTAAATCGGAAAAAACATTTGACCCAGCGTATTTCTGCACTCTATGATCTTCACCAGCTCCTCCAGACACCACATGGACTCTGAATACCCTCTTGAGAAGACGACGACGGCAACCTTAGACCTTTCGATTTCTTGAATCAGATGTTCTCGTATATCTCCATGATTTTTTTCTAGTTTGTAATCGTATTCGTATCGGTACATGAAGACGTTGAATTGGTGGTCTTTTAATGCACAGTAGAGGTGGTCCGTGAAGGTCCTGCGTGTGTCTTCACCTCCAGAACTCAAGAACACGTCGTGCATCCGATCATCTTTGGAGGATGAATCCATTAATTGATACTCCAGGGATTTCTTGGCAGCACAGATCAAATTTGAGATCTATAGACAACCGTAAAGGCAAAGTAAACTCAAACTCCGAATAGAAAAGTGGGAACGGCAAGGAATGAGTCAATTACGATATATCCACCCACTGATTTTTCATTTTGATCCAACGGTATGAAAAAGTCCAGTAAGGAAGAAAATGTTATGGTTAACGGATGGGGAACCTTTTTTCCGGATCCATCAAGTTCGAGGATAAAAACAATTAAAATTTGGTTTAACAGTTATAAATAAGAGTCATTTTAAAAATTATATTTTTCTTTAAACCAAATTTTAAAAATTATATTAATTTTAACTGTTTAATTATAAATTTCAATGATCTTAAGACTCAGTGGATTAAAAGGAAAAGATCTCCAAACCAAACAAAAAATGTCTGTTAAAGACAAAATAACAGCTGTCACCCAAGACCAAAGGAAGAAAATGATGGGAACCGGTTCTACAACCATTCGTGCTAAGCCTTTTTTTTTATTTTTTATCAGAACCAAGTCAATTATGTGGAATTGTGCTAAACTGCCCTTGTCTCAATCGTTATTTAGTTCAGCACTAGCAAAAACAATCCGTGCTCTGATAAACCGTTTAAGATGATACTATCGTTTATTAGCATTTTAGTACTAGCAAAAAAAGTCCACGCTCTACTACTAGTTTTGAACAGGGCCGGTCCTGAGTTTTTGGGTGTCCAGTGCGAAAGCACAAAATGTGCCATTTTTTAATACGAAAACATATGTTTAAAAAAAATATTTAACGGGGGCTGGAACCCAGTTGAAGCTGGGGGGCTAGGCCCTCACGCACAAATTATATTACTTGAGAAAATATACAACGGGAGGGGGGACATAGTACCTAAACCCTGACAATCAAAAATACAATCATATACAATCATTCCTAGCAAAGCTCCTTGAAATTTCAACCTTTAAGAAATTGTCTTCTGACATTTTTTGAAGCAAAATCATCAATTACATCATCATACTCCAAGTCTTCAATCTCATCCTTTTCAATGCATAACTACCAATTTAATGATCATGAGACTCCCCAACAACATTTTGTGACTCTTCACCAACATCATTTTCTCTCAAATTTTCAACTGACTCATTCTTTGTAGAGAAAAATTTATTAAGAGATCCTCTTAAACTTTCAGCAATTTCGTTATCCTTTGCCTTTTTTTTTCCTTTTCATATTACCAGAGAGTTGTTTCCTAAAAGACATGGCTTCAATAATTTGTTTGCAAAAATTACCTACACATGATATAACAAAAATATCCTATCAAAGTTATCATTCCAACACATATTATATATTATAAAAACACTAACACAAAAGTCTAATATATTATAAAAATTGAATCTAAAAATTAGGTTTGAAATGAAATCAAATAATTCAATTAGTCAAGATTTCAATTCATCAACAACAATTTTATACATCAATTATCGTATAATTCTATATCACTTGCAAAATTTTATATTAAATTATGAATTGATAATTCAAATTTTAAAAATTAACTTACCTCAAAACTCAAAGGGGTTGGTGGTGAGTGAATACTCAAAGGGGTCTGTGACTGCTGTGCTGTCTCTGTCTGCCTGCGTGCAACAGGAAGTGAGGAACGGCAGGAGGGAGGAAGTGGGGAACCAGGGTGGGGAACAGAACAAAGGGGGGGCCGTGAAGGATTATTTTGTAATGACATGTTCATTTAAGCAACATCAATAGCATGCAATTAACAATTAAAGGCGGAATCATGCTTGTATGCACTTAAAAACAAAACATTTACCCATGAAATTCAAAGCCTAGTAAATTGGTAAACCAATAATCAACTCAAAAACAAAGTGAGTTGAAACTTATACCTTTGTAGATTCCTCTTTGCATAAGCAAAGGCTAATCACCCAAAGAGAGGGCCTTCATTCCTTGCATCTTAGATCCATGGATTTGGATGGATGAAAAGGTTTCTCCAAGTTCCCAAAATTGAGAACCTCTAAGTCTCCACACTAAGGCATATTGTAGAAGAAATGAGTGACCTAGAGGAAGTTAAATTGCTAGATTTTTACCTCTAGGTGGCCGGCCATTTCTAGAGAGAAAGGAGAGTTTGTGTTTCTCCAAGTTTCCCCAAAAACAACCCTAAGGATGAAATGGCTATAAAGATGTCTTTATACCACCTCACAATGGAGTGGCAAACTTGCAATTAAGCCAAGTTCACTACCCTCCCTCTATATGGCCGGCCACATTGGGTTTATTGGGCTTTGAGGCCCTTTGTCATTCAAGTTGTCATACAACTTGAGTTATTGGGCTTGACATTCAAATCCCATTGGGCCTTGAGGCCCAAAACTAACCCGGGGTCTATAACGAACTTATTCGTTTGATTAATTAACATATTAATTAATCCTTGCCATAAATAAATAATTAAATCATTTAGTTATTCTTACTCATCTCCGATGTATCTTCAATCTCTACCTTACACGGTGTACGATCCATTAGGTTCCTTTTAGCGAGGCAGTGGGCGATTCAAACTCTTTAAAATCGATTGTGAATTTGAAACTTACTTTCAATTCTCCCTTTAGTGTTTACACACGTTTAGGGCTTCCACAAACCATGAGTGACACCTAGCAGCATATCATGGTTACCCAAGCTAATCAGAAGAGGTGGAGAACCTATTCAGTTTAGGATTATAAATGCAATACGGTCTTTCTCTAATACAATACTCTTGACCACATTGTTTGGTTTGATAGTTTATTCATGTCTACTATCCAATGTGATACGTGTACTTATATGATTACTTTGAATGTGATTTGGAACGCCTTCCTTCATCTCATTCATACTCTGGCCAGAGATTCTTAATCATATCATAGAGTATTCTCCCTCAAACAGTTTGAAGGTTAGAGATCCCTTGTTGTGCATTCATATGCCTACATGACTAGATAACTTGACCCCAACCATACCGTGGACACTCCAAAGGAATACCATTTGACATGATCAAAGATCAAGGACCTAACCATTAGACATCTATGATGCCTCAGGTCAAAGGACTACTTTGCATTATCCCAACGATGAGTTCTCATGTGACATGAGTATGAGAACTCCTCGTTGATCGTGTTCAGTGAACTCATTCTTTATTGAGCACCTACATGCTTGTCTTGGTGTCACTCACACCAATGACTCGAGACTTGTCACTCTCCCTAAGAGAAGACATAGCACGTACTGATCTTAACGGACTGCCAATGCCCAATTGGCAATCCTATGATCAGGAACGTTTAGGATGTGTCTACGAAAGAATGGTCTCATGAATCTAACTTCTTTAGATCGCATTCTCCCAATCACATATTCCTTGGACTTTATCGTTTAAGCATATAACATTTATATGAGACGGCTCAAACAATAACCTTTGCCCTTTATATTTAAACTACATTAGTTTAATTTTGTGAAATGTCCGTAAAGTATCATCATATGATTGGTTTTAGGGCACATTTCCAACAGGCCGGGTGTGGGAATTAGAAATTAGGGTTTTGTAAGGTTATGGGAAATCGGGAAAGCATATAAAATGGGGACCAAGTGGTCCCCTTAATGCTTATTTTGATTTTGGCTCCCAAACAAAACTTGGACTTTTTTTAGGTTATGGACCTTTTTTGGGTTCTTGCATTTGTGTTCTGCACCTTTTTTTTAAAAAATATATATATTTATATACACTTAGTTATTTGGGTTTTTATTTGGTGCCCCTTTCAATTTTGGGCCCTGGACAGTTGTCCCTGTGGCACTGGGCCTGGGCCGGCCCTAGTTTTGAAACAGTTTGAGATGATATTATCGTTTATTAGCATTTTTTTTCTTTGAAATTTGGACTCTGAATACTTGAATCTCAATTGGGTTTTTTTTTAAGAAAAACTAAAAAAAAGGGTTTGAAAAGTTTTAGTTTTAATATAAAAAAAACCATGTTATAAGTTTTGTTTAATAAAAAAATCATGTTATAAGTTTTAGTTTTAATAAAAAAACCATGTTATAAGTTTTGTTTAATAAAAAACCATGTTATAAGTTTTAGTCTTTCTCCTTCATTTCCTTTGGTTTTGCAATTTTTTCAAATGATGTGGTTGTAGACCTTCTTCTTTTTCTTTGAAACAAAAATATAGATCCTCATGCTATTTAATTTATATTTTTGTATTATTTCGTTGAAATGTGATCGTCGTTATTATTCATAGTGTATTCGAAGAACTGTGTTTTCAAATTTTCTTCGTCAGTGAAGTTCATCATTTGTTTCTCCAGAAAAAATATTTGAGATCTGCATGCTATTCAAAAATAACGACGGACACTGTTTCTGGAATGTAAAAATAAACTGTTTTTGGATTTTAAGTAACACTTTTTTTGGAATCTAATTCACTGTTTTTGGAATTTAAGTCAATGTTTCTGGAGTTTGGTTCTTTTCGACGGACACTGTTTCTAGAACGTAAAAATAAACTGTTTTTTGGATTTTAAGTAACACTGTTTCTGGAATTTAAGTCACTGTTTATGGATTTTGGTTCTTTTCTTTCCAGAAACAGTGACTTAAACACCAAAGGGCTTGGTGTGGTTGCTGCTCGCTGGAGCTAAATAGAAGGAAAGGCCTGATTTCGGTCGGAAAGTTGGACAAACTTTAAATGCTCATAACTTTGTCAATACTCAACGAAATCGAGTGATTCAAAAACGAAAATCATAGTTCTCGAATAGACAAAGAGAATGATACCTTGCATGATGGCTAACTCGCTGTGGTTTGGCCGGAAAACGCCTCGAAAGCCTTGAAGGTCGCTGGAAACTTGGTAAGATTCAAATGGATATAACTTCTTCAATACTCAATGAAATAGGGTGATTCAAAAAGGAAAGTTGTAGTACTCAGCGAGACGAAGAGGAGGAGGGCTAAAGGAGAGCCCATGAGTGACTGGCTGGTGGTCGAGCTGTCTGTTGGTTTGGTGGGTTTTACTTTGTTCTGGGATGGTTTTTGGTTAAAAAAAGTTATATGATGGTTTTTTTGTTAAAATAAACTTAGTTCAAGCCTTTTTTTATTTATTAAAGTTCCCTTTTTCTATCGTTTATTAGACATGTATATATAAAAATATAAAGTATATTGTATAATTTGCAATTCATTACTTAACACATCATGAGTTACTTATGCCTACACCAATAAGTGTAATTATCTTTTTCACAGGCAATATCCCTTGTAGTCTCAAGTAGGGATGGACAACGATTATGACGGACGGGTAACCGCAGTTATTTACTCATAACCATTTAAGCCCTTACCTGCGTAATCGTTTACCCATTGCGTAATTGCATAAACGAGTATACCCGTACCCATAACCACATACCCGTTCAACCGTAACCGCAACGGGATTTAAATATATTTACATTGAAATGTTCGTAAAAATAAATTAGGATAATCAACATAAGTTTTATTTTCAAAAAGGTTACCGGATAAAAAAAATTAGGTTAAAATCATTATTTAATAATTTTGGGCTAACATTTTAAGCCATGAGGGTTGGAGGAGAAAAACAGTTTCTAGGTTATGGCTTAAATTTTTAAGCTTTATCCCAAGAGTTGGAGATGGGCTAATGAGGTCAGAATATGGGGACACACGTTTACAAGTGGTTCTCATTCCTTAATATTTTTTAAGGATCTGAATCGTCTGTATTTTAATTCATTATTAATAGATTATTCTTGCAAAAAATTACATAAATTCAAACCGATTAAGACATTCAAATGTAGTGAAGAAAATGAATTTGCGTGACTTTTTGTAGTGATGATATTTAAAGTGGGGCATAAAAGATAACAATTAGATCATAGAAATACATTGCAAAGCAAGCTCCACAAAAAAAATGTCAATATGTGTGTCAATAAAGTGTGTATCAGAATTTTCCTAACCCATATATATACATATACATATTTTGGAAGTTTGAGAAGTAACGTATGAGCTTGAGTACCTGCATAGAGTATACTATTATGCTTATTCAGTTTTGAGAAATCAAACCTAAAAGTATATATTTAAGAAGTTTTGGGAAGTTAGTACTAACACATCCCGACCTAGATTTCCAAGTAGACACCAAAATAGATGCATAATGGCAGACACTTGGACGGGTGACAAAAGCCATGACATGCAGTTGTGAACACGGGTTTCTTTAAGGTCTGTTGGGGCTTGATCCTGAAGTTGGGCGAGGTTTCTTCAAGGGTCGTTGGTGGCTTGATCTTGAAGTTGATGGACAGATCTTCAGGGGCCGTCGAAGCTTGATCCTGAAGTTGGATCAACGTTGAACGACGAACGGATCTTCAAGGGCTTTTGGGCTTTTTCTTGAAGATGGATGAACGACGAATGACGAACGAAGAATGATGAACGGGGCTTCAAGGGCTTTCGGGGATTGATCTTGAAGGTGGATGAACGGAGCTTCAAGGGCCATCGGGGCTTGATCTTGAAGGTGGATGAACGGAGATGAACGGAGCTTCAAAGGCCGTCGAGGCTTGATCTTGAAGGTGGATGAACGGAGCTTCAAAGCGCCGTTGCAGCTTAATCTTGAAGGTGGATGAACGTTGAGCAGCGAGCGATCTTCAAGGGCTTTTGGGCTTGATCTTAAAGATGGATGAACGACGAACCACAAACGATGAACGATCTTCAAGGGCTTTTGGGCTTGATCTTGAAGAACAGTTGTGTTGATCCAAGGGCCGTCGGGGCTTGATCTTGGAAGAACGATAAGCCAAGAACGAAGAACGAAGAGAGCCTCCTCGATTATTTGGAAACCTAGATGTTTGAGAGCTTCGGAACTTTAAAGCTTTAAGAACCAATTCTCTTCCAATTTGGGAGTAGAGAAATGTATTTGTGAATTGGTGAAAAGTTGGTGTGGAATGGCTTCCTATTTATAGAATTCCAAAACTTGATTTTTTGATTTATATAATCAGATGAAATAAATCATTTCTGCCAGGTGTTGACACGTGTCATATTTGCCGGCTTTTCTGACTCATTTCAATTTCCGTCGAATCACATGCTACGTGTAAAATTTATGTAATACATGAGCGTTGAAACTTTGACCATCGGTCAACATTTTATCTACCGAAATTTCGATGTCTACAAATGCCCCCACTTCAAGGCGTGCTGCATACATGTGCTTGTCACTTATAGAAGGTGCATTTTGAAGTTTCCTCAATGTAGACGTCGATCCAAGGGCCGTCGAGGCTTGATCTTGGATTGGGCTGGGATCTATTCAACTTTGCTGGGACAAATCGGCACGTGCATTCGTTGTGCTTGTTGACTTTCCATAGGCTTCATCTTGAACTGGTTTTGATTTAAGGGTGATGGACACTTGATCTTGAATTAGGATTGCAATTTCTCCAAAGGCCGTTGAGGCTTGATCTTAAAGGTTGATTCAGAGGTGTTGGACACTTGATCTTGAATCGGGTCTTGATTTCTCCAAGAGCCGTTGAGGCTTGATCTTGAAGGTTGATTCAAGGGTGTTAGACACTTGAACTTGAATCGGATTTGTGATTTCTCCAAGGGCCGTTGGACTTGATCTTGAAGGTTGATTTAAGGGTGATGGACACTTGATCTTGAATCGAGCTTTTGATTTCTCCAATGGCCGTTGCGGCTTAATCTTGGAGGCTAATTCAAGAGTGGTGGACACTTGATCTTGAATCGGGCTTGTGATTTCTCCAAAGGCCGTTGCCGCTTGATCTTGAAGGTTGATTCAAGGGTGATGGACACTTGATCTTGAATCGAGCTTTTGACTTCTCCGAGAGCCATTGTGGCTTGATCTTGGAGGTTGAATCAAGGGTGGTGGACACTTGATCCTGAATCAGGCTTGTGATTTCTCTAAGGGTCGTTGCGGCTTGATCTTGAAGGTTGATTCAAGGGTGATGGACACTTGATCTTGAATCGGGCTTGTGATTTCTCCAAGGGCCGTTGCGGCTTGATCTTGAAGGTTGATTCAAGGGTGATGGACACTTGATCTTGAATCGAGCTTTTGATTTCTCCAAGAGCCGTTGCGGCTTGATCTTAGAGGTTGATTCAAGGGTGGTGGACACTTGATCTTGAATCGGGCTTTTGATTTCTCCAAGGGCCGTTGAGGCTTGATCTTGAAAGATTTGGTACCACAAGCGGTTTCACATGGCAAGCGATCTTCAGTTTAGTTGAGGATGAATCAGCACGTGCAGTTGTACGGCCCATGCTGCATTATTCTCTGCTTTGTTTCTTTTGCATGGCAGGCAAGCACGAGGTACAGGTGTTGGTTTGTTTCTCTGTTTAATCTTTTCAAGTGCCGACCGATCGCTCTATTTCTCCTTGTCCCGCAGACAAGAGCAAGGGTAAAGGAAAATCATGCAATGAGATATCTTTGCCTTCTACTCTCATGATATAAGATACTTTTGCTTTTGAAGAAGCAATTTTCCACAGGTTTATTCTTGAACTGGGTTGGAGGGTTTTCTTCTGCTAGACTTGCTTCAAAAGTCTGTGCTTACCCATTTATCTGGAGTTGAAGTTTATTCAAGGGTGGTGAACACTTGATCTTGAATCGGACTTGTGATTCCTTTAAGGGTCATTGGTGGCTTGATCTTGAAGAAAATACGACCATGAGTGGCTCTACATGGCAAGTGATCTTCGCGAGCCGACTCAAGAATTTGAGTGTCAAAACAAGTCCATCAAATCCAGAGTACGTCAGATCTTGATGATATGAAATACTTTTGCTTTTGAAGAAGTAGTGGACGGCCCGACATATGTTTCATCGTGCTTATCTCTACATACTTCAATGTATCATTTTCCCTTGCCTTATCTGTTCCCCTTACAGAAGCAGCATCTTATCTGGAAGTACATCAGCCATTTGAAGATGACTACTTGAGAGCAATGCTAAGTAAGCAATCAGGGAAGGTTTCCAGGCAGTCAGTTCCAGATCGGAAGTTTGATCTCAAGTTCTGACTTATTGCTCTCTTTCTCCTTTCCCTGCTAGTGAGAACAAGGACAAGGACAAGGACAGAGAGAAAGCATGATATGAGATACTTTTTCTTAGACAATGACAGAGAGAAAACATGATATGAGATACTTTTTCTTTCGACCCTGATGATATGGGATACTCTTGCTTTGGTGTGGCTTGTTTTGCAGAGGTATTCCAAGGGATGAGGAATACTGGGTATTTCGAGAGGCTTTGTTGGAAATGCACTCTTGAAGATAGGGAAGAGCTTGGCATTTTTGCAAGTCTGTCTTACTGTAGAGGATGAGAGTCGACCTATATAGGGATTTTCCAATAGCCGGTAATGATACTGTTCGTTTACTCTTGTCAGCGACAGTGGGTAATTTTGATTGGAACAGTAAGATTCACACGTTTTTAGACCCGTCCGTGACTTCTGCAAAGCTGAGACAACAAGTGAAGGGTGGCGACAAACCTCGGTCTTTGAATGAGCAGCTTTTGAAATTTGGAGGATAGTGCTGAGCCTCTTTGATTTGAAATTTGGCTTTTAAAAAAGTGGTGCCTCTTCGATTTCTGAACGAGCAACTCTTCAATTTTTGAGCAGGCAGCCTCGTTGCTTCTTCTTTTTATAGAAGCATCGATTGTTTCCCAAAGCACACTTGAAAATTGCTACTTGCAGAAGTTTCCCTCTTGTACATTTGAGATCTTGATTTGTCCGACCTTTTCTTTTCTTCAAAACCTTCAGAAAATGTCTTGCCCATCTAACCGTCGTCTTGACTTGAATGCCAGGGAAGAAGCTGTGATTTCTTCTCTGGACAACGTATGGCACCATCCTTTTTACCCCAAACAGTCCTCTTACATTGGGGATTCGGTGATGAAGAATGATATAACAGCCACAGTGGTGGCTAGAAATCTTCTCACCCCCAGAGACAACATGGTGTTTTCTAAGCGGTCCGATGAGCTGGTTGTCCAGGACTCCTTGGCCTTTAGCGTCCAGTGCGCGGGCTTTGTGTCAAACATGGGCCAACGCCTTATTGCTCGAACTCGTCAAGTTGAGTCGCTGATGGCGGAGGTGGCGAGTCTTAAGCAGGAGGTCAGAGAGCTTAAGCATGAAAATCGAGAATTGCACATGCTTGCCAACAGTTACTCAATGAGCATGAAGAAGAAACTGGACCAGCTGCAGGAATTCGATAGCCGGATTCAAAGTGATCATCAGATGTTTATGGCTTTGTTCCAGAGGCATCTTTTGCCGTCGTCGTTTAGAGCTTCACCAAGTGTTGAGGCTCCAGATAATCAAACTCCAGCACCTCGTCTTTCTGTGGCTCCGCCGAGTACTGAGGCTTCTCGTGATCGTCCTTGAATAGTCCCTGCTTGTTTACACATTTCTTATACCCCTTTTTTTTTTTGACATGTGTAATGTAATTTATGTAAAATTTCAGAGAAATAAATAAAAATGAACTTCATTTTACTAAAATATCTTTTTATTTTGTTAGGTAACCATCACTTTCTTTTATATAAATATATATAAAATTTAAGGGCGGCGCCTACTCCACCTTCTTCTTTTTCTTTTTTTTAGATATATACATATTTTAGATATATATATATATATATATATATATATATATATATATATATATATATATTTTGGGTGCCAGACGCACCTCCTTCCTTTTCACATGGTGCGGATGCATCATTTCAAAAAAAAAATTCTGCTTTCGGTGCTGGATGCACCACTCAAATTTTTTTTTCTTTTGCTTGCTTTCCGCACATGGTGCCCATACACCTCCATTATCCTTTGCCCATTTTTTCACGTGGTGCCAGCACCAAAATTCCATCATCTCCCTTTTTTATTATATTTTTTCTGTATAAATTTGGACAATGCGTAAAGGAATTTGCAGGAAGGACGAAGACGACGGAGAGTTAAAGGAGTCGACGGAGATGGCGCTTGAGGCAGAGCAGAGCGTCGAGCTTCACGACCAGCTAGTCGTTTGACGGCGATCGTTGAAGTCCTTTGCTGCTACTTGCAGTTGCTGTGACAATGGCTGCCCTTTGCTGGCTGCTGTGGAGTGAAGATGGGCAGAGATTGAGCGGATAGGAGCTTGAAGTGGATGAGGGCACGACGGAGGAGGTCTGCTGCGAAGAGGAAGTCTATGATGAAGGTGATGACATGGAGCTTGAGGGACAAAAGTGCAGTTTGCTGCTTGTCGAGGTTGAAGCGCTGGTGGAGTTGATGATCTGCCCTGGTGCTTGACGAGTACATCTGTGCATGGGACGAAAGGCGACCACTTGCTTCGGGAGAGATGGAGATGGAGCTTGAGGTTGATGCTGTGGGGGAAGAAAGAGGCCGAGAATGGTGCTGTGTTTGTCACTGATCTGCTTTCCCTGTCCTGTACTCGCACCGCCGCAAATTTCGCAAGCTCAAGAGCTGGAGGCGCTTTCCCGTGTTGTAGGTTGATTCATCATCATCAAACATCATCTTCACTACCTCGGAGCGTCCTAATAAGACAACGCGGATGAGGGGAATGATGCAATCCAAGTCCCACGACACAACAGCACGGCAGAGAGAGGGATGCAAAACGTCGGCTAATCACATTCAAAGGCGGCAGCAGAGCAACAGAAGCACACCAACCTTCGAACCCAAGCCTAAGACATAAGCCCTCGAACACTTTCAGAGTTGAGGATCTCAACTATCGAAGATATAACGGCGATTGAAGGCAGAGATGACGCCTTGACGTCAGATCTAGCTAGCGCATCGATCTAGTGATTGTAAGGACCCCATGATGGCGTCGATCAGTTCGTTGGTACAGAACGAGAGCAAGCAGTGGTCAATCCAAATTGAACGCCGAAGAGGGAGATGCCGTCGCCGTCCGATTTTCCGCGCCAGCCGATGTGGGGTTGGAGACGATAAGCGAGGAGGAGAGGGTCAGTGGCGTTGGATGAGAGAGGAACTGGATCAGGTGCTGCCAGGCAGATATGAGGGTCGTTTAGAAGGAGCAACGGACGACGGGGTGCTTCGATGAACCACTGGCACTCAGACCTGGTCTCACCAGAGCTGCAGTCTGAGAAAGAAGGCCTTGAGATCGGCAACTGGGCCTCTGCTTTGTTCTCCAAGCTTTCTTCCCTATCAGCACCGAAACTGTTCTCCCCAAATGCTATTTTGCGAAAGATTGTCATTTGAAGGCCAGTCGACCGGAGCGGCGGATTACAACGGGAGAGACGGAGATCCGCTGGTGTTTAGCTTTATGTCCAAGCACTTGTTCGTCAATACCAAATCTTGAAGCTTTTTGTGTATGGACAAAATTTTGAAATCCTTCTTTTCGGAATCGGACTCCAATTTCTTAATCGAAATATCGTACGTTTTCATCAGGGCCTGCTGTTCCTGAATCTCCGAGGGCATCATAGTGACTTGCTGTGAAAGATTGAACTCTTTCCTTTTTTCTTATTTTTAACAAGCTGTGTTTGTTGGCTATCAGCATCATTTCTGCATTGGTTTTACTGGTGGGCCAGCTGCTGCTGTAAGAGTTGTGAGTTTTGTTGTCCAGTTAGCACCTGAAATGAATTCTTACTAGAAGAATTGACGGCTTGGGCCTGGCCTAATTGAGGACATGGGCCGCTTCTAAGGACATTTACATATATATTTCCCTTTTTTTTCTCTTTTTTTTAATACATAATAACATATGTATTTTTTTCTTCTTTTTTTTGGAAATACATAAAACATATGTAAATTTTTTTCTTCTTTTTTTTTTTGGCAAATACATAAAACGTATGTATTCATCATTTTTTTTTCTTTTGTGATAAAATTGACTTTCTTTAATAAAACATTTATTTTTTATTTTGATGTGACTGAACTCGAAATCAAATATTCGAGCTGCCTACGTACCATTCCAACGAAAGAGATCAAGTCAAAACGTAGTTTAAATACATACATATTCTTTTTGGTATTTTCTTTTGGTGCCGTTTGCAGTTTTAACTCGTGCATGCAAGGAGTGTTGATGTTGCCTTTTATGCTCATGCAAGCCGGGAGCGTTGATGTTGCCTTTTATGCTCGTGCGGACCAAGAGCGTTGATGTTTCCTTTTATTCTCATGCAAGCCAGGAGCCTTGTGTTGCCTTTTATGCTCATGCAGACCAGGAGCCTTGATGTTGCCTTTTATGCTTGTGCAAACCAGGAACCTTGGTGTGTTGCCTTTTATGCTCGTGCAGACCAGGAGCGTTGATGTTGCCTTTTATGCCCGTGCAGACCAGGAGTGTTGTGCCATGTAGTTTGGCCTCGTGTTGGAGAGGAGCCTTCATTCATACAGTTTAGGCTCGTGCGAATGAGGAACATCCGTTCATGCAGTTTAGGCTCATGCGAACAATGAGCATTGGGTTTTGCAGTTTCAGCTCATGCATACGAGGAGCATCCATTCATGCAGTTTAGGCTCGTGTGAACAAGGAGCAACTTTGCCCCCTTTCTGGTTGGCGATCTTGTGGATGCAACGTAGGCCTCATGTGCAATTTCTTTGGAGCGACATGAGTCCATCCTTCAACTTTACTTGACTTGGAGCATGCCCTCAGCGGTCAAGGTGAAGACTTTGAATCCAAATAGCCAGAAGTGTGCTTTGATTTCTCTTGAACGGAGAAAGAGATGAGAGGTAGAGATTGTCCCACTGGGTGTGCCAAATTTGTGAAAACGAAAAATTCCCGAAGGAGAGACAACGGGGATAGAACGCGTCTACAAGGGCTTTTGGGCTTGATCTTAAAGGTGGATGAACGTTGAACGGCGAGCAATCTTCAAGGGCTTTTGGGCTTGATCTTGAAGATGAATGAACAACGAACGACGAACGATGACGATCTTCAAGGGCTTTTGGGCTTGATCTTGAAGAACAGTTGTGTTGATCCAAGGGCCGTCGGGGCTTGATCTTGGAAAAACGATAAGCCAAGAACGAAGAACAAAGAAAGCCTCCTCGATTCTTTGGAAACCTAGATGCTTGAGAGCTTCGGAACTTCAAAGCTTCAAGGACCAATTCTCTTCCAATTTGGGAGTAGAGAAATGTATTTGTGAATTGGTGAAAAATTAGTGGAATGGCTTCCTATTTATAGAATTCCAAAACTTGATTTTTGGACTTATATAATCAGATGAAATAAATTATTTCTGCCAGGTGTTGACACGTGTCATATTTGACGGCTTTTCTGACTCATTTCAATTTCCGTCAAATCACACGCTACGTGTAAAATTTATGTAATACATGAGCGTTGAAACTTTGACCATCGGTCAACATTTTATCTACCAAAATTTCGATGTCTACAGCAGTGTCAAAGCATACTTAAAACCAAATTAACTAGAGTACACAGTCCCAAAAGGAACCCATATTACAATGCATGCAGTGTCACAGCATATTTAATATTGCAGTAGAAAAAGAGAATATTCTCATCCTAGGTATGATGGATGTTATACAACTAATAGGAGGTAAAATTCCTTTATTATTACATGCGAATATCAGAACCACCAATGATTTCTCGTCGCCACTGAATCCAACTAGTACGTCTTTGAGGGGGGCAAAACTGAAAGTGTGAGTGAGTAAAAATAAGGGTTTCTAAAACCTTTGCTTAAGTCATATAGTTTCCAAAATCATACTACAAGTATGAAAACCATAGTAATAGTATAAAAACTATTATGTTAACGATGCGATAAATCACAAATATCTAAACTGTTGTAACGTCATATGCTCGTCAATGATATGCAAACACACAAGTTCACACATAAAGTAGTACATGGAATAAGATAGGTATAATAAATCTACCTCAAGTACTACATATATGTGAAGCTAGCGTTAAGCGTGTCACATACAAGTTGTAGATGCAAAAACAACTAGTACAGGCTAGCACCTACAATGGACTTAAGGTGAGCATAACGTTGTGATGTGAACATACACATAAAGCTGGTCCTGACTCGGACGAGTACTAGACACTAGTGTTGATCGGACCATATTTATACATATTTTTATATCAAATTCTCTCGTCTTTTCTTAGTTAGTTCGTTTTATTTTGAGCTATTTACGTTATTTTTATGTTTTATAAGTTTTTCAAGAAAAGAAAATAAAAATAGAATAAGTGAAGTGTTAAGTATTAATTTCATCTAAACTATCTTGTCTGTTAAATTAATACTTATCATTTAGAAAATAATATATATATATTTATATTTATTTATATATTTATATTTATTTATATATTTATATTTATTTATATATTTATATTTATATATTAATATAATTTAATATTGTGTGTGATTTCAAGCTGGCATGCAGCTTGATGAAGTGGGGATTAAAGAAAACAGAAAGGAAGGCAGCGTGCAAATCATAGAGATTAAACAAAGAATGAGAATGGAGCCTGGCATTAAAGAAAAGAGGAATAAAAAGAGAGAAGCCTCGGAGGATCGCTGTCTGGGGAGCCTCGGGAACGAAATAAGGCAGAGGAGAGCTGCCTTTCTTGGCAGCTATGAGGCAGTTCACCGAGGGGGGAATAACCTGCCAAAAGGCAGCAGAGAGGGGAGCTGCCCTTAAGGCAGCGAGAAGAAGTTTGGAAGGAGGCGCTGCCTCGGGGCAGTGAAGAAACAAAACTGGGCAGCTTGCTAGCGTTGGAAAAGTCAGCGCCTGAGGGGGCTGCGAGACTGGAACGTAGCCAGAGAGGAGTGAAGGCATACACGGGGAGAAAACTGAAGCCTAAGTGGTGCGGCCTCGGGAGAAGTTTCACGGGGAGTTGCCTTCGGCAGCTGAAAAAGAAAATAAAAAAAAATATAAAATAAGGCAGCTGTGCGAGCTGCCAAAGGAGGCCAAGACTTTTGGGCAGCTGAGGAATCAGAAACAGAAGCAAACTCTCGGGGAGACAGACGGCATTTTAACAGAAGCTGCGGTGGAGGGCGCATTGGAGAGAGAAGCTGGGCACGGAATTAGGCAGTTGGCAGCAGCACAGAGGCTTGGCAAGGATCAAAGCCGACGGGACAGAAATCAAGGCTGCACAGAAAAATCTCCGTTTCGGTTTAATCCTCCAAACTTATATTTTTAATTTCTGTTTTTAATTTATAAATAATGTGTATATAAATTTTATATTGGCTAGAGGTTAATTCAAAGCCATGATTATATTTGTAATTTGAATTGGTAATTTCAGTTGTGATTTAATTTGCTTAACTGCTTGATTAATAACTTATTTGTGTTTGTCGATTAAGAATGCATACTTAATTTACATGCATGAATTTGATGCTAGAATATAAGTGAATTTCACCTAATCGTTATGAACTTATATTCATGAGTAGTGAAGGTTGCTAGTCACAATCGCGTTAAGTAAATTCCTGGCAAACGTATCATGCTGTTCATAGTTACGAATGCCTTGTCAACACTTATGATTTTCTTAGAACTTAATGATTCTCGCTTGTATCTCTATTATGCAATTCATGTAGGGAACTTGTGGGGAATGTTTTGGGTTGTCGTATGCAATCATCCAATCCATTAACTTAAGGAAAATCTGAGAATTAATCTATGCAATTCATGGTTAATTTGGGGCGTTGAGAATTCATAATTTATTGAAAGAACAACTGAAAATCAATTTAGGTTGCATATGTGTCATGTGTGGAGAAAAACCCTCTAGCCAATCTGTCGTCTATCCATTCACTTTTTATTTTATGTTTTTGTCATTTTATAATTTATTTAAGTTTAATTTACGTTCCATCAAAACCAAACCCCCCCCATTATTAAAATATTATTATTTAGTTAGTTTTTATTATTTTTAATCTTTTATTTCAATTTCCGTCCATTTTAAATTCCTAGTGTTTAATTTGATTGTTTTTATTATTTTGAGTCATTTTTAGTGTGTTTCGAGTTTTTAGCTTAGTTTGTATTTTCTAGAGTCTTGAGTTGTTTTGAGTCTTTTGATTTATTTTAGTTTATTTGTTAGTTTTATTTTGAGTTATTTTAGTTAAGTGTTTTAAACTTTGTTTTTACGTTTTTAAATTATTTTAGAGGTTTTAGCAATCCCTCCTAATCCCCGGCCTAGAACGATACCCTACTTATACCTATACTACAACTGTCAAAAAGAGAGTTAAATTTGTGCGGTTATAAAATCCCGTCAAATTTTTGGCGCCGTTGCCGGGGATTAGTAACTTTGCTAATCCCTTTATTTTTGTTTGTGTTTATTTTTATATTTGTGTTTGTGTGTTTTACTTTTGGTATTTGATTTATTTTTGTTTCTTTGATTTTTAGGTATTATTGGAGCAAGACATGGATAGTATTCAAGCTCAATTGGCGCAGCTCACTGCTCAATTGACTAATAATGCCGAAAGGACCACAATGCCAAGTGTCCCTACACTTGATGTGCCCTATGGGCAAGGATATCAAACTCAGCAATATCCTCAATTTTCTGCATATGAAGATGATTGGGGATATCAAAGCCACAGCCAATCAAGGGGCAACATGTTTTCCAACGCTTGCAATTCGGATTGGAGGGATTATTCAAATCAAATGTGGGATGAACCTCAACAAGTTCAACAAAGTGGATATTGGCAGCAAGATGAAGCGTTCTATTCAAGACCTATGCAGCCACCACAACATCCCCCACAACAATTCCAATCGAATTCAAGTATGCCCGTGGATTATAATCAAATTCTTAACGAATTAAACTCTTTGGTGCAGGGGTCACAAAATCAAGCTGAAGAGACTTACCAAGGAGAATATTGGCAGCCGTATGATGAGTTCTATACATCACCACCACAGCCTCCGCAACAATTTGCCCAATTCGATTCAGGTACATCTCTGGATAATGATACATTTAATAAGTTACTTTCCTCTTTGAATCAGGGAGTGGAAAATCGAATCCAGGAGATGCAAGACCGGACCAACAGAGTGGACGAATTGGATATACATGTTGGGCAGATTATGGAATTCATGGCACAGATTAAAGATCAAAGTGAACTTTCCAACTCCACATTTGCAAATTCAAAGGGAGAAGTGGAAATCGATGAAGCCATAAGTGATGTGGAGGATGAAGCTGTTCCAGAACCATCCAGTCACAGCCCGAACTTGGATGAATTGCCGCTGCAAGAAGAAGAGGAGGAGGACGACTTGGGCAGTTTAGACGAATTCTTGTCTCAAACCCCTCAAGTCCCTATGTCGTCCAACTTAGGTGAGGAAGTTCTACGTTCAATTCATTCTAACCCTATTCCACCGAATGTCCTTTTTCCTTGTAGAATTTTAATTCCAAATATCGAAGAGAGTGAAAAAGACATTGTGGAAGCTCTTCCAGAAGTCCAAAGTGATATCTCAATTCTTGGTGCACCAAAACAAGTTCCTGAACCTTGCACGCCAAGAAAAGAGATTCAAGAGAATGAAGTGGCTGAAGCATATCAAAAATACATCCAAGAGGTTGTGCATGACGCAACAAAGGCCCAAGAAATTGAGTTTGATGACACGGGACAGGCCACAACCATCATCATCAATCTGGCCCAGTTCAAAATCCCGGAAATATCCAAAAATGTGGTCTTTGTAATTGAGTTTGTTTCGGAGAAAGACAGTAAGCCATTTTCTCCAATTTTAATTTTTATTTTATTTTATACTAACATATTTCTAATTTTAATGATTCAGGCACCCACCCTAGAATTCAGACCATTGCCGAATCACTTCAAGTATCACCTCCCATTAAAAGATAAATTCCATGCTTTGGAGCCGAGGGGAGGTTAATGGAAAGAATCGTCCGGCTAAAGACGTTAAAGCAAGCGCTTCTTGGGAGGCAACCCAAGCAACCAGATTTGCATTTCTTAACCTTCTTCTTTATTGCTTTTACTTTCATTTTGTTTCGCTTAGTTAGTTGTGTTATTTGGTTGATTTTTATTTAGTTTGAGTTTAAATAAATTTAGGGCTTTGTTTATTTTAAGTGCGAGTAAATAAAGTCTTTTTGCATTAATTTACTTATTTTACATTACATATTTTACCTTGCTTAAAATAAACCTAAAAAAAAAAAAAAAAAAAAAAAAAAAAAAATTATATATATATATATTTAAATAAACATTAAAAGCATAAAAAAAAAATATTACAATAATACGAAAAACTAATAGCAATCATTGGTTTTGGTTAGGTGGCGCCTCAGAGGTTGACGGAGCTCCGGGAAGACGAAGAGCCAGAGTTGGAATCTCCGGAGCCGGAACGCTTGGTGTTGCTCCAGAGGACGAAGGCAACATAAACCGCGGGAGTAACGCCATGAACCGCTCATGATCACTCTGGATTCGACCGTCCGACTCCTGCAGCTGGTCCAGCTTCCTCTTCATACTGGTCGAGTAGCTAGTTGCGAGCATGTGCAACTCCTTGTTCTCGTGCCTGAGTCCTCTGACTTCTTGCCGAAGACTGACCACCTCCGCCATTAGCGACTCCACCTGACGAGATCTTGCAAGCAGGCGCTGACCCATGTTTGAAACTGAGCCTGCACACTGGACACTGAGAGCCAGTGAGTCCTGAACAGCCAGCTCGTCTGACCGCATAGACAGCAACCTAGTGTCTCTGGGAGTAAGAAGGTTTCTTGCAACCACCGTTGCGGTTATATCGTTCCTCATCATTGTGTCCCCGACTGTAAGAGGACCATTGGGGGATATGAATGATGGATTCCAAATGTTGTTCGGAGAAGACGAGTCATCGTCTTCCCCGACATTCAAGTTTAGGCGACGGTCGGAAGGGCAAGACATTTTTAGAGGCGGTTGAGGAAGAAAAGAGTTCGGAAAAATTAAGATTGCTGAAGCGGAAGAAGAGATCGGAAAGATTAAAAATGCAGAAGTGCAGGATGAGAGCGGAAGGAGTAAGATTAAGAACTGCAGAAGAGAGTGTTTACAGAGGAGAGTGTTTGAGGAAGGGAGTTCAAGTGTGAGGTGGAGCAGAATTTGCGCCTCTATAAAAAGAAGCAAATCAAAGAGAGGCGCCCGCTCCTCGGAGGTTGAAGACGCGTCCTCACGCAATTCGGAAAAGCTGGACGCTCCTTTCTCAAAAGAGCCGTTTCCTTTCTCAAAAGCTGGGCTTGACTCAGCAATCACGTGGCATCACGAGGGCTCAGTTTTTCCAGTTTGTCGTCACTCATGACGTGCAACGTGGAACGTTGCGAAAACCACGAGCCGCACCCGGTTTTGAACCCCGGTTTTCAAAAGATCATCATTCCAATTTGTCGTCACTCGTCGTATGCGCAGTCAGCTTCGCGGAAATTACGGACGCGTTGTCAGAAAGCGCGTAACGGGCACTGTTCATCCATCCACCGGCTGCCGACAAATAGTGAGGGAACAGTTCCGGTTGTGAAGGAAAATTTCTATAAAGTCGACCTTCGCCTTCCACATCAAAGGCACACCTTCACACCCTCTCAACCTCTCAACCTCTCAACCTCTCAACCTCTCAACCTCTCTTCATCTCCGATAATGTCTTCCCAAAGAAAGCTTTCGAGTTATTCAGTGTTCTTCATCCCTTGGATCACCCCAGAAAACAAACCTTCCAGAGCAAAAGTATTTCATATTAAAAAGGTTAAAAGCAAAAGTATCTCATATTATGCTTTCTCCTCTCCTTCATCTGAGGAACGTGGAGAAAGTGAGATCCTGATTGCTTACCTAGTCTTGCTCTCGAGTACTCATCTCAGACCCCTCCCAGCCCACTTCAAAAATAAACCTGTGTTGAGGTACTTCTTCAAAAACAAAAGTACCTCACAGACGAAGTAGGAGGAGTCTGAGGTGCACCCAAGAGCAGATGAGTCTGGGTTGATCCAAGAGTTCAAGAAGATGCCACACCTGCGTGGAGACCGGACTACTTGAAGCATGTGGAGACAACGTGCTGATTCATCCTCAACTAAGCCTGAGGAGCACTTGCCAGAAGGAGGCCCATCCAGTTCAAGATGAAAGCTGTGGAAAATCAACAGTCATGACCAATGACCACCTATTAGTTCTTTTCGTTATCTTTTATTTTCATTTTCAATTTTCGTTTGCATTTTCTATATTTGTTTGCGTGCTTAACTGATTTATTTCTTTTCTTTGCAGGAACGTTTGAATATTTTCACCCTTGAAGTTGATTGCAAAATTTACGCTTGGGGGTCATCGCTTGGTTTTCTGCAAATTAGAGAAGTTTTCAGTCCTTTACTTTATTTTGTTTCGTATTATTTATTTATTTATTTTTATTTGCTTATTATTGTTTTCTGACATTGGGGACAATGTCTAGTTTAAGTGTGGGGGTATCAAGATAAAAAAAAATGACCAAATTGAAAATTTTTGTACCTTCGACTTTGAACTGGTTTCATTTGTTTCCATGCTGTAGCTTTTTGTTTTCTTAGTGTTTTATGCTGTTTTGGTGTGTTTTATTGTGTTTTGAGGAAATCTTATGAAAATGACATAAAAATTTGAAAAATATTTTGAAAAACCCAAAAAGAATTTTTTTTTAGTTGTTTTTGTGTGTTTGTGTCTTAGGTACCTTCCAACACAATGATGAGGATTTGGTTTTTAATTGCATGACTGTTAAAGAAAATTATAAACATGGATGGAAGTTTGATATGCTCTTGGTTTATGCTTAGTTGTAGTTGTTGTTTATGAATTTAAATTTGATCACAAAAGGATAAAATTAGTTTTTGTAACATGCTTGAAGGAAGGAACTCAAACTAATGCTACATCCCTGTGAGACTTGAGCTTATACCTTGTTTGGAGAGTTATTAATCTTGATGTTTTTGTTTTCTAAAGTCGTTGCATGATCTCATTATTCTTTGCTTGGTTGCTACTTAGAAGGCGTTTTATCATCTTAGTTCCAAATACTAGAACTCATATCCGTTTCATTCAAAGCATGACATTGAATTGCATAACACATATCAAGATGAAGTTGTTTAGTAAACCACCTTAACCAAAAAGCCTTACCCTCCATCTTTCTTATGTTTTGTAGGCTTAACCCATCTCGAGCCTTGTTTAGCCTATTTTTGTTGTTAACCTCATTAAACCGCACCAAACCTACTGTAGGACTGTCTGCACCCTTGTTCTTAAAGAATAGTGAGCATGACTTAAAAAGAATTCATTTTATTTACACTATGCAGAAAAACAAGTGTGGGGGAAGGATTGGTTGTTTCGAGCTCAAGTGTACGTTTTGTTCTTTAAAAAAAAAAAAAAAAAAAAAAAAAAAAAGAGAAAAACGCGTGAAAAGAAAAGAAAGAAGAAAAAGAGTTTGAAATTTGGCCATAAAATATGTGAATCCTCCCCTCGGGTTTAGAGTTGAATTTTCATTCAAAAGTGAATTCTATGCGTTAACCTTATTACTTTGCTTACTATTTCTTTAAGAACATTTGTTTTTCCATAGCCTTCCCTTGTTAAGCCTATATCCTTAGCCCCGTTACAACCCTTTGACTTCTATCTTGGTTGTTGTGTGTTCAATATGTGGAGTTTGGGATTGATATGAGCATATAGTGTCCCTGGTTCTCGCATCTAAGTAGTAGCATTCCGTTCATGAGATCATATTCATATGCACATTAATAACTCCAGAAAATGTTTTCTTTGCTATAACATATGTGAGTGATCGTTTCCTTGCTTACATCATTCTTCTCACATATACCTAGTGTAGGGAGTGTAGTCAGAAAATCTGAGCGAAAAATTGAGTGCATATCTAGTAAGGAATAGAGTAAATTCTCTAAGGCATGTTACTACATTCAAAATGTTGATTTAATTGATTAAATGCGAACTAATAAATGGTGACTATGATTAAGTATGTGCTTAAGCGTATGGATTGCCAAAATCTGTGTAAGTGATGATTTTTAATTTGTCATGTCCATTGGAAATCCTGAGATAAATGTTGGAAGGTTTAGATTGATTTTTGTTTTTGTTTCTTTGTTTTGCTCGAGGACTAGCAAAAGCTAAGTGTGGGGGTATTTGATCGGACCATATTTATACATATTTTTATATCAAATTCTCTCGTCTTTTCTTAGTTAGTTCGTTTTATTTTGAGCTATTTACGTTATTTTTATGTTTTATAAGTTTTTCAAGAAAAGAAAATAAAAATAGAATAAGTGAAGTGTTAAGTATTAATTTCATCTAAACTATCTTGTCTGTTAAATTAATACTTATCATTTAGAAAATAATATATATATATTTATATTTATTTATATATTTATATTTATTTATATATTTATATTTATTTATATATTTATATTTATATATTAATATAATTTAATATTGTGTGTGATTTCAAGCTGGCATGCAGCTTGATGAAGTGGGGATTAAAGAAAACAGAAAGGAAGGCAGCGTGCAAATCATAGAGATTAAACAAAGAATGAGAATGGAGCCTGGCATTAAAGAAAAGAGGAATAAAAAGAGAGAAGCCTCGGAGGATCGCTGTCTGGGGAGCCTCGGGAACGAAATAAGGCAGAGGAGAGCTGCCTTTCTTGGCAGCTATGAGGCAGTTCACCGAGGGGGGAATAACCTGCCAAAAGGCAGCAGAGAGGGGAGCTGCCCTTAAGGCAGCGAGAAGAAGTTTGGAAGGAGGCGCTGCCTCGGGGCAGTGAAGAAACAAAACTGGGCAGCTTGCTAGCGTTGGAAAAGTCAGCGCCTGAGGGGGCTGCGAGACTGGAACGTAGCCAGAGAGGAGTGAAGGCATACACGGGGAGAAAACTGAAGCCTAAGTGGTGCGGCCTCGGGAGAAGTTTCACGGGGAGCTGCCTTCGGCAGCTGAAAAAGAAAATAAAAAAAAAATATAAAATAAGGCAGCTGTGCGAGCTGCCAAAGGAGGCCAAGACTTTTGGGCAGCTGAGGAATCAGAAACAGAAGCAAACTCTCGGGGAGACAGACGGCATTTTAACAGAAGCTGCGGTGGAGGGCGCATTGGAGAGAGAAGCTGGGCACGGAATTAGGCAGTTGGCAGCAGCACAGAGGCTTGGCAAGGATCAAAGCCGACGGGACAGAAATCAAGGCTGCACAGAAAAATCTCCGTTTCGGTTTAATCCTCCAAACTTATATTTTTAATTTCTGTTTTTAATTTATAAATAATGTGTATATAAATTTTATATTGGCTAGAGGTTAATTCAAAGCCATGATTATATTTGTAATTTGAATTGGTAATTTCAGTTGTGATTTCGGAGTTGTGATTTAATTTGCTTAACTGCTTGATTAATAACTTATTTGTGTTTGTCGATTAAGAATGCATACTTAATTTACATGCATGAATTTGATGCTAGAATATAAGTGAATTTCACCTAATCGTTATGAACTTATATTCATGAGTAGTGAAGGTTGCTAGTCACAATCGCGTTAAGTAAATTCCTGGCAAACGTATCATGCTGTTCATAGTTACGAATGCCTTGTCAACACTTATGATTTTCTTAGAACTTAATGATTCTCGCTTGTATCTCTATTATGCAATTCATGTAGGGAACTTGTGGGGAATGTTTTGGGTTGTCGTATGCAATCATCCAATCCATTAACTTAAGGAAAATCTGAGAATTAATCTATGCAATTCATGGTTAATTTGGGGCGTTGAGAATTCATAATTTATTGAAAGAACAACTGAAAATCAATTTAGGTTGCATATGTGTCATGTGTGGAGAAAAACCCTCTAGCCAATCTGTCGTCTATCCATTCACTTTTTATTTTATGTTTTTGTCATTTTATAATTTATTTAAGTTTAATTTACGTTCCATCAAAACCAAACCCCCCCCATTATTAAAATATTATTATTTAGTTAGTTTTTATTATTTTTAATCTTTTATTTCAATTTCCGTCCATTTTAAATTCCTAGTGTTTAATTTGATTGTTTTTATTATTTTGAGTCATTTTTAGTGTGTTTCGAGTTTTTAGCTTAGTTTGTATTTTCTAGAGTCTTGAGTTGTTTTGAGTCTTTTGATTTATTTTAGTTTATTTGTTAGTTTTATTTTGAGTTATTTTAGTTAAGTGTTTTAAACTTTGTTTTTACGTTTTTAAATTATTTTAGAGGTTTTAGCAATCCCTCCTAATCCCCGGCCTAGAACGATACCCTACTTATACCTATACTACAACTGTCAAAAAGAGGGTTAAATTTGTGCGGTTATAAAATCCCGTCAAGTGTAAGCATGCATGATGAGCAAATAAAATAAGTATAATCATGCCATAATAATTTCATAAATCTCAAATTGACCTCAACAGGTAACATTTCTAAGTAATAACATGACATGATGTAAAACATTCATAAAACTGTTATGGAAATTATATAAATATAATATAAGTGTTGGAATCAAACTCACACACCGACGCGAGCGAAAGAGATTCACAAATTCCACTACCTATAAAATAGTAAACAAACCGTAAGCACCTTAGGATCGGTAGGGTGGCAGTCATATGTGATAGGAGCATATTTATGCGCCTTAGTTTAGCTTGTTCTTGTGCATTTATAGTGTTTTTCCTTAGTAAAGTAGTCTTTTAAGTTAGTTTTATGTGTTTTCAGGTTTTAAGGGCAAAGTGTGCAAAAGGAAGCATTTTGGAGCAAATTAGAGCTTGGAATGAAGGTCATATGCTTGGAGCCATGAGGATGGACGAAATTGAAGACTTGAAGATGATGATTCCTACTTGAGCAAGGTTTCCTAGTTGAAGTAGGAAAGTCCCTAATGGAAGATGGAATCCTAGTTGAAATAGGATTCCTAGTTAAAATGGGTTTCCTAGTTGAATTAGGATTCCTAGTGGAAATAGGTTTCCTAGTTGAATTGGGATTCCTAGAAGATTGAAGTTTTCCTACTCAAACAAGGTTTCCTACTTGAAGTAGGAAAGTTAAACCCCAAATGACCTCAAGTTGCAGCAACAAAGAAGTTTTCCAAGTCCAAGAAGGAAAAGAATTCCAAGATGAAGAAGGATTAGTTTTCCTAATCCTAATGCATAGAGATTTCAGCTATAAAAGGGATTTCTTTTCCTATTTGGAGCTTAAAACCTGATTTCTAGAAGCCTTATCCCTTCCTACAAAGGTGCCACACCTTATCCCTTGTTTTTCTAGGAATCAGCCACAAAACAACCTTTCTAGAAGGCCTTATCCCTTGTCCTACAAAAGTGACGCCCCAAACCTTTCTAGAACTTCTAGAAACCTGATTATTCCTTCCACCCTAGGTTTCTAAAAGCCTTAGCCTTTTCCTTCAAGGATTGTGTGTTATTATCCTATATAAATTAGGCCTTTAAATCCTTTTCCTTTGCTACATAGGGGCTGCGAATTTCAGCCTATAAATACACCCCTTGGCCGCACCATTTATTCATTCATTCACTCCACAAAATCAGAAATTCGCCAAGCACCATTCTCCCTAGTTCTAAGTCCTTGCCGCAGCCACCACCATACCTAAACACTACTACATCCCTCCACAACCATTCATCCATACACCTAAACCCTTAGAACCTGTTCTAGACCCTTTGCCGCACCAAGGAGGAGGAGAAGGAGGCTTGGAAGTTCATGCAATTCAAGTTCGCGTCGCTGGAATTTCTAGGTGTTTCTTTTCCTTTGATTTCAATGTTTAAATTTAATTCTCTTTGTTTTGTGCGTATGAGGAACTAAACCCCCCCTTGGCTAGGGGGGGATTCGAAATACATGTTTATGCTTGCGATATGATTTGATTACTTCTAATTGCGTTTCATAAGTTGTGAATTCAATTTACTTATCCGTTCGTATAAAAACTGATTTGTGTATGTTGATTGAGGGTCGACACTTAGTTTGCATGCATGAATTTGATGCTAGGATATAAGGGAGTTTCACTTAATCGTTACAAACTTATATTTACAAGTAGTAAAGGTTGATGATCTCAATCGAGTTAAGTAAATTCTTGGCATAAGTTTCATGCAATCATAGTAACAAGTGCTTCGTCAATGCTTATGGTTTTCATAGAACTTAATGATTCTTGCTTGTATCTCTATTATGCAATCATGTAGGGGACTTGTGGGGAATGCTTTGGGTTGTCGTATGCAATCATCCAATTCAATAACTTTAGGAAAATCTGAAGGTTAATTTAAGCGGACCTAATTAACTTGGGGCGTTGAGAATTCATGGTTTATTGAAAAGCAATTGGAAATCGTTTCGTATGCAAGTATAACATGTGTGGAGATGAACCCCTTAGCTAGCCTTCCATCCATTCATTAAAATCCAAAGTCGTTCTAAAATCTGTCCGTTTTACAAAGTTTTAAGTTTTGTTTTCAAATTCATCAAAAATCAAAACCCCCTTTTACTTTCTTGTTTAAAAGTCTTAGAATCTGTTTAGTTTGTGTTTTTAAAGTGTTTTGAGTCAAGTTATAACTATTTTCGTCCAAATTCTTCTTTAGTGCTCAAAACTGCCCAGAAAGTGGTTTTAAGGCAGTTTTGGGTGTTTTCTTGCTATTTTGAGTCTTTTGGTTTGTCTTAGTGTTTTAAACTCTAGTTTTGCATTCTTTGAGTCTAGTTTAGTGTTTTATATTATGTTTTTACGTTTTTGAGTCAAATCCAAGTGGTTAACAATCCCTCCTAATCCCCGGTCCAGAACGATCCCTACTTACATTCTTCACTACAATTGATAAAAAGAGGGTTTAATTTGTGTGCGTATAATTCTCACATCAATATGCTATCCGACAGTCAAGTTAATACGCATTATTTGAGACTCAAACAGTAGGCAAGAGAAGAGAATAGAGTATGCGACATTGCATTACCCGTGAGGACTCCTAGAAGGGTGTATTTATATCGATCGAGATAGTCCTTTTAGGATATAAAATTCGTATTAAACCACGAGATTCTCAAATGATATCTAGGAGTAGATATTGCATCCCCTTAGAAGTGTGATTACTTGCAGCACACGTCAAATCCCTAGATTGTACAATTCTCCAAGAATCTAGGAAAACTAGCTGATTTCATATCAGATCATGTTCCCATATCTTGCAGAACAAGAATGACCAATCTCAACAAAGTCAACGAACTTCGCCCACTGATCCGGAACAAGATGATGGTGACATCATTGATCCATAACAGGAAAATCATGGTCACCACAAAAGGTTAGAAAACAAAGTCCACTCACTGATACATCATTGTGTCATAGCCGCCTTGCCTTGCCTGGCCTTTAAAATCCTCAGGATGATTCTCCCCTATGTGTGAAATCACTATAGTAATCATTAAACTACTCAAAGTTCATAAATACTAAGGAAAAGACTTAAAACTCCCTTTGCTCAAAACGATGATTGAAAGTGATAATGACGCGTTTCACTATTTAACCTTGTTGTGTTTATTTCTTTTCTTTGTATGTATCCACTCAAAAATGCTCCAATTCGTTTCACTATTGGATGAACTTGTAGTAAATCCATTATTTGCAAATTAGGTATACCATATCCATAAGTATAATAAAAAAAGAAAATAACACACAATTAATATAAATATATAATAAAAAACTGCCTAGGCCCCGCCTAGCTCTCCGCATAGGAGCCGCCTAACTGAAGGATTATTTTGGAGAAACATGTTCATTTAAGCAATATCATTAGCATGCAAATAACAAATTAAAGGCGGAATCATGCTTGCATATACTTAAAAAACAAAACATTACCCATGAATGTTCAAAGCCTAGTAGATTGGTGAACCTTTAAACAACTCAAAACAAAGTGAGTTGAGATTTGTACCTTTGTAGATTCCTCTTTACTTAAGGAAAGGCTAATCACCCAAAGAGAGGGCCTTCATTCCTTGCATCTTAAAACTATGGATTTATATAGAAAGGATAGGTTCTCTAAGTTCTCAAAATTGAGAACCTCTAAGTTTCTACACCAAGGTTTTGATTAAGAGGAAATGAGTGACCTTGGAGGAGCTAGAGTGCTAGCTAAAACCCTCCAAGGGGGCCGGCCATTTCTAGAGAGAAGGGAGAGCATTTCTTCTCTCCAATTTCCCCAAAAAGAACCCTAATGAATTTTGGCTATAAAGTCAAATTTATACCTTAATTCATTTGAGTGGCAAACTTGTAAATAAGTCCAAGTTTGCTACCCTTACTAAGTGGCCGTCCTTAGGGATATTTTTGGAGTATTTGGGCCTTTGTAAATCATTATTTATTAAGTTGTCATACAACTTAAGTTAATGGACTCGACGTTCGAAGCCCATTGGGCCTTAAGGTCCAAAACTATCCCGAGGTCTTTAACGAACTTATTCGTTTGATTAATAATCATATTAATTAATCCTTGCCATAAATAATTAAACCATTTAATTATTCTTACTCATCTCCGTTGAATCTTCAATCTCTACCTTACATGGTGTACGATCCATTAGGTTCCTTTTAGCGAGGCAGTGGGCGATTCAAACTCTTTTAAATCGATTGTGAATTTGAAACTAACTTTCAATTCTCCCTTTAGTGTTTAAACACGTTTAGGGCTTCCACAAACCATGAGTGACACCTAGCAGCATATCATGGTTACCCAAGCTAATCAGAAGAGGTGGAGAACCTATTCAGTTTAGGATTACAAATGCAATACGGTCCTTCTCTAATCCAATACTCTTGACCACATTGTTTGGCTTGATAGTTTATTCATGTCTACTATCCAATGTGAATCTCGTGCTTATATGATTACCTTGAATGTGATCTGGAACGCATTCCAACATCTCATTCATACTCTGGCCAGAGATTCTAAATCATATCATAGAGTATTCTCCCTCAACAGTTTGAAGGTTAGAGATCCCTTGTTGCGCATTCACTTGTCTCCATGACCAGATAGCTTGACCCCAACTATGCCGTGGACACTCCAAAGGAATGCCATTTGACATGATCAAAGATCAAGGACCTAACCACAAGACAACTATGATGCCTCAGGTCAAAGGACTAATTTGCATTATCCTAACCATGAGTTCTCACGTGACATGAATATGAGAACTCGTCGTTGATCGTGTTCTGTGAACTCATTCTCTATTGAGCACCTACGTACTTGTCTTGGTGTCACTCACACCAATGACTCGAGACTAGTCACTCTCCCTGAGAGAAGACATAGCACGTACTGATCTTAACGGACTGTCAATGCCGAATTGGCAATCCTATGATCAGGAACGTTTAGGATGTGTCTACGAAAGAATGGTCTCATGAATCTAACTTCTTTTAGATTGCATTCTCCCAATCACATATTCCTTGGACTTTATCGTTTAAGCATATAACATTTATATGAGACCGCTCAAACAATAATCTTTGCCCTTGATATTAAACTAGATTAGTTTAATCATGTGAAATGTCCGTAAAGTATCATCATATGATTGGTTTTAGGGCACATTTCCAACACTAACTTCCAGCTAATTTTTTCAAACGCCTGGCCCAAAATTGGAGTAGGGCACCACCACCTAGCGCCTAGGCCGATTTTTAGAACAGTGCATTTAGGAAAAATTTCGTCAACTTGAAGGAATATATGCTTACCTTCCTCCTTCCGCTAGCCCCTGTCCGTCGCCACCTGGTTCGCCAAATTTTGGGTTTTTCTCTGGTAAATTTTTACAAACCGATCAATGATCAAAACTAAACCATTTTTCATAAAATTCACAACCTAGAGTAATTTGATGGTGTAGAGTTTGAATCTCACATTGGTTTGGACAAAAAGTGGCTGGAAAACTCATAAATTGGGCGGAGAAGCCTCAACTCGAATTTCAAGTTCTAAAATTCATCAAATCCGTGTAAATCCAAGTCTAGGATGCTCGAACCCGAGCCTAGGGATGTTAAGGAGTTGATTTGAGTCCACGATCTCGCCAGGAAGTGCAAAGGGCGAAACTGTCTTTGAGATAGGTAAAAAAACTCACTGTTTTCAACGATTAACTCAAAAACTTGATCTACCCGACAAGATAAAGTGATTCATGGTGATTAGGAACTTACCTTCATTGAAAAAATGACAGGGCTCTCGTCGAAAAAGTTCGACCTAGCTTCGAAGCTTCTTGAACTGAGCTTTCAGTTCGGATTTTCACGATTAAGAATTTACAGTTGAGTTCGTGAAGAAAAGGTGATGAGGATGTTATGGTTTGGGTTCGATGTCATCGGAGATGGGTGATGGCTTTGCTATTGTCGTCTGAGTCGCGGAGGAAAATGAAAGAACCTGAGGGAGAAAGAGAGAGTGAACCGGGTACAAATTATTTTCCTAATTACTTGGATGCGATGCTGTGTTAATTAAAAGTAAAATGCTATCAGATAAAGTGGAATGATGCACACCAGGTAAAGAAGCCACATGTATGATGTTACTCGGTATTTGTTTAAGAGTAATGCTCAAGAAAAAACAACTCAAAGTAGGAAACCATTTGCGTCATCATAATCAAGTGAGAGATGTGGAATATGATTATGATAACATGGTTTTCACAAGGGAATTGTTATTAGCACTCCAAAAATCCTATTCTACACTCCAAACTTTTTATATTATGAAAGAAAAATACACTTATGAGGAGTATAGAATGAGATTTTTGGAGTGCCAATAATACTTCCCTTTTCACAATAGAAAGTGCAATTAACAAACCTATTTTTACTTCTCACACACCTTTGTTAACTTTAGTCATTAATCTTCTTCAAGTCATTTAATTCAACAGTCGAAAATCGGTGTGGATAACACTGCCTTTGCATGTGTGATAATGAGTGAAAATACACTATAACATTAGTATATCGATATACACATTATCATAATGGAAATAACATTTGTCTAATGGAATATAACCGAAATGTTATATCCATAGGGAAATGATACAACTTCTCCTGAAAAGGTATGGACACTCTGTATATACATTGAAGGCCTTGTCTGAGAAATATTCAAACGAAGTACCTTTTCCTCTAACTCATACGTTCCACACCATATTGTAATCAATAGTCCAACAACATTGGTTTTTGATCCTATTTGCAATATTTTCTTAGTACTAGTTTGGACTAGCTGAATTTTTTTTTTTTAAAGCGGGTGTGAAAAAAGGTTGGGATGTAATTTTTATGTGTGTGTGTGTGTGTTTTTTGTTTTTTTTTTTTTTTTGAAAAACTGGAAAGTCAACTCCGCCTGTGTAAGTTTATCTTACATTGCCGGTCCCAAGCCCGGATAAAGGAGGAGGGAGAGTGCGTCAGGTAGTCGACAGCCGGCACTCCATGTAATGTCGAATCCTTATGATAATGAATCTTAAACGAAATTGCGCTAAAGCTAGGGCGTCACCCGTAAGTGGCGCGCTGTGTGGCCCGAGCACAGTGATAAGTGAGCAAGGGTCGCTGTATCTCCACCGGCACCCTGATACAGTGTTAAATGAGCAAGGGGGCCATAGAAACTTCTTTTCGCACGACTCTACCCAAAGTTGTTTGGAAGCACTTTCTCCTATCAACTTTACACGGGACACACAAAAGAAGTACTTTGATCGCATTAGACGGGGGATGGTGAAGAAACTAGGACATGAAGGTAGAGTTCAAGAGAGTAGAATGCGTCTAGGAACGTGGAATATAGGAACCTTAACAGGAAAATCTATGGAAGTAGTGGAAGTTATGGTGAGGAGAAGGATAAATATTATGTGCTTACAAGAGACTAAGTGGGTTGGTCTTAAGGCAAAAGATCTAGAAAACTCAAGTTTTAAACTTTGGTACTCGAGCACAAATAGGACGAGAAATGGTGTGGGCATCATCGTGACAAGACCTTGACACAAGATGTTGTAGATGTCACGAGAGTAGGAGATAGAATTATGGCAATCAAGATTGTAATAGGACAAGAACTCATCAATGTGATTAGTGCGTACGCACCTCAGGTAAGGTTGGACTCGAGTTTGAAGGAGAAATTTTGGGAAGATCTTGGAGACTTGGTGCAAGGAATCGCTCAAACAAAGAAGGTATTTATAGGAGGAGATTTAAATGGACACGTGGGCAAAGAAACATGTAACTATGGAGGTTTTCATGGTGGCCATGGTTTTGGGGAGAGAAACGAGGATGGGGAAGCCATCTTAGATTTTGCAATGGCATATGATCTCTTCTTAGCCAACACCTTCTTTAAGAAGAGAGAAGAACATGTGATCACCTACAAGAGTGGGTCGTCAAAAACACAAATAGATTTTTTTCTAATGAGGAAAGGGGATCGTATAACTGTAAGGATTGCAAAGTCATACCTGGAGAGAGCTTAGCTACTCAACATCGTTTGGTGGTGATTGATGTACATATCAAAAGAGAGAAAAAAAAAAGAACAAGACCTTGAAGAGCCCAAGGACTAGATGGTGGAATCTAAAAGGAGAAAAACAAGCTACTTTCAAAGATAAGGTAATCACCCAATGCGTGTAGGATATAGAGGGGGAAACTAGCAAAATGTGGGATTCCATGGCTAGTTGTATCCGCAAAGTAGCAAAAAAGGTATTAGAAGAATCCAAGGGCTTTGCTCCACACCAAAAAGAATCTTGGTGGTGGAATGAGGAGGTACAAACATAGGTTAAGGCTAAGAAGGAATGTTGTAAAGCCTTATACAAGGATAAGACCGATGCAAACAGTGAAAGGTATAAAATAGCGAAGCAGGAGGCGAAAAAAGCTGTGAGAGAAGCTAAGCTAGCGGTTTTTGACGATATGTATAAGCGACTAGATACCAAAGAAGGAGAGTTAGATATCTATAAACTAGCTAGAACAAGGGAAAAGAAGACCCTTAAACCAAGTGAGGTGCATCAAGGATGAGGATGGAAAAGTTCTTGCTATAGACAGCGCGGTCAAAGATAGATGGAGAGGTTATTTTCATAATCTTTTCAATGAGGGATATGAAATGAGTACTTCTTTGGGGGAGTTGAATAACTCGAAAGAGTGTAGAAACTACTCCTTTTACCGCAGAATTAGGAAGGAAGAAGTGGTTGTAACTTTGAAGAAGATGAAGCATAAAAAAGCAGTGGGCCCAGATGATATACCGATCGAAGTGTGGAAAGTCTTGGGAGAGAAGGGTATAACATGGCTCACAAACCTTTTCAATAAGATTTTGAAAACGAATAAGATGCCAAGTGAGTGGCGAAAGAGTACTTTGGTGCCTATATACAAGAATAAGGGCGACGCACAAAATTGCATGAACTATAGGGGTATTAAGCTAATGAGCCATATAATGAAGCTCTGGGAGAAAGTCATCGAGCATAGACTAAGGCAAGAGACACGGGTCTCGGACAACCAGTTCGGGTTCATGCCAGGGCACTCAACCATGGAGGCAATCTATCTCTTACGAAGATTGATGGAAAGATATAGAGATATGCAAAAGGATTTACACATGGTCTTCATAGATTTAGAAAAAGCGTATGATAGGGTCCCAAGAGACATTCTTTGAAGGATTTTAGAGAAGAAATGAGTACGAGTAGCATATATCCAAGCTATAAAGGATATGTAGGATGGAGCAGAGACGGCCGTAAAAACTCATGCAGGACAAACCAAAAGCTTCCCCATAACCGTAGGGTTACATCAAGACTCATCTTTAAGTCCTTACCTTTTTGCTTTGGTAATGGATGAGTTAACGGGACATATTCAAGATGATATACCTTGGTGTATGCTTTTCGCAGACGATATAGTGTTGATAGATGAAACTCAGGAAGGGGTAAACGCAAAGCTTAACCTTTGGAGAGAAGTGTTGGAATCTAAAGGTCTTCACCTAAGTCGGTCAAAGACAGAATATATGGAGTGCAAGTTCAGTGCAACCGGAGGCCCAAATGAATTGGGGGTGAGGATCGAAGAACATGAAGTGCCAAAGATTGACCATTTTCGCTACCTAGGATCTATCTTGCAAAAGAACGGCGATTTAGATGGAGACCTCAACCACCGAATACAAGCTGGATGGATGAAGTGGAAGAGTGCATCCGGCGTGCTGTGTGATTGCCGTATACCACTAAAGCTTAAGGGAAAATTCTATAGGACGGCAATAAGGCCGGCGATGCTATATGGCACGGAATGTTGGGCGGTGAAGCATCAACACGTATATAAAATGGGTGTAGCAGAGATGAGGATGCTTCGTTGAATGTGTGGGCACACAAGAAAGGATAAAATTAGGAATGAGGACATCCGAGGTAAAGTAGGAGTAACTGAAATTGAAGGAAAGATGAGAGAAAATCGGTTAAGGTGGTTTGGACATGTGCAACGAAGGCCTACTGACGCTCCGGTTAGAAGATGTGACCTTGGGACAGAGGTCCATAGCCGGAGGGGTAGAGGAAGACCTAGGAATACTTTGGAAGAGACTTTAAGAAAAGACTTAGAGTATTTGGATCTAACAGAAAACATGACACAAGACCGAGCGCAATGGCGTTCTAGGATTCATATAGCCGACCCCACTTAGCAAAAGATGTCTTAGGGTATTTAACACAATATGCTAAACAAAGTAAAGCTTATTTATTGGAATTTCCGATAAATTACATACATGGACACACACAAAACTCAACACAAACAAAGGAGGGAGCCTTCACAAGGTTACTCGTGAGAAACCTCAGTACTTCGCAGAGCACCAGAAGAAGGAGGCACCAGAGGTTGATCATTTGGAGCTTCGGTACGCAGTAAAGCTCCAAAAGACAAAGGCAATAGATGCCTTTGGAACAAATCCACAAACCTCTGATAATCACTCAGAATCCGACTCTCAGATTCCTGCAGCTGGTCAAGCTTCCTCTTCATGCCCGTGGAGTAGTTATGTGCAAGCATGTGCAACTGTCTATTTTCATGCTTGAGCCCCCCGATATCTTGTTTGAGACTTGCCACTTCAGCAATCAACGACTCAACTTGACGGGTTCGAGTAAGTAGGCGTTGGCCCATATTAGACACAAAAGCCGCACACTGAACACTAAAAGCCAGAGAATCCTGAACAGCCAACTCATCGGACCGCTTGGAGAGTATCCTATTATCTTTAGGGGTGAAAAGATTCTTGGCCACCACAGTAGCAGTCATATCATTTTTCATTACAAAATCCCCAATGGTAAGAGGACCAGTAGAGGATACGAATGATGGATGCCATATGTTGTCTTGAGCAGACATAGATGCCTCTTCCACAACATTCAAATCAAAACGGCGGTCGGATGGGCAAGACATTTGTAGAAAGGACGAAGGAAAAATGAGGCACAATAAATCTCAGAAGTACGAAAAATGAAAGGGAACTTCTAGAAGCAGTAGCTCACTGAATGTACTCCTTGAACACAATTGGGACCCCTATAAAAGGAAAGGCAACAGAACCACGTGTTCAAAAATTGAAGAAGCACCATGCTCCGAATTTCGAGAGCCAGGTTTCCCTGGATAAATCAATCCTCACACGCAAAATTAGCTCCTCGGATACCACAGATAACTTGGTCAAAGATTTCTGACAAAGGTAGAACACGTGAACTTTGCAACTCCCACGGCATTGCTGTGCCCAAGAAGGGTAAAAGAACAGTATGCGATTTGAAGTGTCAGCTACCCTACTATTACACACAAGGGCAAAGGAATGACACCACTAGTGGCTGAGTGGGAAATCCCTATATGTGTCGACTTTCGTCCTCTATGGCAAAGCAGACTTGCAAGAATGCTTACTTTTCATCCTCCCCGAGAATGCATGTTCAACAAGATCTACTTGTTCGAAAATTGAAGAGGCACCATTCTTCGAATTTCGAAAAGCCCTCAATTTGCTTGTTCAAAAATCGAAAAGGCACCACTCTCCAACTTTCGAGAGCCAGACCTTCAACATATTTGCTTTTTCAAAAATAAAAAAGACGCTACTCTTCGAATCTCGAGAGCTAGGTTTTCCTGGATAGAATGTGTCGATGCCCTTCCCATGCAACAGCGGCTCTCCGGATACCACGGACAGCTTTGCCAAAGATATCCGACAAAGTTGAACCTTGTAGCTCCCACTGCATTGCTGTGACCGAGAAGGGTAAAAGAACAGTATTTCCACTGGTTGTTGGGGAAATTCCTATATATGTCGACCTCCATCCTCAAAGGGTAAAAGAACAGTACGTGATTTTTGAAGTGTCAACTACCCTACTATTACACACAAGGGCAAAGGAATGACACCACTACCTGCTAAGTAGGAAATCCCTATATGTGTTGACTTTCATTCTCTATGGCAAAGCAGGCTTGCAAGAATGCCTACTTTTTCATCTTCCTCGAGAATGCATCCTCAACAAGATCTACTTGTTCAAAATTGAAGAGGCACCATTCTTCGAATTTCGAAGAGCCAGACCTTCAACAGATTTGTTTGTTCAAAAATCGAAGAGACACCACTCGCCGAATTTTGAGAGCCAGACCTTCAACAGATTTTCTTTTTCAAAAATCGAAGAGACGCTACTCCCCGAATCTCGAGAGCTAGGTTTTCCTGGATAGAATGTGTCGATGTCCTTCCCACGCAACATCGGCTTTCCGGATATCACAGACCACTTTGCCAAAGATATCTGACAAAGTTAGAACACGTGAACCTTGCAGCTCCCACTGCACTGATGTGACCAAGAAGGGTAAAAGAACAGTATTTCCACTTGGTGTTGGGGAAATTCCTATATATGTCGACCTCCATCCTCCACAGCCGGGCAAACCTGCAAAAATGTTCAACCCTTCCTCACATCTGAGAGGAGACTCCCAACGAAGCCTCTCGAAATACTCAGCTTTCTTTCCCCCTAATAGTATCGCTGCAAACAAGCCACACCAGAGCAAGAGTATCTCATATCATTAGGGTCGAAAGTAAGAGTATCCCATATCATGCTTTCTCCATGTCCTTGTCTTTGTCCTTGTTCCCGCCTGCAGGACAAGAAGAAAGAGAGCAATCAGTTAGAACCTGAGATCAAACTTTCGATCTGGAACTGATTGCCCCGGAACCTTTACTTGTTTGTTTCTCTAACATTGCTCTCGAGTACTCATCCTCAACTCTTTTCAAGAACATGAATTCCACCGGTAAATACCCCATGACAGTTGATCAGATATTGGCTCTTTACATTGAAGTTGCCAAGCATGGATGAGTCACTGAGAAGTAGTGTCCTGAAGGACCATTCAACTGCAAAGGTTGCACACCACTTCTGCCATGCAAAAGATCGAAGCAGAAGGATCAACGATGAGCTGGAACAGGTCACTACAGCATGACACATTTCCTAACCACATAATCCAGACGGAGGAGTCTAAGACAAAACCAAGCTTGGCATCACTGCCCCATCCGAAGAATTTGAGAAGCCTCAACAACCTTTCACTGGCACCGTCGCCGAAGAGCAATAGTATCCCATATCATTAGGATCGAGTGTACTCTAGACTTGATGAGTTGTTTTGACCCTCAAATTCTCGAGTCGACTCGCTCATTTGGAGGAAACCAGAAAACCTTCCAGCCCAATTCAAGAATAAGCCTGTGGAAAGCTACTTCTTCAAAAGCAAAAGTATTTCATATCATCTCTTCTCCCTTTGCTTCTCCTTATCCTTCATGCAACCTGCAAGACAATGAGAAAAAGAACGAGCAGCCGGAATCCGAAGTCAAACCTCTGATCTGGGACTGCTTGCTTGGGACTTTGATTGCTTACCTTGTCTGTCACCTCCTTCGGCAGATCTTCTCAGTCAGAAGCTTGGGGGACTCCTACTAAATGGTTTGTATCGCACTTGACCAAGCCTGAACCTACAAGTAAGCTTCAAGTGAAATGATACATTACCTTGTGCGTCAACATATGTTCAGAATACCACTCCTACTTATAGGACAGAGGCAACTGAAGATGATACCAACTCAAGGACCCACAAGAGTTTCCCTCCAATCAGGCCAATCACAATGCGACACATGTCAACGTCAGGGGCCAACCACAACACGACACGTGTCAACATCAGAGGCCAATCACATCATGACACGTGTCAATGTCAGAACAAAGCTAGAAACTCTTTTATAAATAGGGACCATTCTCCCACAATAATCCCTAATGTCATTTGTACGAAATCATTCATTAGAACTCACAAAACGAGAGCTTGAACCTATGTACTTTTGTGAACCCTTCACAATTAATGAGAACTCCTCTACTCCGTGGACGTAGCCAATTTGGGTGAACCACGTACATCCTGTGTTTTGCTTGCCTGCCTCTATATCTTTACATACTTATCTGCACTAGTGACTGAATCAATCCAGCGAAGGTCACACACTTGACATTTTCTGTTGTACTAAAGTCCGCGACTTTTTATGATATGTATGAACGACTAGATACCAAAGAAGGAGAGTTAGATATCTAAACTAGCTAAAGCAAGGGAAAAGAAGACAAGGGACCTAAACCAAGTGAGGTGCGTCAAGGATAAGGATGGAATGGTTCTTGCTACAGAGAACGCAGTTAAAGATAGATGGAGAGGTTATTTTCGTAATCTTTTCAATGAAGGACATGAAATGAGTACTCAGGAAGGGATAAATGCGAAGCTTAACCTCTGGCGAGTTGGAATCTACAGGTCTTCGCCTAAGTCAGTCAAAGACAGAATATATGGAGTGCAAGTTCAGTGCAACTGGAGGCCCAAATAAGTTACGGGTGAGGATCGAAGAACATGAAGTACGAAAGAGCGACCGCTTTCGCTCCCTAGGATCTATCCTTCAAAAGAACGGAGATTTAGATGAAGACCTTAACCATAAACTACAAGTTGGATAGATGAAGGGGCAGAGTGCATCCGGCGTGTTGTGTGACCGTCGTATGCCACTGAAGCAAATTCTATAGGACAACAATCAGGCCAGCGATGCTGTATGGCACGGAATGCTGAGTGGTGAAGCATCAACACGTACATAAAATGGGTGTAGCGGAGATGGGGATGCTTCGTTGGATGTGTGGGCACACGAGAAAGAATAAGATTAGGAATGAGTATATTCGAGATAAAGTAGGAGTAGCCGAAATTGAAGGAAAGATTAGAGAAAGACCTAGGAACAGAGGTTCATGGCCGAAGAGGTAGAGGAAGACCTAGGAAGACTTTGGAAGAGACTCTAAGAAAAGACTTAGAGTATTTGGATCTAACGGAAGATATGACACATGACCGAGCGCAATGTCATTCTAGGATTCATATAGCCAACCCCACTTAGTGGGAAAAGGCTTTGTTGTTGTTGTTGAAAAACTGGAAAGTCATTCCATTTCTTGGTAAAAGCCAAAGTGCATAAGGAAAGCCAATCAAGGCTGACAAACATAACATTATAAACGAGAGCAGGGAATACAAGGAGACGCCTACACAACAAACCAAAGCGTCACTCCCCCTCTCCAAAAAGCCATCTAAGAAATAGGACATGGTAATCCATCCTTATTCAAGATTCTAACCAATGAAGATGGGGTTCTGTCAACCCAACATTGGCACCCAAGACCATATGCAAACCTGGAATGATTTTCCAATTTCAAAACACAATTAATAATGGGAAAAAATTCCCAGCTGTAATTCTTCATTCCTCCATTAAGAAACGAAATGACTTGATTTGAGTCTGACTCCACGACTATGTGAGAATAATTCCTTTGCTTTGCAATTAGACAACCTTAAAGAACCGCCAGAGCCTCCGCCATAATAACATTTGAAGCAAGGACTTTCTTTTTTTTAAGGCTTAGACATCTTCCATCCGAGTCTCTAATCACAACTCCCACATGTCCTATGTGTCTCTTGGGTATCCAACTTGCATCAATATTTACTTTCATCAGTTGAGAAGCAGGGGGATACTAGGACGCCACTCTCATTTGATTCTCCGTTATAGGGGGTTACCGACTACTGATCAAATCCTTGTCTTTCTGAATATCGTGCTCGCACAAGAGATAGCCTGAATGGTTGAAGAATGAGATGGATTTCGATGATTTAAAACAGCCTTACAACCTGCTTTCTAAATATGCCAACACGTGAAAGCCATTAATGTTATAGTTCTCCTCTTATTCTCTCTTGTTGCAAAATTCTCTTTCAACATTTTCAACAACCAAGTATTAATGTTTGTCCCAAACTTCTATCAATCTTGTAACTAAGATGGTTATCGAATCATACCAGTTCCACCCAAGGACACAAAAGAAGCATGTGTTCCACCACCTCCTCGTATTCATTGCAAATTGGACATAACGGTGATGAGGCACACCTCTTCTTGAACAAGTTTGTCTGCGTTGCAATTACCCCTTTTGTTACTCTCCACATAAGGTTTCTGATTTTTAGAGGAGCTTTAAGACCCCAAATACCCTTCCACACTAAAGAATTTGTCGTACACGAAGAGGATGGACGCTGATTCTGAAGCCTTATTTTCTTGTTGCGAATCCACCACCGACTATTTCTACTTTCTTTCCACTGGATAGATTAATCTGTCATTACTCCTGCAATTATGCAATTACCACACACTCATCCTCAGGAATTAAGTTTCAAATAGGATCCAAACACCAACTCCTAGTATCCTCTTGAATAACTGATGCCACAGTATGGTCTCTAGCAACACAAGCTCTAGTTAAAGGATTAGGATTGCCATTTGTAATCTCAGGTAACCATTTATCAACCCACAACTTGGTTTGATGCCCGCTCATAATCTGTCAATGAGCCCCATCCATAAGAAGTTCCGTACCTTCCAATAAGCTTGACCAAATCCAAGAAGCTCGTCCACCCTTTTTAGCCTCGAGAAGCGAGACATGAGGAAAATACCTCTCCTTTAGGACATTAGCCCAGAGAGTATCAGGTTTATGAATTAATCTTCAACATTATTTTGCTAGCAGAGCGAGATTGAAGTCTTTTAGGTTTCTAAAACTCATTCATCCCTCACTTTTTGCATATCTCATTGTTTCCTAACAAACCCAATGTATTCTTGTTTCCTTCTCCTTTTGACCCCACCAAAATCTTGCAAGAGATGCATCAATCTCTTTGCATAGGTTCTTGAGAAATTTAAAAACAATAATAGGATACACCGGGACAGCTTGAGCCATCGCCTTGATTAAAATTTCTCAACCAGCTTGAGAAAGAAATTGTTGCTTCCACCCTTGAATTTTCCTCAAAACCCTTTTTTTAATAAACCCCAAAGTTTCTTTTTTTTTGAACGGCCCCACAATGCCAGAACACCCAAATAACGACCATGATCCTCAACCTGAGATGTGACGACTCGTCCTGAAATTTACGGAACGGAAGGGTATTTTCGTAATTTTCACTTTGGGTTTAAGATATTTTGATTTGGGTTACTATTTGGTCTTAATTGGTGAGCCACATGCGGCCCACCCTTTGGGTTTTGTCCCCTGGCCTAATCATTTCTTTCCCTCTCATTCTTCTCTCTTCCCTCTCATCCCCGTTAACCACTCTAAGATCTCTCTCTACTCTTTATGCTCTTCCTCTTTTTCCCCTAGCACAACACACACACGCATACACTTATTCCCTCCGACGAACACCATCAACCACCACCAATGATAGGCCTTCTCCCTTCCTCCTTCTCTATGAAGCATAGATACTACCCAATAACCCTCTCTAGCAAGTTCTCGACTTCCCGACTCGATGTAGGCCTCGGGATGCTTTTGATCCTTACTCCTTCATCTTGGGGGTTTAACTATAACCTATATTGTGTTTAGTAAACGTTGGTTTTGCTCAGGAACAAAGATTCAAGAGAGAAATTGTGGCTTCCAGGCCATTTTCCGACCAACTCCAGCTACCACACATCTTGAAATTGATACGAACCTCTTCCTTGTTCCTTGGGCTTCAAATTGGTATATTGCATGATAGGTTTTAGTCACATTTTAGGGTTGAATTGAGTTTGGATAGCTTAGATTTCATTCTTCCTCGAAACCGGCTAACCTGGCCTGAAAAAGGGGTAAACCAAACCCACAAAACCCAGCCCAAATCCCCTAATCCAGCCCAAACCTTAGGCCTATGTAACCAAGCCCAACTCAGAGACCTAACTCACTAAGCTAAGCCTAAACCCAGTTGCCTAGGCCCAACCTTGCAGCCCAAAACCCCAGGCCAAACCTAGAACCCAGAACCCTGGCCAGCGCGTAGCCCTGCGCGCTGGCACACATGAGCGCATGTCTTGGCTGGCGTGTGGAGCACACGTACCTCCACTAGAGGTATTGTGCTCCGCCGCCGTCCACAGTGGCGACCAAACCGCACCAGCGACTTTTCTGGCAAACTTTCCAGATACCCAACTCTGCGCGGGGTACCCAAGGTCTCCCCTTATGTTTTTTGACGTCCTAAATCCGTTTATGATGTTCGTTTCCTGAAATTCAATCGTTATGATAGAGTATTATTAATTGGTACCTTTATATGATTAGGTGCAATTGTGTATGGCTTTTCCGTCTTCTCTTGTTTGCATGGCTCTTCGACGACGAAGTATCTGTGGTGGACCCCTTCTAAAATGCATGATTTTACTATTAGAAATGCATACATGAAAAGCATGATTTTATGTCTACGTTTTATGAAACGTTTATGAGGAAATTATTTTCATGCTTTAAGAATTATCATGCTTGTTCGACTTTATGTTCTTTGTGGTATATATGATTGATGACTATATACCTACTTATGAACGTGGTTTTACGATATGACATTTTAGCTACGAAGCTCCGATTTGAGATATATATATATTAGAAATATTATGTTAATGTTTTTATGTGTTTACTCGGTGGTTATTCTTACGAACTACCTACGAGCGAATGAAATCATTAATTGGCTTTGGTTAGGTGATGTAGGGCCTATGAGCAAATGATATTATATTGGCTTCAGCTGGGCATAGGTTGGTGGCTTCAGCCGGGAGATGTAGTGCCTTCAGGCGAATGAAGTTATATGCGTGTGTGTGTATATATATATATATATATATATATATATATATTGTTGTGGACTATTTTTATCTGACAAATAGAGAATGAGGCCGGCGGTAGAGGTAGGAGAAAAAGAGAATTGTAGGGGAATTGTGTTGTGTATTTCCTCCTACTTTGCACCTCTATTTATAATAATAATAAGATAGGGATATTCCTTGCTCTCCAAGGAATATGAGATACAATAGGAAAAGATAAACCCTAATCAAATCTTATCTAGGATTTACACAATCATACTTAAACTAGGATTGTTTACAACACTCCCCCTTGAGTGTGTAAATACTCAAGGTAGATTTAGCATCATGCAGAAGTTGATGAAGTCGACTTGTCAATGTTGATTCCAAGGACTAACGCTTATTCTCAATAAGGTAAGAATTTGCATAAGTAAGTAAGTCTCACTAAAAACCCTAAGGCTATGGCAAAAATCCGAGTAGGGACAAAATCCATAGTCTAAGGAAAAATGCGTGAGAAATGCAAAGTCAAAAGAAACGTCTACAGGATGTCATCAGGAATATGACCAGCCCAAGGTGGGTGCCTCGTTAAAACCTAGTTAGGTAGCAAAAACCCAGTGGGAAAAATGCTCCTAATTGTAGGGAAAAAGAGTACATTAAGATCAAGCAAGTATCTATAGGATACTCCCTTTGAGTTTGACATAATTCCAAAGAGAAATAGCAAAGTTACAACTCAGAAAGTTTACGCATACCAATTCCATGAACAACCTTCTGAAACGTCGCCTTCGGCAGTGATTTGGTGAAGAGGTCGGTCAGATGGTCTTGTGAACGGATTTGCGTGACTTCAATCTTCTGATGCTTTTGTTGTTGATGTGAAAATAAAAACTTCGGCGCAATGTGCTTGGTGTTGTCTCCTTTGATGTAACCCTTCTTGAGCTGTTCGATGCAAGCTGCGTTGTCTTCAAAGATCGTCGTCGGTACATCAACAGTGGGATGAAGATCGCAAGAGCTTCGAATATGGCCCACTACTATTCTCAACCAAAAGCATTCCCGAGTTGCTTCATGTAAGGCGAGAATTTCAGCATGGTTAGATAAAGTGGCAACTAAGGTCTGTTTCGTTGACCTCCAAGATATTGCGGTGCCTCAAACGGTAAGGACATAACCCGTTTGCGAACGCGCCTTGTGCGGATCAGATAAGTATCCAGCGTCGACATAACCAACAATGCGAGAATCAACTCGAGGAGCATAAGGTGTAGCATCATTCGAGGATTCGTAGGGATAGAACAAGCCCAGATTCGTAGTACCCTTAAGGTAACGGAAGATGTCTTTCACGCCATTCCAGTGCCTGCGTGTAAATGCATTACTGTATCTTGCCAAAAGATTAACAACAAAGGAGATATCGGGTCTAGTGCATTGAATAAAGCGCCTAGTGCACTTAGATAAGGAACTTCATGCTCCAAAATCTCTTCATCATCTTCCTTCGGATGGAAAGGATCTCGTTTTGCATCTAGCGTACGAACGACCATAGGAGTACTCGAAGACTTCGCTTTATCCTCATTAAAGCGTCACAACACCTTCTGGGTGTAGTTCGATTGATGTACTATGATTCCATCCGAACAATGCTCTATCTCGAGACCGAGACAGTATCGAGTTTTACCTAGATCTTTCATCTCAAATTCTGACTTCAGGTGCGAAGCAGTTCTCGCAAGCTCTTCAGGAGTTCCAATGAGATTCATGTCATCGACATATACTACAACAATCGCAAATCTGGAATGTAATTTCTTAATGAACACACAAGGGCATAATTCATTGTTCACATATCCTTGACTAGTCAAATACTCACTCAGACGGTTATACCACATTCTTCCGAATTGCTTCAAACCGTAGAGTGAACGCCTCAGCCGAATTGAGAGCGTGTTCTGGGGTTTGGAAATATTTGAACCAGTCAATGTAATTCCTTTGGGAACTTTCATATAAATTTCCATATCAAGATCCCCATAGAGATACGCGGTTACTACGTCCATCAGCTGCATATTCAGTTTTTCGGAAACTACCAAACTGATAAGGTAGCAAAAAGTAATCACATCCATAACGGGTGAATAAGTTTCGTCATAGTCAATCCTGGGGCGTTGTGAGAAGCTTTGCACAACAAGACGAGCTTTGTAATGCACAATTTCATTCTTTTCATTACGCTTCCAAACGAAAACCCACTTGTAGCCAACGGGCTTCACATGTGGAGGAGTAGAGACTACAGGTCCAAACACCTTACGTTTCGCAAGTGAATCGAGTTTAACTTGGATTGCTTGTTTCCAGTTTGACCAATCAGCTCTACGTCGACATTTATCAATGGAACACGGTTCAATGTCATCGCTCAACATGATTTCAGTAGCTACTGCAGAAGCTAATGCATCATCGACAATCATCTCATTTCTACGCCACACATTATCTAAGCTAGCATAATAGACCGAAATCTCACGATTCTCGGGAGGAGGATTCATCTCTTCAAGGACGCTTCCGTAATCTAGAATTTCCTCATGAGTTGGGTAGAATGAGTAAACGATATTCGGATTCACGGTAGGCTCTTCAGGACCTTATGCCGTGGATTTCTTCTTCCGGGGGTGTGAATCCTTTGAACCAAGGGGTCTGCCACGCTTTTTTATAGGGGTAGATGATTGGCTAGCCGCTAATGTACGTGGATCACCAGAATTGGCGTCCCGGGCTTCCAGGAGGGCAGTCCATCATACATTTGGTACATCTATCTTTGCAGGCATATTCACAGCTGGAATGTGTAATCTTTCACGCGCGTTAGATCGGTGAAAGCATTTGGCATGCTCTGAGCTATGCTCTAAAGATGTAATATGCGCTGCACTTCAGTTTCAGACTGAGCGGTGCGGGGATGTAAGTGAGACAAAGTGGGAGTCGTCCACGATAATTCGCGTCGTTCTGCAGGAACGTTGACGTTCTTATTTCCCCTTAACGACTGAAAGACTGCCTCATAGAAGTGACAATCCGCAAAACGAGCGGTAAACAGATCACATGTCAAAGGTTCTAAGTAACGAATAATCGAAGGAGAATCATATCCGACATAGATTCTCATCCTTCGCTGAGGCCCTATTTTTGTACGTAAGGGCGGCGAGATCGGCACATATACTGCACAACCAAAAACCCGTAGATGCGATATGTTGGGTTCGTATTCGGTAACCAACTGAAGGACACTAAATGGTTGTGTCGCAACAGGCCTCAGGCAGACCAACTTTGCTGCGTGCAATATTGCATGGCCCCAAACAGCGATCGGGAGCTTGGTACGTATGACCAACGATCGAGCAATCATTTCTAAGTGCTTAATGAAAGCCTCTGCCAGGCCGTTCTGGGTGTGAACTTGGGGTACTGGATGTTTAACTTCAACCCTAACCGACATGCAATAGTCATCAAAAGTTTTAGATGTGAATTCTCCAGCATTATCCAATCGAATAGATTTGATTGGATAATCAGGGTAGTGAGCCCTGAGCTTGATAACCTGAGCCAACAGTTTGGAGAATGCGGCGTCCCTTGTGGACAACAAACACACGTGTTACCAACGTGTGGAAGCGTCAACCAAAACCATAAAATATCTAAATGGTCCGCAGGGAGGTTGAATCGGTCCACAAATATCCCCCTGAATCTGTTGTAGAAAAATGGGAGGATTCAAACGAATCTTGTTATAAGAAGGCTTAATAATAAGCTTTCCCATAGAACATGTTTAACATGCGATTCCTTGGATCGAACCTAAACTTCGGGTTAGTGGATGCCCGTGTGATTATTTGAGGATACGGCGCATCGCTATTCGTCCAGGATGTCCCAAACGATCATGCCAAAGTGTAATTTCGTGTGCGGTCCCAATAGTAGGGCCGGCCACATAGTGGCATTCTATGGGTCATATGGTTGTAGTATACCGACCACTTGGGATATGCTCCATCTTCTCTAGAACACGCTTCTGGCCATATTCGTAGGAAGTTATGCACAGAAATTCAACTCCATTTTCTACGTGGGTTTCAGCGTGGTAATTATTATCTCTAATGTCCTTGAAACTTAGTAACGTTCTTCCGAAACCTGGAGAATAGAGTGCCTCAGCAATGGTCAAGATTGTACCATTGGACAACATTATACGTACCTTACCATATCCTTCGATCAGGTTGGATGGGCCTGAGAAGGTTGTCAGAGGTGCATTCTTAGGTATGAAGTTAGTGAAATAGATGCGTTCACGCAAAACAGTGTGCATGGTTGCACTATCTACCAGACAACTAACTTTCCCACTAGTCATACCTAGAAAAAATATTAATTTGAATCGGTCACATGCATAAAAGTTTATAAAACAGTTATCAATTCAAAATAATTTCATTTATTCAAGGATTAAAACTTAATATCCAAAAACAAATTACTAACTAATAATCCAAAACATGAAGGAAAATTGTTCAAAAATCAACCAAAAACAAAAGGGGGGTTCGGCCACTAGGTGGAATTCAGCCCAATTTTTCTTATTTCAACTAAAAAATAAGTTTATGTCTAAGATTCTAATCTTCCATAGGGGTGGTATCCTCCTGAAAGTCAGAAACCTCCATCTTTGTAGTCTGCGGTTCGTCCACTTACATGAAGTTTGATTCAAACTTCTTACGACGAGAATGATATTCATCTACAACCTTCTTGGGAGCGCGGCAAACACGGGACCAATGGGCCTTTGAACCACAATGATAGCACATATCGTCATCCATGGTTTTAGGTGCTTTGCCCTTATTCTTGAAGTTCTAGGCCTTGGGAGCGAGGTTTAGGCGCTGCTAGGCTTTGTTTCCTCCCTTGGGTGCCCTTGGCTCTGTTAACCTTGGTTGGATGGCTTCTGGCCGCCCCTACCACGCCTCTTTTGGCGTCTTGGGTGCTGATTAGTGTTATATTGTGCTTTAGGCACAACAGTAGCCCCACTAGGTCCAGCTTGATGATTCATCATCAACAGCTGGTTCTGTTTTTCAGCAAGAAGTAAAACAGAGATCAAATCCGAGAACTTGGTGAACTTCTGAGGTCTATATTGTTGCTGCAGGATAATATTAGAAGCAGAGAAGGTCGAATAGGTCTTCTCCAGGAGATCCTCTTCGGTCAAAGTTTCATTGCAAAACTTGAGAAATGATCGGATTCGACAAACTTCATAATTATATTCATTCACAGACTTAAAGTCTTGGAAGCGCAAATGCTGACAGTCGTGTCTTGCTTCAGGCAAGAATATGTCCTTTTGGTGATCAAAACGATTAGCCAAATCGACCCATAATGCACGTGGATCCTCCTCAGTAAGATACTCAGTTTGCAGAGCGTCATGGATGTGTCTTCGAATGAAGATCATAGCAGTGGCTTTTTCAGCTTCGCCAACAGGCTCATCTGTTGCTTCTTCAATGGCAGGACGCAAGTTCTTTGCAATAAGGTAGAACTTCACATCTTGAACCCACTTGAGGTAGTTCCTTCCAGAAACTTCTATAGCGGTGAAGTCGAGTTTGTTCAAATTTGACATGTTCCTATCACAAAATAGATAGACAAGATGTGGTTAGTGTAATGGACAAAAAATCAATCCATTCACATAGGAGTAGAACATACAGGTTCTAATAGACATGTATTGGTTTAATTTTGCATGAAAAACTTCGGGTTTTCATGGGTGATATGTTTAAATGAAAACTTCAGGTTTTCAAACAAGGTATGTTTGTAAGAAACTTCAGGTTTCAAAATAATTATGAACTTCAGGTTCATATATTTCTGCAGGCAAACACAAATATATATGCAAACAAGTATGTAACAAGTATATGCAAAAATATAACTTTTAGGTGTATATAGACCTGTAAACGGGTCGGGTTTATCAGGTTTGGGTCAGATTGAACCCGACCCGTTAAGCTAATGGGTCACCCGAACCCGACCCGTTAAGCTAACGGGTCACCCGTTTCACCCGTTTAACCTGTTAACAATTATTTTTATTATTTTTATTTTTTGCATAAAGTTTATTTTTTGTTGTTAAGACTTTATTGAAATTACTAAAACATCCTCAACTAACAGGTGCTAACGGGTTGACCCAAAGTGACCCATTATTTAACGGGTTGTTAACGGGTTCACCCGTTAACGACTCGACCCGTTAAGCATCCACCCAAATACTAATATTAACAGGTCGGGTCGGGTCCCAAATGCCACCTCTAGGTGTATAATTATAATTAAATTTATTTAATTGGACTTTAGGCCAAAATAAAATGTGGGGAAAAATATAAAAACCCATTTGGGCCTAAAAAATTAGGCGAATAAAATTCGAGACCCAAAAAAAAAAATATGGAGCCACGGGTAGCTAAAAAAATTGGTCCGTGAGACATATGCCCAAAAAGAGTTTGGGCTATAAAGGGTCGCGGGGTGAGCTGCAGGCTCACTGGGGTAGGCTGCATTAAGCAGACTTAGAGAGAGAGAAAAAAAAATTCTCTTTTTTTCTCAGGCCTCTTCAGGCTGGCCCAAAAAAAATGTTTTTTTTTTGTGTGTGTGGGCCGCTGCAGGTGAGCCCAAAAAGAAAAAAAAAATTCATACGGGGCTGAGAGACAGAGTCCAAATAGGGCTCGGGAAAAGGTCCAAAAAACATCCCAACCGTGCTGGGTGTGCTTTGCCAAAGAAGAACACTGGAATTAGTGGACGGCGCCATGTCAAACGGTGTTTCCAAGGTCGGGCAAGCCATGGTTTGTCGAAGAACAAGGTGTTTGTCGACGGAGAAGAGATCTCAAAGTCGAGGGAAGAACAAAAAAAAATCGAATGAATTCAATTGAATTTGAGTGAAAACCCATGAAATTCTTTTGGAACAAAAAAAAATCGAATGAATTCAATTGAATTTGAGTGAAAACCCATGAAATTCTTTTGGAATTTCTAGAAATCGTTGGTGAAAACGATGGGTGGTGTCCAATTTTGCACGACTACAGGTCGTGCTGTGTCGGAAAATCGATGGCGAGGACCTGGGCTTCAGGCCGTAGGTCGGGACAAGGTGCTTCAAATGCACCGTTTCGGTTCAAGGCTTGCGGCCTGGGTTCTCGGTTTGGGTTGAGCTTGCCAAGCGATCACAGGCTGCTGGCCTGGTGCTTAGGTATGTCCCATCGCCATGGATAGGGTAGGGCAGTGGCTCGGGTTCGAAGACCCCTAGGTCCCAATCGCAGAAAAAAAAAATTCAATTCAATTATAATTCAATTTTTATGCATATATATTGCAATGAATCACATATTTACGTTGATGCATATGCAAAATAATATTTTCAATGCATGTACATATGTAAGATTCAATTCATGGCAAATATCAAATTCACATAATTTAAACAATTATGGTTATGAGGCATACACAATTTATGTAGAATCTAAAATACGTTAAACATAAAGTTGGGTCATGCATCATGGTGAATGTTCATGCTATCAGGGCTGCAAAATATCGAGTTAAAAGCCGTTGTTTTGAAAGAACCTGATTGCGTGATGATATGGATGAACTAGTTTGATGCAGAAAATTTCTCCAACGTCAGATTTCTAAGCGCAGCGGTAGGAGCGTGCTGATAACGTGTTGTGGACTATTTTTATCTGACAATTAGAGAGGGAGGCCAGCGGTAGAGGTAGGAGAAATAGAGAATTGTAGGGGAATTGTGTTGTGTATTTCCTCCTACTTTGCACCTCTATTTATAATAATAATAATAAGATAGGGATATTCCTTGCTCTCCAAGAAATATGAGATACAATAGGAAAAGATAAACCCCAATTAAATCTTATCTAGGATTTACACAATCATACTTAAACTAGGATTGTTTACAACATATATATATATATATATATATATATACATATACATATATATATATATATATATGCGTTGTGCTACTACTACTAAGTACCCTATATGCGATATATGTCTTATGAAAGGTTTTGTGGCATGCTAGGGTTTTCGGAAAAACCTATTACTTATTATGATATATGAGTTTTCTAAACCTGGGGTTAGTACGTTAAAGATTAACTGTTTTTGTATTAATTATATATCAACTTGGTCCACTCATGTTTTGTTTTGCGCCCCCTCGAGACTTAGAAACGAGGTGTACAATCCCGACATCAAGGCACTCCCGCATCGACATCTTCGAGTCCTCTCGGTGTAGAACCCATCTCTTTGTTCATTCAATTTAATATTATTCCTTTTTAGTGTCTTAGATTAGTTGTATGCTCTGAACACGTTCCACAATTGCATAATCATTATAATTAAATTTACAAGTTTTATTTATGTCGGTTAATTGTTTCTAGTCCTCATGCATCCTCGTCACCTTCGGGTGTCAGCCAGCACGTTCCTACCTTGGTGTTTGGAGAATATCAAGGTCAGACGTATCATGAGGCATTCTCAAAATTCTACATAAATCCTCCCAGATCATCACTGGTTTGTTGGCTCCAAAATAAGCAATTGACTTTTGCAAGCTAACTCATTGTCTAGAAGCTTGACAGTATGCATTAAGAAGTTTGACCACATTTTGATAATTGTTTCTTGTTGCCTTTAGAAAGATCAAAGTATCATCGACAACTAACAAGTGAGAAAGGCAAGGACCATTAGTGCTAATCTTGATTCCTTGAATGTATCTCATATCAGAGGCTTTCCTTAGTAGCAGAGATAACACTTCATTTACTATAAGAAACATGTATGGCGAGGGCAGATCACCCTGCCTTAACACTCTAGATGGTCTGAATCTCCTTCCTAACAACTCATTAATTAGAACCGAGAACACCACAGTTGAAACACACCTCATCACCAATTCCACGCATTTTACTATCGAATCCCATCTTCACCATAACAGCCTTGAGAAAATCCCATCTTTGTTCATATCTGATTTGATTCTAAGCTCATATTTCTACTTCGCCTTCTTGAGCTTTAAGAAATGAAAAACTACATGAGCTATAATAATATTATCTTGAATTTGTCTACCTTTCACGAAGGCGTTTTGACTTAGAGAGATTTTATTTGAGAATAAAGGTTTTGATCTATTTGCCAAATTTTTTTTGAAGAACTTTGTAAGAATAATTACATAAACTGATTGGGCGAAAATGGCTTACCAACTCCGGGTTTTGGGGATCGGCACAATATTTGTTAAGTTGAGCTTTCGCAGATTTGTCCTTCCATTCATAAAATCAGTTACCGAGCCCTTCACCTCCGGCGAGATAATATCCCAAAATGAATGATAGAAAACATCTTGAAATTCATATGAGCATAAAGCTTTCAAAAACAAAAGAAACCCTGCTTTTTTTCAAAGCCAAGGTGATTCACCATAAAAAATAAAATAAAAAACGGAAGCAGCACCATCTCCAAAGGAGATGTCAAATTATAAGAGTCAAATTACAATTTATGGCTGATATGACAATCTGAAGTCTTATATCAAATTTTGTACTTCTCCAACCGAATTGTCCAATGTTAATTTATTATTTAAATAGAGTTTTAAATAGTTGTAATTATTAAAAAATGTCGAAGCAAAATTTTTATTGATTAAAATGTTAGTGGAATAGGGAATCCATCATTAAAATGAATTAAAAATAAATTTGACATTGATGTCAAATCTGACTTCAAATCATAAATCCTTCAAATCCATTCAGCAAATAACACATCGATTAGAGAAAATTTTGATGTTAAATATGCACAATAACATTTCATTTAGAATTTTGACGCCTGCTTTGACCATACGAGCTTCTTTGGAAAACCGGCTATTTATTTTTTATGAAAACACGGGTGAGCAAGTTGCAATAGGGTTTAATGAATTTTTCAAAATGGCCATGATACCCTGTCCTTTTTAATAATATGACAGCCATTACCCTCGTTCCCCCTCTGTATTTTTCCCGTCCCCCTCTCTCCTTGTTGTCCTTCAACCTTCAATTACCTGGTAAATCACAAATCAACATATTCCACCAATAAACCATAATTCCTGGTGACTTTTATTTGAATTTTGAGCTCAGTTCCCACATAAGGGAAGAACAAGTAAAACCAACTCAAACTTTATGCCTTTATTTTGTGAATCCTTGTCGTCCATGTCTTTTTTTTTCTTCTAACAACTACAAACATCATACAAAGAGAGAGAAAGTAGAAAACCTGTAACAGGTAAATTGAATTGTAGAATCTGTAGCACAAATTCATTCATTTGACAACGTAAATTACAAAGAGTCCTACTGAGATACAAAGTATTCCCATCTATATCTTACAAACAAGATGACATATATAAGTATGATTTGGTTTGTTTACAAAGATGGCGGATTGGATTGGGACAAGGACTCTTGTTTAACAGAAAGAGACCCAACTTCAAAAGTGGTAAGAGAAAGATACCCATTTTAGATTCTACTAGTAATATGCTCGCGCGATGCTGCGGGACTTGAATGCACCAGCCTTAACTACATGAATAAGAGACATTTAACCTGAAAAACATTCAACATAATCATGAATGAACAAAAATGATACATCTAGAAAATTATAAAAAGCATTGTAACCATAGATTGAGGAAATAATAAAAATACATCCAGTCAAGAGACAATATAATAGTTGTGGGAAGGTGTGTATGCAACCAAGAATCTAAGATATACTTGACTTGCAATTCCATTATAATTTCACGCAACAAAAAAAGATCAAATTTTGATAAAAACATCAAACAAAGCAATCTCATCTGTTACAGATTGGACCAATAAATAAAGAATCTAGTTTTAAAATAAATTACTGCAAATTAACATGAATTAAAAAAAGATATTTTATCTGAAGAAAGCTCAAATTTCCTTGTGAGCCCTGTCTATCCCCTTTTCTTTTTTTTTACGAATCTGCTCATTTCATCAACCAAAGAATCTCCAGCCACAAAATACAAGCAGACGGCCAAAAGAATCACAAAACACCAACACCCATCAAAACTATCACATCAAATTGATAAAAAAAAAAAAAAACCAAATAACAATGTGGGTTCAACAATCTACGATCTCTAGAACAAATCAGTGAAGGAAGAAAAAAGGGCCAAAATTAGGCGTTGAGTAAATACGGAGGAGGATGAGCTAACCATGAATAGGAGGTGAGAGAAAGAAGTGACGTAATCGGAAATGCTGTGCGTTTATCGATCCATAGTGATGTCAAGGAAGCGAGCATTCGAGTCTCCACCACACATCCGACTCGGTGAACACCCAGGAGGAGTCTGATTCAACTGCAGAGTGAGAGCGTTGCATCACCAATTTTCTGTAGTTCTTTACAAGAATAACTAATACTTTCCAAATTCCAATCAAGAAAAATAAAAAATTGTATGTAAATTTAACCAAGTCACTGCTATCACCAAATTTTTTTTCTTAGCCAATTCTTCGAATTCATGTAGCAGGAAAGATTAAACACCAGCTGAAAAAATAATAATAAAACAAAGATTGATCTCATGCACTAAAAAACAACAAACAAATATCAGAGCAGCATTAAGATAATAATAATAAGAACATACCAGGGGCACCAGGAGGAGTGTTAGATGCTAAAAAAACAGCAAACAAACAGGAAAAAAAGAAGTAAGCAGTCAATCTTAATTTCCAAAAAATCTATAAAAAAAATTTTGAAAAATAAAAAAGAAAAAAAAATGAGAGAAGAAAGACAAACATCCACAGTCGGCCACAGAAGGAGATGAGATGTTGCAAGCGGCGGGGAGGGAGGCAGCTTTGTGATGTTCAAAACAATGCCAAACGGAGCACTGCTCTTGAAGACCACAACTAACCCAAAACAAAATTTTTACAGTTTCATCCAATCCAAACTAAAAAAAATATAGAAAAAAAACTGAAAGACTCACTCTGTCACACAAAAATTACTCCTCAGTTTACAATCTCCAATCATCAAATTGTCTAACAAAATTGAGAAAACTTGAGCAAAAGTTTTCTAGAAAAAAAAAAGGTAGCAGATTGGATTCAATATTACAATGGTGTAATTTGGATAGTCAGAAACAGAAAACAAACCCTAGACTATTTCAATGGTGTAAATGGTGTAATCTGATGCAGCAGGAAATATAGAGCAATGGCCCTCTACATAATACAGTACCAATTTATCTCCTATATTTTTCTCCAGACAATTTCATCCTCATTGTTAAGTTTTCACTTCCATGATGCTGATCATGTAATTCTTCTGCCGAATCTTCTGAGACGTCTGTTATCATTTTTCCTTAAAGCTATTTAACTTCTGTAGCAACCTTTTTAGTTACATAAGATAAAATTGAGGATACAACTATGAATTCTGTAGCTTCTATGGTGATCTCTTCTTGTATACGGATCTTACCAATAAAATACATTTCATTACATTCCACAACCAGTACTAAACGAAACTTGTGCCATCAAAATGTCAAAAACAAACATGAATACATGAAATTTTGAATCGCATTTAGCAGCAGCTAGCTAGCTCCTGATTCAAGCAGTCACATATATCATATACATATACAGAGACATACATATATATAAAAAGTTGATGCGTTCAATGGGCATGAACTTATCAGAAATTATGAAACCGATTGAACACGTTTAGTGTAATGTCCGCAATTAAATAATGAGCCTGAAAATGACTAACAGGGGTAACACAAACTGCTCAACTTATAAATTAAAGCATCCAATGTTTACAAAATAATTGACAATTTTCATGGTCAAATTAATAAGGAAAATTATAATTAAATAAACTTGATTGTTTAAACTGCTCATTCTGACAAAGCAGCAGTAGTTCGACATATTGCTTCAAATAAAAATGATTATATATCCCAAAATAGAAGATTTACAGAACTTTAGACATGAATATTTCAAGATATGAATTTGAGGCCTACTACACATCATTAGAGAGGACTAAATTTAAGATCAATAGGATAAAAATACATGCATTTTTATATTTTCATGCACATACTTCTTGTACTCAATGCATTTCCAGAGGAGAATGGAAGGATACCATCTCTTTATCTATTCTCTTCCAAAATAGTAGCATATCTCTAGCTTTTTCCTTGCACGAATTGTAGCCCCCTCATCACTTTAAGAGATCTACTAATCTTCAGTTTCACCTACAAAGAATAAAAGAGTCGACAGTTCAGTGCTGATGTAACCCTTCTGTCCTTCTTCTCTCTGCTTCTCCCCCTCCCACCCCCAAACCCCAAGCAATTAAGGATAATTTAAATCATCACATAATTAATCCAAATTCTCTACTGTACACAGAAAATAGAAAGCTCAATAATTCGGAAAATCTGAATGATTAAATCTGAGAGAGATCCATTGTGCTGATGTAATAGTCTGTGATGCATAGTAAGTCGAGTTAAATAAAAAATATCCATTCCCAAAAACAACAAATATACATCTAAACCTGCTATCCATACTGGTTGTTAGAAAGTTTCATAAAAAAAAAAAAAAGGAACATAGCAAGGTAACCTAATTAAAGCATGAAAAAAGCTTAAGAAATAATGCAAATGCCTTTGAAAAAAATTCCACTTAAAAAATAACTTTCATGAATGTCAGCAAGGCAGAAGAACCTTACAGTATGTGCTAATACATATTATAATTCATTGCAGACTGAAAGAACTCAAATAACCTAAATAACGAAACCTAACACAGTTACTAAATCATTCAAAATATATAGAAACAGAGAAATTGGAAACAACTTGTTGAAGTTCACCTCTACGAATAATTTCCATCTTAGAATCCTACACCACAAAATAAACATTAAAACAACACCTTAGGTAGCCACCATACTCTCAAATTTCCTCAAATCTCTTATACATCACAAAGAGAAGCACATGATCTAGATAATTGAATATTAATATGACTACTATGTATTCAGTTTCATTCTTGTTTCTTCTCTTTGTTTTCAATTCTTTTGATTATCCCCCAATGAAGTCAGAACCTATTTAATTATTTTGGTCTAATCACCCGACAGATTCTTCCTAGTTCTACTGGACTAACCCTGCATCATAACCTGACCATTTTCCCATACCAACTCAAGAAAATCATTTCTACATTAAAATCACACTCATCTTTGTATCTCTTTTATTATGTGTTTCTATCTGTCGCCCAGTTTATTCCCATCATTTATAGTAAGAGTAAGCAACACTGTTTTGCAACGCATAGATCCATCAGTCTGAAATATATATTACAGTAGTTAGCACATGCAAATTACAAACTCTTCTCTATACATGACTGGCAAGCAGAAGAGATATGAGAATATAACAGAGGACCCTAACAGTTAAGATTAGAGAGAATAAGAGTCTGCATTCGAACACAGTAAAGAGATTTGTATTATAAATCCCTTTGTCCAACACCTAACAAAATTAAGAATAGATACACAAATACCTCAATGGTGGTCTCTTTGGCGCATGCTCTGTGAATGCATGGTTTGATGTGTATGCTTGTGTTTAATCTACAAACATGTCAAGAAGAAAATTAAAAAGTGCATCACAGAAATACATAAGCAACCAAGAATTGGAAAAACAATCTACCAACAGAGGAGCTAAACAGTTACTAAAACAGCCTAATCTCCCTAACACCCTCATCACAGAAATACAGAAGCAACAAAGTATGGAGAAACAATCTAGCAACAGAGGGATATTCAAACGATGTGAAGTGGAAAAGCAACCTCAATTTGATTTGTTGAGAAAGAAATAGTAGGAAAGCTCGAAGAAACACATAAATGAGCACAGTGCAACCCCTTAATTTATAAAGACACAAAGATGACTCTAACTGTGTACGGAACAATGCACTCAACAGCCTAATCTCCATAACACCCAACTAAACAGCCTATAAACATCCATTGCAATTTTAATGAAACAACAAAATATTAATCACAGTTTTAACAAAGCAAATGGCAAACCAAACAATAAACAATAATTTTAAAACAGTGCATTACCTGTTGAAACTAACTACACAAAAAGGAGGAACAATAAAATGAATAACAAAAAGTCACAAACAAATGCATAAATGGAGAGATGCTGTTTTAGAGAAAAGTTTCTCTATCTTGATATTCAACACACAAAATTTCAAATCTACCAAAGCTAAGAGTATTCCTCTCACTCCTGTTTGCAGTGAGCTTAGCATGTACTGATTAATCAGTAACATCTTCCCTCAGCACCTATATTTGCCTTCACCGCCAAACCTATTCAATTTGATCTATTCTGTGACGAACATCCTCTATAAATTGCATGATTCGATCATAAGAACATAAGCTATTACTCGTTCACATTTACATATTAACCCATCTTAACCACTAAGATTACTGCTTGTAGTTACTCAAGCTATTATTCATCTATTTCATTCATAACCCAAGCCCTAAAGGTGAACCACCTGAAGTGTATACTTCAAGAGCTAAAAAGCATCAGTTATGGAACAGGAAAAAGAAGATGAGCTCTCAAGTCTATGAGGCTCGTACGAAACCATGTAAAAGTCATCAAAACCTCTAATCAACCCAACCATTTTTAGAAACTCAACAACAAACACAGCTAACTTAACAGGAGTTTGAATCAGACGTTCATATCTCCATAGAATTAAAAGAGAATGACTCATTCAAACATAGGCAACTTATGAGTTCTTTCTCAGATAAATTAATAGAAACAGAGAAACGGGCAACTATATTACTCAGCAAAGAAATATTGCATAGTAGAAATAAATAGAGCAGATAATTTATTTGTGCTAAATCCCCAAGTGCTATTAAACTATCAATGATCAGAAGATAGCTAATGGTGACAAAGAAACTGAAGAATAAAAAACAATGATGCATTTGAACACACAGAAGAAACATTTTTCAAAATTATATCTATCAACAGAGGAGCAAAACAATAAAACAGCCTTCTAACACATGAATCAGTACCAAATTGAGCTAAGAGGATGCAAAAAATGGCGATCTTATTCTTACCCATGAAAGTACCCACACCATTTTTCTTACTTTTCAATTCAATTTTGTTCACAACTCTAAGTTCATTTGCTACAGTACCCCCTGCTCCCCCAGCTCATTACTCTCCATTCTATATTTGTTGTAAGCTCCATGCAGTATAATCAGATAACACATGATTGAAATTTGTTAAAAACTATGGCATAGACATCATTCAGTACCAGCCAAAATTTTTTTTTCAATTATCTCAATATTTTCCAGAAAAATATTCAAACATCTAATTGCATATTCAACACAAATTTAGGAATATAATCAAAGAACATGAACACCAAACTTTGCACGTGGTTTGACTACATGCCTGCACCTATATCAACACTCAAAGTTCACTCTAAATCATAATACTAAATCAAACTAAAGTTTTACCGTTCTAAAGCTGCAAAAAGGGGAGCTTGGAAAGTAAAATTGTTGTGGCATGTGAATTCCCACTTAATTAATTAAATCAAATCAAATTCACAAAATCCAAAACCACATCCAAAATCAAATAAGACTAATTAAATAAAAATTCAGTAATTTGGTTTTAAGCAGTTTCCAAAAAAAAAAAAAAAAAAACTTTCCAATTTGTTTTAACTTTTCCTTCTATTGGTAGTCAAAAGTAAATCCAAATTCAACTAAAAAAACTAATTAAAAACAACTTACCCATTTTGTTTCTTGCTTATTTCTCTATAAACCTAGCTTTAGACTAATCATAGAACAGAAGCATACTTTGATACATGCTACTCTCACTCTTATTGTCATCACAACAAAAGGAAAGAAATGCTGACAACCTATGCTAACAGTACAGAATCAAATTAAAAATTGAACTTAGCTCAAAAACACTTACCCTTCAGCGTTTGGAGCCCCAGAAAAATTTATGAAGTTCAAGCAAATAACTTTAGGTCTCAATGCACCAACCTGGAAACCAACGAAAATGGAAATGCATTAATACAAATGCCAATACCGATTTCTAAGATTTTAGTATTCTCTTTTACCCTTGCAACTGAAAACCAAAAATTCCAGAAAAATGAGCAGGAAGCTTGAGAAGAAATAAATCATATTTTCAACCACCAAAACCCAATACCCATTTAACCGTGGGATTTTAGTGTTTTCTTTACCCTTGCAACTGAAAACAAAAAATCCCAGGAAAATGAGCAAGAAGCATAAGCAGGGGAAAAAAATACATATTTTCAACCCCCAAAACCCAATACCCATTTAATCATACAAATGAAAACGTTAAACACAAAGTCATAGATCAACCAACTAAAAACCCACAAAAAAAAAAAAAAAACCGACCTTAAAACAAAAGAACAATACAGAACACAGAGATGCATCCCCAAAATGAGAGAAAATGACAGAAAACGAAACAAATAAAGAAACCCCAAAACCTGACCTAGCAGTGCAACAAAATCCGGAACTAATTCACAGCAAAAAGGCAGAAATCATGACAATCCATGCTAACAGTAAAGAATCCAATAAAAAATGGAACTTAGCTTTCCAAATCTAGCCACTTATTCGACACGCAAAAGGGGACGGACGATCCAGAGCGATTCATGGACTGAGGGACCTTACTCAGCTCTGTTCACTATCCCAACCCCTCCTTCTCTGTTTCTCTCTCCGTTATCCGGACAACCACTCTCTCTTTCTCTCACTGTCTCCTTTCCACTCAGCCATGTCAATGGCATGGCCTTGCCTGCGCCTAAGAAACAACTAAGTGACGGGGAGGAACCTAACCCCAATCAATCTGAAACCCTATTGTGTCAAACGACGATCCTACCCCTCTAATTCAACATCCTAACCGTGTGATCTGAAGCTGGGAGGGGCTGTCTGGTCATATTACACAATAAAAAATTTCTGAAGCACAGTGGCAATTTTTCAAATCAAACGGACAAAATTACCCTCTGAACTTTTGAGAATTACCCTCCCAACCCAGCCCCATTTGCCTAGTATTGTTGTAAATAGCATGAAATCGAGTGGCTCCGTGCTAAACCATATGGACAAAATCACCCTCTGAAATTTTGAGAATTACCCTCCCAACTCAACATAATTTGGCCGGCATTGTTGTAAATAGAGTGAAATCGAGTGGCAAAGAATTGAGGATGCTACAGCGCCTCTCCCCCTTCCATAATCTAACACAAAAAAAAATTTAAAATTTAAAAAAAAAATAAACATACATTCCGTAATACTATCTCGAAAAGATGAGTAAACATAAAAATATCGGGACTTTTATATCTTATGATGTTTTTCAGTAAAAGGCTGGATCCACAAACATATACAAATGCAGGAAAGCAATATCTTGGCTGCCCACTCCATTAGCTTCTGGTTGGCAATACCAGTATATTGGCTCAAAAGCCAAATCTTGTGGTGGCATTGAAATCGCCACTTTGCAATAGAAATATAAAAAAAATCATATATTCCTTAATACTATCTCAAAAGATGAGTAAACATAAAAACAGGACTTGTCAACTTCTACTCTGTAGCAGAAGAAAAAAACCAAACACTTACTATGTATTATGACCTTAATTCCAATTGCCATTTCAAGCTCCCTCAATCACGACCTGTAGGAAAATATCAAACCCAAACATAAGTCCACAGAAATCTGAATTCAACATAATCAAACACAAAAATACCAAAATTATAAATAAATAAATAAACTAAACTAAACTAAACTAAACTAAACTATAAATTGAAACTTTCAATTGAATTACCCCAGAATTTAAATTACTTATTACTTACCTTGAGAACAGAAGGTTTTGAAGCCTACAAAAAAACACCCCAAAATTCGAAAAACCTACAAACCCAAAATCACAAAAACACCAAAACTAAACCACGGGATCACATTTTCTCAGCTACTGAACAGAAAATTATGAATCCAAAACTAAAAAATAAAATAAAAAAATGAAAAAAAAATTCAGAAACGAATCCAAAAAATTACGGCTGGGTGAATCCCGTACCTTGAATTTTGAGGAAACGCCGAGGAATATGGGTTTTGACAGATCAGAGGGAGAGATATAGAAAAGAATAGATTATAGTTCAGAAACAAAAAACAGAATTACTTTAAAACTACATTGACTTTCTAAATTCTAAAGGGAATTAACTCTTATAGTAAGTTTGAACATGGTGAAACATCATACAAAGAGCCAAGTAGCGAATCAAAAATGGTAAATGAAGCAATCAAGAAATGTAAATCAAAATCCTGAAATACAGGTACAATACCTAAACTCTAACAAACAAACGTTTTTTATGTGTATATCTAAAACACTCTTGAATTAGGATATCACAGAGCAAAATTCAGATAGCAGAAAAGGCCTCACATTTTCCTCTCCTTCCATTAGATCACCGTCAATTTGATCTGTCGTGCAATTAGTGTAGTCCTAACAATTAATCACCAAATCATAGGGAGATGCACGTGTATCCAACAACATAAAATCACTGAAAAAACTTTGGTTAATATCAAAGTCTGCTATCATTTTGTGGGTTTTTACTTTCCTTTACTCCATATGAGCAAGAGTTCCTTCGATACTTGTGAGATAACAATAAAGCCTGGTCTAGAAAATAATACTTAAGTATAAGCCAGAATTGTCCAACTCAGGCATCAACCGCACGTACTTCTATCCAAACATTACAGTGGAAAACCATGGACATGTCAATAGCCAAATATCAATTGCTCACTGAACCCTGACTGATGCATCTAAATCTAGCTTGCACAAATGAAACGAAAACCCTACTTGATAAACAAACAACACAGACAGAAGTATCTCTATCCATACTCTTAGTTTTTAGTGGTTTCTGATCCATCGTCTTCATCATTAGGCAGCCCATCATCCTCAAAATCATCCCTTTCAGATAATGCACCAAGACTTTGAAATTCAAAGTCGTCTTCTTCTCCATCTGATAAGTTATACTTGCTTTCCTTGTTCGTCTTCAACTATTCACAAAAATTAAGAGAATACCAAAATGAGAAACAAAACACATTAGTAATGAATTACCCATGTTTCCAAGAAACAAACTAAATATGTTTCTGAAATAGAGTTTATAATTGCATAGAAAGCTCGAGAAAAGTAAAGGAAATTTAGATATCATATGTTAGATATGTACATTTTAATGAGGTAAGCTCTGTACAACAAACTACAATTGTTTATTATTTCCCTTTATTTTCCTAGTAACCAAACGGAAAACAAAGCTGATCCCAAACAACGGGCAGAAATTGAACTTACTTACGCTCGCACTGTGCACACCGAATGACCTTATCGAACTCGTCCAGCTCGTCATTATGCTCCCCAATTTGCTTATCGACAAAGACAGAAGCTTTATTACTCTGCTCGTACTCTTTCAGTAGCATATTCTTCCTCTAAGCCACCAAAACATAAACAAATCAATAAAATCACAAATTTTGAATCAAATTCAGTAGCATATTTGTCCTCATTTTTTCCATCACTACTCTTGACACTAATTCTCCATCAGAACAGTGTTTTACCTGTTGAATGAGAGGACAAAACCTCTAAGTATCCTTGCCACTCAGTGAAACCATCCTCTCTGCCCTCCCTCTGTACAAAATTGAAAACCCTCTCCTCTCCCATAGCTCCCTCAGACGTACTCTACTCACCAACCCACTGCATGCTCTCTGCCGTTTCTCTCTACAAAACTGAAAAACCCTCTCCTCTCCCATAGCTCCTTCAGACATCATTGGCCCACCAACCCTATGGGGTAACCCGCTAACCCCAAAAAAAGACGCTGCATGCGCTCTGCCCTCTCCCTCTCTCACTCTCTCTCTTTCTTGCTCTGCCTCCCATCCCTGAAATCCCGAATAAATGACAGGAAAACCAAACCCACCCCAAAAAACAGACTGCATGCGCTCTGCCCTCTCTCTCTCCCTGTCCATCCACCCCTGAAAAAGTGGGAAAAAATCTGCAAACGCACTGGGGCTGAGATCCTGACCCCTCACTTTCCCTCTCGCTCTGTCTCTGTCTCTGTCTCTGTCTCTCTCTCGCTCTGCCTCCCATCCCTAAAATCCCGAATGAATGATGGTAAAACCAAACCCATCCCAACCTGTATGAAACTAAGAGGGCAAAAATGCCCCTCCAACCCATCCCAAATAACAGCCCAAACCCGACGGCTCTATTGTAAATAACGTGAAATCGAGTGGCTCCCTGAGAAACCATATGGACAAAATCACCCTCCGAAATTTTGAGAAATTACCTCCCAAACCAACCCCATTCGGCTGGTATTTTTGTAAATAGAGTGAAATCGAGTGGCAAAGAATTGAGCTGCTACAGTGCCTCTCCCCCTTCAATTTTAGAATAGACTAGAAAATGTGCCCGCACGTTGTTGCGGGACTTGAATACATCACGTTGAACAAGATGAAAAAGAACGTTTTGGTTTCCTAATCAACAAAAGTAACATGTAGATAACACAAATCTTGCCCCTGTAGTCAAGGTGGGAAAATATATATCTTGTAGGTTAGGTACATGTTTGAACAAACGTGCAAAGCAAAAAACATGCAGGAGGCCTGTTTCCGTAAGAAACATATGTAACATGCAGCCGATACATATTTTGCCCTTGCAGTTAAGATAGCAAAATATATGGCTTATAGGTGAGTTATTTGTTTCAGTAGTGAACAAAAAAAAAGTGTTTCGTTCTTGTTCAAATAGCTAAGTCTTGAAGCAAAGCTAAAAACATGTAGAACGCCCTGCAGCAATCGATCACAGAGATTGCGGTGTTCACTTTTTGTGAGAGAGGAGATCTTCCGCACTATAGCAAAGAATATAAATAATAGTTTAATAATTGGTAGTATGATGTCTGTTATGCAGGTGTATGCGTGAAAAACAAATATTAATTTACCTTTCTTTGGTTTTTTTGGTTTGAGATTTTGCTTTGAGTGTGGATATTGGCAGTTTGTTTGCTGGTTCAATCTTGGGGACAACCAGATTGTGAAATTCTCTAGCGATTCTGGCAGAATTGGTTGTCTTTGTTTGGTCGTTGCGAGGTTTTTTACTGTGAATGAAGGCATAAATTTATAAGGTTAAAGAGAAATGTAAGAGTTACAAAAGAGTGTGAAAGAGTGGTATGAAGCTCTTTAATGAGTAGCAATACATTTTTGTATAGCGAAGAGAAGCATAGTTTGTAAGATTTACACATGAGATCATTAAGCAAGAGGAAAACTTTACCTGTCAGATTTGTTTGCTTGATCAGGAAACAACGCTCTTTTTGAAGTATTTGTGGGTGTAGCTGATTGGGGTTGTTGATGTAGTCGTTGGGAAGGTGTCAATGGGGTGGGGGTTCCTTCAGCCATAATTTGTTTTCCTGCGGTGGTAGCAGGTGTTTGTGGTGTGACTAAGGCAATTGTTGGGCTTGAGAGCGGTTGGTTTTGGAGTAGTTCATGAACGATGAAGTCAGTCTTCCCGAAGTCAGTGTTTTGATTTCCAAAAGAGAGCTGGAATTGTTTTGTCTCATCGATCAAATTATTCAGAGTTGGCGGAACTACGAAAGGATCGTTATATCCATCTTCCATCACCAAAGTGTGGCAAGAAACATGAAGTATTTTTTCAGCATGCCTTCCTATCATGAGGAAGTTGTGTTGATTCGTGCTATCTTCCACAATAAGATCTATTTTGAACCTAGGTAAGATGAGGATATTTGGTTGTTAGTTAAACATTACTGCTAATATAAATGTTGTGAGCAATCTAGCAAATGTAGTAGAATCACAGTAATGTCGGGTAAGCATGTATAAAATTGACATAAAGACACAAATTATTTAGAAATAATTTATTTTGCATCAACATATTGTGCAGAAAAAACTGTGTATGTTTCAAAGTTTGAGTTAATGAATCATGGAACAATATAATAAACTGGTTTTAGCCCCTAGTTCTATAAAATAGAAGGAAAGATGGAAATGATGGTTCCCAAACTTTGGAAGGCATACTTTAACAATTAATATGATGTTCTAAAGTTGTGGACTGGAAGTTTAATTTCGTAAATATGAATTACTATGGATGTACACCATAGGGGTATCGTTTGCATAGATGAAGGATCATATATGTATTATCATTATGGTTGTTTTGAAAACTCTTTAGTTTCTTCTTTAAAGGTGCAAAAACAGTATAGGTGCATACTACCGTAACACATTATAGCAGGTACATTTACAATAATGCTAATAATATACCTCCAAGGGTGAAATAGTAGTAACAACGTAATAATTGAGGAGACGGTCTTTATTTGTCATGATCGTAATATAACAAAGGACTTAGCAAGTTATTATAACGATTAGATGTAAAATAGGAGTAAAGTTATATTACCATTGTTCGGGTAAGCTGTTTATGAAACCATGTTCATTGCACTGAAAGGGTTCAGAGTTTTTCTTGACAGCTTTATGGCAGGACGGGCATGATTTGTACCACCAACCCTTAGTCAAATCGAATCCAACAATAGTTGCTTGACATACGAAACTTGCATTATGTTATGAAAACACACGGTATTCAAATCATTAAAGACATTTAACTATCACTTTGCAAACATGTAGTATAAACGAATAGAGAAAGAAAGCAAGAGATGGTGAAGTTAGATGCAGCACGAAAAATCTGTTTTTAAAAACGGGAGAATTTGGTGAACAGGTTCGTGATGACAAACTAACCTTGTGCAACGTAGGATCAAGTAAGAGCAACTCGTCAATTGATTTTGACTCAGAATTAGCACTGATTACACAACCCGTATACATCTCAGCTGAGCTGGGTAGGATTTGAACAGGTGATTTGAAATGCTTAAACCTGTTTTGTGCATGTTTAGGGCAAAAAGATTAAGTGAAGAAATATAAACACAAACGGTTGATCCTGTGCTTCCGAGAACAGGTTATTAAAGAAGCGTTGTTGAGTTACTTGTGTTTGTATTCGGAGAGCTGTGGAATCTCCGGATTGAAAACACAAACGGTTGATCCTGTGCTTCCGAGAACAGGTTTTCCTATAAATATAACATAACAATCAACAAACTTAAACTTTAAGTAGTTAGATAAAGCATGGCAGGGTATAACCTTGATATTGTTTTACTTTGAGGCATGTCAAAGCAACAAAAATGGGTGGCAATAGTGATTGTATTCCACTGTTCTCAAAGCTTGTTGCAGTCTCTCCCCATAAGGTTATTCTCACTGTTTCGTCTCTATAAGTAATAGAAAACATGACGGTTGTGTATATGTCATAAATACTGTGCCATATAAATAATATTCATATTTTAAGTGAAATAGAAATTACCTAATATTTTGTAGATTAAGATTTCTCTTCTTTGCAACTCTTGTGTTTTGGATAGTTATGTCTTCAGTTGGCTGCAGGGCCGATAGGGAACCAAACACATCTACATAAAATATTAAGTGGTGGGAATGAGTGCACACCGAAGTTGACAAAATAATTTAAATAATAATTTAAGATGTTGGAGCGGTACTTGAAACTATATTTGTTACCTGTAAGCTGAACATCGTTGTCGATTCTCCGATGAAGTTGATCAAGCTCAATTAAATTGAACCAGTGCATTTGGAGCTCTCGACTTGTTTTGTGAATAGGAGCGATTGAGGTTCTCTTATTCAATTCGATCATGGCAGCATGAGGGACAACCTTGCTTGATCTCCTATTGTGAACGACACGAAATTTGTTGATTTCGTATGCATTGCCGACACTTAGATGGTCCACCAAAAATTGGATGTCTCGACCGTTTATGGTTCCGTGAACTACATCTCCCTTTTAGAAGCAGAAATTAAAAAGCAGACATAAATACTTAATGAGTGGTATAACATTTAACGCATATAGTTTAAGAATCATGTAAACATGCAGTATAGCATAGTTGTAGCTAGTTAGATAGCATTTAAGATCATATGCAAGATAACAATGGAAATTACTCCAAGAATGAAATCGGTAGCAGTCGAAGCAACCTAGCAAAATCACATTTTGTTTAATTTGTATAGGTTAAGAAACAATGAAAAAAAATGAAGGAAAAGAAGAATTGTTAGTTGATATTTAGTTTTGTTTTTACAGTTATATAAGCTTCCTCACACAGAACAAAATATAAAATCTCTAATGAAATGTAATGATTGCAAAAGCGTGCATGGTTCACCATGAAATTTGTGTTTTTTTGAAGAACAAAATTGATTGAAAGCTATGCTATTGTATGGAGAAAATAGGTTTTTCTTTTGTTGTCTATCTGCATGAATTTGTTAACCCAGCATAAAAATTTATGTTAAGGCTGAAAATTGTATCTAGGAAAACAAAGTGTATAATTGGGTAGCAAAGTGTATAAAGTAGTTTGTTTGCGAAATTTAGTATATTTTTTATCACAAAGTTTGTCATACTAAGAACATGGCGTGCACAATTGGATACGTAAAAAATGCTAGTATTCAATGATAAGTAAGAAGGTCTAAAAATCTTACATCTTTATCAACGAAGACATAATCAAGACTTATAGGTTGAGGATTATCTCCGATGCTTTTCGTGACCCATATTCTGCATACCCTAACTTGCAGTTTGTTTGCTGGCTGGTATGGTGTTAGAAAACGAATTGGTTGCTCCTCCATTAATCTACATATATAAACAATTCATAAGCTAATTAAATTCAAAATTGAATAAGGTAATTTAACAAAGAAATGGTGGAGTCATGTTTAGAAAAATAAACAAAAGGAAATAATAATAATGCAAAGTTATACCTTCGTGTAAATGTTTTAAAACATCTTTATAAACTATGTTTTTTATATAACCGTAGGGCATGTCGCTATTGTGAGCAATAACAATTTTGAGGCCTTTTGTGGAGGTTACTCTAGATAGTGCAACATATAGTTGTCCATGTGAAAAAACAGTTTGCGACAGATATAGGCCAACAATCTTTAAGGATTGTCCTTGACTTTTGTTGATTGTCATTGCATAACAAATTTTTAGAGGGAATTGTCGCCTTTGCAAAGTAAAGGGATATTTATGCTGAGATGATTCAGTAATTATCCTGGGGATATAAACTCTTTCACCGATGTTGCTTCCCGTTATGATTGTTGCTTGTATAATTTTTTCGTTTAATTGCATCACAACCAATCGTGTTCCATTACACAATCCACCGCTTTGGTTTAAATTTCTAAGCAACATCACTGGGGTGCCAACTTTCAAATCTAACTTGTGGTGCGGTAAACTAGGTAAATCAAGTTGGTTTAGAAATTCATTTGGATAAAGCACATCTAAATTTTCTAAATTTTCCGTTGAAGAAAACATCGAATCAAAACTGAGATAAGTACGATTTTCGCCAGGCACCATAGCCAACATAAAAGCGTTTATTTCAGTTGTTGTGTTATTTCGTGGTGTCACAACAGCTCTTTCTTTCAAATATGGCACATCTTGGAAATTATTTTTGAAATTCGTATACACAGCTGAAACCATGGCTTTGATGGGATCTTCATCAAAACGGATAAGCAATTGGTCTGGAATTTGAACCCAAGAGGTTTCTTCATTAGTTGAAGACAAAGAGTTGGCAGCAGTATCGTTTCCAATGTCTAATATCCACTTTTCAAAATCTGTGAGTTCTTGCTTTTCTCTTTCGTCTAAACTTGTTTTTGAAAGCCTCATGTTTTGCTTCAAAAAAAAATTTGTTAAATAGGGCCAAAGGTATGAACTCGTGAATGAAGCTTCAACAACGTCAGCGACACTTCCGTTTGGAACAACAGGAAGAATTTGCCTAAAATCACCTCCGAAAAGAATCGGCTTACCTCCAAACCGCAAATGGTCAAAACCTGGTTTTGACCCTTTAAGCACATCACGAAGGGACCTATCTAGAGTTTCAAAACATCATTTATGATTCATGGGAGCTTCATCCCAAATGATGAGAGCAGCTTCAATGATCAGTTTTGCAAGATGAGTCCCTTTTTTAATTTCACAAACCGAACAATCTGTAATGTTGATAGGAATTTTAAATCTAGAGTGAGCTGTTCTTCCACCAGGAAGCAAGAGGGAGGCAATACCAGATGAAGCCACTGCTAAAACAATTTGATTTTGAGATCTAATTCTAGCTATGATGGTGGTCCACAAAAAAGTTTTGCCTGTTCCACGATGACCGTGCACAAAAAACAGGCCAGATTTGTTGTTGTGAATTGTTTCAACGACACTGTCATAAACATATTTTTGCTCTATATTTAATTGCCTAAACAGGATTGAGTGCTCATGTTTTAGTGAGTCAACATCGTAATCTAACTCTTCCCTCAAACTCCTATTCATAAGTCTATCCATCATCAAATTGTTTGGCTGTGGTAGGTGATGCTTCGATAAAGAACTATTCGAAGCAGCAAACAATTTTTCTAACTCATACAAAAGTGAATTTTTAAGTTGATCTTGGTATTTAGAGACATCTTGTAGGCCAAAAGCATTGATCATGTTTTTTGAAATGTCATCGCACATCGTCTTCCAATGTGTTTCAAACAAAGTTGATGGGTTAGCAACATCACAAAAGAGAACCAATGTGACAAACAATTGCCTCAATTGAAAAGATGACGCAGTGACAACCGCTTCTAACATAGCGCTATTCCATTCCTTATCATCCCCCAATAAGCCAAGCGAGGTGCATGCAGCTTGAAATGTGGGTTGAAGAATGCCTTTGATGGTCCTTAAATGATTAAAACTAAAGCAGCCTTTCTGGTAATTTAGCAGCAACCTCAAATAGTATAATTCACCCGCAACAAGGTGAATATAGGCAACCCTTCCTAGAGATGTACCTCTTTTTCTACGGGTCCACTGTTTCTCATCATTTTTCCAAACATACTTGGTAGGAAATTCAACATAAGCTAACATACGTGCATCAGGGTCTTGGACATTGGTTTGAAACCATTGTGTTAACATAGTGCTTTCAAGATTAGGGTGATTAACAACATTGGTTAGATCATCAATCTCTCTAAAAAGAACATTTTGGTCAGATGGAAGGTGTACAGACAACCTCTCAACCGATGGTTCTCTAAAATGAATGTGAAACTGTAACAATCTCCAGACTGCTTCGTATGGGCATAAGTATCTACAGTTTAGATAAGCCACAACCTCATCAAACTCCTCATTCTAAAAAACAGCTCTAGTTCGATCAACACCTTTAGTTATGTACTTAAAAAGATATTTAATAAGTGTTGATTGACAGCATGATTCAACGTTTATATGTGCTTGATACTTCAATAATAGCTCACGATTGTAAGGGACAACAAATGCATTACCTAGCTTGATTCCATTTTTTAGAACAAACAGATTTTGTATATCTCGACGCTTATATGCAACAAAACCCTCTGTGGAAAAGGTGGTTTCACTTGTGAAAGATTTAGGAAATTTTTTTGAACATTTGTTTTCTTTCATGCAAGGAGAAAATTGATTCGTAAGACCACATGGGTCGTGGATCATGTACTGCGAAACTGCATCATACCCAACTTTGTCACATTCTTCATCAGGAATCTCAGCCGAAATGATAGAATCAACATCATAAGGAGAATGACATTTATAATGTTTATTAACCCAGAGCAAGATATGACAATGAGGAAGACCTCTTTTTTGGAACTCCACCGTGTAAATAACTGTTCAAAAATAATGCAGAAACATCAAAACCATAGACTCTTATGAGTTGCAGTGATAAGATAGAAACAAATAAAGGGAAAAAATTGGTCAAGAGTAATGAACTAACCAGATTCGACATCGCCAAAAGGTTTTCCTGATTTGAGGTATTTAATCAAATGGTCAAGTTTTGCTTTAAAAATTCTGGAAATTAAATCTGGCCTGTCTTCAGCTTTACAACCAGGTTTATCACGTAGATCTTGAATAATTTCAGGCCATTTAGCATTGCAGGTGAAAGTGATAAATAAATCAAGATTTCCAAAGTGGCGACATATAGCCATCGCATCTTGATAATTATTTATCATATATCTAACACTACCAGTAAACGAAGTTGGCAGAATGACCCTTTTGCCAACAGCAGAACTGCTTGCATTTCCTGCTTTGAGCGCTTCATGAATTCCTTTAAGACCTTCTATTCTAAAAGAATCTTGATTTGCCCTTATAAAATCTAACCTATCTTCTTCAAGCTTTGCATATGCATCAACTAAGTATTGTTGAAACAATCTGTCGCCTTTCAACAGGGTGTCACTATGTCCTGGTCTATCTTGAATTTGATAACCCAAAAATGCTCTCATTGATACCCCCCCCCCCCCAATTCTTTGGTTTTTTCCCTCTAAAATTTGGATTCCAAGGAAGACCTTTCCTGTACCCATCTTCACCGTATGGGAAAAGAAGAGGATATTGAAGATCCATATATTTAGGATGTAACTTTGTGATTCTTTGTAGGCCATCTGTCCTATGCTCCACAACAATATCTCTTTCAGTGTGAAATTGGCCAATGTCCCTAACTATTAAGCCACCTATATCGTCACATGTTGGCAGATTGTACTGCACATTACGGTTGCTTGGATCAATTCTATCCCTGGCTTGCCTAAAAAGTTGAACAACTTCATTACACTCGTCTAGCATTTTAATGAGGCCACCAACAACCAGTTGATCGAGTTTTTCAGATGCTTCTGATATGTTGAAACAACCGATACGATTACTGACTTCATTTTGAGTGTCATAAATGTACAGTTGTGCAAATTTTGGATTGTGGCCTTCTGGAGGCAACAAAGAACCCATCAAATGATGCACTTGACCATTTATTTTAAAAACATATGGACCCCGACCTTTGTTGATCGATGGATCAACTTTGGCCCCCATTAAAGTTAATGCCATCATTGAATTATACGATCTAATATTTCTTTTAAACTGCAAAAAGCTTCTAGAATTTGTGGGGTTTAGCAACTGATCCAAAAAAATGGGCGTGAGTTTAGCACGTGGGAATTTAACTTTTTGACTCATGCAACACGCAGTAAATTGCGGGGTAGAAATAGAAGAAGCATCCAACATGCTTAGGATGCTTCTTTTTCTGCTCTGTAGACCAAAATAGAGCATTGCAATATTGACATTCACAATTTCTTAATCCAAAATCGACATATTCTGGATCAATTCCTATAAAAAAAATTATTAATAGAAGCATACATTAAACCAATTGATAGAAGTTAATTAACGGAGATAAGTCAAATTTTGAAATTAGCAAGAACATGCAAAGAAAGTTATATTGAAAGTGTGCATACTCTTTTTTTTTTTTTTATAGGTGGCCTGCCCAGTAATGAGCGGGTTTGTAACAGTATGAATACTTTGAGCATCTCTGGCCAACAAACAACTCATAGTGGCACGGTTAGCAAGAAAAAACGGCACAGAAATTTGATGAGAACTCGTTCCAGCTGATGAATGTGAGGTAAAAACACCACCCACGGGAGTATGTTGTTCAAAACTTTATGAAAATGTTTGGGGAGAGTTGTTTCCTTTGTTTAAAAATAGTAAAGAGGTTGAAGTATTATTGTATTCGTTGTCATAAGTGGTGGGAACATCTTGTAACACCATATGATCGAGATTGACAACTGTAATAGACTTAGGCGAATCGGCATGCTGAGTTCTAGCGTCCTTCTTAGATACCCCTATTCTTCTAGACATAAATCTATATAAACGGATGAAACCACACGATAGGTTTACTTTCTAATAGAAGCAATGTGATGGTGAAACAACTATGTTAAGTATGTGAAATGAGCGAATGAACCACAATCCATTCAAGCAAGAGGTCTTAAAAAGTGTAAACACTTTGTAAACATAATAGTCAAAACATAATCCTAATCTGTTTAGATTAGAATGAAGAATAGAGAGAGTTGATTTGTAGTTGTTTTAGATAACGTGGTTTCTCAGTGCATAATGGAAAATGAACAAATTAAGTGAATGATGATTGCTAAAAAAATTGTGATAAAGGAAACCAGCATAAATATCGAATAACGATGTTACTATGATCCAAAAAAACATGCATCGACAATTGAACGTGTAAACTTAGAAAAGAGTAAAAAAAAAAGGTGAAGGTTCTTTAAAGGGACAAAAATCTAACCGTTGTAGAGATGAAAGCGTAGCTGCGTATTAATGCGACCAAAGAACAATGCAGGACTCCAACGATCAAAACAGAACCTAGAGAAACAGGAAGACAAAATAGAAACACATATATAATTAGAGAGAAGCCAAAAATAAAACAAACATCAAACTATAAAAACTAATGCACAGCTCAATGGCATTAATATTGGAAGACATGCATTTATAAAACTGACAGAAACAAAAAATAGAACAAATATCAAACTATAAAAACTAATGCACAACTCAACAACATTAATATTGCAAGACATGCATTGATGAAATTGAGAAAAAGGAAAGAATTATTTAGGTTTGATTCACTTTAAGACCAGTAAATTATGCAAGATGTAAAGTCTCAGGCCTTAATTTCAACCATTAAGAACATGCATAAAAAATAATTGTTATGCATCCTAAAGGATATGCATTATTAGAGAGTTCGAGAATTAAAGTTTGCATTATGCTTCAAAACAGTTTCATTAAATATGTTTAGAGATTTATAGAAACCCATGATGCAATTTCATCGTTCTTGTCCACAAAGCTGTTAAGTCGGACTCTTATTAAACGTTTAGTTTGATATATATTAATAATAATTGAAATAGTCTGAGATGTATTGAGTTTAAGCACCATCACTTAAACATGTGAACACATCCATAAGTCGAGTGGAACAAATTCATTTATAAGGAAAATAGAAAATAAAAACAATCATGAAAATCTGTAAGAGTGAATAAATGGTTACATACCAACCGAGAATAACATCATAAATTTGTCGCTCACCCCTTTTTCCCCATTTGAAAACCACCCGAAAAAACCATATTAATTACAATAGTTTTTAAGAATTTAAATATGGCTGCAAAGAAAGAACTAACACAACATAAACATCCACATAAATATAATCCTAGCACGCCAACACTTTATCCTTAAAACGATAAAAGGATTAATTGTTTACATTATTCATGTTATGATCGAACAAAAAAAATTTACACGGCCTTTATCTTATCTTAACACTCGTCCCGTCTCTATACATAGAAAACCCAAAAGCATGTTATGGCAGAGGCAAGGAAAAGCAACAAATTTATAATATTCTTCAATGCATGCAGGACAACAGTTTAAAGAAGGTTGTGGCTTCAACAATTCGTCTACTATATCTTATTTTATGTACCATAAATTTCGATTGCGATTATTACTGTTTGTTTCTAAATCCGCATCATTAGTATTTGCTTATTTGTGCTCGAGGTTGATTATATTCTTGCATTAATGTTGCTGGCTAGATAAACTTCACCATTTCTAAAACTACCCTTTTAAAATTAGATATACCCCTTCTACTTCTATTGCTAAAAAAATAGCGATAAAGAAGACCAACATAAAGATCAAACAACAAAACAACCATGATCCAAGAAGGATTGCATGTCCAAGTCGTCAAAAGAGCAAACAGAAATGAAGAAGGTAATGTTCTTTAAAGGTGTAGAAATCTAACCGATATAGAAACGGGATTGTAGCTGCGCACAAATCCTACTGCGCAGTAATGCAAGATTGTAACGATTAAAACAAAAGTTGTAGAACCTACAAAAAGGAAGAAAAAATATAAACGCATATATAATTGGAACGATGTATGTTTTAATACTTTAAAGAAAGGACATGCATCAAAAACTTTTAGGTTAGCAAAAGAAAATGCATTGCCTAAAATAGAGATGACCAGGATTTAAAACGTTTCAATTTTGTCCTAGGTTGACTAATTAGTTGCAAAAGTGAGACTGCATGAACAATTTAACACCGAGAAAGACGAATAATACTAAATCACAATCAATCTAACAATAAAAAAAGCATATAATGCAAAAGAATAACAAAAGGGTAAAACACTTTTTGTTGAATCCTCCAGGATCAAACGATTTAGGTGTTGAATCCTTGTAAATGTTGATATGAGATCCATAGGCAATTGAATAGAACACTAATGCGACGGGTCGTGTGAAATTATGATGTGTTTTTAGTACTATTTACAAATACAATGACACTTATAGACCCTCTGACTATTTTTGAGTTTGTGTTGGTTTGCATCCATAGTCTGTAACCTATGTATTTATAACTTTTAATTCATATATTTTGACATGCTGCTATATGCTCTGTTTTTAATATTAAAAAAAAATTCAAAGATGGACACATGTATCACGAATCCTACAATTAGATCCTGATCATAAAATGCGAAAAAAATAATTCCTAATCTAAACATCTCTATACTAAGACCCTATTTAAGCAGCCATTAACACCTAACCCAGTACTTCAACGACTCACTAACCCGCCACACCGTGATGTCTCATCCCCTCTCCACATTCACTATTTCAAAGTTTAAAAAGAGAATATAATCTTTACATAAACAAACTAAAGGTGCAATTGGATAACAAATTTGAAGGATTATTTTGAGAATACATGTTCATTTAAGCAATATCATTAGCATGCAATTAACAAATTAAAGGCGGAATCATGCTTGCATATACTTAAAAACAAAACATTACCCATAAATGTTCAAAGCCTAGTAGATTGGTGAACCTTTAAACAACTCAAAACAAAGTGAGTTGAGATTTATACCTTTGTAGATTCCTCTTTGCATAAGCAAAGGCTAATCACACAAGGAGAGGGCCTTCATTCCTTGCATCTTAGATCTAGGGATTTAGATGGAAGAATGGGTTCTCTAAGTTCCCAAAATTGGGAACCTCTAAGTTTCTTCACCAAGGTTAGATTGGAGAAGATATGAGTGACCTTGGAGGAGTAGGATTGCTAGATGTACTCCTCAAGGTGGCCGGCCATTTCTAGAGAGAAAGGAGAGTTTGTGTTTCTCCAATTTCCCCAAAAACAACCCTTAATGAATTTTGGCTATAAAGTCAAATTTATACCTTAATTCATTTGAGTGGCAAACTTGTAAATAAGTCCAAGTTTGCTACCCTTACTAAGTGGCCGGCCTTAGGGATTAATTTGGGCTATTTGGGCCTTTGTGAATCATTATCCATTAAGTTGTCATACAACTTAAGTTAATGGACTTGACGTTCGAAGCCCATTGGGCCTTAAGTTCCAAAACTATCCCGAGGTCTTTAACGAACTCATTCGTTTGATTAATTAACATATTAATTAATCCTTGCCATAAATAATTAAACCATTTAATTATTCTTACTCATCTCCGTTGAATCTTCAATCTTTACCTTACACGGTGTACGATCCATTAGGTTCCTTTTAGCGAGGCAGTGGGCGATTAAAACTCTTTTAAATCGATTGTGAATTGAAACTTCTTTCAATTCTCCCTTTAGTGTTTACACACGTTTAGGGCTTCCACAAACCATGAGTGACACCTAGTAGCATATCATGGTTACCCAAGCTAATCAGAAGAGGTAGAGAACCTATTCAGTTTAGGATTACAAATGCAATACGGTCCTTCTCTAATACAATACTCTTGACCACATTGTTTGGTTTGATAGTTTATTCATGTCTACTATCCAATGTGAATCTTGCACTTATATGATTACCTTGAATGTGATCTGGAACGCATTCCAACATCTCATTCATACTCTGGCCAGAGATTCTAAATCATATCATAGAGTATTCTCCCTCAACGGTTTGAAGGTTAGAGATCCCTTGTTGCGCATTCACTTGTCTCCATGACTAGATAGCTTCACCCCAACCATGTCGTGGACACTCCAAAGGAATGCCTTTTGACACGATCAAAGATCAAGGACCTAACCACAAGACAACTATGATGCCTCAGGTCAAAGGACTAATTTGCATTATCCTAACCATGAGTTCTCACGTGACATGAATATGAGAACTCGTCGGTGATCGTGTTCAGTGAACTCATTCTCTATTGAGCACCTACGTGCTTGTCTTGGTGTCACTCACACCAATGACTCGAGACTAGTCACTCTCCCTGAGAGAAGACATAGCACGTACTGATCTTAACGGACTGTCAATGCCCAATTGGCAATCCTATGATCAGGAACGTTTAGGATGTGTCTACGAAAGAATGGTCTCATGAATCTAACTTCTTTTAGATTGCATTCTCCCAATCACATATTCCTTGGACTTTATCGTTTAAGCATATAACATTTATATGAGACCGCTCAAACAATAATCTTTGCCCTTTATATTAAACTAGATTAGTTTAACATGTGAAATGTCCATAAAGTATCATCATATGATTGGTTTTAGGGCACATTTCCAACAAAATTGACTCAATCTTAGCCACTTTGCTACATACAGTGGCTTTGTTCAGCATGAGATGATAAGCAAAGAAAAAAGTTGATGATGAGAGCGGCCCAGTCACTATGAAAATCATAACATCAAGATAGGAACGGCTTTAAAAGTGTATAACCAACAAAGAAGCATGATTCAAAGGATCATATCAACAGAAATACTAAAAATATACAAGTAGATAAACATAATCCCAACACACCAACACATTATCCCTAAAACGGTATAAGGGTTAATTTTTTACATTATCGATGTCATGACCGAACAAAAAAAGTTTTACACGGCCTTTATCTCATCTAACACCCGTCCCATTTCTATACATTGAAAACCCAAAATACTATTACAATGGAGGCAAGGAAGAGCAACAAAATTGCAATCTTGTTGCATCAACCAAACTTGTAAATTTCACCAAAAGAACCCAAAAAAAAAAGCAAATACTAAACATCTTCTTCCAATGGAACTTGTTCTTTCGGTGAATTACTACGATTCTCAGGTGAATGGATAGTGTGGACCACCAATTTGTTTCGATTTGAACCCTTGCCATAAACGCGTAAACCCAGCCTTGTTTTTTCTATTTTCAATGATTTCTTTGTGCTGGGTCCTGGGGGAGTTTCTCTATATATTTGTAGTTTGTTTCGAATCTTTGCATTTTCTCGAGCCTCAATCAGTTCCTTTAAATTTTTAACCAAAACTCCTCCTAGAATTTGTTGTTCTCTTCGATCAATCTCTTTCACCATTTTATTAACCCTGAATCACAAATTAAATACAACGTCAAAATCTATTTTTTTTAAGGAAAAAAAACTATTTAGCTTGTAGATCTTAGAATAAAATAGTCAAAAGAATTTTAAATTTTAAATATATAAGTAATAAATAAGTAACTAAAGCATGTTTATTCTAGTTTTAGTACTTGATTCGATTGGAACAACATATATAGAAATAAAATAGAAAGTTACATACTCATAACTAAAGGAAATAATAGAGTAATTAAAAAGATTGCAAGAGCACATTAAAAGATTATAGGAGGCCATTGGAAGATACTCTAATCAGTTTATTTTACTTTACAAACCGAGAGAGCATATCGCGTAATAGTGTTGAACCATACGGAGACACCGTTAACAGCATAAAGACACTATTTTTGCAAATTAATGTCAGTACAATATCCAGTTTGGCCAACATTTCAATTACTGAAATGCACGGGATATGTTCTACAAAATCCCTGATTGACAGGGAGTATGAGCAGGTCCCTTCCATATGCACAGAGAAGGAAATCAGTTACATGCATGAACCTAATTATGTAGAGAACCTGTCTTTGAATAATTTGGTTATTGCTGTCTTTCAAGCTGACTTGGCAATCACAGAAAAAACAAAAAAACAAAAAAAAAAAACAAAAATCCCAAGTCAATAAAAAAAAATCCAAATTAACCCAAACCATTCCTCTGTTATAATCTTTTGATTAGTTTTCCTATCTCCAATCCTAAATTTGTCTTCCATGCTCTTTCCCACTTTTCCCTCACCCTAATATCCCACCTGCAAAATTTGAAGATTGGTGTGTGCGTGCGTGTGTGTGATGACAAAGTAGCACATCTCTAATTCAACATATGCAATTCAAATTAGCACATATCCAAATTCCAATTCAATAAACCATATATCGAAATTCCAATTCAATAAACCACATATCCAAATCAATTCAAACTAAATACCTAATATTCAATCACATATCCAATTCAAACTACATGGCTAATATTCAATTAGATGTCCAATCTTTCAACACATTTATAAAACAGATTTAGAACACTATAAAGTCTACTGAGCAGCAGAACCTAAACATCAAAATCCAACTGAAAGACAAAGTAGCATACTAGTTCTCTATCTTGTATGCTCTTTTCAGCTGGATCTTCTTAACTCGGTTGAAAATTTGTCCTATCTGCTTTGTTGCATCCTGCAAATTTGTTATCTCAACTTAATAAGTAACAATCTAATTATTTTTTAGCCAAAACTAAACCGAAATTTGTCAATCCCATAAAAAAAGTTGCATCTTTTAAACTGTTTTTTTTCCAGCCTTTAATCACAGAGAATCGGTCAAAGCGAGGGAAATTATGTTGATGTTTTATCTAATCACCAAGTACTGAATAAGGTTCTTAAGATTTTTCATTGAGAATTTAACACAATTTAAAGGCATTACTGTAAAGATGCTTTGCAAGTAATGAAAACCTGATGAAGTTGATATCAATCACAAATCCAAATGAATGTTAAATAATGAAGCAAAACACTTAAAACGAACAGGGTTTAAGAGGTTTAAAAACTGTGTGCTAAACCTAATCATGAAAGAGAGAATGTTGTGGAAAAAAAATGAAAAAATAGGTAAAAAGTAAGGAGAAGCAGAAGAAGAAAAAAATAAATAAAAAAATAAAAAAACAGGTGAATACATTTGTTTTCCAAGTGAGGTTTTTGGGTCGATGAAATTTTTGTGTACAGAAAAATGGGATCAATTAAATTCCGCTTCTCCCTACGTTTATCTCTTTCTATCCGTTTGTAATCTGGAAAATGTAAGACAATGAATCGAAGTAAAACATTTGGAAAGCGTTAAAAGCATTAACGCTTCAATAATTCAAAGTGAACTATTCATAAGATAAGGTTATGCAAACAATCAAATGCAAATAATTTTTTTGGGGTGATTAATTGTGGCAAAGAGATCCTATACGGATGGCAGAAAATGACACTGAAATAGGAATCCCAACCCAAATATCATCACAGAAACAAAACCTCCCCCATTTCAACCTTGAAACGAAGATCACAAAATAACATGGTAAGGACCTGAGCTTGTCCAGCTTGAAACGGCCTAAAAACCCCATAATTCAAATTCAGAATTCAAATTATCATCAGGGACAGAAACTGCACGATAGCAAAAACTCACCAATTACAACCCAAGGTACTGTTTGAATTTCTTCAATTACATACACCCACCTTTCTATCAAACTTAATCCAGCCCCCAGTTAGTAAATTCTGAATAAACAAAATGACACAAAAAACCCACCATAGTTTCTAAAATAATTTAGTTTCAGTCATTGCTCAAACAATTTTCCATAACCTAGGCCAGTTGTTGGCGAAAACACCTACTGTTTGGTTCCATTGATTCTCTCATTCCAAAAGCTTGCATATTCAACTTACTCTCACAAAATTCAACCTACATAAGAAATAAGTACTCTACCACGGAGAAATGCTCAGCAGCACAAAGCATAACAGAAAATTCAAAATGGAAATGGAACCTGCAATAAGGTTTTTTCAGAAGAAAAATGGCATTATGGAATACAGAATCACATAGAGAATGCGGTAATGCAAAGCTCTGTTTTGGTTTTTTTTTTCTTTTTCCAAAGACCAGACTAAGAGAACGGTCAACACCAACATACTATTCGATCAGATCATCGCCAACACTAAAATATAAGTTCACAAACATAATCCTAACACGATCAGATCATTGCCAACAAAAAAGATCCATTACTAAAAACAAAAGTGCAGTAAGAAGGTGTAAAAAAGAGTAATGAAGAAACTTCGTTCTTAAAAGATTTCATTCATTAGTCATAGACACAAATTGGTGCAGAGAGATTTACAACACTGCTGCTATCAAACCCTTTCATAAAGATTTACCAAACCATTCACAATCATTTACTGTTGTATCAACAAAAAAATAGAAGAAATTTTTTTTTCATGATTGAAAGAGACAATAGTTAAAGGGTTAGGATGAACCTGCTGCTATCAATTACACATTCCAGTGGATTACACTCTCTTTTTCTCGAAAACGTGCATATGGTTGAGCTGCAAGGATACATCACATAGCAAAAAATTAGAGAGTAAAAGAGTTTGTATTCGAACACAGTGATCAAACTGATGTAATAGTCTGTGATGCATAGTAAGTTGAGTTAATTGGAAAAAAAATACCATTTCAAAAAATAACAAATAGACATCTAAACCTGCTGTACATACTGGTTCTTAGAAAATTTCAAACACGGTATAGAGATTTGTATTATAATTTAGTTTGTATAAAAGTTAACAAAACTTAACAAAATTTTAAAATGGATAGACAAATACCTCAGTAATGGTTTATTTGGTGGTTAAAATTTTAACTCATACACAGAGAATACAAATCTAATTAGCAAAACATAGAGTACAATCAATTCATTTAAGAAGTTATTACGCATGCAATTTTCTCAATCTACATAGCAAATCGTTGTAGGCTAAAGTTCTCAGCTTAACAAATCATCCAATTGCTAACATGGCATTGGACTCCACATGTTATTAAGCAACCATACACTAATTTGATTATCTCAGAAGCTGTGGGTTCTATCAAGCTAAAGCCCAAATACAAAGTAATAAGCGGACAGAACTTTAAGCAATTCTAATATAGAAGCAACCAAGAAATGGAAAAACAACCTAGCATCATAGAGATATTGGAATGATGTTAAATGGAAAAAGAACCTGAAGGTGATTTGGTGAGAAGCAATTAGTGGGAAAGTATGAAGAAACACACAAATGAGCACAGTGCAACCCTTTATTTATAAAGACAGAAATCTCACCGTAACAGTGAACTGAACAGTAAACTAAATAGCCTTAACTCCCAAATTTAAAAACAATAAACTTAAAAAGGCCCAAATATCAAGACAGTGTAGTCCCTTAAATTACAAAGACTAAGAGCAAACTCAAATAGTTAACTAAACAATTTAAAAATATCTGAAACCTTTAATGAAGCCTACTGCCTATGTGCAATGGAGCATCACAAATTGATCGGCATTATGGTTGTCGGGAGAATGGATTAGGTTGCAGGAAAAAAGGTGGACACACAGCTAACCCTAGAGGTGATCTAAACAACCTAGAAAAGACTAAGTGCAAAGCCTAATAGTTATGTAAACAATATAAAATATCTATGATAGCATTAATCATAGAAAAAATATCTATGACAATTTTAATAAATGGAATGGCTAATCAAACAGTAAACAACAATTAAAAACAATAAACTGAAAATGAGTTAACCCTAAGGTGACCTAAACAATGTACAGATCTATGACAATTTTAATTAAGGAACAAAATATTTGTAACAATTCTACAACAAAAAAAGGATCAATCAGACAAAAATGAATCAAGAAACAAACAAATTAAATCAGTGGAAGACCCTAATTCACAAAAACAGAGACATAATCATAGCACCCAACTCAACAATTTATAAACATCCATTACAATTTGAATGAAAGAACAAAATATAAATAACAAAGCAAATGGCAATTAGACGCTAAACAATGAAAAAAATCAGTGTATTACCTTTTGAATCAAGGGAGAAAATTGAAAACCCAGACCCTACAATTTGTCCCTCACCCATCCCCTCCTCACCGCCTCTGTGCGTGGTTTCCGCTCTGTATCTCTCTCCCTACCCATCTCTCTCTCAAAAAATGGGAGAAAATCCCATAGATCCTGGCAGAGCAGCTACCTAAATCTCTCTCTCACTCATTCCAAACCTGTAGCTTCCATCTCTCTCCATTCTGTCAGGCCTAGTGTCTCCCTCCTCTGTAGTCGCTCTGTCCTCCTCTCTTCGCTCGCCAGAGGCACACCCATCTGTCTCCGAGTCAAAAATGAGAGCGATTGTCTCTCTCCAATTTGTGAGGTATGATGTTCTCATCCCCTCTCTCTCGCAGAGTCAAACGTCAATTGCAGCCAACGGCTGAAAATAGGTTTTTAAGCTTGAGTGACAATTTTGAATTTTAAGAGAAAGTGGGTTAAAAGCAGCCGAATGGCAATCTGGTAAATAAACTAAAATGTGGTTAAAAAAACTGTTCATTTGTACACTGCAATTTTCCCACCTTCTTTAGACTAAAGTAATACCTAGGGCTGAGATCCTGACCCCTCACTCTCCCTCTCGCTCCGTCTCTCTCTCTCTCTCTCTCTCTGCCTCCCATCCCTGAAATCCCGAATGAATGATGGTAAAACCAAACCCACCCCAAACTGTATGAAACTAAGAGGGCAAAAATGCCCCTCCAACCCATCCCAAATAACAGCCCAATCCCAAATAACAGCCCAAACCCGACGGCTCTATTGTAAATAACGTGAAATCGAGTGGCTCCCTGAGAAACCATATGGACAAAATCACCCTCCGAAATTTTGAGAAATTACCTCCCAAACCAACCCCATTCGGCTGGTATGTCTGTAAATAAAGCAAAATAAAAAACAAAATGAATAGTGCCTACCCCTCCTTCTACTTTAGAATAGATAATAATAATAATGTCTGGTATTGTTGTAAATAGCATGAAATCGAGTGGCTCCGTACTTAATCATATGGACAAAATCACCCTTTGAAATTTTGAGAATTACCCTCCCAACTCAACCTAATTTGGCCGGCATTGTTATAAATAGAGTGAAATCGAGTGTCAAAGAATTAAGGCTGCTACAGCGCCTCTCCCCCTTCAATTTTAGAATAGATAATAATGCTACTTTTGGCTCTCTGCCCTCTGTAATGGAATTTGAGCTTTGTGTATATGAGAGAGAAGGTGAGTGAGAGGCCGCATGCGACGAATCCGTCAAATTTCTGACTTTCAATAGCGCCGGTGAGGTCTGAGCTTTACAGATCGGACATTGACGAGAAAATGCGGTGTCCAGATTGCACCACCAACAGACACTCTTCTATACTATCTTTTGCTTGATTTCAGCTTTATAGCTTTTCAATTGCTGCTTCAAAAATCAAAATTTGAATTACAAAGAGTGAAGAGAGAGTAAGGATGGGTATGGGAAGAGAAGATGGAGAAAATTAAGGAGAGAGAGTGCGTCTACATGTAGAAAGAGAGAGAGTTTGTAGAAAATAAAAAATATTAAAAATATGAATGAACAGTGTGTCATCTTTGTTCTTATTCACAATACTAAACACCCAATTACTTTATTCAACAACTAATTATTTTTACAACACAGCGAAAATACGAAATTTTTTTTTTTTTTTTACACAACAATATCACCAAATGAGCCCTTAATCTTGAAAGAATCAAATTCAATTGCTCCTTTTCATTCAAAAAAAATTCTAATGGCTGTAGCTCGGTATTACTCACCTTTTTGTTTCTCCTAGTCCATGCAGCTGTTTATGAGGGCATCAATTTCTTGCATTTCTTTCAACTCAGGGATAGACCTCAGTCTTTTACGAGATCGATTCTCCTCAGATGAGAGTCCAACCTGGTCTTGCATAAGATTGACATCCTTGTCATGCTCACTTGAACGCGTGATAAAATTGGCTAATTCATTGACTAGTTTTTCCTGCTCCAGGTAAACCCCTATTTTCTGCACTCTCAGATGAATATCGTCAGAACTCCCGTGTTCTAAAAAGTGTGCACCAACATTAATCTTGTCCCCACCGCTCACTTTGAGCTCATTGTTTGGTAAATGTCCCAGCCAAATATAACTTTCATGGCGATTTATTACGGTGGCATACATTGGAGAGATGAAAAACTCAGTGTGCTTGGTACGATTTGCAACACGGATGCAAAGAGAATCACCAGATTGGGAGTCGTCTGAAGAATAAACAATGCACAGAGTCAATGCTTTTGCATCATAGCCAAAACATTGCGGCACAACTATTTCACCCTTAGGGTCAACGGATGTAAACCCTGATGGAAAATCATTTCCGGGGAGAAAAAGATCACCATTTCCTCTCGCGCTCCATTCCTATACCATTAAGTAATTAAGATTTGTACACAAAGTTAATACGTGCATGTATGTATAAGCTGTATACGAATGGGTGCAGAGAGAGAGAGATGACCTGTAGGATTGTTTTTTTAAAAGCAGCAGTGAGATTGGTGCACCCTTCCATACGAATCCTTGTCATAGTGTTAAACGACATATGCAAGCCTAGAATTTCAGTGAGTTTGGGGGAGTGATTCAGATGCAGTTCTACCATACTTGACCTTTCTGAAAAATTTGGCATCTTTTCCAATGCAATGCACTCATCCGCTTTCAGGATTTCCAAATTTGTTGGTAAATCTGGGATTTCCTGAAGGTTTTTGCAATTCGCAACAGATAAATACTTAAGGTTCTTCAATTGTACTACGGAGTGGTGAATCTTGGACAAACTCTTACAGGCTTCAAGTATCAATCTCTCAATATTTGGGATTCTTGTAAAGTCTGGTGATTCTTTCAGGTGATCACAATAACCAAGATTGAGAAACTTCAACCTTTCAAGTGACTGTGAGACAAAAGGGAACAAATATCAAAATTCAAATAGAAGGAGAAAGCATGATGTTGGTATTTAAACAACCTGGTGGAAAGAATTGATAGTTTGGTTGGGTTTGTATTGTACCACGTTGGAGTTCTTCCAGACTTGTATTTTGCTACAACTTAGGTCAATGTCAACTACGTTTGGTTGATTAAAATCTTCTGGTATGGCCTGCAGAGGAAACTCAGACAAACTTAACCATCTTAACTCTTCAGAAAGATGGTCGCAGTGTCCAGTGAAATTTACGCCTTTTATTTTGAGTAATCTCAGGTTCCGCATACTTCTGAATGCTTCTGTACTGAAGCTAAGCTTGTCAGCTTCTGGAAAATCTAAAGCAATTCCCTCAATTTCTTCCGTTCCCTGTTTGAAAGGAAAAGAAACTAAAGTAAGACAAGGGTTATTTGCTTAGATTTTAACCAGTGCAGAGCACCAGTACTGGATCAATGCCATAGAGTTTGCTTAGACATCAGTTCTGTTTTAACAATCTAAATTAGTCACATGTGTTACAGGGATAATTTTCAAATAATTCAGTAAACAAAATCAGTATAACTTGATCTCCTTTATTACGGACATGTATTAAATGCAATTTGATTGAGGATGTACTTACACATTGCTTCCTCAATACGTGTTTTACATCTTCATGATCCCACAATCTACAACGACTTCCAAGCTTCTTAGGGGATTTTGCACGTACGATTTCTCTGCCCGTGTCTCGAGTCAAACGATGCATCATCAGATTGCTTTCTAGATCAACAGTTACAAGGCATCTTTCATGGAGTTCCTTAATGCCTATTGCTGGATTACAGTCACACCCATCTAATATTGCCATGACACGGTCCTTGTTCATTCCTATAAAGAAACAGGATATATCAAGGAATATATCCTTCACCTGGCCATCAGTAAGCCCGTCATAACTTACCTTCAGAATTTTGTGAATTTCCTGATAAGGCTGTGATCTTTTCCATTTGTTCAATGCACTTGTCCATTCTCTTGTGGTTTTTGTACGTAGGTAAGAACCTACAGCTTCAAGTGCAAGTGGTAAACCCCCACAATAATCAACAGCTTCTCTTGAGACTTCGAGATATTCTTCATTAGGATAATTCTTTCTGAAGGCACACCGACTAAGGAGCTCAAGAGCTTCATCTTTATTCATTGCCGGCAGAGAGCATATCTTATCCACTTCAAGTGTCTGTAACAAATGCTCATCTCTTGTTGTTATAACAATTCTACTTCTTGGACCAAACGAGTCACGTTTTATAGCTAATGTATTTATGTGTGTCACACAGTCTATATCATCAATTATGACAAGAACCCTTATGTTTCCAAGTCTTGTTTTTATCTCCTCGGTCCCTTCATCGACCGTACTCACCTTTATGTTTCCCGATCTCAAGATATTAGACAGAAGTATGTTTTGCGAATCAACCAGTTTCTTATCTTCTCTCACATTTCGAAGAAAACATGTACCGTCAAACATGTGCTGGTATTGGTTGAAAATAGCTTTTGCAATCGTTGTCTTACCTAGTCCGCCCATCCCCCAAATTCCAATTATGCGAACATCATTGGATCCTCCAACATCTAAACAATTACTGATTTCTTGAACGCGAGAATCTATTCCAACTGGATTTCTGGCTAGATTTAAGCATGCTTTCTTCAGTTTTCTAGCGATCTGGCCAACAACTTTCCTGATAAACGTTCCTTCATGCCTGGAATTAAAATTCATAATTAAGGAAAAGTAAGATTTACTACGAGACTGAAGGATTAAAATGTACCAATATATACCTTAATCCATATGAGTGCAGAATTTAATTAGGAGTGTATAAGATTCGAATATACTAAGTTAAACTTTTACAAACAGTCATCACCGAACACTCTGATATCTAGTGAGATAGTATATTAATCCTCATATTAAAGGAAATGAGCAAGTTATTACCCGTCAGTCACTCGAAAATCCTCGCCGCTCAACCCTGCAGCTGTATTAAGAGCATTTCTCCACGATCGGACCTCTTCTTCGTTGAACTTTTGTTCATGGTTCTGAAACGCCGCTGCAAAGCTACCAGTCTGATGCCTGACATCTGAAGGATCAACATCGTAGAAAATCGGAAAAACAAGTTGACCCAGTGTTCTTCTGCACTCCATGATCTCCACCAGCTCCTCGAGACACCATCTGGACTCCGCATACCCCTTTGAGAACATGATGGCAGCAAGTCTGGACCCTTTGATTGCTTGCTTCAGTTTTTCTGTTATAGCATCCCCTCTAGTTAATTCGTACTCGTCCAGAAAGACATTGAACTTGTTGTCTTTTAATGTACAGTAGAGGTGGTCCGTGATGCCCTTGCGTGTTTCGCCTCTAAAGCTCAAGAACACGTCGTACTTGCTGCACGGGGTATACATCGTGCTGTTGGCAACTCAGCGATTCTCTGACGTCTGACCGGAACTGGAAATTGGCACCAGGCGGTAGATGGTTTTTTAATCGAACTAGCAAAGTGAAGTCAACTACACCTCGTTTCCAGTCCACAAAAATTAATTGGCCAAAAAGAAGTTCGACCAAAAAAATATTGGCCAGATAGAAAAATTTACTTGTTAAGAAAACACGGGTATATTTAACAACACGGAAAGCGTTAATAAAACAAGGCACATGAAAATTATAAAAATAATAGAAAAAGTGGATATATAAAAGAAAGTTGAAAACCCAACCATATCAAGCCACACCCGGAGCTCCCCACACCAGCCGCCACCATCCCCCGGCCTTCTCCATACCAGGCTCCATCACCACCTACCCATCTCTCTCTCTCTCTCTCTCTCTCTCTCTCTCTCTCTCTCTCTCTCTCTCCCTCTCCGGGAAGTAGAAACGAGCAAAAGCAGCAGAGGAACGAACCACCGAGACCAATCGCTTGATGACCATGTCCATGGAAGTCCCGGATAGAGACCACAGAGTAATGACATATGTTGTCGGGATGAAAGTAACATTAGGAGTTATGCCAGAGGAAAATAATAACCAGGAGAGTTGAAACATGAGGGGTTTGGGTATCAAAAAAGAGGGGAAGTCGCTTAACGAGGAAGGTGGAGTAAATGGCAACTTCTTGGCAAAAACGAAAAAGAGCTTATTATTAGTTTCACTAGAAATTAGGCATGCGCGTTGCCGCAGGAACCAGCTATTTCAAACGTAATCAGATGAATAAAACACATTTAAGTTGAATAAATTCAATACAATTATGAACAAACAAATGAATAAATGAGTGAATAAGATCAATAAGATAAGCAATTTTGTTTTTATACATTCAAGTGATATAAACACATTGTACAATGAGTAGGAAGAAACTGAATGTTTTGATTAGGAAGAGATGGTTACCCAAAAAGTTCTGTTTCCTTAAGAAACGGAACAAACATGTAGTTCACACATCTAATGTGTCCTGCAGTGTAGGCAGCCATTTCAACTGGTAATTAAAACATAAAGTGTTGAGGACTTGTTCAAGTAGCTAATTTTGTAACCACAATTGTTCAAACGCAAAAATGAGCAGAAGGTCTGTTTCCATACGAAACTGAAGAAACAGAAGCAAGCTGCAGTTCACACATATTTTGCCCTTGCAGTTAAGACGGCAAAATATATGCCCTGCAGTTCACACAAAAAAAGCGGTGTTTGAGCAGGTAAGTCGTCAAGCACAGATGTTCAAACAAAAAAATATGCAGCATGGTGTGCAGTATTCGATGATTGAGAGCGTGGCTGTTCATTTTTTCTGAGGACATCTTCGACGCTATAGCAAAAAACATAAATCATAATGTAACAAAGGCAACCATTATGGACGCTATTCAGGCATGCGTTGATACTCATAACTGTGTTCACTTATCCATATTATATTTGAATATGAATGAGGATAAATGGTTGATACTCATAACTGTGTTCAGTTATCCATATTATATTTGAATATGAATGAGGATAAATGGTTCATACTCGTAACTATGTTCACTTATCCATAATAAAATTTAAAAGGATGAAACTTCTAATTACCAATAAACCAATAATGAATACTGATTATTGAAAACAAATAACGCAAAAATACCAGTCAATCTATTAAATAAGACCAACCCATACTCTGACAACAAAAAAGGTAAAACTACATAAGTTCAAGGTCAGTCCTTTGCAAAACCAACAATTGTATATAGCAAAAAATGAAATAAAAACAAAATCTAACAACCAAAAAATATGTCTATATGCAGTAGCAATCATGTAAGAGTTTATTCATCGGTTAAAATTCGAAATTTCAGATTGACCAATTACACCATTTCTATAAAATTTCAGTTATGGCATTAGTATTGAGCAAAATTAATATGTTAGAACAGAAACTATTTCTTACATATGTCAACAATCCATAAAAAGGGGTCCTTATTCAACAACAAATATTTTTTTTATACCAAAAACAAAGCAATGAAATAAATGTTTTACTTTGAAATTTCAAATAGACTTAGTTCAGACATTAACAATTTCCATGGAATTTCTTTTGGGTTTACATAGGGAGCAAAGCGAGAGAGCTCTCCAGATTTTGAGCAAAATCCCCCTAAACTACTATTAGATAGCTTCAGCTGGGATACATGTAAACAAATTCAAAGCTCAAGACCTAAAACTGAGCTCAAAAACTGGAAATCTCACTTCAATTAAGCAGTTTTTCAGATGTTTACAGCTTAAATATGCATGATAACAAAAAAGAGCCATCCTTTCTTAACCAATCAGACACTAACAGAAAAGCCCTAATTCATATTATTCAGATTACAAATACACAGGCGACCAAATAGCTAATAAAGCTAGACACTTTGACCCCAATCCAACACAAAAATTGTTGTGGTTATACATGCGATACCAGCCTAAAATATCAACAATTCCAAATTAAAATGGAAAATGAAATGAAGCAACATAGATTGAATACAATTTGGGGAAAATTATCTCACCTGGAGCTTTGAATTGGGCCGAATCCATTAGGTTTGGGGGGAGAGGAACACGGAGCTACTATGAGAGAGAGAGAGAGAGAGAGAGAGAGAGAGAGCATGCGTTGTCCTTTTCTTCTATACAGCCACTGGACCGCAGTTCCTTCACAAAAAATTATATGCATGTGTTAGTTTTTCAAGTTGTAGTCTTGCAATCAACTAAAGAACACCGTGATCGAAGAGTTCGAAGGGGTTTACCTTTGGATTCTTCTGCTTTTAGATGTAGTTGCTTGGTGTATTAAGACTTCTGAGCTTCTTCTTCTTCTATAACACCTTTTGGTCCTCCGCCTTTGTCATTTCCTCCTCATCGCCTAATTCCTCATCATCTACATGCCAACACTGCCTCTAGAAGAGCCTTGCCAATAACCAAGTTAATAAGCATAAGTTCAAACATTAAACGAATATAAAATGATATATGTACTAAAAAAATGTTCCATTTTTACATGAACAACTAAGCAAAAGCATTATTACAACTAAGCATTAACCGATCCCTATGCTAAAAATTTCTGTAAAATGAAATGCCTAATTAGTACTAAATATCTCATGTTAAGCAGAACAGATGAATCATACAATGCATATAAATACAACAACCCAAAATTATGATGCTATACTCTTCATCCACATCAACTTATTATGAAAAAAAATGCATCTTATTGCAATGCACCAACAAATACTCAATCAACATAACTGAATCTACACAATCATATAGTATCAATGCTTTCGTTCTCTACTAATTAATCAATGCAACATTTCAAATTCCTTTTCCTCATATACGGTAAGTATTCAAAGTCATACCATCCCAATTTCACATAAGATAGTACAAAAACCTTCAGAGAGATGCCAACGGATAGCCGAAAGCTGGGTTTCGTGTTACAGCAACGACACTTTCCACTGTTCATGAATCACTGCAAAACAACACAAAGTTCTTATGCCTACACTACATTTACTAAATCAATTCAAAATGGTCCTTACAGTAAAAATAAAAATAAAAATAAAAAATTGCGCTATAAGTAATGCATGGTGTCAACTATATCGAATGTCATTATTATGTGAGAAAAAATAAAAATCCAGAAACTAAAAGAAATAACGCGGAAATTTCAGATCAAAGTGACAACTAAAGACGGCCAAAAATACCAATTTGGGAAATCATGAGAGAAAAGATCAACTGAGAACTCACCGAAATCGAATCAAATGGTGAGAACGAAGGAAATATTATACAATATATACAGACACAGAATTTTTCCTACAACAAATAATAAGATTCTAGAGTGTCACCAATGGAAACGTAAATCACCATATATAAGTAGACAGTTTCTAGCAATATATACAAAAACCTCTATAAAAAATCTACCTAAACTCAAAAATGAGCAATTCCATTTCCTTACATGGTGCGACACAGTGGGTTTCACAGCTATTAATCAAAATACGCAACACGAAAGCCTGTTTGAGTTAGAACACTATAACGTGAAATCCACACACAGTGGGTTTCACCAAGGTCCACATATCCAATCCAAACTACATGGCTAATATTCAATAACATGTCCAATCTTTTAAGCACATTTACCAAACAGATTTAGAACACTATAGAATCTACTTAGTAGCAGAACATAAACATCAAAATCCAACACAAAGACAAAGCAGCATACCAGTTCTCTATCTTGTATGCTCTTTTCAGCTGGATCTTCTTATTGTCACAGTGCTCACCATCAATAGTTCACCTGCAAGGATCATCACACAGCCAAAAATTAGACAGATTTGTACCAAGGAATACATAAGGAACCAAGAAATGGGAAAAAAATCTACGAACAGAGGGATGAGAAGCAAACACCAGGAAATTATGAAGAAGCACATAAATGAGCATAGTGAAACCAAAAAATTGGAATGATGGTTTTAACAAAGCAAACGGAAAACAAAACAATAAACAATGATTTTCAAACACTGCATAACCTGTTGAATTAGAGGAAAAAACTGAAAACCCATACCCTTCCATACATCCCTCTGTCATTCTATCCGCACTGACCCGTGCACTAACCCATTAATTAACCCCCAAAAATGCACACAACCATGCTTTCTCCTCTCCCTCTCTCTATCTCTATCTCCATGTCCACATCTCTTTCTAAAATGATAAATCCCCCACAACCGGACCTAACATACTAAACAATTCGAAAATCTAAGCTACCATTAAAGAATATAATTTAAAAAACAAACTTTTCTTTGGATTTGAGGCATGCATCGCAAGATCCGGCACACCCCACTCTCAGTAAGGTTTGTTCATGACCCCTACCCTTGTCTCCCTGAAATCCTGACGACCCATACGGTCTTCTCTGACCATATCGACTCTCCCACTTGTGAAATCCATCTGCAGCAATAGTGTCGAGACCTCTGTCTCTTGCAAACCCTCCATCCCCGAAACCCTAGTTGAACGACAGCAAATGATACATACCAGTGATAATTTCTTTATCAAATGTTATGGCAATTATAGCGGAGCTTGTAATTCCAGATGCAGCAACTGCTAGCACCTGTGGAAACTGCCATTCATCAGAACCAGATCCAGCTGGTCCTTTAAACATACGGATAAATGCTCCACCAGTGGAGCCTGCTGTAGCCTTTCCATGTTGAAAGAGGAAAGGCATACCCTGGCCATTAGGAGTGTTCGGCTGGCACTTGTGCTCTGCAACATTTGTTGTTGGTGCATTTACATTAGCAATAATGACAGCATCTGAAGAAGCATGAATGGCAGCTGCAGGAAGATTGCAGCGCTCAGGAGCAGAAACAGCATATGGTTTGACTTCTTTTGGGTTTTGGAAGATGGTCTGACATTCCAAAATATCAAGATGATATTTCTTTAAAAGAAAACATGCATAATATTTTCATAAGAAATCGAATCCTCATCGGTTATTCCCAATGTAATATGTTAGATTGGATAATTTCCAGAAATAAAATAAACATTCCTAAAGGTTCAGCTAAGTTTCTTGTTTCTCCAAAGAAAGTTACCTGTAAATGAAGAACATCTGCTAATGGCAACCTCTTCAAGTGAGGGAAGGTAAGCAGTTGGGATGGCGTTTGCCCAAAGTATGCAATCTGGTCCTTTGTTGCACGCTGTTGTACCTGATTTTGGCACAGAGGAAAAAAGAATGTACTAAAAAAATTATCAAACAATAATGGAAAAAATCATACAGATGCCAACAGAAACTATACTTACTGGGTCTGAGATCTTATCAATATCCACTGTCCCTTCATAGGTAATGTAAAAGAAAAAATTATTTGCCATTATAGCTTCTTTGCCACGCTGCTTATACCTGTATATTCCAATTTATTAATGAATATAACAGTTTCAAAAATGAAACATTCAAAGTTGATATAGTCTAGAGTTGTGATGAACTTATAAAAGAAAAAGTTAAAAACAAAATGAAATGAAAGAAAAAGAGGTAGATACAAACCAAAAATAAACTAAAATTAAAAATCTCCAAAGTCCAAAGAAACCTACCCGAATATGAGATCAATCCATTCATGCAAATGCGTAGATGCATGCTCACTTTCAAGAGCCCAGGTTGTTGAAATACCAGCCACAACAATCTTACCATCAACCTCATCCTGCAAGGAAATGAAGTTAAACTTAAAACAGATCATTCTGGGAACACATGTAACCTAAAAAATGTTATGCATTAAACTTGTGCTTCCAAGCATATATTATAGATGACTTGCCCTGGATGTTCTTCTTATATTAAAGAAACCATCATTATTGTTGCGTACACCTTAAGCTGTGATAGTAGCATATATACAACCCGATAAGCAGGGTCTTCTGTGCTTTCCAGGATAAACATCAACTCTAAGGGACCACCATAGAGAGAAGTGACTGTTTTCGTTAATTAAACAAAATAGTTCATACCATATTGGAAGAAAACCTTGGATACAAATTCAACCTATTAAATCAGTTAGCAGGAGGATTTTAGATAAGACATCCCTACAGTGCAAATACAGAAATTTAGATATGCCCACCAAAAGAAAATATAGCTTAACTATGTTAATCTAATATCACAAAGATATTGAGTTTCCAAGTCTCAGACCCAATAGAGTGTAATTTAAACTTCTTATGAAGAAAAACCTAATTTTCAATGTGATATAACCTTAGAGACTCATTGATGATCATACCCATCTGCATGCATCAATATAAAAATGGAAGTTAGATAGCATCGATCGAGAAGCACTTAAATTTTTAATGTGCTTGTAAGCCCTTAGGATTGATCTTTTACCGTTTCAAGTTTGTTGAGGCCATCTGAGTTTGGAGTTTCATTTTGACCAAACAATTCTAGCACCTCCTTTCTAGCTTCTCTGATTTTATCTCATCAGTGGTTTTATAGAACATACTGCAAGTTTGAATCACAGACTAATTAGACATATGAAGTGACAATGACACACCTAGTTACATAGAGTTAATTTATTAATGTAAAACGTACATCATAAGAGTTCTTTAATATTCAGGTGGCCTTGTTCTTTACTCTTATTTTACATAATGATCAGTTAAAAAAATTCCACAAATAAAAGGGACGTCGTATTGGTAAGAAAGTATGAAAAACCTAAAAGAAACGAAAGCTTGAATTCGAGTCCCAAATTGAAAACAGAAGGGAGGATTACAGCCAGGAAAAAGCAGAGCAGAGCAAGCATGTTACCTTCTTCACACATTTCTTCTCCCTGACCTCATATCGATTCCTTGTTAAGTCAGACAGCCACATCCCTGGAAAACAATACTGACAACAACAACCAAAAAAATATTTTAATTAGATTAATTGGAGTTTTTGTTTTCGATTAACCCAAATTAAAATTAAAATTGAAGAACAATGATTTGGATTTTAAGATACCTGCAGAGTTCTATTAACATTTTTGGCCCTTTTTTGGGCCTCTGAGGGAGCTTTGTGGCTTTCATTGCAAGGAAATCATCTTGCTTCTCCTTCCTCGACAGAGCAATATAAATTCTCGGCCACTCCACCACTTCGTAGTTCACCTTCTTCGCTGCCACCGCCGAAGCCGTTGCAGCTGCGACGGAAGAATTATCCGCCCCTGCCCCGACAACCAACTGATCCAATTGCAACAAACTGGAATCAGCATGATTCCCGCTATCAGCTTGAGCTCCATGCGTGTTGTCATCTTTGGCCGCTGCTGATGAGCTACCTGAGCAAGCTGGCACTTTTCTCTCATTTTTCTCCGGCGGAGGAGATCGTTTCCCGGCCTTGGATCTGGAAGCAGGTCGGCCGTTGCTGACACCTGTAGGGTTTCTCGATGGTCACCCATTAACGGCAGCAGATCGATCTACCAAATTCCTGGTCATGGCAAAAGAGAAGATGAGGTTGTAAGGAATGTCGAGTTGTGATGTGGACTCAGGCCTCCCCGCCTCTGGGTTTTACGGAGAAGGTGAAGATGGTGAGGATTGAGAGAGATGGATAGTCTGAAAGAGTGAAAAAAGGGTTAGAGAGAGTCGGCACTCTCTCGAATCCAAACCTTCCGCAATGACCACCACTAAAGTAAAGGCCACTCTGTAAAGCAGTAGCATGCCCGTAATTAAACTGAAATTCAGATGAACAGTAAACAACAGTGCCAATTTGAAACCCTTCTTTAGACTAAAGTAATTTCCAGTAAACAGGAGTGAGAACTTGGGGAAAGGAAAGACTGAGAGAAAATTGGGTGTGACAATTTTGAGCATGGCACAATCAAGAAGAAATGTTCCCATTATGAGTGGAATTTTTTGCCAAATTATCATACCAACCGAATTGTCAACCATACCATACCAAAGTTGTGCCAAAAAATTTGTACCATTAGTAACGGTACAATATTTGTATCGTACCATACATTTTCGGTATGGTACTGGTATTCAAAACTATTATCGGTGGTATATTGTATCATATCACTACTATTAATATTATATTATTTATTTATTCATTTATATATATAATTAGGTATTATTATCATTATATATGTACTTTATATTTTTTTTTCTCGTCATTTATCCAATCATCTCACCCTCTAACCTCTACTTTCCCAATAAAAAAACCTAAGCCTTCTTGCCCAATCATCTCACCCTCTAACATCTACTTTCGTAATAAATAAAAAACTCAAGCCTTCTTGCACTGCGACTCTTCATCTTTTCACTCATCTAGTCATTGGCTTCATCTATGTTGCTCCCGTTCCGACAACTCTCTCTCTCTTCGCAGTCCATCTCATCTTCTCCTTCATCAAATGAGATGTCTTTCTCCCTGGCTTCGTGTATCAAGTTAATTTTTGTACAATTTTAAAGAATGTAGAGATGGAATTTAGGAATCTTTGTACTATTTTTTTTAGGGATGTTGGGTTCATTCAGCAATTCTTTCATCTATTTACTTCTTGTTTTTTAAATGAATCTCTATAAAATTATCATAATTAAATATTAAAAAAATTAGAAACCCAAAGAGAGTGGCCAAAACACGTTTGGGCCTTGAATTGGGTTGAAAAAAAAAATTTAATTTTGGCTCAAAACAAAGTAGTAATTACCATTACCATACTATACCAATCGAACTATTTGGCATGCCGAAATTCGGTATACCGAAAGTTTGGCACAGTAATAATAATAGATTTTGTCATACCAAAAATTTGGTATGGTAATTGGTACATGGATTTTGGTACGGTAATCGTACCAATACCACCCCTAGTTCCCATGCCCCTCCAGTGTCACGGCTAACCGAGCCTAATATAAGTGCTGCCGTCTCTTTGTACAAACCACATATAACCGTTTATTACAAGAGAAATAGGAATGTCTTTGCATATTACATCCTCGTTAAATAGTTAAAACATCTTACGATATACTTTATGGTACCACCACATCAAAACAATATCCCACTAGCTACCAGTATTACAAGGGTTAAATTAAAATACGAATTAGGTATAGAACATGAAGAATATGTATGTGTATTATTCGGCAATTCTTATATATTTTTAATACTTATTTATTTTTGTTTTTCAATAATTGTTAAGAATACGAATAGAATATGTGAATTTTATGTGTATTATTAAAAAAATGTTGCAAAATAACGTGTATTAAACGTGAAATTTTTAAATTTTAAAATACATACAATTTAACAAATCAGTAATAATTGTATAAAAAACAGAGTATTGTTAAAATACATATACATACATAATTATTAATACATATACTATACGCAAATTTACTAACCATATTAGATTTCCAAAGCCCAGTTTTGTTGAGTGGGTATGCCAATCGGATACCAACAAAATGTTGTAGGAATAATAGCATACGTAACATAAAAGGCTAAAAGCACATGGACAAAGAGTGTACAGTTTGTAGACCTCACAAACCCCCAGTCATTTAACCGACTTTTTCAATCCAAAAGTTATTTTCTACCTAGTACTTAGAGCAATTTTTAGTTGTGATTGGAACACATTAGAGAAATTTTTAGTTGTGACTGGAACACATGTAGTATATTGCGTGTTTTTTTGTAAGCAGTGAAAATTTTTATTTTTTAAGTTATTAACTTTTTAACACACATATCTCACCATTTATATAGCAACATGTGAGGTACCACTCTGTGTGATGGTCACACTAAAAAATCTCTAGTACTTGGAGCTGCATTTGCTTCTGAATCCAATTCCAAAAGTGAAGTTCATTTTCTGCACATACAATATATGTGATCTCTCTATGCCTCTAATTATTGATTAACACGTATTTATAAAATTAATTTTTTAATTTATTATCCGAAATTTAATATATATCAGTTCTTGATTGAGACCACATAGAAGCCACATCCATTTTGAGTGTGCAAAAGATCCCCTCTTCATGGCATCCTCAACTCTTTTGAGGAAAATGTTTTTACCACATATTTTTTTTGTTATAATAATGAAAAACATCCATGTTTGTATTTGCTATTTATTTTCTTTTAATTTACTTAGTTGAAATATTGAAAATAAATATGAGTGTATAGAAAACGTTTTCCTTCTTTATTATTATGAAAAAGTTATTCCAACAACAAAAAATTAATATTTGAGTTTTTTTTTTACTTTAATTATAAAACTAAAATTTAAGTTTTGAAACCAAGGTTTTCTTTCCAATGAACATTCTTGACTCCAGTTTTTCCTCCTCTACTACACATATTCAAATAATTTTTTTTCATTTTTATAATGATATTCTACATTTTAGAGGAGAGGTATTAGGTGTCACATCCCCGCCCGGAGCGAATCACTTCCCGGCTCCGCTTTGAGGCCCGACCACGCCCTCACGGCTTTGTTTCTGGGAACTCACGAACAACTTCCCAATGGGTCACCCATTATGGGAGTGCTTTGGCCCCCTTCTCGCTTAACTTCGGAGTTCATACGGAACCCGAAGCCAGTGAGCTCCTAAAAGGCCTCGTGCTAAGTAAGGATGAAAATATACATTTAAGGATCACTCCCCTGGGCAATGTGGGATGTTATAATCCACCCCCTTAGGGGCCCGATGTCCTCGTCGGCACACCACGGCCAGGGTTTGGCTCTGATACCAAATTGTCGCACCCCGACCCGAATATCGAGGTATGTTGGCTACGTCACTTTCACGTGACGGCCAGCACGCCTCGATATTCGGGTCAAGTATGTCATTAGGGCTGGGCACGGGCCGGGCCGGGGATTACATTTTCTAAAATAGGAACTGGACATTACCAGGGCCGAGTCCGCGGGTCCCCTTTTTTTGTTGTTTGAAAAAAATAATAATAAAATTTGTAGTTGTACAAATTGCAAACTGCACTGCACAGATTGCAAACTGCATAGATTGCAAACACCAACAAAAAGTACAATGACTTATATCAAACATTGCACCGCACAACAATTCCATCCATAAAAGGCTACTCAAGGAACTTCAACCATAAAATGTGCCAAAAAGAAAATAGAAACAAAGCAAAAAGAGAAGCAAAGTTTGCCATTTTTCATGATAGTGTCATTATCTTACCAAAACCTTTCAAAGAATCGGGACTTAGCAAATAACAAAACAAACAGTTCAAAGAATCGGGCAAAAGGCAATGGCAAAAGGGCTTGGTCAGCCAATTTCTGCTCTAACTATTGCAAGTTAAGGAAGTTATTAGAAAACTATTTTTATAGCTCAATCTACAAATTCTAACTTAAAAAATGCCCTGCACATTTCCTCTCTTTCTAAAAAAAATCAAAAGAGGACTATTTTTTTACAGCTCAATCATCAATCTACAAAATTACAAATTCTACTTCTCCCAGTTCATATTCCAGATCCTGAAACATTTTTACAGCTCAAGCTACAAATTCTAACTTAAAACCCCTAAAAATCACTACACCAGAAATTCACATTAATAATAAAACCTAATTCAAAATTACCTAAATTTTAGAGGGATGATGGTTGGTACTGGTAGTAGCAGTGTCCTCGACGGTGGTGATGGGGTGATGATGGTGGTCGCGACGACGGAGGTGGTGCCGTTGTGTTGGTCGTGACAGCGCTGTGAGAGTCTGAGAGTTGGAGCTTGACGGTGGTGATGGGGTGAGTGATGGTGGTCGCGACGGCGGAGTTGGTGGTGTTGGTGGTGTTGTTGTGTTGGTCCCGACGACGGTGAGCAGCACTGTGAGTGAGAGTATGAGAGTTGGAGTCAAGGGAAGGGATAAGGAGAGAGAGGGAGTCGAGGGAGAGTCTGATCTGAGAGACTGAGGGTGCTTTTGGAACTCGGGAGGTGGAATTGGCTAGGGTTGAAACTGACGATTGAGATTGGATGGAGAGATGATATCTTAAATCTCGTCTGTCCATTGTACCACAAACGGGGCGGTCTGGGTACCCGCGGTTCCTATACTTTTGGAACTGGCCTAAATCAAAAACTTCAATTACCCGTCTCGCCCCGCCCCGATCTGTTTCTACAAAATTAAGAACTGGCCCGTACCCGCCAATACCCCCTACCCACGGGCCCAGGGCCCGTTTGCCCAGCTCTAAGAGGTACAATCTAAAACTAAATTAATAAAATCCTCTTTGTCAACTAAAAGGGGATGAAAAGACATATTTGTCTTGTAAGATCCCACCTCGCCCAAGGGTGAAGATCCTGTAAGCCTTATATGTATATTTCCATCTCTACCTAGTACGAGGCCTTTTGGGAGCTTACTGGCTTCGGGTTCCGTAGGAACTCCGAAGTTAAGAGAGAAAAGGGCCAAAGAATTCCCAAGATGGGTGACCCAATGGGAAGTTGCTTGTGAGTTCCCAGAAACAAAGCAGACAATATCGTGCTACGGCGGAGTTGAGCTTGGGATGTGGTGGGGGCCTGGGCCGGGATGTGATAATTTGGTATCAAAGCCAATCCTTGGCCGGAAATGTGCCGACGAGGACATCGGGCCCCAAAAAGGGGGGTGGATTGTAAGATCCCACATCGTAGGGGTGAGGATCCTATAAGCTTTATATGTATATTCTCATCTCTACCTAGTACGAGGCCTTTTGGGAGCTCACTGGCTTTGAGTTCCGTAGGAACTTTGAAGTTAAGCGAGAAATGGGCCAAAGCATTCCCATGATGGGTGGCCCATTGAGAAGTTGCTCGTGAGTTCTCAGAAACAAAACTGTGAGGGCGTGGCCGGGACCCAAAGCGGACAATATTGTGCTATGACGGAGTCGAGCCCAGGATGTGGTGGGGGCCCGGGCTAGGATGTGACATGTCTTTTATGACAACAAAAAAAGTTAAAGACAGTAACATAATTTCACAAAACAAAATTTTACTATTTTTTTAAACGTCAGCTAAATGTAAATTTATCATCTCTGATTTATAAAATAAAACAAAAAACAACCTCTCTCCCTCTCTCCCACGTTCTCTCTCACTCTCTTCCTCTCTCCTTCAATTTTAATAACCAAAGTAAAAATTTCACACTTTGTGTGTAGGCACATACTTGTCTACTTTAAGAGGAGGTGAAATTAAACCATACCACATAATGGGTTAGCCACTTACTAGGTATCGAATCTCAGATTTCTCATTTATAAGTGAAGATCAATGCCTTAAAAATTAAAACAAATCAACTCAATCGATCACTAGTTTTGGATCCAAGTATAGGAATGTAACGGTCTCTTTGATATATAAGGAGTATTTGGAAGTGTTTTCGAAAAGACTAATAAATGCACTTTTGATAGTGCTTTTGGAATCAATTCTTTAAAAATTGCAAGTAAATTCTAAAAAAGCATCGGAAGTGTTTTTTGCAAAAGAAAAAAAACACATAATGCTAAAATGCACTTTAAGTGTTTTTAAAACCTAAAAATATTTTCATTTTTTTTAAAAACACATCCAAACAAATTTATATTTTTTGTTAAAAAAAATGATGAATGTTGCTAAATTACTTAATACTTATTAGCTTCAAAAACAAAAATTTTAATCCAAGAAAAATGTAGCCTAATAATATAATGTAAGAAAGACATCTTAAATTCAAATCGTGAATGAGAAAATTAAAATCAATAAAATAATAATATAGTCACAAATAAGTGTGTGAGTGGGGAGTTCCCGCTAGGGAAACTCGGGTCAAACAAAACAAGGCGCCTCTTTTCTTTTTGCTTCTCGGGGTTTACAATACCCGAACAAACAAACAACCCAAAAAATAATTAGAGACTCATGAAACGAAAGAAATCAAAATCCCTTTTTTTTTTTTTTTTTTGGTGAAACAAAATCCGAATTTCGAACCAGAAAAACAAAAGAAAAAGAAAACAAGGGGGAAAATGGAAGCAGCGATGGGACTAATGCGTCGGGTGCCTCCCAAGCACACTGAGACGGCTCTCTCCGCCCTTCTCTCCCTTCTCCCCCAGCACTCCTCCAATCTCCTCTCTCAAGTCGATCAGCCTCTCCAGGTTCTCCCCTGTTTGTTTTCCGAGAAAATCCAATCCAATCCAATTTTCACTTTCCATTTTCTTTCTCATAAGGTTTCATTTTAGTCCCAAAAAAATAAAATAAAATGTCGTCTTGAAATTCAAATTTTAGTCACTGTGTTGCTTTGATTTCCCGATATTCAGGTTTTGTGCAATATGGAATACGGGAAGGAGTTCATTTTGTGTGAATATAACAGAGATGCAGACTCTTACAGGTAAAATCCTCAAATCTTTTGTCAAATTTGATGGGTTGGTGTTAGTGTTCAGATATTTTACACTTTAATTGCTACATTTTTAGGACATTTTAGAGGTAGCAGATCTGGCCTTGATTTGTGAGTCTGGATGTTTGATTAGTTTAATTTAATTTATTGTTTTGGTTCATATGCAGATTTAATTGGTGTGATTAGTGCAATGCATGTATAACTGTGTAATCCTGTAGTTTCTTTTTTCGTACAATCGTTTCTGTTCTGTTAATATCGATTGCCTATGGTGATATTTTTGTGCTACTATATTTCCATGTAGATCATCTTGGTCAAACAATAACATCCGCTGCTAGAAGACAACAGCCTCCCATCTTTAGAGTTGAGGAAACTTGAAGTTGAAGCAAACGACATCTTTGCCATTTATCGTGACCAGTGAGGTCCCTTACTTACCTCGTTCTTCTGTTATTCTTTGCATTGGTTGAACTGTATAAAACACTTCCAAAATAATTTTTCTTCCATTAGCTAATTCTCAAAAAAAGGGAAAAAGGTAAGAATGTGTCGTAAGTATCCTCATGCAATTTATTTTAGCATAGTGGTTCGGTTCTTTGTTTCCTTCTGAAGATTTCATACAGCTTGATTACCCGGTAATTTGGTAGGTACTATGAAGGTGGCATTTCTTCAGTTTATATTGGAAGAAAGCATGGGTGTATGGTGACAGTTGACCTTTACTTTTCCATGTTTTCTGCTTGTCCTCACCTTTACTTTTCCTTTACTTTTCCATGTTTACTTTTCCATGTTTTCTGCTTGTCCTCCCTTTCTTTTGGCTTCTGTTTCTTTTCCTTTCTTCCGCTCATTTATATGAGCTTTCCTTGTACTTGGTTTTACATAATACAAAATATAGACATTCAAAATTCAAGATGGTATCAGAGCAGTGACCCTAACCGGCCTGTCTCTGTGGTGTTCTCTTGAGAGATTTGTGAGCTTCTTGTCCTTCAATCATGGCTGAAGAGAGCTTAGTAAATTTGGAAGGAGACGGCTTTCATGCTACTCCACCATCACCACACTCAGATATTGATATCAACCCAAATCAACGTCTTAGTTCTATCTTGCTAAATGAGTTTAACTATCTTCCATGGGAGAGAGCAGTTTCTCTTGCTCTGGGAGGACGATCAAAGCTTGGTTATGTTAATGGTGCTATTCCAATGCCTGAGACTACCTCACCGGAGTATGATGCTTGGCTATGCAAAGACCAGTTGGTCATGTCGTGGCTACTCAATTCCATGGATCGTAAGATTGCAGAAATTTTTAGCTATGCTGAATCCTCCATGACTCTTTGGAAAAATCTCAAGGAAATGTATGGAAATCAGAACAATGCGGCTAGAGTGTTTCAGTTAAAGAAGGACATTGCTGGTTTGCAACAGGAAGGGAAGCCATTTGTGCAACATCTTGGAAAGCTGACCACTATGTGGAACGAGCTGAATGTGTATCGACCACACACCATCGACGCTGTTGTGCTAACTAAAAGAGTCGAGGAAGACAAAATATTCCAACTCCTAGCAAGCCTGAGTCCTGAATTCGAAGATCTTCGAAGTCATATCCTCATGAATCCCGACCTGCCTTCTTTTTCAAGTGTGTGTGCCACAATTCAAAGAGAAGAGGTTCGAAGGAAAGTCATGACCTTGGACATGAAGGCAAATATACCAGAAGCTAGGGCTTACTTCTCTAACCAAAAACTTGGTGAGGAGAGAGGCTACAAAGGAAAGAAAACTGGCTTAAAATGTAGCCATTGTGATGCTGGTGGGCACTCAAGAGACAGATGCTGGATTCTTCATCCAGAGTTAAAACCAAAGTTTCCTAGGGATAACAAAGGTGTCTCGAAAGGCTCGTACAACCCTTCTTACAAGGCAAATCATGTTGCCACAACTTCTTCTGATGGAGCACTGAAGTTCACCACTAATCCAGCTGCACTGATCAACGAGTTTGCTATGTTTCTTCACAAGAAACAAGGTCTTGGAGACAGTGAAGGACCACTAAATCAGTGTGACAACAATCAAACTGCACTACTAGGACAGTTTGCTGGCTTCCTGGCTGGAAATGAAGGCGTGGTACAAAGGGACATCTCAGGTATCTTACACTCCTTCTCAACTGCTCTCAACATTGGTAATGTGCATGATTATTGGATTATAGATTCTGGAGCCACTGATCATATGACTAACAAGTCTACAAACTTGCATAAATTTGAAAAATTTTCTATTCCATCCCAAGTGTCAGTTGCCAATGGAAAAAATGCTATGGTTGTGGGAAAAGGAAAAATACATTTGATCTCAAGTGATGTCGAGTCTGAGGCTCTTTATGTTCCCTCATTCCCTTTTCAACTTTTATCTGTTAGCAAGATCACAAACTCATTAAATTGTCTTGCCATTTTCTCTCCCAAAAATGTGATCTTTCAGGATGTAGTCACCAAGAAGACGATTGGTGAAGGATTTTTATTAAATGGTCTCTACTATCTTTCCAAGCATATTCAAGTTCCCAAGGTTTTTCAAGTCACTTCAAGCTTAGCTCAAGAACAACAACTTTGGCACCAACGTCTAGCACATCCTTCTGAAAAAGTTCTATCCACCTTGTTCCCAAATATGTGCAAAGTTACAAGTCCTTGTGATGTTTGTCATTTTTCTAAGTTTACTAGATTACCATTTACTTCCTCTTTGTCTAGGGCTAGTAACCCTTTTGAAATTGTGCATTCTGATGTTTGGGGACCAACTATAGAGTCTTTTGATGGATACAAATATTTTGTAACTTTTGTAGATGATTTCACAAGGATTACTTGGTTGTATCTTTTGAAATTTAAAAGTGAAGTGATGGAAGTTTTTCAAGATTTTCATAGACTTGTGGCCACCCAATTTGCTTCAAAAATTCATATTTTACGATCAGATAACGGCACAGAATATATGTCTCATAACATGTCACACTACTTGAGCACGCATGGTATATTACACCAAACAAGCTGTGTTGGAACACCTCAACAAAATGGGGTGGCCGAGAGGAAGAATAGAGATCTACTTGAGAAGACTAGAGCTCTTATGTTTCACATGAATGTGCCTAAGAAGTTTTGGTCTCAAGGAGTCCTTACTGCGGCATATCTCATCAATAGATTGCCTAGTAAAGTGTTGACTTTTAAATCACCTTATGAGGTCTTGAAAAATAGAAAGATCAATTTTTCCCATTTGAGAGTCTTTGGGTGTACATGCTTTGTTCACATTCAAACTCAAAATCGTGACAAGCTAGACCCAAGGGCTGCCAAATGTGTCTTTCTAGGTTATTCATCTACCCAAAAAGGTTACAAGTGCTATAATTCAACAACTAGAAAAATGGTTGTTTCAAGGGATGTTAAATTTGAAGAACATGTTCCTTACTTCTCACAATCACTGGATTACTCTAGACAGGGGGAGCATTTGATGGACTTATTTCCTTTTCCATATCCAAACGGAGAAGATGCAACATGCACTCCTAGTGATCATGTGCCGGATGATGTTAACCTTCACTCGGTGGAACATCTTGAAGATGAAAACCCTTCCTCATCAGAGATTCACACTGCACCCTCCAGTGATTCTTCCAACCATGACGTTGTTCAAATACCTGTAGTTCAATCTCCTACAGTTCGTCGCAATCCTGCACGAGAGAGGAAACTTCCATCCAAGTTGCATGATTATGTGACCTACACTGCCAGGTATCCCGTGACTGATGTTATTGATTATAGCAAAGTCTCATCTTCTTTTGCTACATTCCTAAGTGCCATTAATGAAGCTCGAGAACCTCAAAGTTTTCAAGAAGCCAATCTTCACAGTGAGTGGAGAAATGCTATGGCAGAGGAGCTTCAAGCCCTCCATGAAAATAACACATGGACTATAGTGAAACTTCCAAAAGGAAAGAAGGCAGTGGGGAGTCGTTGGGTGTACAAAACTAAGTTTCATTCAGATGGCACAATCGAAAGGAATAAGGCTCGCTTGGTTGCTCGAGGTTTTACACAAACCTATGGCGTCGATTATAAAGAGACATTTGCTCCGGTGGCAAAAATGAACACTGTTAGAGTATTGTTGTCGGTTGCAATTAACAATGCATGGCCTCTCTTTCAAATGGATGTTAAAAATGCTTTCCTGCATGGTGAACTTGAAGAGGTTTACATGAAGCTACCCCCAGGTCATCCTCAATCAAACAATCCAGAAATGGTGTGCAAACTCCATAAATCCATTTATGGTCTCAAGCAAAGTCCACATGCATGGTATGCCAAGCTCAGTCATGTTCTGGAAAGGGTTGGTTTTTGTCGAAGTATTGCGGATTCTTCCCTATTTGTTCGTTCCAGCTTAGTGGGTAAACTAGTTGTGCTCATTTATGTTGATGATCTAATTGTGACAGGTGATAATATGTCAGAGATTAATGCTCTTAAACAGTATCTCAACAACAAGTTTGCTATCAAGGATCTTGGCACTCTCAAATATTTTCTGGGCATCGAGATGGCACACTCTCACAAGGGTTTCTTCCTCAACCAACGCAAGTATGTCATGGATCTTCTTCACGAAGCAAAAATGACAGATTGCAAGCCTGCTCGTACCCCCTTGGATAGCAACTTGAAGCTAAAAACTCACGGTGATCCAGTTCCCAATTTAAGTTACTATCAAAGAATGGTTGGCAAACTCATTTATCTGACTATCACACGTCCTGATATATCCTATGCTGTCAGCATTATTAGCCAGTTTATGCACTCTCCAAGCATGGATCATTTGAAGATTGTTCATCGTGTGCTACGTTATCTTAAGGGTTCCATTGGTAGAGGAATTCTTATGCGCAACAATAGTCACACTCAGATCTCAGGCTATACCGATGCTGACTGGGCAGGCAATTCTCTCGATCGCAAGTCTACCACTGGGTTTTGTACGTTTGTGGGAGGCAACCTAGTTACCTGGAAAAGCAAGAAACAAAGTGTTGTTGCACGTTCTAGTGCAGAGGCAGAGTATCGTGCTATGGCGTCCACTGCTTGTGAACTTATTTGGCTCAAAAGCCTTCTGTTGACTTTAGGTTTTCCTCATCAACAACCCATGTCCCTACACTGTGATAATTAGGCCGCGATGCACATTGCATCGAATCCTGTATTCCATGAGCGAACTAAACATATTGAAGTTGATTGTCACTACGTCAGAAATCAAGTTCAGTCCAAGGTGATCGACACTCACTACACGCGCAGTCATGATCAACTTGCGGATATTTTCACAAAAGGATTACCCTCTGCTGATTTTCAACGTCTTTTGTTCAAGCTTGGATCAATTAATCCCTTTGATCCAGCTTGAGGGGGAGTATTGGAAGAAAGCATGGGTGTATGGTGATAGTTGACCTTTACTTTTCCTTTACTTTTCCATGTTTACTTTTCCATGTTTTCTGCTTCCATGTTTTCTGCTTGTCCTCCCTTTCTTTCGGCTTCTGTTTCTTTTCCTTTCTTCCGCTCATTTATATGAGCTTTCCTTGTACTTGGTTTTACATAATACAAAATATAGACATTCAAAATTCAAGAGTTTATATGTGGGAGGATGATAACAAAAGTTTTGTCGGCTGCTTTTTAATCAAGAAAGGTATACTGCCTGAACTTTCTCCTAGGATATGCAAAATTCAATTTATATTCTGTTATATGTATATTTGCTGATTTTTATTTTTTGAGGGGATTCAGATGCTATACATATGATTGAGGTAAACTCTATTTGTCATGATCAGAACAATGTACATCTTTGATGAAGGTGTTCATGTAGTCCTGACCCTCTCCCCCCATTCACACTTCCACTAATTGTCATTCAGGAACCTTTTTTTTACATAGGTGGGTCCAGAGGAGGAAGGAACAGCTCATTACCGTTTAACCAGCACTGTCATGCTGTCTTTGACTACTGATAATGAGTCATCAGGCACATTTAGTTTGCCTGGATCAATTAGACGACAGGTAATCACACTTTATTCTTTTTCAATCTAGGAATTTGATCTTCTGTACAATTTTGCTTGCGGAAACATTTTTTTGAGGGGTACAAACAGGTCGGTTTAAGGAGAAATGGTTCCCCTTTATCACCCACATCTTTTTCTCTGCACTTCTTTTTTAAAAGTATTCAGTTTTCTTTTTGCATTGTCTGGAAATTTCAAATTATGAGCACCAAATATATCTGGTTGAGTAATTCATCCAAGTGATCTTTATCTGTAAATGTTTTGAGATGGACTGGCATGGTCTTGCATCTAAATGGCTCTTTAGGCTTCAACATTTTAGTGAACGTTATAGTGAACAACTCCTCTCTTTTGATACAAACAACAACAACAATAACAACAAAGCTTTTTCCCACTAAGTGGGGTCGGCTATTAAATCCTAGAACGCCATTGCGCTCGGTCCTGTGTCATGTCTTCCGTTAGATCCAAATACTCTAAATCTTTTCTTAGAGTCTCTTCCAAAGTCTTCCAAGGTCTTCCTCTACCCATTCAGCCCTGAATCTCTGTCCTATAGTCGCATCTTCTAACCGGAGCGTCAGGCCTTCATTGCACATGTCCAAGCAACTGTAGCTGATTTTCTCTCATCTTTCCTTCAATATCGGCTACTCCTACTTTACCTCGGATATCCTCATTCCTAATCTTATCCTTTCTTGTGTGCCCACACATCCAACAAAGTATTCTCATTTATAACTGTGTTCGGGCGCCGATGGGGATACAGCGACCCTTGCTCATTTATAACTGTGTTCGGGCCACATAGCGCGCCACTTACGGGTGACGCCCTAGCTTTAACTCAATTTCGTTTAGGATTCATTTTCATAGAGATTTGACGTAACCTAGGAGTGCCGGCTGTCGACTACCTGACGCCCTCCCCCTTCTCCTTTATCCGGGCTTAGGACCGGCAATGTAAGGTGAACTTACACAGGCGGAGTTAACTCCTCTCTTTTGATAGTTAAGAGAAAAACTTGATGTACGACAATGAAAGTGCTGTGAAATCTCTGGGAATCAATTTTTGATTGATTGGTTGGAGCTGATATGGTTTAAGTTAATTGAGCACAAGATTTGCTGTTTGAATGATCACTCAACATCTGTTTTTCTGTGCTGCCCTGCATGTACTATTTGTATGATTTCCTGGGATGGATCAAGTACTCTTTCTTTTTGGCTTTGTAGATGAATATGCACCTCTCAATGGAAGAAGACCATATTTGTAACATGGGAAGAATGATCGAAGAAATGGAGAGCAAGCTGAGAAATTCACTCGATCAGGTACTGTGCTTCCTTACATGCACACTGACGTTTCTACATCCTGCTCTACAGTTCCAACTACACAATGTTATGTCAAGTTATGGAACTAAGAGCCATCCATGACCGCTGAAAGCATTGGGTTACCACGTACTAGATGTCTCACTGGCACTTGAACCACTGTGCAGTTGTGACTAAACAGTAAGGTTTACAAAGGGCTTCGTATATTTATCGTTGGAATTTAAATGGTCATTGATCTGGTTATTGCAGGTTTATTTTGGGAAGAAGAAAGAGATGGTTTGCACTTTACGACCACCATCTGAAGTAGTGATGAGACTGCCTGATAGCTGATGAGGCATATATTCTATGGCCTATCAACAAGGGAGAATACCAGTCACTCACCAGGTGTTGTCAAACTTAAGCGATTAGGGTTCTGCTGTACTTTATGCCATTATCTAGTTTTTGAAATGTTCTTTTGTTTTGAATTGTACCACTTGGTGGACTTGTGCCATTGCACAGTAGAGAAGATGGCTGGTTTGTGAATCGACAACGCCTCATGGATTTTGTATATATTTTCATACTCATTATCAGTTGTGTTCTTGAGTTAGTAAAATCAAATTAGCCATTGACCTTGTGTGCCAAGTTATTTGATATTAAGCAATATCATATTAGCCCGTTAACCCTAAAACATGTACAATACGCCAAGCCAAAATAACAAACCCTAGCTAAATCAATCAAGTAGGTTGCTACTGTAACCATACAAAGACCAACGTCATATTAACATTTCCACAAGCGCGGCTAGAGAGCTTGAGGCACCGTCTCCGGCTATGGCAATGCAAAGTAGTTCGAGGCGTCTCTTGCTAGGAAAGAAGTTTGGTTGGAAATAATTTAGGATCTTAACAGAATAAACCTCTCGTTATTGATTCTTTCTAGTTTTGTGAATTTGTAATGGAATCTAAGGATTAATGGCTCGTTCGTAAAGTCTTTCGCAGATAGAAAAAGTGGAAGAAAGATGAATGATGCTGAACATTATCTATGCTAAAATTGAAGGGGAGAAGGTACTGTAGTTGCCTCAATTTTTGCCACTCAATTTCACTCTATTTACAACAATGCCAGCTAAATTAGGCTGGGTTGGAGGGTAATTCTCAAAAGTTCAGAGAGTGATTTTGTCCATATAGTTTAGCATAGAGCCACTCGATTTCATGCTATTTACAACAATACCAGCTAAATGGGGCTGGGTTGGGAGGGTAATTTTGTCCATTTGGTTTAGCACAGATTGCTGGGTTACACGCATGCGTTCTGAAATAAGTACACACGTCTCTATCATCCGGAGGTGCTTTTTTCTTCGATCTTCTTTGTCACACTCAAGGAACAAAATATCGAAATTATCGGCGAAATATCGCCGATAATTTCGTTTTTATCACAAGGCGATATTTTTTTTGTTATCCTTTGAGTTTTCGTTATAATATCGCATTTTTTTTGTTATCCTTTGAGTTTTCGTTATAATATCGCGATATTTCCTAAAATATCGTGATATGTTGGAAACTTGGAACTGTGTGAATCAAGAACGCCGAAATTCGCCGAGGTCGCCGGAGATTCAGAGAAGACCCAAAAATAATCCTGTCAATAGAAGGAAAAATCAATGGCAATGACAAAAAGAAAGAAAAAAAAACCAAAAATCCGAGCTAAGAACCCCAAATCTGCAGTGGGATTTCTAAGAACCCTAAAATCCGAGCTAAACCCCAAATCTGTTATCCTAGCAACCGAGTTTCAAACAAAGTAAAATCAAAATAAATCTGCTATCCTTCCAAATTCACCTTCCAATTACCCAGTTCAATCTTTCAATCTCCCAACAAAAATGTAGAAATAAACAAAAATAGAGGTTGAGAGAAGAACATTTACCCCTCTTTTTTCTGTGAAGAAGAGTGTTCGAAAGTGGTGTGATGGTCTTGAGTTCACCGGAGTGGCTGCATGTGTGTATGTGGGTCTCGGAGAGAAAGACCGAGAAGAGAGATCGAGAAGAAGACCGGAAGAGAGTTTCGAGAGAGAGATCGAGAAGAGAGAAGGAGAAGAGAGAGTTTTGATCGATCTGTGTGTGCGGGGGGGATAATGGAGAAGGGAGAGAAGAGAGAAAGCTGTGGGAAGAAGGATCGAGAGAGACTCGGCTGTGGGAAGAAGGGAGGGAGAACAGAGATCGAGAGCTTGGAGCTCTCGTTTAGCTCCTCCACGTGGGTCGAGAGAGAAAGAGAGAATGAGACGGAAGGATCGAGGGACCGAGAGAGAGAGAAGAGGACGGAAAGATCGAGAGAGAGAGAGAGACTGAGAAGACGGAAGTGTGTATGCGTGCGATGTATGCATGCGTGTGTTGTGTGTGTGTGTTGTGTGCGTGTGTGTCAGTGTCTGTTGTGTGTGTGGTTGATGCTTTTTTTTTTTCTTTTTCAATGACATTATTGGACAGCAGATTAAGCTGCTGGTTAATGCCTTATTGGACTGACAACTTTTACAAAGCATTTGCTTTTCAATCAGAACATTTGCTTTTTGACAGTAGATATGGACAATTTTTTTTATGGTTTCATAATAAAACCGTGTGCTACTGTGTGATATTCCTTCACATTCAAAGTTGTGAAGTCTGTGATATTCTTTCACATTTTCAAAGTAATCAAGTATCAGAGCCATTCAAAGCATTTTCGTTTCTTCTTCCCTTACTTGCAGAGCCATTCAGAGGTTACTTCCCTTACTTGTAGAGCCATTCAAAGGTGATATTCTTTCACATACTTGCATGTTAATTTTTTTAAGTAATTAAGTAATGTTAACAATGACATGTTAATTTTTTTAAGTAATTAATACTTGCATGTTACTTTTTTAAAGTAATTAAGTAATGTTAACAATGACATGTTAATTTTTTTAAGTAATTAAGTAATGTTTTATAATTATTCGCTAGGATAATTTTAATATGTTTAATGTTATTTATTATTTTATTAATATTAGATTTTATTATCAAATTGGATTATTATTCATTATTATTCATTAATATTAGGTTTTTTTATTATCAAATTGGATTATTCATTAAATTGGATTATTATTCATCACTATGTTTGGATTATTATTCATCACTATGTTTAATATTAGGATTTTTTTTTTATCAAATTAGATTATTATCAAATTGGATTATTATTCATCACTATGTTTGGATTATTATTTGTCACATCCCGGCCTGGGCCCAGCCACCTCCCAGGCCCGCTCCACCACTGTAGCACGATATTGTCCGCTTTGGGCCCCAACCACGCCCTCACGGTTTTGTTTCTGGGAACTCACGAGCAACTTCCCAGTGGGTCACCCATCATGGGAGTGCTCTAGCCCCCTTCTCGCTTAACTTCGGAGTTCCAATGGAACCCGAAGCCAGTGAGCTCCCAAAAAGCCTCGTGCTAGGTAGGGATGGGAATATACATTTAAGGATCACTCCCCTGGGCGATGTGGGATGTCACAATCCACCCCCCTTAGGGGCCCGACGTCCTCGTCGGCACACACGCGGCCAGGGTTAGGCTCTTATACCAATTGTCACATCCCGGCCCCGGCCCAGCCACCTCCCGAGCCCGCTCCACCACTGTAGCACGATATTGTCCGCTTTGGGTCCCAACCACGCCCTCACGGTTTTGTTTCTGGGAACTCACGAGCAACTTCCCAGTGGGCACGTGGCTAGGGTTAGGTTCTGCTACCAATTGTCACATTCTGGCCCAGGCCCAGCCACCTCCCGGGCCCGCTCCACCACTGTAGCACGATATTGTCCGCTTTGGGCCCCAACCACGCCCTCACGGTTTTGTTTCTGGGAACTCACGAGCAACTTCCCAGTGGGTCACCCATCATGGGAGTGCTCTAGCCTCATTCTCGCTTAACTTCGGAGTTCCAACGGAACCCGAAGCCAGTGAGCTCCCAAAAGGCCTCGTGTTAGGTAGAGATGAGAATATACATTTAAGGATCACTCCCCTGGGCGATGTGGGATGTCACATTATTCATCACTATGTTTAATATTAGGATTACTTTTTTTATCAAATTGGATTATTATTAAATTGGATTATTATTCATCACTATATTTAATATTAGGATTTTTTTTTTATCAAATTGGATTATTATTCATCGCTATGTTTGGATTATTATTCATTACTATGTTTAATATTAGGATTATTTTTTTATCAAATTGGATTATTATTCATCGCTATGTTTGGATTATTATTCATCACTATGTTTAATATTAGGATTTTTTTTATCAAATTGGATTATTATTCATCGCTATGTTTGGATTATTATTCATCACTATGTTTAATATTAGGATTTTTTTTTTATCAAATTAGATTATTATTCATTAAATTGGATTATTCATTAAATTGGATTATTATTAAATTGGATTATTATCAAATTGGATTATTATTCATCATTATGTTTAATATAGGTACGTTTAAGATGTCCAGTGGAGTTACTAAACGTGAACCGGCTTGGGAACATGGAGACCCAATAGACGGAAACAAGTATGGCACAATTTGCAAATATTGTGGTCGGGTAATGAAGAGTGGCGGAGTGACACAACTTAAGTATCATCTTAGTGGATTAGATCCAGCAAAAAATGTCTAACGATGCGATAGTGTCCCCCCCAGAAATGAAGGCATTCATCAGAACATTATTAAAAAATAAAAAATAGCAGCAGGAAAAGATAACACAGGGAATGGAAAATATTCGAGCTGGGCTACGAGGAGAAGTCATTGGCCAAGCGGTTGACAATGATGATGATGATGATGATGAAGGACGAATGTGATGATGACATGGGACCTGAAGAACGACGCAGTTTCAAACAAGCATTACGTGCCTCCAAACAGTCAGCATGGGAAAGAGAACACCTTCATAAAATTCCTAATAGAGCACAAGGTTCCGGGTCAAGTGGTGGTGCACAAATGAGAATGAAACGGGGAGGAAGTCTTAGAGAATCACAACCAACACCACCAATAGCCCCAAGTTTATATAAGTCATCCAAAGCACGTCAAAAGAGTGTTTGAAGTTATTTAAAAGGAGGTAATGTGAAGGAGGGAATGGGGCGTCTAATTAGCAAGTTCTTTATTTGTGACAATGTCCCTGCTGAGAAGGCATCATCACATCATTTCAAAAATATGGTATTGGGATGTCAACAGGCCGGTGTTGGAGTACAACCTCCCACTCCCTATGAGGTAAGAAACAAATATTTGAATATGGAGTATAAAGACATTGGTGAGTATGTTAACAAGTTGAGGTCAAAGTGGAAAACTAATGGTTGCACAATCATGTGTGACGGATGGACTGGCCCGACCTGATTGTCTATCATAAACTTCATGGTATACTCTAAGGGAAAGACAATTTTTTTGAAGTCTGTTGATGCTTCAGACCATATAAAGAACTACAAGTATATTTACAAATTATTAAGGGATGTAATCATGGAGGTGGGAGAGCACAATGTTGTCCAAGTCGTGATCGACAACGGTTTTGCATTTGTCAAAGTTGCAAAAAAGTTAATGAAACATCATAATGTGTTTTGGACATCATGTGCAGCACATTGTATTGATCTCATGTTTGAGGCAATGGGGAAAAGAGAGAATGTTGCTACTGTCGTAAAAAGAGCTAGAACGATCACAAATTATATTTACAATCACGGTTGGTTGTTGGCAAAGATGCCTGAATTTTGCAAAGGAGAAATTATTCGTCCAACCACCACTCGATTCGCCACCAACTATATTGCATTAGACAGCCTACTTAAGAAGAAAGCAGGGTTGAAGCAACTATTCACTAGTGACGATTGGGCCAACCACAATTTCAGCCGCTCGAATACAGGTCGTATGGTGGAAAGTATAGTGCTTAATCAAGCTTTTTGGACTCAATCAGAACATGTGTGCCAAGTGTTTGAACCTCTTTACAAAGTTTTACGGATCGTTGACACAGAAGTGTATCCTACTATGGGGGCAATATATGAGTTGATGCGTGTAGTGAATGAGGAGTTGGAAAGAAAACATGGTGCAAAGTGGGTCATAAAGATAATTGATGACCGATGGTATAAAACATTATACCACGATTTGCATGCAGCAGGTATAAATTATGTCATAATTTGTAATTCATTTCTTTAGTTGCATAAGTATTATTTCTCTTATTACAGTATGTGTTTCTTTGAACAGCATATTATTTGAATCCTCGATACCAATACAGACCCGGTGTTGGAGATGATGGTAACCTTATACGTGCTTGATCGGATCATATTTATATATATTTTTATATCAAATTCACTCGTCTTTTCTTAGTTAGTTCGTTATATTTTGAGCTATTTACGTTATTTTTGTGTTTTATAGAATTTATCTAGCTAAGAAAATAAAAATAGAATAAGTGAAGTGTTAAGTAATAAATTCGTCTTAACTATCTTGCTTGTTGAATAGAACCTATCATTTGAAAAATAATATATATTTATATATATATATATTTATATATATATATATATATATTTATATATTTATATATTTAAATATATATATATATATATATATATATATATATATATATGATGATTGTGTGTGTGTGATAGCTGGAAAGCAGCATGTGAGATTCGGTGGAGAAGCACCGAGAGGAATAATAAAAGAAAGGAGATAAGAAATCGGTGAGGAGGAGCTGCCTTTGAAAGGCAGCGGAAAAACAAAATAAAAAGGGGAGAAGGCAGCCTTGAGGGGGCTACGGTCAGAGCAGCGAGTTTGGAGAGCTGCGAGGAGCAGCGTAAAAAAAAAAAAAAAAAAAAAAAAAAAAGCTGCCAAAGGCAGCGGCAAACAGGGGAGAGTGAAGGCAGGGCTGCCTTCCTAGGCAGCGCACAGAAAGAAGGGGAGCTGCCCAGAGGGCAGCGAGTAAACTCGAGGAGAGCTCACGGGATCAGGAGGTGCAGCGCCTAGGGGGGAGCTGCCTTTGCTGTGGCGAAAAGAAGAAGTGCCTAGGGGCTGCGGGAGGAAAGCTGCGGGGGCAGCTGACAGGAGAGAAAACAAAAGGGCAGCGTGCGGTGGAATTGGCAGGAGCTGCTAAGGCAGCGTGAAGCACAGTGCCAAGCAACCGCAGCCAATCAAGCTGCCAGGAAGAAGGCCAAACTTCCGGCGCAAGCACAGAGAAACCCTTGATCTCTATTTTGGTTTAATCCTCCAAACTCAAATATTTTATTTCTGTTTTTAATTTATAAATAATGTGTAATTAATTTGTGTTTGGCTAGAGGTTAATTCAAAGTCATGATATATTTGTAATATGAATTGGTAACTTCAGTTGTGATTTCTGAGTTGTGATTTAATTTGCTTAACTGCTTGATTAATAACTTATTTATGTTTGTCGATTAAAAATGCATACTTAATTTACATGCATGAATTTGATGCTAGAATATAAGTGAATTTCACCTAATCGTTATGAACTTATATTCATGAGTAGTGGAGGTTACTAGTCACAATCGCGTTAAGTAAATTCTTGGCAAACGTATCATGCTGTTCATAGTTACGAATGTCTTGTCAACACTTATGATTTTCATAGAACATAATGATCTTTAATTGTATCTCTATTGTGCTTTTCACGTAGGGAACTTTTGGGGAATAATTTGAGTTGTTGTATGCTGTTCATCCAATTCAATAACATAAGGAAAATCTGAAGGTTAATTTAAGCGTACCTAATTAATCTGGAGTATTGAGATTAACAACTTATTGGAAGAACAACTGAAGGTCAATTTAGATTACATTTGTGTCATGTGTGGAGAAAAAACCCTCTAGCCAATCCGTCGCTCATCCATTCACTTTTATTTTATGTTTTTGTCAATTTTGTAATTTAGTTAAGTTTAATTTACGTTTCATCAAAACCAAACCCCCCATTATTAAATTATATTATTTAGTTAGTTTTTATTATTTTTAATCTTTTAATTCAATTTCCGTCCAATTAATTTCCTAGTGTCTAGATTGAGTTAATTTGATTGTTTTTATTATTTTGAGTCATTTTAAGTGTGTTTTGAGTTATTAGAGTTTTTAGCCTAGTTTTGTGTCCTTGAGTCTTGTTTAATATTTTTAATTAATTTAGAGTAGATTAGCAATCCCTCCTAATCCCCGGTCTAGAACGATACCCTACTTACATCTTTACTACAACTGTCAAAAAGAGGGTTTAAATTTGTGCGGATTTAAAATCCCGTCAGTGCTGTACATAATGTATACTCTAAATTAGACCCTGCATCACCAGCAGTTGGCCAATTTGGAAATGAGGTACACAATTACTTAAATTATAATAATTACTTTGTTGGATTAAACTAACACGATTTATTGAATTCAGCTAATATGGTTTAAAGATGCAAGAAGAACTTTTGGAGAACCAACATCAGCTGCCGCTCGAACAAAAATGTCTCCTAGTGAGTGCAAACATATTTCACTATCAGTTTATAATAGAATTTGTTGGAGTTATTAGGCTTATCAACATTGTTTTTCATTGTAGCTGAATGGTGGATCATGTATGGGACTGATGCACCAACTGTGAGAAAGTTAGCAATCAAAGTATTATCACAAACAACTTCCTCATCTGCTTGTGAAAGAAATTGGAGCACATTTGCACTCATACACACAAAGCAAAGAAATAGGTTGGCTCATAGTAGGTTGGAAAAATTAGTTTATTGTTACTACAACATGAAGCTTCAAATTCGAGATAAGGAAGCAGAAATAGATCATGTCGACTGTGGTGACCTACTAGATGTGTTTAATATTGTTGTTGAAGATGATGATACAGAGGGTAACGAACTTTATCAATGGATTAGACCTCTTCATTTAGATGATGATGAAGGCAACCCAGCTCTAAGAGTTGTTGAAGAAGCACGTAATGAAGGGATAAATGTAGAAAGAGTATTAGAGGAGGAGGTGGGATCTAGCAGCGCTGACTCTTTCGAAGAACTTTTGCGCTCAAGACCAAGAAACACTAGAATTCCACCTTATTCCAATCCTACACAACCACAAGATCCTGCTGATACTAATGATAGCTCTAGTACAAGATCAGGAGACTCACCTACCACCGGAGGTGGGAATGATGAAGGATATAGTGGAGCTGGAGGTAGTGGTGGAGCTGGATACTATTATGGACCACCTACCGGATTTATGAGCCCATTCACTAGTGAGGCAAACTTCACGCATGCAACACAGAATGAGGACCATGGCAGTAGGCAGGCAGGACCAGGAATTGGTGCCATAGGGAAGGACTATACTCGTAGAGAAAGAGGCAAGGGGACTTTGTCACGTCAAGAAGATGACTCGTTATCTATAACTTCGAACTCTGTTGGAGTGGGAAGTAGTAACTATGGTCAACCATTTCCCTACCTTTCATATCCCATTCCTGTTGGGATGGAATCAAGCAACTCATGGAAAGAATCTGAGACTCAATCTTCAAATGATTTTGCTTCTGGACAACGTCAACCAAACTCGGATCCATATGGGTGGCATGTTAACAATTACATGCAAAACTTTTTTAAGGATTTATCATTTGATGACTACTCTTCACAATACACTTACTCTACACATAGAGATGATGAAGATAGTCAAAATTTTGAACCTCATAGGAACTCTATGTGGTACTAAGTCACTCCTGTATTTTACCATGCAACGTATAACGTGTAAAATATTGTACTAATTCATTATATATAAATGATTATGGTGTGTTTAAACTTCTTTCATTAATTACTACATATTTTATATACTCACAATGTTTGCCAGCTCGCTATATAATCAACTTAAATAAGTTAAATCCATCATGCAATGCATTTCCTTCCAATTTTTTGTGATAAACTAATAGATAATTGACTAAATAAACACCCCGCAAAGTTTTAATAAAAATTTCCAAGTTTTTCTTACAATTTCCATAGTTTCTATTGAATTTTTATCGATATCGATATTATCCCGATATTTTCGTGACCAATATTTCCGACGTCATCGATATTTTACACTCAACCTCTCTCAAACTTCACACTTAACCTCTCTCTTTCAGACTCTCCATCTCTTTCAACCCTCACCATCTTCACCTTCTGAAAGAGAGGAGGAAGAAGACGACGGAGCGAAATGACGGTGTTTCACTTCTTCAACTGCGTCATTCTGACGTTCGGCCCTCACGCCGTCTACTACTCCGCCACGCCACTGTACACCCATTCTACTCTTTTTTTTTTTCGTTCGGATCTTTTATGCTCTCACAATTCACACCCAATTCACTTCGTCTTCTTCCCCAAATCAAAACCCTAACTCGATTGTGCGATTTTATGTTAAATCCACTGACATGATTAGAAAAAATCGCACTTTTATGTTAAATCATATTAATTTGATGTAATTTCAACAGAAACGGCCGCTGATGGTTTTTGTTTATTAAATATGTGTTCTGCAGCTGGTTTGTTTGGTAACTTTTCTGAAGGTATCTGACAATGAGAGCTTCGATTCGTATCAGGTATTTTCTATATTTGTTTCAGTTGAAATGTATCTTTTCGAATAAAAATGTCGATTTTCGAAAAGTTCATGCTGGTTCCCATGTTTGTAGATGAACTCCGGCAAGCCTCAACTCCATCAAACAACTACGAGCTCCCTGGACCTCCCTTTTTCTCCTCTCTGTAAACACCGAGCGCACCAACGCCCCCATTTTTCGATGAAGCATCACCACAAAACCACCACCACTTACTCCGTTCTGCTCAGGACACACAGGGAAGGCCTTTCACTGTGCAGTCAGTTCTAAAATGTCCGGTCTTGCCATGACGGGTTATTGGGTTATTGCGTTGGGTCATTCAAATGGGGCATTCAGGTATTGTATTTATTTGATTAATTAATTAACTATTTATTGATTACATTTATGTTTTGATTTCTTTTGGTTTTTTAATTTTTTTTATATTTCTGTTTTTCTTTAATTATTGTCTGGAATTTGGACTTCTGAGTTTTGCATTCATACAACTTTATGCTTTTGGGTTCCACTCACTCACTCACTCACTCCAGGTACACCTCTTAAACCCCCTTTTGTATTTTTATCTATCCCGATTGATTATTTAATTTGGGTTTTATTAATAGTTTAATTTGGAGTTTAACTGAAGGTTTAATTCAGGTTTGTAGTTGGGATTTAATTGAGGGTTTTACTTAGGTTTTGAATTAGGTGGGTTTTTGGTATTTCAGCTCTCCAAGTTTTTCACTTTATTGTTGTTTTTGGATTTACTTAGGTTTGTAGTTTGTCAGATGATTGACTTCTGAATGATGTTACGGACTCATGTTGCGCCATCGCTTATGCCTTTTTAACCTGTATATGTGTTCCCTTGATGGGTTTTATTATCCCTGAAATCTTTTTGAAATCAAATGTTGCTCCTTTCGCTTGCAATAGTTTGTACACTACTAAATTCTTAATTGAAGTCATTATTCTTTAGTTTTCTGCCTTTTCACCTTCTTAAAGAGTCTGAAATCCATATATATGTAACCATTAATTAGTTTAGGTATGCTTTAGTTATGCTTTGGAGTATTGTTCATTTAAATTTTCTTTTGATGTGATTCCATTTTATCTGAATCATCATTTAATTTATGAGATTTTTTTAATGTAATTGTATATGAATTTTAGTAATTTTTCTTAGTTTTGTATAAATCATCGATTAATTTCTTGATGGTTATTAATTTTATGTTTTTTTATTGAATTTGTTTTCAAAATACTACAAGTAAAATATCTTTAATTAGTAGTTAGCTTTCATGTTTTGAACATCGTTTATACAAGCTATTATATCTCAATGTTCGTAACTTTGTCCTTATTTTGTAGGGATTTCTGCATAGAGAAGAGAATTGTTTTGTTTACGTCTCACTAAAACTGGTAAGTAATAGAGAACAGTCCTACTCTCATGCAGCTAGACTTTGCTATATTACGATATCAGTACATTAACAAACCTCAGTGGCTCAGATTTCTAACATTGGCATTTGTATTAATGAATTTTCATTTTCTCTCCCAAAACAATTTGTTAATTGAAAATTGTTTTCTTTCTGTAGAAGGTGGTACTGAAATTGGATTTACATGACGACAAAGAAAAGCAAGAGGCCTTGAAAGCAGTCTCCAGCCTTACAGGTATCAACAATTTTTTTAAGCATGTCGGTTTAATTTGGCTTTGTGAAAACTTGGAAAATAATAAAAATGTAAAAAAAATTCTGAATTATTTCATGTATCACCTCCTACTCAGTTCTTTGTATTGGTTGAGAAGTTCTCTTAGAAGAGAATGGATTGGAGCTTGGCTTTTAACTTTTTAGCCATGGCAATATGTCTCATGCAAAATTTACGTTGATGTTCATCAATGGAAATAAGTTTTGAAGTGATTACCTTTCTTTTTACAAGCTCTTTTCACAAAGAAACCTATATTATGGTTTCGCTTTTACGTATTATTGTTCTTAAATTGGATTTGTTGAATTAGAGCCTACAATCGAGCTGTGATTAGGTTCAGAGGAGTGTCAAATGGGGGGTGGATTTGGGTTTTAATGTTTCTTCGTTTTTTTTTCTTCTAATGAATGAAACGGGTTGGATGATATCAACTACAACCTCAGTGATTATGAGGATCACTTGAGACAGGTTGGATGCTGCATATGTTTCTTGGTTGACCTAAGTTTGATTAATTTCAAATTGGAGGTGGGTTTGTGTTTTAATCTTTATTTTTGTTTCCTAATGAATGAACAGATGAAGAATTTGACCAAGGTAGAATTCGTGCACATACTACGTTGGTAGAGCACTGGCTTCTTGCGGGCCAGCTCCAGATATAGAGGGGTTACGCTGCCCAAATATGGTAGATGGAAAGCCGAATGGGACAGTTCCTCGGAAAAAAAGTAAGGGATCATTTTTATAAACGTATACTGTATTTTGTTTTTAATTTTTCATATAGATCTTCTTATCATGTTTGTGCCAAATGAAATGAAATTTCTACCCTTGCCAAGCATTGTTTTCACAGATTCCCAAACTCAATGGTTTTTTAGAGTTGTATTTTCATTTTTTGAAAGATATCAATTATATTTGGGTGTTTGAACATATTGTCTAAAAGTATAATATGCTTTTTCAGTGGTTGTAACTTTTATATTTCACAGTCCTATTCTGTATTTTATAGGCCAGGGAGGCCCGAAGAAAATCTATTCAAAAATGAGTGATGAAGCTAAAGCAGCATTTGAAAGTATGAGGTATTGCTAAAGTGCAATAAGAATTATAGTTTTTGATGTAATACACAGTTTCTAATGCTTTTGTAACTCTTAGGTATCAAATGTAGGCCAAAAGGGATCAGATGGGTATGTTTCACAATCTAAAGACAAATCAAGAATATGAAACATGATAGGCTATCGATAAAGCATGGTTTGAAAGAAAGAAAAAAATTCATGCAGACAATTCTGGGGTAAGCATCCACAAAGAGTTTTTGGTAGGCCAGTCCATGTTTTTGTGTTTGCACATTCCATATCCAAGCATATTTAACATTTTAGCATGTGGCAGTCTACTGCTTCACAATACAAGAAAGAAATAGCGTCAAGTTGTTTTGTTTTCTTATTCTCTCCGTATATGAAGTCTCTGTCCTCATAAATTTTGGTTCACTGCTCTACATATAAATCCAAACTTTGACCTGACAATATAGTCCTCAGAGTTGATATATCAAGAATTTTGGTTTATCCAACTTTATTTGACTTCTATATATTCCTAATATCATGAATTAAACTTGCCACACCGTCCATCTTAGATTAATACTTGAATTGTGATTCAATTATAACAACATATCACCACATTTTTTTCTTCTTTGGTCGTCCTTTATAAATTGGATGAAGCATCAGTAAGTTCTACCAAACAACCCCTAATTTCTTTCAAGTAATTGAGATTAGTCTCTGATTGTTTGATCATCCTCTATATATTTGATGAAGCTTCAACTAGCTTCTACCAGACAACCCCTGATTTCTTTATGGTAATTGAGCTTCGTCTCTAATTGTTTATTGTCTGATTAGATTATTATAATATTTGGGTTGTTGGATGGACATGTTGGGTTTAAATTGATTTTTTGTTTTCATTTTTCATAGTGATGGATTTTCGAATGAAATGCACTCAACCCTGAATTCCAGTAAGGGTGGCTGAAGCAGCTGCCAGATATGATTTATGGCAACCAAGGTTCCCTAATTGTCCATGCCTTTAGTTTTATAAAATATGACAAGTTGATATATATGTATATAGAGAACTTACATCTCTTCATAGATTGTGTTGCTAGATAATTTTTCACGTTCCTAATCAAAATAAAGTTTACCATGTTATTCTGTGCAGAATTTTTCTAGCCATTTTCTTCCAATTGATCCGTTTTAGGGATTCAATTTCCCCATTTGGATTCGCCCTTTAGTCGCTTAAATTGCTTCTTATGAGAAGAGAGAGAACTCTGTGCAAGAAGCTAGGGAAATGAATTTGTATACATTATTTGTTAATATGATTCTGCTAAATATTAATTTATTGCAATTGTTTGTATTTTTGGCTTTTGGAATTATAATGTTTGATGGTTATTTTGTGTTTTGGTTAAAGCATTGGTCCATCTCATTTTCCATGGTGAAGAAATGTGCAAAATACTCTCTGGTACTCTTTCTCTCTCTCTCTCTCTCTCTCTCTCTCTCTCTCTCTCTCTCTCTCTCTCTCTCTCTCTCTCTCCTGTGTGTATGAATTGAGTGCTGAAGTGCATGTGTAGGTGGATGCATTCACTGACTCAGCTTTCAAGGGGAACCCAACAACGGTTTGCTTGCTGGAGGAAGACAGAGACGACCAGTGGTTGCATGATTTGGTTGCCGAGTTCAATCTCTTTGAGACATGTTACTCGACTTGGCTTACTGACTCGGGCCCAGCTCCTCGGTTTGGTCTCATATTTCTTTCTCCATCTTTTTAAGTTCTTCATTTTTTTCCCCATTTGTTATTAATTTTATGTTTTCTATATGTGTGTTCTTTGTTCAAAGGTTGGTTGGTTATATTTTTTTTAATATTTTAAATTTGTTGCTTTCATTCTGTCTGGCTTTTTTGAATCTCTGATTGTGCATCACGTTGGGGTTGGTTTTCATACTTTCTCATTACTTTTTTGGGGTATCAAGTTACTATCAATTTCTGTCAACATTTATTCATGTTAATTGTTCTATGGCAGTACCGGATAGTGTGTACTTTGCAATCTTAAGCTAGAAAACATGTGGGGTATTAAGTCAGAAGCAATGGTTTCTGCTGCTTCAGACAGTGGCCACACCACAGTAAGCAGCCCATAGACCTTTAATAGTATTTGCATGATTACTCACTCTTTGAGTGACACCAAACAAAGGAGTCTACTAATTTTAACTTTTGGTCTCTGACATGGTTTCAATTCAAGATGATTTTTTTTTCCAGAACATCATGTTAAACTTGCTACTGTAGAAGAGTTAATTTCTGGTTGCCAGATGATTACAGTGTTGTTCATATTATGCATAAGGTCGTGGTAATAATTGATAGGAACATATTTATGCTACTTAATTGGCTTGTTCTCGTGCATTTGCGTTGTGTTTCCTTAGTTATTTTAGTGTTTAAAGTCATTTTCGTGTCTTTTCAGATTCTAAGGACAAAGTATGCAAGAAGATGCATTTTGGAGCCTTTTGGAGCAGTTTTGGGCATGAAATGGATAGCATAAGCTTGGAGCAATGTAGATGGACGAAATTGATGACCAAAGCATGCTAGGAATCAGCCAAAGAGAGGAAGAAAAATTAATTAAAATCTGATTACCTTTTCCCTAAAATCTGCCATGCTTTTGGATTTACCTTTTCCCTAAAATCTGGCACAACTTTTCCCTAAAATCTGCCACACCTTTTGGATTTGGGATGAAATTATGTCATTCTAAATTAATTAGGGATTAGGACTTTCCCATCCCTATAAATACTCTCTTGTTTCAGCCACAAGGGAGGAACCATTCATTCACCATACACACCCTAAACACAATTCCCTACCTTTGCCGTAGCCCCCCTTTATCCAAAACACATCCCCTTCATCCATACACATCAACCACATCCTTTAGCACTTGTGCCGCAGCAAGGAGGAGAAGAAGGAACCTTGGACGTTTGAAGATTGGAGCGTTTTAGGTGTAATTCGTTTCATGTCTCTTATGTTTAATTTCTGTTTACTTTGCCTTGTTGTGAACATGAGTGACTAAACCCCTCTTGGCTAGGGGTGATTTCAAAGCCATGATTATGTGTGTAATATGAATTGATAAATTTCAGTTATGGATTATTGAGTTTTGAATGTAATTGGCTTAACCGTTTGATTGATAACTTATTTGTGTTTGTTGATTGAGGGTCGACACTTAATTGGCTTGCATAAATCTGATGCTAGAGTATAAGTAAGTTTCACATAATCGTTACAAGCTTATATTCATATGTAGTGAAGGTCGTTGGTCACGATCGTGTTAAGTTCAATTCCTAGCATGAGTAACATGATGTCATAGTTATAAGTGCTTTGTCAATGCTTATGATTTTCATTGAACGTAATGATTTTTGAATGTATCTCTATTATGATGTCATGTAGAGGACTTTTGGAGAATACTTTAGGTTGTCGAATGATGTCATCCAATCTAATAACTTAAGGAAAATCTGAGAATTAACTAGTGATGTCACGGTTAATTTGGGGCATTGTCATTCATGATTCAAGAAGAAGTAACTGGAAATTGATTTGTTTGCATACATATCATGTGTAGAGAAAGAACCTCTAGCTTGTCCATCATTCATCTTAATCCCCAAATTCGTTTTGCAATCTGTTTAGTTCTAGAATCTGTTTTGTTAATTTGAATTCGTCCAAATCAAACCCCCCATTTACTTTCTTGTTTCAAATTATTCTAAACTTGTTTTGTTTGTGTTTTTAAGTAGTTGGAGTCAAGTTAAAACCCAAATTCGTCCAATTTGGTGCTCTGTGTCCAAAACTGCCCATAAAGTGTTTTTAAGGCAGTTTTGAGTCTTTTGGTTGCTGTTTTGAGTTTTTGGTTTGTTTTAGTGTTTTAAATTCTAGTTTTGCATTCTTTGAGTCTAGTTTAGTGTTTTAAACTTTGTTTTTACGTTTTTAAGTCAGTTTCCAAGTGTTTAGCAATCCCTCCTAATCCCCGGTTTAGAACGATCCCTACTTACATACTTTACTACAATTGATAAAAAGAGGGTTTTATTTGTGTGTTAAGATAATTTTCACATCAATAATATTGAGAGATTTTGTGTCTGCATAAATCCAGTAGTGGTTTTGATAATTAGAAAGTAATCTCTCAACTTCTTTGTGATTATATTTGCTTTGATACTGTCATAGGGACTTTTATCATACTTTCAAATTGATTTTGATATATCCATTCGTAGGTTTAAAATTTTTGTCAAACCGAAAAGTTACCTTGCTGAGTATATTTAAAAAGTAGTTTAATTAATCAATATTACTAAGGTAGTTTTCAAGTATATGTTAATTGGAATTAATCCTTTTGCTTTTATTTTTAAAACTACATATCTGTGGTAAGGAGAGATACATGTTGAAGTTTTGAATTTCCAGTAAATCTGATCATCAGGTGCTTAAAGTTTTGAATTTTATGTCGTTTCTTTGCTTCATTTTGTGTAAAGTTATGAGCTTATTTTTGTTTCATAGATGATTAAATCGGTATTGGGTTTGGTTGTTGAAATTTTTTTTGGGAGAGAATTTGTGTTTGATTTTTGGATTTGAATTGGTTTTTGCTTTTAGGAAAAACTGGGGTTCGAATTTTGGGGTTTTTGATGTGGGTTTGTTTTCTTCTTCGTGGAATTTGTTGTGTTGATCAATTACTACTGTAGTCTCTTGATATTCTGATTTGGGTATTGCATCACCACAGTGATGTTTGATGTTCTTCTTCAGGTGCTTCTTGGGGATGTTCGGAGCTGGGAAATCAAGTCTGGTGTTGCGCTTTGTGGAAGGACAATTCGTTGAATTTCAGGTTTGTTCTATATCTTTCAAAGGAAGCATTTTCTTTTTTATCCATACCTTTACTTTTATAGTATGTTATTACAAGAATCAATTGCCACCCATAGTTGGTGGTATTATCTTTACAACACATTCAAAGCAGCAAATAAAATCGCACTTGCTATTTGTTCTATCAACTGGACTACTAGAGTAGAACTATAGAAATATCTGGTGAAAGCAATGAAGAAGTCACCATGATTGATTTGCAAAGAAGCTCTAATAAGTTACAAGATAAAAGCTAGAGAGAGAAGTCTACACTTCCCTTTCAAAAAGTTAGAATTTATTTTTTCATTACTTGAATTAGATTAATTCCATACATCAACTAATGTAGCTCATCAACAACTAAACACTTAATTACCTTTAATACAACTGAATAATTTAATTGTCGAACTTAATCATAGCTGAGTTGGCACTTGATTGGGCTCTAGACTGAGAGAGTAATCTGGTACAATAGAGCCGATACTAACATTTGGTTCTGTTTAGACTCTAAACCACATCTTTAGTCGATATATGTGTGTGCGCATCACTTCAAGTAGATTTTTACTTACTTTTGGGCTTTTTAATTCATTTTTTTTATCTACATTACTTTATGTACACATTATACATTTGACATGAAAGACTAGTAATTCCATGAGAGTTTTCTATGTTCATCATCTTTATGCTGACTCACACTTATTGGTGTAAAATCTTATTTGCAGGGCTATTGTGATTTTCTCAGACATGAAAAGTTGCTGCAATCAGTAGACGTTGGGCAGGTTGTTACTTCTTTTGAGTATGTAGTCTATGTGTTGCACGAGTTATATTATTTGCTGCGTTCTGTAATTTTTTATGTTGTTCTAAACTTTTGAACTACTTTTTGGATTGATCTTTGTTCTTTTTGTTATTGGGGCTATCTAATAGGCCAAGGTTGCTAAATCTTGGTTGTACTTTTTTCCAAGGCATTTCACATTTTAAACTTTGAATTCTTGAGTTTATACAAATTTTAATTCTCATTAGTTAATGCTTAACATTTCGCCTTTTGTTTCGAGATTAGAATGAAATCATTCCAATTTTTTGGTGTATTTTTAAGAGGAATTTGGGATATGGTATACGTTTGGCCTGTGTGAGTGATCGCTGCCTGAAGTTTGATTAGCTTATCAAATCTCTTTAAGCTCCTTGCTGTGTGTAAATTTTGATTAAAATAAGGCATTTAGGATTGTTTTATATTTTTTGAAATGGGATTTAGCATTTTACGTGTTGTGCCTAAAATGTTGAGAAGGTTGTCGAAAAACAAAAAGATTTGAGTTGAGCAGCCCTAAATTACGATGAATCTTCGATAATAGTTCACATAGAAATTGTTGATTCTTATCTAAAGGTATATGTAGTTCAATTAGTGTACCCATGGAAGAACAACGACTGGATGGTTTATGTCTGTCAAGTTCCAGATCTTGAATACTTATTGAACTTCCTTTTCAATATATATGCAAATATGTGCTGAAGTTCCTATCTAGGGATTTTCAATTGTAGTAGGATTGAATCGTTTAAATTGCGTGATTGTTTTGTTTGATGGGTTTCAATTGTTTTTTCATTTATATAGTACTAATAGATTTACAATGTTTGGGAATTTCAAGAATTTGAGTAGTTGGAAGGGGAAAGTTGGTTCCTAGGGATATTGAGGTATATAATTATATGGCTTAGTTTTATTCAAAGCCTATTTTAAATGTATTGTTGTGGATGGTTATCACATTTGAAGTGGATGTTCAAAATATGTTGAGTAGTCCATGGTTTACCATCTTGATTGTCTTCGTTATTGATTTTGGTTCATATTTAGTTGAATTACGAGGTCATGTTGCTTTACTTAGAAGATGCCTGGTTTCCAAATGTATTGGTTGTAGCGCTATTAGTCTCTAGGATAAAGTTTATGCTTGGTTATACGGGATTGAATTTGTCATTAATGCTTGGTGTTTCTTGCCACACTTTGGTGATGAAGCAACAAAACCCATCAAGGGGAACTAGAAACAGTGAAAGAAAAAATAAATTTGATAGGATGTAATATAATCCATGGACATGTATAAAAACAATAATATGGCAGTCATTTGAAAAGAAAGAAATGTAAGCTTACCTTTGGCTGCTGCACGCCTATTGCAAAAACACGAGTATTTTCAAGATCTTTCATCAGTAACTCAATGAAATAATCTTTCGGCACCCCTTCATGGCATAGAAGGGCAATTAAATTTCTATTGGACAGCGAATACAGTAGGACTAAGAGAAATGCCCTACCACCGGGGCAATCCATCACTAAAAGAATTGTTGTTAAAATAACATTGTTAAAAATATGAGCTTTACTTACTTTGTGTCTTATTCATGCAGTTACGCCTGAAATGTGTCTTTTTCATGCAGCTACGCTTGAAACTGTTGGTTCCTGCAGCAAGGCGGGCTTATTTCTAGTTGATCCTATTAATGAAACTGCATGGACCATCCATAACATCATGAAGTGACATGGAAAGCGGGAGTAGAAATCGAATCAGCAGCCACCAATTTATCATCAGTTTTTCTCGGAATCTTCTTCTTGGCTTTTGATTGCACTGCAGTATCATCACAGTCGCCGCCAGCAGAAGCAACGACAGTAGCCTTAAACTTTCCCTTCCTCTTTTCCGTGGCCCTATCACCGGTTGACAGCTCATCACCATCATTGCCAACCATAGATATTGATAGTCTTTGAGGCTGTATTCATACATAATCCAGGAACCCTCTTGCCAAGAAGTCGATTCTCGCTGCTCTTGTAGTGAAATCTTTTGGCATGGCCCAAAATAACGATGTTTCCTGCCGTCGCCCCCTTCTCTTCCTTTTCTTGTCTTTCTAAGAATGGTCAATTTCTGGAATCGTGAAATATATCCAGATGAGTAATTCATTCATGTGATGGCAATCTGTAAATGTTTCGTAACGGGGGAAGTATACATCTCTTGTTTTTTGTTGCAAATACTACTGTTTGAAATCTCTGTGAATCAGTTTTTGGTTGTTTGTGTTTTAATTAAGGACAATATTTACTGCATCAAATTAACATTCAGTAACATAGAATATGTAGATATATATGGCACCAGCAGAAATACAGTGATCAAGTGATCAGACAACTGAGTATATAAGAAAAATATTAGCGAACCACTATAGTTGATTTTAATCTACACTTTCCCCTCCCCTTCTCCCAAACCACAAAAATGCAAGTCCCTGCAAGAACCGTGAGTTCGAGGGAGGGCATATCACAGTACACATAACCACTGATCTGCATATGTGTAACGTGGATATGCCCTCAAACAGAATGCAAATAGTAATAGAATAGAATTAGAACGCCTTCCATTAACAGAGAACGAACAGATGATGTCAGAGAAAGAATGCATACCGTCTCAATAAGAGCTTCCATCATCAGCTGTGTCTGCATTATCAGTAGCACTCTAGTGAGTTTTTACCACCAATCTATTAGACTTACTGTGCTTCCAATACACGACACAAACTATATAAACACTTCATGTATCTGTTACTACTGTGTGGTTATTTCAACGATAATCGAGTGACTTGAACCGATTTTTTCTTTCTTCATATAGTTATTTACTAGAAATACACTCGTGCGCTGCGACGGGAACCAACTTAACTGCATGAATAAGACACACCTAAATAAATTCAACATAATCATGAATGAACAAAGGGACACATGAGTGAATGAGGTTGATAAGATAAGCAACTTGTCTTTTATATACTTTCATCTGAGCTAACATGTAAAGATATTGCACAAATTAAAGTTACTAAACCCTAAGACTAAAGTTACTAAACCCTAAGAAAACCACTCACATTGAAATCAACAAAATACCACAAACAGAAACTCAAATCAAATTTGTTTAAAATCCCTCCCTAAGACTCTAAACCATCACTTGGCCTACACATGAGTGAATGAGATCGATAAGATAAGTAGCTTGGCTTTCCAATAACAAAAAGCCATGATGTAGACACCAATAACCAAAATCAAAGCAATGGGAAAAACAAACAAAATGACATTACAATAAGAAAGAACAAAACGATAAATTCGATCACAGTCGTAAGGGGGCAAAAAGTGTTGGAAGTTGAACCTTGCACAAATCAGTAAATCGATCTTGGAGAAGACCAGAATCACTGCTCTAATAATTTGAATTGTTAGAAGCTGAAACTTCAGGCTTAGCATCTTCCATCTTCATCATAGTTAATGTTGTCTAAAATGAGACAACAAAAAGTCATTAAATTTAAATATAAAAAAACACTAATAAAAATCATACTATTTCAACTAAACCCATATCCTAGCCAAACACACCAAGTGCACTCTAACAACATCCATAGCTACAGAAATAAGGAACCAATAGATTTCACTTCAATAGAAAAGAAAAAAAAAAACTGACCTTTTGCATAGCGGCAAAGAGAAAATGTACAAAATAGAACACCACCACCTATTCAAAAAAGACTAATTTTTTTTTAAGTTTTTTTGGTTCAACTTGCTTTCTGATAATGCTCTTTGAGTTTGTGAACCATTTATGTCCAGTAAAACTCAATGTAAAAAAAATGTTTGTTGCCAGTATATAGTTGACAACGGCCTTTAAAATTCTTGATCATTAGCTAATAATAGAGGATGTATTTTAGTCAATGTTTTTTATGCATTTTTTTAAACAAATTTTGTTCTCCATTATTTAAATGTTTCTTTTAAATTTTCTATCATAATTATTTCTAGATTTATAAAATTTATATTTCATTATAGTAGGCTAAATGGAAAACACATCTGCTACTCATGTCCATCTATTGTGCCCTTACACAAAAGTACTAAAAATAAAAGTTCGAGTGTGCAGAATATGGAGACCAAGAAGTCTCTCATCAGCCTCTTCCTTGTAGGAGTTGACATCACTAATTTGCTACCACCTACAGGGTCAATGATATAAAGCAACATATTGATGAATAATTAATTATGATTTGTTTTGGGTCCAAATAAACCTTGTTAAGTGATGATGAATCAATGTGAAAGTAAATGATGCTGATTTCAAAATGGATACTGAAGAGCTATTCATTGAATGAAGTAACTATTAAATCTGTTAAATTACAGCAGGAGGAGTCTAATATATGCAAAAAGCCACATAAGTAAATATATACCAACAGAAAAGTGGGTTAATCCAACCAATCTCACCAAAGGACATTGTCACCTGAGCAATTGTTGGACTATATCTTTGATGAAACAAAAATCTGCCGAGGAAAATTATCATTACCCAAAATTCCACTCTAAACAAGTATATGGACCAATCCGAAGATGAATATAGAGCCCTGCCTTGTAAACCGTCTTTGAGCCAACAAATTACACAAATCTAAATAAGACATGGCAGAAAAGGAATATGAAAAAAAAAGTGGGTATGAGTTCAGAGTTATGCATCTTGCTTGAATGCTATCTATCAATGGTAATTCCCCAATCCAAACAAACACCAAATTAAAACCCCAAAGGCAAACAGGGCAACTACATATGTGTTAAATTCACAACAACAAAATAAGTAAAATTGAGAAAAATTTAGCATCTTCCACCATAGCAGGTGGACTCATCTACACCCTTACTGAACCAAACCAAAATTAAGATTACCAAAGTTAATTCCAACCATTAATTTCTATAAAATCATACCTCAAAAGTTAAAACAAAACAAAATTGAAGGGTTTTATATGAATTTGCAAATGCAAGAATTTGAATTTCCATAAATCCACCACTGTAAAAACCCTAAAATCTTGAGATTTATACCCAAAAAAATAAAGAAAATTTCCAAGACATAAAACCCTAAAAACCAAAAACCCACAAATCTGCCCTCCCTGAGGAACCATGTCACATTAATTACCTAAAATTCAAAGGGTTATATACATTAGTATGTTCAACAAATTAGTTACATTTCATTAACCTAAAAAATTTACAGAATATAAGAAATATAGAATTTGTATTTTTTATATGAAAATAGAATAACAAAGAACATCATTTACTGCCATTTTATTCGGTAGTTTCTTCCAACTGCAATAGTTGAGATTGTAGGAAATCATCGAATAAAGCCTTCAATTCAACCATCCATACACAAACATAATAGACAATGTTTTTTTAGCGAATTATGGACAAAGCTTAATATTCAAATGCAATGAAGTGGAAAACAAAATCCAATTCTAGGACGAATTGAATCCTTATTAATCCTTCCCGGTCTATTACCTAAGAACCAATGAAGTGACATTGGCAATATATGGATATGCATGCTATAAGAAACCATTCATTTGTAGATAGTATTGTGTCACCAATATTGTATTTAAAAATCTACCCAAGATAAAGATGCAAAATATAGTTTGGTAAAAAATCAAAACGAATAGTTAACAAAGGAAAAGGATTAAGATGTTGAAATTACAAAACTGGATTCTTTTATTTGGTAAAGACGGTTCCCCCACTGGCTGTCTGAAACCACAAACACTTTTTTACATAGAAACTTTATAAACTAATAGATTAAAATAAAGCTAAGTGTTATAAATGAAAAATCCTAGGATTGATAGCAATGGCATCAACAGTGCCACTACATCCCACGAAAATATAGTGATTGACAACCAACTAAGAAGATCAAGCTTGAACATAAACCAAGGCATAAGAGCTTACCAAACTTTTCAAATGGCTAAATTGTTCATTTAACTTGATAACTTCTTCCTGCAATCCATAAGTAAGATCATTAGATGTGGTAAATAAAACGTCATACTTCATCCAGGGCAATCTAGCAGATAAACCGATTGCATTCAGATGGAGCCTAATTTGTGGAACTACATTTATATGCACTGAAATGCATTATCATGTTGTCATATTTAAAACTGAGGTTTATGCAGTATGCTATCTTTAGCATACACAAAATTTTTGCCCCTCATTTTTGAAGTTTTGCACTTCATAATTCATATGCTTTCAGTTTTCCTTCTAATGAAGTTATGGACTGCTTTCCATTTGGAATTTTCGTAAGACAATATTATGATATTCTTAATTTAGAATGTGTTTCCATTCTAATGAATGCAAGCCCTAAATCATAAATATTGTACAATTAGCTCTCAATTACTCTGATGTGTTTGAGCATGTGGCACGGCATGAGAATCAGAACCACTCCATATTGTTCTCCACTTCGTGATTTGGTCATTAAACAATACTTCATTCCCTCCATCCTTTATCTCGTATTGTTGGTGATCATTTGTTCATCTCCGAATTGTATCCACAAATTAATCCCAAAAGCAATTATACAAAAAAATTGCGGATTAGATTCGATTACGTACCATTTTTTCCAGGATGTAGAGCTCGGTGATGATTCCCTCCTCATTTTGCACCTTAAACATCGACATTTTAAACCAGAAACCAAAATTAAACAAACATAAAGAAATACGACTGACAGAATCATACTGTAAGTCAAATTGGTCATAAAAAATAACAAAATTCCTAGCCCTTAAGTCCTTAACCCTAACTTAATGTCATTAAAAAGACAGGAAATTTAATCAGATTAAAAAGTTAGAAAACCATTCCAGCAAACCCAAAATCCAAATTCTTAGAACCATAAAATCATCATCTAGAAATCACCAAAGGAGAGCTTTCAGCTTTACATTCCATGACAGAGAAAACCCAAGACGGCTAGCAAGCAGGGTACCCAGCAGAGAACACAGAGCAGAGCAACAACAGACCCAACTTTCGTATCCTAGCACACATAAAACCCAGCATACATCGCAGTGAAAGCAAACCCTAAATTCAAACAGAACCCATTTGGGAAACTGTAGAGAGAAGGTTCACAATATTAATCATACTAAAATGTGGATTAGTTACAGACATAGAAGGGGGGAGGGTGTGGAATGTCAGAAAATCCCTATCTCTCTCTTCCTCCCTCCCTCCCTCCCTCTCTCTTCTCTCTCTGCTCGCTCGCTCTCTCTCTCTCTCTCTCTCTCTCTCTCTCTCTCTCTCTCCCGACGGCATGGTTTCACCGAGTCCCACCGCAGCTCAGAAAGAAATGAAATGAAATTCTCTAACCCACCCAATCTGTTCAAAACCCTACAGATGAAAATCAACGGCAGAGAAAGTCAGTGGCAGCCTCGTAAATAGAATGAAATTCAGGTACAATTACAATGAACAGTAAGGAACAGTGCCAATTGCAATGCTTACTTTAAACTAATGACACAGAAACACCATTTATAAAGAACAGAATTTATATTAGTGCACATATATGTTCGTATTTGGAATTACTGAAATGATCAAATATCAGTAAACTCGTGTCATAAAACACTGATCATCGTTGTTACACATGAAATTACAGTTTCATGGATGAATTATATATTTTGTAGCTTAAACTTCACTCAAAACATGAAGAAAATACCTTGATATCATGGAAACAACAGAACTTACCAACTTCCAAAACTCAAGGACAAAAGCATAACAAAAGAGAGCCGACATTTCAAACATTATTGATCTTGGACACAATCCCAGCTAGAAAAAGAAACAATATATGCAGGTTTATATTCCAAAAATAGGTACTTCACTTAATTGAAAGATCCATTGAAACCAGTCTAAGTGAAACCAGAATATGAACTAAGTAATAATGGTCTGAGTAACAAGAAACAACCTTTCTTGGATCGTGTTTATCTTAAAAGTGCATCCAATTCCTTCTCAAGCTGGGTGAGCTCTGGAACATCTAGATTATCAAGATCTTGTGCCTCCATATCACTGCAAACACATAATCAGATCCCGGTCACGTGGGTGAATGTAACGAAGCTTCTGTACATGATACTACCTTTGAATCATTTTCAGAGATTGGTCAGCGCCTGCTCGGAGACCACTCCATTCCCAATTATGCTTCTGCACCCGAGATTAGCATAATATGAGTGCAGACGATAGCCTAAAAGTATTGCTACTGGTGTTTGTAATTAGGGTAAATGACAAAAAACTACCTCAACTATTAGTGTCACGACACTTTCATATCTCTGTAGACATCAAAATCTTGATAAATAAAATGTTGACTGATGGTCAAAGTTTCAACACTCATGTATTACATAAATTTTACACGTAGTGTGTGATTCGACAGAAATTGAAATGAGTCAGAAAAGCCGTCAAATAGGACACGTGTCAATACCTGGCAGAGACGACTTATTTCATCTGGGATATTATATTCAAAATTAGGCCTTGGAAAATTGTATAAATAGAAGGCTAATTCATTCATTCCAATTCACCAATTTACAAATACATTTCTCTACTCCCAAATTGGAAGAGAATTCTCTTGAAATTCGTTCTTCGTTCTTCGTTCTTCGAGATCAAGCCCCAACGACCCTTGAAGAAACACTCATCCACCTTCGAGATCAAACCCAACGGCCCTTGAAGAAACTTCACCAAAATCTTTGAAGAAACAACAAGCACTTTGGTCACGTACTGATTCTTCATCCAAGATCAAGCCTCGACGGCCCTTGGATCCACACATCCGTTCTTCAAGACTCAAACCCAAAAGCCCCTTGAAGTTCATCCATCGTTCATCATTCACCGTTCATCATTCTTTGTTCGTCGTTCATCCATCTTCAAGAACAAGCCCAAAAGCCCCTTGAAGATCCGTTCGTCATTCAACGTTCACCCAACTTCAAGATCAAGCCCCAATGACCCCTGAAGAAACGTTCATCCGCCAAACTTCAAGATTAAGCCCAACGGCCCTTGAAGAAACTTCCCCTATTCATCCAAGATCAAAGCCTCGGCGACCCTTGGATTAAGCCCACAAATCAAAGTCTTACGGAGATCGAATCAAAGGAACAAATAAAGATTGTAACCCAAAATCTTCAAACACAAATATTATTTTGTAGACACGTTCTGTCCCCGTTGTCTCTCCTTCGGGAATTTTTCGTGTTCACAAATTTGGCACGCCCGATGGGATAATCTCCACCTCTCATCTCTTTCTCTGTTCAAGAAAACCAAAGCACACTTCAAGAACGATGTCTTCAAACAAGGAACAAGTCATTGGCGCTACTTCCATGGAAGAACGGCTTGTTCAAATGAAGGAAATGATTGCAACGATGACGAAAACCCTTGAAGAAAAGGACTTGAAGATCACTATGCTCTTGAGCAAACTGGGGGCAAGGCATGATGAAGGATCTGGCTCCGATTCCAAGAAAGGTGGCGACGAAGAAGAAGAGCCTCTGGTGGAAAAGGTTGAAGAAGACCCAAAGCCAGACCAAGCAGCGGCACTCATGGCATCTCTCTCCATTAAGCAGTTGCAGGAGATGATCGCCAACACTGTCAAGGTACAGTACCAAAGGAGCTCAAATACCTCTAGGTTGTACTCGAAGCCTTACTCCAAGAAAATTGATGCCCTGAAGATGCCAAGGGGATATCAACCACCCAAGTTCATGCAGTTCGATGGAATGGGAAACCCGAAATAGCACGTCACCCACTTCGTTGAAACTTGCAACAACACGGGCACTTAAGGAGACTACCTTGCCAAGCAATTCGTGCGCTCGCTGAAAGGTAATGCCTTTGATTGGTACATCGATCTCGAGCCCGAATCCATCAATAGCTGGGAGCAATTGAAGTTAGAATTCCTCAACCGCTTCTACAGCACCCGCCGCACAGTCAGCATGGTAGAGCTGACAAGCACAAAACAGTTGAGGGACGAGCCAGTCGTTGACTACATCAACCGATGGCGCACTCTGAGCCTCGACTGCAAAGATAGACTCTTGAAGCGCTCTTCGATCGAGATGTGCATCCAAGGCATGCAATGAGGATTGCACTACATCCTTCAAGGCATCAAACTAAGAATCTTTGAAGAGTTAGCAACCCGCGCCCATGACATGGAGTTGAGCATCGCCAACCATAGGAAAAATGAGCCAACCACCAACTTCAAAGAAAAAGTGTTTACTCCGAAGGTGGACGAGACTGGGAAGAAGCCTGCCAAGGAAGCTTTTACCATCAACACCACCCTCGTCAAGATCTCATCTACGCTTGTCAAAATCTCGTCCAAGTACAAAACGAGGGACATAAAAAGAGAAGAGCCTTCTCGCACCCAAGACAGGTACAAAAACACTTTGAGGAAACTAGAGCAAAAGACGTATCCTTTTCCAGACTCCGACATGGCCGCAATGCTGGATGACCTATTGGAGAAGAAGGTGATCAATTTACCCGAATGCAGATAGTCGGAAGATATAAATCGCACCGGTAACCCAAGGTACTGCAAGTACCACCGCTTCGTCAATCATCCGACGAGAAAATGCTTCGTGCTGAAAGATCTCATCGTGAGGCTGGCCCAGCAAGGGATCATCGAGCTGGATCTCGACGATGTGGTAAAGTCAAATTATACCACCGTCATTTCTAGCACACTTGATTCGAAGTCTTCATTGCCACCGCTAGGGGCATGCTCCGAATCAAGCAACGTTGAAGGATGGATTCATGTTGCTCCAAAGAAATTGTGCATGAAGCTTACGTCTCCACCACAAGTTTGCCAACCGGAAAGGGGGCAAATCAACTTTTGTCAACCTCCAAAGCAACAGGAAATTGTTGAAGATGATGAAAATTCAACACAAACGCTTCTCCAAAATGGCTTGACAAATCCGCGAGCTGCTCTTTGTCTGCAAGAGCCTAAACTGCAAGACACTAACGCTCCTGGTCTACACGAGCATAAAAGGCAACACTAACGCTCTTGGCTTGCATGAGCATAAAAGGTAACACTAACGCTCTTGGTCTGCACGAGCATAAAAGGCAACATCAAGGCCCCTGACTTGCACGAGCATAAAAGGCAACACCAATGCTCCTGGTCCGCACAAGCATAAAAGGCGACACCAACGCTCCTCGTTTGCACGAGTCTAAAAGGCGACAACATCAACACTTCTTGCCTGCATAAGTAAAAACTGCAAACAGCACAGTTAGAAAATACCAAAAAAAATAAATGCATGTATTTTGAACTACGTTATGACTTGATCCCTTTTTTGGAAGGGTATGTAGGCATCTTAAACATCCAACTTTGAGTACAGTCACATCAAAATAAGGAATAAATATTTTATTAAAAGTTTGATGCTGTTACAATTTCTTTGTACAAAAAAAAGAAGAAAAAAAAAGAAAAAAAAGAAAAAGAAAAAAGAAATACATATGTTTTATGTATATACAAATATATATATTCGATAAAATCTAAAAAGCTCCAAATGATGGGTTGGGCTGGTAAGAACTCCAAATGATGGGCTGGGCTGGTAAAAACTCCAAATGATGGGCTAGATTATTAAGGATGAAGCCAAAACCGTGAGCCCAGCAAGCACTCAACGGCTTAAAGCCCAAAACCGTGAGTTCCTCCTTAAACAGAAGGAGCCCATCTTCAACAACTCCCTCATCATCAAACATCCTCACTTGTGTCTCGGCCCAAGTAGCAAAAGGCCCAAGTCCCAAGTCCCAAGTCCCAAATCCTATCTCCTTCTAGACCTAAAATTCCCCTACCCTTCTGCTCTATCCGAATTTCAACGAAAACTAAGAAAGGCAAAGAGAGGAGTGGGAGACAGATAGAGAAGAGAGAGAGAAATGGAGTTCAATTTCAACACCAACAGGGCAGAAGCAGAACAGTGGCTGAGCACCGTCGTGAAGCTACTGTCAGCGCATGACTTGTAGAAGACCAAAACCTTTGCGATCCGAGCCCAAGAGACTGACCCTAGGCTCGAGGCCATTAAGCAGATAATCGCCATCATGCTAGAGGTACGGATAGCGCGCTCGCTGCGTTCTCTGGGCACATGCAGCTCGGGGACACGCATTCAAAGCTGGTTTAGGTTGACTAGTCCGTTGAATACTATGAGGAGGAATTGAAGATCCAGATCGAGGCTTTGGGCGACACTGATCTCAGAGTTGGCGAGAGTTGCAGATATTTAGCTGAGGCGCACGTCCAAGCAATACAGTTTGAAAGAGCTCAGTCATGATTTATCATCTACTGGTGCAAAGTTTATAGATGAAGTCCTTAATGGTCAAAATAACTGCTGCTTAGAAAACTTTCGCATGGATAAGCACGTCTTCTACAAGTTGTGTGATATTTTGCAAAGAAAAGGCCTTCTGCGTCACGCTAATCGAATCAAGATTAAAGAGCAACTAGCCATGTTCTTGTTCATAATTGGTTATAATCTACGGACTAGAGATGTTCAAGAGTTATTCCGTTATTCAGGAGAAACCATCGGTCGTCATTTCAACAATGTCTTGAACGCCGTAATGGCGATTCTGTTAGGTTTCTTTTAGCTTCCAGGATCTGATGTTCCTCCCAGAAATTGATCAGGACACCCATCTCACTAAGTCCCAAATCCAGGCATAAGCCCAGCTCTCGAGACTTCACTCCCAGACTGCCGCTCTCTGAAACTCACATTTGCTGCGACTCCTTCAAGTCGTAGGTGAAGCTGTGCTGCTATTCCTCAAACTCAATGTCGCAAAAAAAAAAGAGCTCAGTGTCTCGACCCACAACCACTCTCCAATTCCACCATGGCAGCAACAAAGAATTTCAGATCCTTCACTTCAAGAACAATGGGTTTCTCATGCCCAGGTGGCACACACGGTCGCTCATAGCCACCACAGCTTGGAAGCTGGCTAGCTCAACGGAGTGAGTGAATGAGTCAGATTCAGTCAGTTCAGCGGTGATGATTGGATTAAACCACCAGTCACCCAATATGGTGGGTAGACACCGTGACCATGTGAGTTGTGAATTGACAGTGGGAAGAATGGGAGAGAAACAGGGTTCGGTGCCAGCGCTGTTGCTACTGGCCGTTCCTCTACTTCACTTGAGGTTCCAAGTTACAGATTTCCGTTCACGACTCGCCGTCCGAGCAGTTCTTATGCGGCATTTGCTTCGACAGGAATGAGTTGTTGGTTCATGACCCCCTCGATAGTCCTCTGGCTCCGTGGTGGTATTGTCTAGATTAGTAGCGTTGGAGATCAGCACCCCCCGAGTTGGTTCTTTATCCGACAAGCATGCATCCGTCCATGCTATCTTCCTCAGCCAACTGGTTCTCAAGATTTCTGCAAATGCATTTCCTTGAAGCAGACCTCGACTGTAGAGATCGTATGCAATCTTCTCAGTAAAGTTTGCTTGTTTGTGAGCAGGTCCACTCTCTATTCCTCGCACCCGGCTAGAAAAGTCAATGAACAGAGTGTCTCTCCAAGATCCAAGGCACTTGGGCTGATTTGAACAAACATCAAGGTTTTGCAATCTCCTCCTGCAAATCAAATTTCAATTGAAAAAAATAAATAAATAAAAATGCACGTCGGTCCAGCAGTGCAGTGGACGACAAGAGTGCAACGAGCGTAGCAAGGCTAGCCCACTATCCTTCGTAGTGAGTAATATTCTCCTTCGCAGTGAGTAGCAACCTCCCCACTTCCTCACGGTCGAGGCATCCAAGACACCATATGCTTTTCTCCTCAAGAACAGCCATGTCACCTTCTCTCTGTTGTGCCCACCGCGTCACCACCAGCCGTGCACACTCTCCGTCTTCGGCCTCCTCTGCAAGCCTCCAACTCTCCTCTTTCTTCGTCTTCTTTCGGACTCGACTTGGGTATTCGACCCACGAAGACAAGCAGTGCAGAGCACTATAAAAAGAAAAAAAAATTAGGGAGAGTGGGAGGAAAAGAAGAAAGAAAATAAGAAATAAAAAAAAGGGAATTAGTGGTGCCTCAAGCTGTCAAGCACCAACATAAAAAGGAAAACAAAATGATGGAGGTCATGGTGCACGACACGGGAGAAAGAAAGAAAAACATAAAAAAAATATAGAGAGAAATGAATGGTGATGGCCCAGCCACCGAAAGCAGGAGGGAAGAAAAAGAAAAAAGAAAAAAGAAAAAAAAAAAAATATATATATATATATATATATAATATATGTTATTAAAAAAAAGAGAGAAAAAAATGCATTTAGTGAAAGTCCATTTTATTTATTCCTCTAAAAAAATTATACAAATTTGCAAAAAAAAAAAAAAAAAAAAAAAAAAAGTGTAAACAAGTAGGGACTCTTTAAAGACGGTCACGAGAAACCTCATTACTCGGTGGAGCTGCAGAAAAACGAAGCGCCAGGGGTTGATTATCCGGAGCCTCTACACCTGGTGAAGCTCCAGATGACGCAGGCAAAAGATGCCCCTGGAACAAAGCCATAAACATCTGATGATCACTTTGAATCCGATTATCGGATTCATGCAACTGGTCAAGCTTTTTCTTCATGCTCGTCGAGTAATTGTTGGCAAGCATGTGCAACTCCCGATTTTCATGCTTAAGCCCTCTAATCTCCTGCTTAAGGCTCGCCACCTCAGCCATCAAGGATTCAATCTGGCGAGTACGAGCAAGAAGGCGTTGGCCCATGTTCGACACAGAGCCCGCGCACTAGACGCTGAAGGCCAATGAGTCCTGGACAACCAGCTCATTGGACCGCTTGGAAAACACCATTTTGTCTCTGGGGGTGAGAAGATTTCTAGCCACCATCGTGGCTGTTCTATCATTCTTCATCACCGAATCCCCAACAGTAAGAGGACCGTTCAGGGATAAAAAGGATGGGTGCCATATGTTGTCCGGAGAAGACATTACAACCTCTTCCCCGACATTTAAGTCAAAATGACAGTCAGATGGGCAAGACATTTTCCAAAGGTTTTGAAGAAAAGAAGAGGTCAGACAAATCAAGATCTCAAAGGTACAAGAGGGAAACTTCTGCAAGTAGCAATTCTCAAGTGTGCTTTGGGAAGCAATCGACGTCTCCATAAAAAGAAGAGGTAACAAGGCCGTCTGCTCAGAAATCGAAGAGCTGCTCAGAAATCGAAGAGTCGTCTACTCAGAAATCAAAGAGGCGTTCGTTCAGAAATCGAAGAGGCACCACATTTTCAAAAAGCTGAATTTTCTGGATCAATCTGTCAGCACCCTTTACGTGCAATCTCAACTTTGAGGGAGTCACAGGCCAAAATAAAAAAGGCTCGGCACTATCCTCCAAATTTCAAAAGCTGCTCGTTCAAAGACCGAGGTTTGTCGCCATCCTTCACGTGTTGTCTCAGCTTTGCAGAAGTCATGAACGGGTCTAAAAACGCATGAATCTTACTGTTCAAATCAAAATTACCCACTGTCGCTGACAAGGGTAAACGAACAGTATCATTACCGGCTATTGGGAAATCCCTATATAGGTCGACTCTCATCCTTTACGGTAAGACAAACCTACAAAAATGCCAAGCTCTTCCCTATCTTCGAGAATGCATTTCCAACAAAGCCTTTCGAAATACCCAGTATTCCTCATCCCCTGGAATACCTCTGCAAAAACAAGCCATACCAAAGCAAAAGTATCCCATATCATCAGGGTCGAAAGCAAGAGTATCTCATATCATGCTTTCTTCATGTCCTTGTCTTTGTCCTTATTCTTACCAGCAGGGAAATGAGAAAGAGAGCAATCAGTCGGAACTTGAGATCAAACTTCCGATCTGGAACTGACTGCTTGGAAACTTTCCCTGATTGCTTACCTAGCATTGCTCTCAAGTAGTCATCTTCAAACGGCCGATGTACTTCCAGAGAAGATGTCGCTTCTGCAAGGGGAACAGATAAGGCAAGGGAAAATGATACATTGAAGCATGTAAAGACAAACACGACGAAACATATGCTGGGCCGTCCGTTACTTCTTCAAAATCAAAAGTATTTCATATCATCAAGATTTGACATACTCTGGATTTGATGGACTTGCTTTGACCCTCAAATTCTTGAGTCGACTCGCGAAGATCACTTGCCACGTAGAGCCGCTCATGGTCCCATTTCCTTCAAGATCAAGCCCTAATGGCCTTTGAAGGAATCACAAGTCTGATTCAAGATCAAGTGTTCACCACCCTTGAATCAACTTCAACTCCAGACAAGTGGGTAAGCTCAGACTTTTGAAGCAAGTCTTGCAGAAGAAAACCCTTCAGCCCAGTTCAAGAATAAACCTATGGAAAACTGCTTCTTCAAAAGCAAAAATATCTCATATCATCAGAGTCGAAGGCAAAGATATCTCATGACATGCTTTTACTTTACCCTTACTCTTGCCTGCAGGACAAAGAGAAATAGAGCGATCAGTCAGCACTTAGAAAGATTGAACAGAGAAATAGACCAATACCTCTACCTCATGCCTGCCTGCCATGCAAAAGAAACAAAACAGAGAATAATGCAGCATGGGCCATACAACTACACGTGCTAATTCATCCTCAACTACACTGAAGATCGCTTGCCATATGAAGCCGCTCGTGGTTCGACAACCTTCAAGATCAATCCTCAACGGCCCTTGGAGAAATCACAAATCCGATTCAAGATTAAGTGTCCACAACCCTTGAATCAACCTCCAAGATCAAGCCGCAACAACCCTTGGAGAAATCAAAAGCTCGATTCAAGATCAAGTGTCCATCACCCTTGAATCAACCTTCACGATCAAGCTACAACGGCCCTTGGAGAAATCACAAATCCGATTCAAGATCAAGTGTCCAACACCCTTGAATCAACCTTCAAGATCAAGCCTCAACGGCCCTTGGAGAAATCAAAAGCTCGATTCAAGATCAAGTGTCTATAACCCTTGAATTAACCTTCAAGATCAAGCCACAACGGTCCTTGGTTAAATCACAAATCCAATTCAAGATCAAGTGTCCAATACCCTTGAATCAACCTTCAAGATCGAGCCTCAACAGCCCTTGGAGAAATCAAGACCCGATTCAAGATCAAGTGTCCAACACCCTTGAACCAACCATAAGATCAAGCCGCAACGGCCCTTGGAGAAATCACAAATTTGATTCAAGATCAAGTGTCCAACACCCTTGAATCAACCTTCAAGATCAAGCCTCAACGACCCTTGGAGAAATCAAGACACGATTCAAGATCAAGTGTCCAACTCCCTTGAATCAACCTTCAAGATCAAGCCGCAACGGCCCTTGGAGAAATCACAAATCCGATTCAAGATTAAGTGTCCAACACCCTTGAATCAACCTTCAAGATCATGCCTCAATGGCCCTTGGAGAAATCAAGACCCGATTCAAGATCAAGTGTCCAACTCCCTTGAATCAACCTTCAAGATCAAGCTGCAACGGCCCTTGGAGAAATCACAAATCTGATTCAAGATCAAGTGTCCAACACCCTTGAATCAACCTTCAAGATCAAGCCTCAACAGCCCTTGGAGAAATCAAGACCCAATTCAAGATCAAGTGTCTAATACCTTTGAATTAACCTTCAAGATCAAGCCGCAACGGCCCTTGGAGAAATCAAAAATCTGATTCAAGATCAAGTGTCTAACACCCTTGAATCAACCTTCAAGATCAAGTCTCAACGGCCCTTGGAGAAATCACAAATCCCATTCAAGATCAAGTGTCCAACACCCTTGGATCAACCTTCAAGATCAAGCTTCAACGGCCCCTGGAAAAATCAAGACCCGATTCAAGATCAAGTGTCTAACACCCTTGAATCAACCTTCAAGATGAAGCCTCAACGGCCCTTGAAGAAATTGCAATCCTGATTCAAGATCAAGTGTCCATCACCCTTGAATCAAAACCAGTTCAAGATGAAGCTTGTGGAAAGTCAACAAGCACAACAAATGCACGTGCCGATTCGTCCTAGCAAAGTTGAATAGATCCCATCCCAATCCAAGATCAAGCCTCGACGGCCCTTGGATCGACGTCTACATTGAGGAAACTTCAAAACGCACATTCTACACATGACAAACACATGTATGCGGCGCGCCTTGAACTGGGGGCATTTGTAGACATCAAAATTTTGGTAAATAAAATGTTGACCAATGGTCAAAGTTTCAACACTCAAGTATTACATAAATTTTACACGTAGCGTGTGATTCGACAGAAATTAAAATGAGTTAGAAAAGCCGTCAAATAGGACATGTGTCAACACCTGGCAGAGACGACTTATTTCATCTGGGATATTATATTCAAAATTAGGCCTTGGAAAATTCTATAAATAGAAAGCTAATTCATTCATTCGAATTCACCAATTTACAAATACATTTCTCTACTCCCAAATTGGAAGAGAATTCTCTTGAAGTTCGTTCTTCGTTCTTCGTTCTTCGTTCTTTGTTCTTAGTTCTTCGCTCATCGTTCTTCGAGATCAAGCCCCAACGGCCCTTGAAGAAACACTTATCCACTTTCGAGATCAAGCCAAACGGCCCTTGAAGAAACTTCACCAAAACCTTTGAAGAAACAACAAACACTTTGGTCACGTGCTGATTCTTCATCCAAGATCAAGCCTCGACAGCCCTTGGATCCACACATCCGTTCTTCAAGAATCAAACCCAAAAGCCCCTTGAAGTTCATCCATCGTTCATCGTTCATCGTTCTTCGTTCGTCGTTCATCCATCTTCAAGAACAAGCCCAAAAGCCCCTTGAAGATTCGTTCGTCATTCAACGTTTATCCAACTTCAAGATCAAGCCCTAACGGCCCCTGAAGATCCGTTCATCCAACTTCAAGATCAAGCCACCAACGGCCCTTGAAGAAACCTCACCCAACTTCAAGATCAAGCCCAAAAAGCCCCTGAAGAAATGTTCATCCGCCAAACTTCAAGATCAAGCCCAACGGCCCTTGAAGAAACTTCCCCCTGTTCATCCAAGATCAAAGCCTCCACGGCCCTTGGATCAAGCCCACAAATTAAAGTCTTACGGAGATCGAATATAAGGAACAAATAGAGATTGTAACCCAAAATCTTCAAACACAAATATTATTTTGTAGACGCGTTCTGTCCCCGTTGTCTCTCCTTCGGGAATTTTCCGTGTTCACAACCTCATCTTTTAAAATTGACAATGTCATACGTCATCATACGAATTTGTGCCAATGTTATACCTTCCGTTAATTGGCCGTGAATTTTTCAATTAAATGCTGACGTAGCTTAATTTGGGACCCATTTTCTATTAATAAATTTAAAAATTTAAAAATTTATTTAATATTTTTTAAATATTAAAATTTTAAAAAAAAGTTTTTAAAAAAAAGTCAGTTCGTCCCTGCCCCCTCTCTCTCCCCATCTTCCTGCAACCCAGAAAAGAGGAGGAAGAGAGGAAGAAGAAAAAGAAAAAAAAAAGTAGACCCAGTTCGTCCGTCCCCCCACCCACACCCTGCAGAAGAAGAAGAAGAAGAAGAAACTCAGTTTGTCCATGCCCACCTCTTCCCTCCACACCCATTCCTCCCATTTTCTCCGCGCCCGATTCCACTTCAAAAGGATCTGGGTTTTTTTTTTTTTTTTGGGGTTTCAAGTAGTGGGTGCGAAGGTAGGGAGGTTGGGTGCGAGGAGAAGAGGGGGTGGGGGTGGGGAGGGGGGAAGACAAATTGGTTTTTTTTTTTTTCTCTTTTTTTCTGGGTTGCAATTTCAGGAAAGGGGAAGAAAGATGGAGATGGGGAGAAAAGAGATAAGGGGGAAAGGGGACGAGTGTTGGTTTTTTTTTTAAACTTTTTTTTATTATTTTAATATTTAAAAAATATTAAATGATTTTTTTTTTTTAGTTTTTAATAGAAAATGGGCCCTAAATCAAGCCACGTCAACATTTAACTAAGAAATTCACGGCCAAGTAACGGAAGGTATAGCATTGGCACAAATTTGTAAGATGAGGTATGACATTTTCAATTTTAAAAGATCAGGTATGAAAGTGTCGTGACACCAATAGTTGGGGTAGTTTTTTGTAATTTACTCTTGTAATTATTTTGACACTGATACAAAACATGAAGTCCTTACAGATACAGTAAGTTGAAGTTATTAATCCAATCTTTTGAGGGGTAGCTCAGATGATGCCTGGCAGGTGTCTTAGATGCTAACCTTGTCAGTACCACCAGCATTCTTAGAAGCACCAATTTCCTCTTCAATATGCATCTGGTAATGTTGAAACCAATTGTGTCCTACATCGGATAGAGAGAAGGAGAAATAGTACTTTAAATAGAATTACCCCACTCTAACTAACACCGAGGCCTTTTGTGATAAAACCCCACACCTGAGGATTGTGCAAGTGGTTAAGTGGGAACAATATCGGTATTGTTAGAGTGGCCCTCGGCCCGTCGACCTGAAAAATTCTACATGGTATCAGAGCCAGTGGGCGAGGCCGTACTACCATGTGATTGGGTAGGTCCCCGTTTGGCCCTACGCAATGGGTGAGTTTTGACATGGCTCCACGTAGGCCAAAGTTGCCACGTGATTGGGTGGGTCCCCATTGGCCCTGCGTGATGGGTGAGTCCCGACTTAGCTCCACGTGGTTGCCGCGTGTGATGGGTGAGTCCCGAATTGGCTCCACGTGGTTGCCGATGTGTGGATCTCCACGTGTGACCCACAAAATGGGGTCTCACGTGCGGGGAGTGTTGAAACCAATTGTGTCCCACATCGGACAGAGAGAAGGAGAAAGAGTACTTTAAATAGAATTACCCCACTCTAACTAACACCGAGGCCTTCTGTGATAAAACCCCACACCTGAGGATTGTGAAGGTGGTTAAGTGGGGACAGTATCGGTATTGTTAGAGTGGCCCTTGGCCCGTTGACTTGAAAAATTCTACAGTTAATGCTCTAGAAGCTTTCCAAAACTGAAGTAGATAATTTTGTGCATTAATTAATATGAAAGAAATAAACCATCCATGATATACTTACAATAGAAAATATGCCATTTGTAAGAATATAATTCATCTAGAAGATTAGATTAAATTGGAAATAGGAGATAGGGGCTTAGACAATTTTAAAAACTAGGGCAAAGGTTCCTCTTTCTATTGTAAAAAAAATAAAAAATAAAAAATAAAAAAATCAAAGCGGCTCCTCTCGTGTGGGGATTAATAGTCTATCTAACACGTGAAAAACATATTGAGTGATGATTGGACTTCGTGATAGCATACTTAAGTACCAATTAATTTTTCGTTAAGAACTTAAAAAAAACTTAGCGTTTCCACGTATTTCCAATTAATTTTTCATTAAACATTCGTAATCTAACATGGTATCAGAGCTAAAGTTAATACATATCCTTGAACTAAAACACAACAGAAAACAATAGGGACCAAAACTGAGTAAAATTGAAACTACAGGGATAGAAGTAGAATTTTGTGCAAACTACATGGACTACATGTAGTTTGTCCTCGAAAGAATGGCGTTTTGTTTTTCATACACTTTCTTTATTTATTTCTCTTTTATTTTTATTTTTATGGGAGCTCTTTTTAGTATTCTTGTTGATGTAGGCTCTCTCTATGGATTTTGAGAATGTTTTTGCTCACCATCTTCAAGTGATTGTGATGTTCATTGATTTATTTAGCATTGTTCAATAAGTTTACATTTCGAAACTTGTATAGTGAATAGACACAAATCTTAAATTTAAACTAATCTAATGATGATAAATAAGAAAGTGAACAAAAATGCACCCGTGAATTTAAACTACTAAGATTATAACCCTTTCACCCCAAGTTATGAACTTATAGGAAAACCAAACCAATAGAAGAACATAGAAAAACAATACCTTCTAGGTATACATCCCCCTTGAAGATTAAACGAGTGACATTTACGATTTTACTCTCAATGTAAGGTGCATGCCATGATTATTTCAACGGATGAGGATTCTCTTCAGATCCTAGGATTCTGAGAATTATATCATCATGTCCGTTCATCGTACATTGTTTACCGCCAATTTTCGATCAGAAATCACTTTGAATTTTTTTTATTTGCTTCAATTTTAAATAATTTATAACCGCAAGATGACATATTAACGGGCACGATGAAGTAATTTTCGGGATCCTTACAAACAGGATCCGAATAGGATCCTATTTCTATTTGACAACCCTTCAAGATGGAGGCTCAAGGATCGATGAAAACTTGGCACAAGGGAGAACTGATGGAAAACTTGGCACAAGGGAGAACTGATGGATCAAATAATTGGGCCTTATCCCTATATACTGCACCACCACTAGACATCAACATCAAAGTTAAACTTCATATTGCAGTTAAAATGTATGTTTGGAAGAGTTCTAGGAATAGCTAAAACCCCTTTCAAAAAACAAAATAAGTGTTTGACAATGTTTGACGGAAAAAATTAAAATCCTTCTAGATTGTAAAAGCATTTTTAAGTGCTTTCATAAAAAATACCTGGCAAGTGCTTGTTAAAGAGTTCCAAGTGCTTTATCAATAAACAATTGAATTTATTAGAAATTTTGATTGTTGCTAATAAAAGTGTTTATAAGCAAAAATATTTTTCAGAGAAACATTTTAAAAGGACCCTAAGTAGGGACAACAATAATGTAACATATATAGTAGAAAAAATATATGTGCACGACGTGATATGCAATTGATTATCGTTGAAAGTGTGAAGCATTCTCTCGCATCTTAAAGCATTGTAAGGGCTTCGAAGGAATTGGGCTTCTCCCGGTTTTGTTTAACTCGAAGCCAGATGGCAAACTATGAGGTTACCCTAGGACGGTAAGTATGTCAGTGGATTATCATACACATATTTATTGTATTTTATGAAGCATATATCTTAACGTTCTCTCACATCAATACTCGTCAATTTCACATTTATAGTCAGATCATATGAAATAAATGAAAAACAAAATTTTAAAAGGAATTATAACAACATAATTTTTCTTATAGAGGTGATTTTTTTTTTTTAACAATGGTGCGATAGATTTTTTTTTTTTAGCAAATGATAATATTAGTCGTTAAATTGTTAATTGTTAGAGTGAAGGAGAGTTCACACCATAGCATATACGTATGATTGTTTTCGTACACCATGATGCCATAGATTTTGAGCAACATAACTTTGTTACTTTTATGATATTTTATTATAGCTACTTTTGTGATATGGTATTAAATGAATCCTTCTGTCAAGATAAAATAGATTGGTATTATATGAATCCTTCGGTTTTCTAGATAACCATACATGTCTCTCAACTCAATAACAAGAGTTCGGGTGTTGAGTCATTTGACATGATTAATCAAATTGGTTGAGTTAGGGTTGACTAGAATTCGGGACGGACACAAAGTGAGGAATAGAGAGCTGGAAAATTTGAAATTGAAGATCAATTATGTGAAGAATAGTGCTAACTATGAGAACGTGAGGAAAAAGATAGGTGAGTGACCAAACTATGCAAAGAGCTTATAAGAAGTTGAGCTATTCTCCATATTGTCAATTAGTTTTATGGTGGAACCTTAGCTTTTGTTCATGGTATCCGAGTAGGTTGACTCACGTGTAAAGCCCAATGGCCACATGTGCTCACGTCATCCTATTTGCATTGTCCACTTGTTAGACTTGAAAATTCACCACACGTGAGGGGGCGTGTGAGAATGTGAAGACAAAGTTCCACATTGGTGAGGGAACAAACCATACAAGGGCCTATAAGTGGAGCGTGAGAGGACTTTCTTAAGTTTAGGAGAGAAAACTAACAATGTTTCAATAGAGAAAAATTAGATTTGATAGAAGAATTGTAATAGCTCATGTGGAGCTAGGTGTAAGGAAAGGGAATTTATTACCCTTTTGGGGAAAGCATCACTACTACAAAATGGTATATCAGTGGCGCTATAAAAACGACATAAAAAACCACTTAATGTTGGATTTTTGGTAAAAATCCGACATTAAATCGTGCAATGTCGCATAGCGAAACCGACGCCAATACTACCGTCACTAAAGGGTATTGGCGTTGCTTATCTACCTTAATCCGCCACTAAGAAGGAAAGTATTATAAAATAAAAAAGTACAACAGCGTCGCTTAAAAGCGACTTAGGGTCTTACGTCGCTTAAAAGCAACATCATTACTGACAAAGACGTCGGTTTAAACCGACATTACCTAATAAATAAATAATTAAAATATCAAACTTAGTGTCGCTTTAAACCGACACTAAGTTAGTTAAATAAATAACATACTCAAGCTAACGTCGCTTTTAACCTAATAATTTGATAATAAAATAAACAATACAATGTCACCCATAAGCGACACCATAAACCATTAATAATAAAAAAATAAAAAAGTATGTCCCAGTTTTTAACCCAAATGCTCAAATTCCTTAGAAGAACAGTGAATATGCTCATCATCCGGTATCCAAATGGCAAGCCACTCTCCATCCAATTTCTTGCATTGTCGCTCAAGATAGGATCCATTCGCCAAATCTGTTGGTGCGTATCTCAGAGACGGTGCAATTTCGTGTTGTGAATACATTGAAAGCATAAGGTTAAGAATATTCTGTGCAAGTTCTTCAAGAGGCATGCCGGTCTTTATATGCATATATTGCATCCCTTCTATGGTCTAATTCTCAAAGTTGGCAGCAATACCAGCCCTCAAGATCCCAAAACAGATTTTAATGATGCAGTTATCGAAACATGAAGAATATACATGCATAGAAAGATTGAACAAACCTCACCTGCTCAAAGAGCACTTGCAGACACGTCTGTCAATTCGAAAGATTGCTTCGTTCATGCATATCTGCAAATATACCCACACATAAACCCAACATTCTAGAAACAGAAACAAAGCAATTGAGATCAAAGAAAATGCAAGAAGGATAGCAAAAAATTACTGGACAGGGGAGGAGGCGAAGGAGAAGACAATCGGAGAAGCAAAAGGGGATCAATCAATGTGGGTATAAACCAACCCCACCTTGTACGACCATATCTGTGGAGAGAGAGAGAGAGAGAGAGAGAGAGAGAGAGAGAGAGAGAGATAAAGAGAGAGGGCCACCAACAATTAACTCCCGCCGTGCACCCAGAAAGCTCTGGAGAGCTGCTTCGATCGGTATCTTCAACTGCGATAGATTTTTTTTTATAGCAAATGATAATATTAGTCGTTAAATTGTTAATTGTTAGAGTGAAGGAGAGTTCACACTATAGTATATATGTATAATTGTTTTCCGACACTACGATGCCATAAATTTTGAGCAACATAACTTTGTTACTTTTATGATATTTTATTATAGCTACTTTTGTGATATGGTATTAAATGAATCCTTCTGTCAAGATAAAGTAGATTGGGATTATATGAATCCTTCGGTTTTCTAGATAACCATACATGTCTCTCAACTCAATAACAAGAGTTCGGGTGTTGAGTCATTTGACATGATTAATCAAATTGGTTGAGTTAGGGTTGACTAGAATTCGGGATGGACACAAAGTGAGGAATAGAGAGCTGGAAAAATTGAAATTGAAGATCAATTATGTGAAGAATAGTGCTAACTATGAGAACGTGAGGAAAAAGATAGGTGAGTGACCAAACTATGTAAAGAGCTTATAAGAAGTTGAGCTATTCTCCATATTGTCAATTAGTTTTATGGTGGAACTTTAGCTTTGTTCATGGTATCCGAGTAGGTTGACTCACGTGTAAAGCCCAATGGCAACATGTGCTCACGTCATCCTGTGTTGCATTGTTCACATGTTAGACTTGAAAATTCACCACACGTGAGGGGGCGTGTGAGAATGTGAAGAAAAAGTCCCACGTTTGTGAGGAAACAAACCATACAAGAGCCTATAAGATGTGGGACTATTCCCTATATAACATATTGTCAATTAGTTTTATGGTGAAATATCAATTTTTTCAGTAACAGTGCATGAAGATGATGATATCATAAAAATTATTAGTGGAGCGTGAGAGGGCTTTCTTAAGTTTAGGAGAGAAAACTAACAATGTTTCAATAGAGAAAAATTAGATTTGATAGAAGACTTGTAATAGCTCATGTGGAGCTAGGTGTAAGGAAAGGGAATTTATTACCCTTTCGGGGAAAGCATGGGGGAATTTTAAAAGGTTTTCTGGTCGAGTGAGTATTGAAAGAATATTTTAAGACACCATTAAGTTTAAGGTGACTGATTGTTTACTTTAGTGGTAGTCCAGAGTTCATGCCCTTCGCTAACAGTTTGGGGCAGGACATTTTTGATGTGGTGATTTAATCTATGATATTTAAAATCGATAAAACTAGTCTTTGAGTTTGTTCACAATCAATCCTTTTGTTCATTTCATAAAAAAATTTCGTTAAATAAGAATAAAATGGTAAAAATAACCTCAATTTTTGTCAAATTATTTTAGCATATTGTTTATTAAATTGATAGTATTTTTTTCTCATTTTGGTTCTTATTTAACAGAGATTTTTTATGGAATGACTAAAATGATTGAAATTGGACAAACTTAGGAACCACTTCTGTCGCTTTCAAATCTCAAGGATCAAGTGAGGAGTTATATCAATCTCAATAATTCAAATCTCAAAGATCAAGTGAGGAGTTATACCAATCTCAATAATCATTTTAGCTAAAAAACCGAAGGTAAAAGCTGATATTACCCATAACCCTTTAATTTTAAAAAAGTTGCAACGGAAGGGGGCTCAAAAAAATAATTTTTGAAATGGAAAAAAAAAACAGGAAATTTGAGGTTCAATTAGAACCATCATAAATTCATTTGTTTTCTATTGGAAAAAGGTTAGTTTTTGTTGGCATCTTGGTCTGTATTTAACTAGCTTTCTGCTAGTTGGAGATGCATATAAGGTTGTGACGGGTTTTGTATTGCTGAAACCTAATTCTCTAATACATTAGTTTCAAATGTTTTTTTTCCCGTCATTCCTATAATCCCATATTTATTTCAAAGTATATAGATTTTTGAAACGAATGTATAGTTATAATAACTTATTTACAACTTAGAATCCAGGAATCAGAGTCTGTGAATGCCAAGTTGCCATCTAAACTTGCAAATTGTTGCTGCCATGAGGCTTGTTATTTATTTCTTAATATTTTTTTCACTGTTTTCCCATATGATAAAGGATGGTCCGACCCTCGCGCCTAACTTCATCTCTCACATACCCTTTGTTAATTATCGTCCTTTTTATTTTTCAATTCATTCGATGAGTTTCGACTGTACAATGCACAAGCAAAACACAAAAGCGAATACACCAAATCTGGTTGATTTCTCAAGAGAAAGAGTCATCCAAACCAGAGTAGTGCCAAAGACTAATTGGAAAACTAACCATTGTCCGTACAACCAACAAAATCACACTCCCAAATAGGTTACAAGCACTCATCCAAGTTCCAACTAGTACTAGAGAGCAGCAACAGTCTAGAACTCCCATAATGGGAGTCCCATTTCTTCATCTCCATGCCGACCGGAGCACTTCCCTCAAACCTTTTTTATTCCCACTTCCTTCCAGTGTGTCTTGGTCTCCTAGCGCCCGTTTTCGTTGGAATTTAAACTGATCAGCCACCCATTTCTTCATCCGCATGCCGACCGGAGCACTTCCCTCAATCTTTTTGTTTCCCACTTCCAGTTTGGGTAAAGCACTGTCCTGTTCCGCTTCCCTCAGCCTGTCTTGTCTGCTTTCTAGTTCGATTTGTTGATTGAATCTCCGGATAAAATTTTCCACACGTACATTAAATTCTTCCTGCGACAGCATTTATCCGGAAGAACCATCGCTTAATAAATATGTTGATAAAATTTTCCAGTTTGTGTAAAAAACTTAATGTACGTGTGGAAAATTCTCCCTCAGTCCACACGTACGTTAAGTTCTTTACATTAAATTCATAGATTTGATCTTAATTAAATAATCGATAAATTAAAAATTTATTAATTTATCAACATATTTTGTATTTTATTAAATACTATAAATTGTATTTAGTTTCTTATCTCAAACATGTAAAGAAATCAACAATTAACCATAGTTGTATACTTTTTTTTCTAGACTCTTCCATCTCCCTCAGTCCACACGGGTGGTTGTCCGCCCATTGCTTTCGATCTCAAAAAGCGTGCGAAGGGGGCCCAAGCCATGGGCGGACAACCACCCGTGTGGACTGAGGGAGATGGAAGAGTCTAGAAAAAAAAGTATACAACTATGGTTAATTGTTGATTTCTTTACATGTTTGAGATAAGAAACTAAATACAATTTGTAGTATTTAATAAAATACAAAATATGTTGATAAATTAATAAATTTTTAATTTATCGATTATTTAATTGTAGAGAAAACCAAAAATAAAAACAGGACAAAATATAAAAATAACCAAAACCTAAACTTAGGTGCTAAAATTTGGCAAATATACGATATAACTCTAATAATTTCGGAAGTACAAACCTCGTCAGATGAAGTATTGCTTGGTACGGCAACAATCTCGTCATTGCCGGAGTATGCGTCACTGCCATCACCATCATCCCAGACTAGATTAACTCCTGTTTTCATCACTCTCCCTGTCCCATGAGCCTCTGTAACTGCTGAAATCGAGACTTCGTCCCCACTTTGCAAATGGAGGACATCATTTGATAATACACTTTGCAAACGGAGTACACTAGCAGCTACCCAGCAGGTAGATTCTTCCCAGATGTGCAAAGCCTTACCCTTAGTAATGTTTGTAACAGTAAATCCCGGACAACATGTTTCGAAAATACAGCACACAGTCAATCCTCTAAAATTACGACCAATAATTTGAGGCACTTTAAAATGAACATCATTGGGCTCATGAATATCAACAAACTGGAACCACTCTGGAATATCATAAATTCCATTGAGAAAAATGTCACCATGTCCGCAAGAAGTCCATCCCTAGAGCATACCACATAAAGCCAGATTAATTTCTATAAGCAAGTCTTAATTATGCATGCGTGTGTCATGAACATTTACAGTACAGGTGCCTCTGTGGGCGTGTGATACAAAGAGGAAGAGAATTAGGCTCTCAGAGGGAGTTCTGTAGGATGTTCTTCCTAAAACTCAGCATGTACATGCCATTTTTATGAATAAGAAATACATTCTTGTACATACATGTTTTTGGCGTGTTTGTGTGGATATATGTGTGTGTCTGTGAGAGAGAGAGAGAGAGAGAGAGAGAGAGAGAGACCTGTAGGATGTTCTTCCTAAAAGCAGCAGTGAGATTGGTGCAGCCTTCCATATGAATCCTTCTCATAGTGTTTAACGACTTGTGCAAGCCTAGAATCTCAGTGAGTTTGGGGGACAGATTTAGATGCAGTTCTACCATACTCGACATTTCTGAAAAATTTGGCAGTTTTGCGAGTGCAATGCACTGATTCGCTCTCAAGATATCCAAACTTCTTGGTAAATCTGGGATTTCAAGAAGATCTTTGCAATAACTCAAATCTAACATTTTAAGCTTGGAGAGTCCACTGAGGCTAGGTAGGCTACAAAACAAATTGCCATCAAGCTCCAATATTTCTAAGGAAACTAGACTCCCAAGATCCTTAGGGATGGAATCATCAGTTATATTGCAGTTTCCAAGACCTAAAAATGTCAACGAAGGGCGCAAAAGATTACTTGATGGTGAGCCTCTCAAACCCCATAGAAATAAAGATAGCAGGTTCTTCAATCTTACAATTGAAGATGGTTCTTGGCTTATCATTGTATGGTTTGCTTTAAGTGTTGTCAATGATACCATCTGCCCCAAGCTGTCATTCAGTATTCTAAATCTTGAACAGTCATTAAGAATAAGAGTCTTAACTGATTTTGACTTATAGAAATCCCCTGGAAAATACTGAAGCGTTTTGCAGCCTTCAAGATTTACCAACGAAAGTTTTTCAAGATGCCCAATGGATGGGTGAATCTGAGACAGACTTCTACATTTTGCTAATATCAGTTCCTCAAGATTTGGGACTTTGGAAAAATCTGGTGATTCTGTTAGGTAATGGGAATGACTGAGATTGATGATTTTGAGATTCTTGAGCAACTGTTAGAAAAAGAAAAATAAATAAAATAGAACACAAAATCAAAATTCAAATGGAAGAGAGAAAGCAAGATATTGGTATTCACAGAAGCTGAAGAAAATAAAAATAATTTGTTTGAGAACATATCATACCATGTCAGTATCCTCCCAAACTCGTATGAGTTTGCTATTGGTCAAATCAATAGCAACTAGGTTTGGTTGATCGAAATCGTCAGGTATGACCTTCAGAGGAAATCCATGCCAACATAACCATCTTAACTCTTTAGAAAGATTGTGGTAACTTCCCGTGAGCTTTATGTAATTGAGTTTGAGCAATCTCAGACTCCGCATGTTTCTAAATGATTCTGAACTGAAGCTACGTGCATCAAACTCTTGTGTATCGAAAGCGAGTCCTTCAATGTCTTCCGTTCCCTATTACAAAACAATAAATAAATTAATTAAAAATTAAAAAATATATAAAAAACAAATCACCACCACCACCAACAACAACAACAGAGGAACTAATAAAAGAGTTATTTGCACGGGAAAAGGTGATTAATTCATATATCAGAACCAGAAAACCTTGAATTGGATGGATGAACCACATGAGAGGTAGATAATTAGACAATATACGCAACTTTTATTATATATCTACTCTAATGTGCTTATGTGTCTGGATAATAACCGTGGTGTTGTACTTACAACTGTCTACATTAGTTAGGAATCTTTAGCAAGCTTCTGTTACAGGTATCATAGTTAACAAATTGTACTTAGGAAGAGCAGGACATGTGTGATTCTTTTATTTCATTTGAGATAATTCAAGACAATCGGCTCCTTTGTTGTCTCTTATAGGTTCCTTCCTCTGCTCTGATTTTTCTTTCCCAATCAACAAATTCTATTGTGCATTGTTGAAACAGTCAGCAAATACATTCTATTTAGCACGTGCATTTAAAATCAAATTTAATTGCAGAAGTACTTACAGATTCCTTCAGCAATACGTCTGTTGTATCTTCATTATGCCACAATCTACTACGTTTTCCAGGCTTGTCAGGGGATTCTGCACGCACGATTTCTCTGCCCATGCCTTGAATCAAATCATGCATCATGAGATTGCCTTCTTTATCAACAGTTACAAGGCACTGATCTTGGAGTTCTTGAATCCCAATTTCTGGATAAAACCGACAGCCATCCAGTACTGTCATGACATAGTCCTTGTTCATTCCAGTAAAGAAACAAGAGATATCAAGGAATATAGCCTTCACGTCATCATCAGTTAGCCCATCATAGCTTATTTCAAGTCTTCTGTGAATTTCCTGATAAGGCTGTGATCTTTTCCATTTATCAAATACAGTTTCCCATTCACTTGTGCTTTTTGTCCATAGATAAGAACCTAAGACTTCAAGTGCTAGTGGCAAACCTCCACAGTAGCCAACGGCCTTTCTTGAGAGCTCAACATACTCTTCATTAGGATAATTCTTTCTAAAGGCATGCCAACTAAGTAGCTCAAGAGCTTCTCTTTCATTCATTGTTGGCAGAGGACATATCTTATCCACATTAAGTATCTTTAGCAAATGTTCGTTTCTTGAAGTTATAATGATTCTGCTCCCTGGACCAAAGGCGTCAGGTTTTATAGCCAAAGCATATATTTGTTCAACGCTGTCTAAATGATCAATTACGACAAGTACCCTTCTGTTGCCTAACCCTTGTTCTATCTCCTTGATCCCTTCATTGATACTACTTACCACTATGTAGGCTGGTTTCAAGATATCAGAAAGAAGTTGTTCTTGCAAATCAACCAGATTCTTTTCCCTCGTGTTTTGAACGAAACTTGCACTGTCAAAACTATGATGATGTCTGTTGAAAACTGCTTTTGCAACTGTTGTCTTACCCAGTCCGCACATACCCAAAATTCCAATTATGCGAACATCATTTGATCCTCCAACATCTAAATGCTTACTAATTTCTCGCAATCGAGAATCTATTCCAACTAGGCTGGTGGGTACCTCTAAGCATGTGGTGATGCTCAGTTTTCCAGTGATCTGAGAAATAACGTTCCTGATAAAGTTTCCTTCATGCCTGGTTGTTAAAATTCAACAAAGCAAGAGTAAAAATTATTATGCAACTTCAAGATTACATTAATGTTTCAGAAATTGATGAGTCAAAATCTCCAGATACCATTACAATTTCGTAATCTGGAATCTGGAATAATGGACGGGAAATTTAAAACACACCAAGTAAAGGAAATAAGAAAGTAATTACCCATCAGTTTCACTAAAATTTAATCCGGCCAAAAGTCCAGCTTCCTTAAGAGCGTTTCTCCAGAGATGTACCTTTTCTTCCTTAATTTTCAGTTCATGTTTCTGGAACGCTTCCGCAAAACTACCACACGGACTCCGGATACCCTCGTGAGAAGACGACGACGGCAACCTTAGACCTTTCAATTTCTTGAATCAGATGTTCCGGAATAGCTCCATTACTCTTTTCTAGTTTGTAATCGTATTCGTCTCCGTACATGAAGACGTTGAATTGGTGGTCTTCCAATGCACAGTAGAGGTGGTCCGTAAAGGTCCTGCGTGTGTCTTCACCTCCAAAACTCAAGAACACGTCGTACACGCGATCGTCTTTGGAGGATGAAGCCATCAATTGTTACTCCAGGGAATTTTTGGCAGCACACATCAAATTTGAGATCTACAGACAACCGTGAAGGCAAAGTTAACCTCCGAAAAGAACAGTGGGAACTGGTGGTAAGTGATGAGTCAATTACGATCGATCCACCCACCCATTTTTCCTTTTGATCCAACGGTATAAAAAAGCTCAGCAAGGTAGCAAATGTTTGTTGTTAGAGCAACTCCACCCCATTGGGGTAGGCCGGCACAAAGCTTGAAAAACAGCCCAGCCTGCCTACAAAAATGCTCCAGCCGATCCAAATACGCTGGCAACTAGCCTAAGCCAGCTTCTAGGCCGGCCCAAAATGTGATGGGCTATGTAACGTCACGTTCGAGTCAGCATGACATCACAGGTTACTCCTCTTTTTTTTTTTTTTTCTTTTGCCTCAGGTGCAACATAGGGGAGAGTCGGGATGCCACATGGCTCGTTCTGGGCCATTGGATTTCCAACGGTAAAAAAAATTTGAAAATCAAATCCAACGGCTAGTGACGCGACGCATTCTTTACCGTCTGATCCCGAGATCAACGGTCCACGATTTTCGCCCAAAAAACGAAAAAAAAAATACAAAATGATTAGAATTATGATCGTTGGCCACGTGTCCACATATGGGCTGTTGGATTTGAATTTTTCAAAAATCCAACGATTCAAATTAATTAACTTAATAAAAATTGTTTAAAAATACAAAAAAAAGTTTATTATTATTTTTTCTATAAATACCTATCCATCATGTAGATCCCACATTGCCCAAGGGAGTGGATCATCTATGCCTTATATATATATATATATATATATTCTCATCTCTACCTAGCACGAAGCCTTTTGGGAGCTCACTAGCTTCGGGTTCCGTAGGAACTCCGAAGTTAGCGAGTTTGGGCAAGAGCAATCCCAGGATAGGTGACCTCTTGGGAAATTGCTCGTGAGTTCCCAGAAACAAAACCGTGATGGCGTGGTCGGGGTCCAAAGCAGACAATATCGTGCTACAGTAGAGTCGAGCCCGGGATGTGGTGGGGGCCCGGGCAGGGATGTGACACATCAACTTCCACCTTCCATCGGATAATAACATGTGGTGTGACAAGAATGGTTAAAAATCATATCCGAAATTAAAACTATTTTTTTTATTTTATAAAAAAATAATAATATTTTAAATGGGCTAGGTTATAGCGCATTTTTTAGGAATGGGGATATATTTGTGTCAGCGCATTTTTTAGGGGTAGAGTTGTATTTGGCCAATTGGGGTCAATCACTATTCATTTGAGTAGATTAAATGGGCTGGGCCTGGGTGCTAGCGCATTTTATTTAAACCCAACTGAAAAAATTTGTCTGCCAAACTTCCATATTCACCCTTAAATAAATAAGAAAGAAGAAACAATTTTATAAACCCAAACACAAATAGCAAAAATTTCTCTCTACACCCATTTTATCTAATCCGGTGAACCTAAACCTAATGTCAGCAATCCTTCTCCAAAATCGTCGCCACCCATCATCCCCTTACACTCTTTTTTTCTATTGTTATTATATGATGAAGAAAGTACCCTTTTTTTTTCCATCGTATGCATTGAGTTATGATCTAGAGACCTTTTTACACACATTCTTGAGTTTTTTCTAGTTTGTAATCGTATGCATTAAGTTATGATCTAGAGACACCCTTTTACACACATTCTTGTGACTCATTTCATAACCTTTTTTTTTTAAGAATCCGACCTTTTAATATTTTAATTCATCATTATAGATTATTTTTACAAAAAATTAGACAACTCTAAAACCATTAAGACATTGAAATTTAGTGAAGAAAATGGATTTGCATACTTTTTTGTAGAAATGATATATAAGGAGGAGACAAAAGATTCACGGTTTGATCATTAAAATACATTACAGAGTGGGCCCACATATCTTATCCACATTAAGTGTGTTTCCAGATCCTCCTAACCATGCATACATATACATATGGATATATTTCAGAAGTAACCTATGGGCTCAAAGTCCCTGCAGATAGTGTATTATTATGCTTATTAAGTTTCGAGAAATCAAACCTTTAAGTATGTATTTAGGAAGTTTTGGGAAGTTAGTACTGACACACCCCAGCTTGGTTACCTAATTGGACATCAAAATTGAGGAATGCTGGCCGACACCCCCAACGAATAACAAAAGCCATAACATACAGTGTCAAACCATAGGTTTTTTAAATTAACTAAGAGTAAGAGTGCACAATACAGGAATGAACCCTCATTACAATGCATGGAGCGTCAAAGCACAGTTAACACTAGCAAGGAACGCCCTGCGATGCTGCGGGATTAAAGTCGTATGAAAACTTTGTATACAATACCTCAACACGTGTATATTAAAATTGTGATAAGATAGGAAGAGATCCCCTTGTTGTATGTAGCAAGTGTGATATCTTCCATACTCCAATGACCATTCTTCCAGTTCAGTTTACGCTATTAACTTGTTTAGGTTATCCACATAACCTCTAAGGTGCTTCCCCCAGTGATACCTTAACGTCTCCTAGCTCATATGTGGTTCCCACACATCCTGCTTAAAACGAAACATCAAAACAAAGTGTCAAATTTTAAACAACATAGCTCAAATTTGACATCTATCACAATGGATAAACCCAAAATTCGTTCCAAATCATTAACTTCAAATTTTGACATCAATCACAATATACCGCGCAAACCAATCATAAGCACATTATCATATGGTCTCATAGAAAGCAGCTAAATGAAATGAAGAGCATAATTCTTCAGTTAATTTCTTCAGTCACATAAACACACACATTACAACAAATAACATTGCAATCTTGTGATTAAAGGACGAATACTATTCACATAAGCATGCAACTTTGTACAAAATATGTATCATGCGAACAAATAGAATATTCCCTAGTTATATGATCAAGCTTTGTTCCTTTACAAAATATGGAGCATGCTACATATTGTATTGGAACTCCATTATACGATCTGAGTTGGATCAGAGTTGGAAGGCCTTGATTGGCATTTCCTCACGAAAGAAATCTGAAACTAAGAATTTTAGACGATTAGACAGATTGCAAAAGTAACTGCCCTAGTCTATATAGAAAATTCTTCCTCCACCAGTCCGAGTTAGCCACTGCTTTAACAAAAAGAACCAAGCATACATTTGGTCCACTTTTGACACACACACACACACAACAAACAAACAAACAACAAACAAAAACAAAAACAAAAAAACAAAAACAAAAAAAAACTTTTGGTCCACTCGTTCTCCTTGTATGACACTTAAGGAATGTGAAGTTCTAAAGAGTGAAAAAATAGCCTTGAAAGATAGATACTATTGGCTGTCTTCTATTGTAAAAAATTGTCCCTCATTTTAAAAAATGAGCTTGTCCTCGATTACCCCCTAAGATCTCTCCATACCAAATGAGTATTGTTCTCTGAAAATTATTTAATCAATTTTTCTTCTTTACGGTGTTACAGAAATAAGCCTTCAAAAGTCATTCGATCTAAAATGGAAATAATATAAAGCCTAACAGGAATAAATATAATCCAAAGGAAAAACTTGAGCCTAATGCCTTCAGCCAAAAGGAAGGAAGACCAAAATTTTCACACTAGGTGACGCACCCTGACCCGGAATGTTCACTTGGACTCCGAATCGAGTCGTGCTAGCTGACACCAGGAAGGTGACGAAGCCATAAAGTGATGTGGAAAATATGAGAAAATTTAAACCTAAAGTGACTAAATGCAAAGGTCCACATGTGAGTAGGATTGAACTCAATTCACACATGGTGTCAAAGCATAAGTAAAATACAGTAAAAGTAAAATAAGAGTTATACCATCCAAAGTAATCTCCTATACCAAAATTTGCCAAGAATCCTCGTCGACATGAAAGCTCTGTCACTAAAACCTGGAGGAGCGAAAAACAAGGGCGAGTGAGCCTAAAAATGAAGCTTTGTAAAACTTTTTGAAAACGTAATAACCCCTCACCGTAAAACAAGTATAGTTTCCAAACATAACATATTATGTATAGTATGAAAATACTTACTATAAACAATAATATCATCGAGAATGCAATACTTCATCATATTTCGTAAATAAACACACAACGTTCGGTAATTATAATATCTCGAATAAACAAACAAATACTAAAAGGTGCTCATCGACGTATGCTGACACACAAGTTCATGCAGAGGTATTCTGACACGAACAAGACTGGGTGTCATAATGATTTACGCTCTAATACTACCATCGCGTGAAGACTTGCGCTATGCGCGTCACATACGAGTCATAATTGCCTAAAGCAATCTAGGACAGGACTGGCACCTACAATGGATCCAAAGTGAGCGTACGGTGCGATGTGAACATACACGTGAAGACTAGCCCTAGCCAGAGCGAGTACTAACACCAGTGTAGCACACGATGAGTAGATAACATAATTATGATCATGTAACAGTACATCGATAATTCTAGTCAACATAACACTATTCATGGGCACAAATATAATTAAGGCATCCCATAATAGTACGCTTACCTGTGCATCCCGCACGATTCAGAATAATTTCATAATTCTCAACATTAAGACCTTTCTCATAAACATTAATTTAATTATGGCAATCACGCAGAAAATTCATTATTAAATATATATGTGGAAACTAAACAAATATATATACTATATAAAGAAAAAACCCACTCACAAATACTTGTGAGGTTGCAACCATTCGATTTAGGAAAGCCGCAGTCTCCGATATTAATCGCACATGTTTGGAGTTCAAAAGGTGGCCGGAGATGGCTGAACAATGCCTGCGTCAAAGGTAGCCAGAAACTCTCGATGAGACGAAGATAATGGTAACTTTCTCGACGGCTGACTTGCCATGGTTTGGCCGAAAAGTGGCTGGAAAAGTCATGGCCCAATTGAGTTTAGATCCCAACAATCCGGAAGGCAGTTCGAGGTGAGGTTGGGTGTTCTGGGTTTGTGGGGGTGAGACGAAGCTCGTGGTGCTCTTGGTTTGGGCGTTGGTGATCGGAAATTTGTGCACCATGTGTCCACAGTGAGAAAGTGGGAAGAGAGAGCGTGAGGGAGGGAGGAAGAAGGGAGAGTTTGAAAGGAGAGAGAATTTTGAGTGGGGTGTGGGCCCCACCAAGGGAAAAAAATCTTCAAAGAAGGTAATAAAATAATCAAAGACCAAGAATCAAAAATGCAAAATTACAAAGTACCATCATTTTCAGTAAAATTTCAACCATAACTCTAATTTCGATTCTGCTTGCACCCACACGTTCGTAGTAATGAGTACTACACGAATACGCTAAAATAGTAGCTTGTACACATCACAAAATGATGATCAAAGAAGGTCAACAATTTCACCTCAATGGGCATTTTGATCAATTCACACTTTTCAAATTAATAAAGCCGTAAAATCAAGGACTGGTTGTTACACCAGGTCCCAATGTGTTTGATAAAGAAAGCTCAAAACAGAAAGAATTATTTAAAAACTGTGCATAGATGGTCGACTGTGTTCAAAAACAGACTCTAGCAAAGGAAGGTCTATTTTGAAAAGCTTTCTCCTCTATATTATTTCGTGACCTTCTCAACTATATCCTAAGGTCAAAAAAGCGGAATTAATAAGACATTTAAGCAAACTGTGGACGTTAGCGGAAAAAAGAACATGAATGGAACTGCATGCTAAACACGTAAGACATGGTAAGCCTTGGAATGGGAGTGAGAACTTACTATTTGCTCATCAATGCCAAATATGTCACAGTTTATTTTCCACACTGGATTTGTCAGCAACTCATAAGCGTATTGAATCTGCACTTACATCCAAATGTCATTCTTAGATCAAAAGTATCAATGAAAGAACAGAGAGCAAGCCAAAATACTAACTACGAAAGCTACCCATTCTAAAAGCATTGAAACAGTTGTTATCATATTACTTCTATACGAAAATAGTGAACAAAAAGCTCACACTTTAAAAAACAAAATGTGTCTTTTACTTGCTATCAGTTCCGTATAATTGTATGCTATTCTATATAGAAATCGTGTAACGTATTCAAATTGTTAGTAATAAAAAATGCCCAATTCAACCTCTTTTGCCCTAGTTTCTTTGGTAAAACCATATAATTTTACCATCTCATAGCATATGTGATAAACAATTATTTTTAGCTACGCCCCTTGGAACTAGATTTTAATCTCATTTTGCTCCCTATAACCCAAAAATTGTTACTTTACTCCCTAAAACTCAAAATTCACTCCAGTTTGCCCCCTATAACTCGATTTTGATCTCATTTTGCCCGTTGAAACTTGAAAGTTGTCTCTATAAAACTCAAAATTCGCTCCACATTGCCTTAAAATTTGTTGATTTCTTATGTACGTGGTTTTGATTTGGGTGCGTCAGGCTAATCAATTTCTTTTTTATTGTATTTTTCATCTCTTTAATTACCTTTAAACTTAATATTCTCTGATTATTGAATGTTAAAGCATAATGGAGATTTATAATCAAATTTATTTCACATGTAGCATAGTTTTATTAGGAGTTGGGTCTCACACATGTTTTAGGAGGGGACCTGTAAGTTTTAGGGAGTGGAGAGAATCCACAAGTTAAAGTGGGACGAATTTTGAGTTTCAGGGAGTAAAGTGGTGACTTTTGAGTTACATGAGGAATAGTGAGATCAAAATGGAGTTCGAAGTGGCATAGCTAAAAATAAGCCTTTGATAAATCATGCTACATGAAGTTTTCTATATACATGTAACAATAAAACTGCACCCCGTGGAGAAACCACATAATTCACTAACCTTGATAAAGTCAAGAAGTACCTGCCTGTTTGAATTCCTGAAAAAAAAATAAAATAAAAAGCATGAAATTTTGAAGCATTACAAAGTGTGCTTTTTAAAACTTGGACACAGAACCTTCTTCTTCTTCCGGAAATTACCAAAACTGATCAAATTGTGGAATTCCAATCGTTGAAATGACATACCATACTGAAGAAATATTGTCGTATGCTTCCCACTTCTTCAATGGAGCTATAACTCCTTATACCAAGAATGCAACAATTCAATCAAAAGTGAGACCAAGTTTATGCAAAGTAAATACATACACGATAAAATTATATTTGACAATATAAGACATTGAATCCCCCCCCCCCCCCCCCCCATTAAGAAGCTGCATATAAAAGTACCTTCTTTAATTCCTCTGGAAGACAACCTTTAATAAGACCAATTGTCTTTATGGCCATTGTGTGTCAAATTATCAATTCAAACAGAGCTTTTCCTGCATATCAAAGTGTTCTATTAGCTTCCATCTTATTGAATTCCAGCACGCTAATCTTATGTTGTTTGCTGAAATCTCATCAAAATGCTTAATTGCAATAGTCTAATCATATCAAAGTCGACGAATTCAGAATATTAACCATCACAGCTGATGGCATTAGAAAAAACTGTTGAGCAAGAAAAATAAACACACCCAAGAATCAAACAGTAAAATTCAAGGAGAAGAAAGCTCAAAAGCTGCAATCTTTAATAATAATATATAACTAAAAGGCTCTATAAACTTCAGCAGTTAGAAGATCACATCAGCAAATGCATCAAAAGAACAAAAAACTATATGAAAATTACAAAACCTAGATGAAAGGAAAACAAAAAAGCATCAATAAAATGAGAAACAAGAACTCACCTAAGAATTAGAGCCCCAAGAAAGCTACAGGTTGATTTGATATGCCAAACTGCACTGCTTTTATATATCAATGTTTGAAACAATCTTTCAAATTTCTAAAAAAATAATAATACTTTGAAATAATGAACAGAATCTCCCTTTTGGTCCAAAAGAGAGAAACAAATAATAAAAGAACATAACCAATAACCCTTTAAAGCCAATTATATGTGGGGGTGGGGTTGTGGGATCACAAAAAGTCCAAATTTTTTTTGCACCACCCATGAAAATTAAACATTGACATTGATTCACAGGAGAAGAATATGGACAACGACAAAGATGGGATGCGGGGTGGATGAGAATAGAGGGAATAGACACAGACCAAAAATATGGCAATATATATCTAGGACACAAATAGTTGCAGAGGCGTGGATTATACCTTTTCATCTTGGATTTGAGAACTTTGTGGCCTCCGCCTTATTTTTGAACACCAGATTTGAGCTCTGTGGTGCTCAAATTAAATGGTTCACCCAGGCATGGGCTTCAGATCTCACTAACTCTCTGCAGGCATGGGCTTCCTCCTCAATTTCCGTCATCTTCTCTCTGCACTCTCTCCCTCCTCCTTCACTGTTAGGATTCTAATCCACCTCAGCTTATTTCCTTACTTAATCCTTATCTAGTAGTGACTCAGCAATTGTATACCTCCCTTCTTGTCTGTAGTGAATGTGATGGGTATACAATACCCCTTTGTGGTACCTTTTGGATATATATGAAAAAGCTGTTTCTTACAATTTTCTGCTATTTCCTTTTTCTCTGCAATTTCGCCTCTTGGTTCCCCTGGAACCTACCATTTGGTATCCAGAGCCTAGTTGAACATCCATGGGCCGGAGTAAGGCGTCGGTCACGGTGGCCGACGTGACGGAGGACGAGATGGACCGGGAATTCCAGCAACATCAAATACTCACTCAACTTCAAGAGTTTCAAGAATCCCTGTCCGTGATGACCATCCGCAACGAAGACCTCCAACATGCCATTGCCGACCTCTCTGTTCACCGGGTCCGTCAAGAACAAGTGCAACAAACAATTCTCGACGAGATTCGTGCGCTTAAAACCCTACCCCAACCCAGCCCCCAAATTCCGATTGGCTCGATTCCCATTTCACTAGGCCCCACCCCCTTCTCTACTGTTCCCAACCCCAATCCCCCACCCACTTGGGGTCTTTCCCCTTCGCCTCACTTTCCATCCACCCAACCTCGGGGCACTCATTTAGCCGCGGGACCCTCCTCCATTCCCTTCACACCACCACTCACATCCCAACCTTCCGCTTTCAGCCGACCCTCCACCTCCCGCTACATTCCCCCACACCCTACCGGCCTACACCCTGCTTCCTTCAACCTCGACCTTACTGGGCCCTACCCTTCCTGTCCGCCCTTCTCCGCACCCAAAACCTTGAAAATAGACCTTCCTCGTTTTTCTGGGGACGACCCATATGGCTGGCTTGCAATGGCTGAGGAATTCTTGGACTATCACGAAATCGTCGAAAACCGCCGGGTCACCGTGGCCGGCCTCCACCTTAGCGGTGATGCGGCTCATTGGCTCCGCTGGTTCAAAATGCGGTTTCCGCTTTCCTCCTGGGCCACTTTTACAACCCAACTCCTGCAACGGTTTGGCCCGGCCGATTCATTGAACTTCAACATGGCCTTGTCGCATATTTCCCAAACTACATCCGTGGAAGACTATGTCGGCCAGTTCATTCGTCTCTCCTGCCGAACTCCTGACTGGACCGAAGCACAACTTCTCGGCGCCTTCTTAGGCGGCCTTAAAGAGGAGTTGCAAGATGATGTCGTGGCCCAGGGACCCTCTTCCCTAGCCCGTGCTATTGAACTCGCCAGCATTTACGAGCACAAACAAGGCCGCCGACCAGTGCTACGCACAGGCAGCTCCCGCACTTTCCCTTCCCCCTCTAAATCTTTCTTTTCACCCCCCACCAACCCCCCTACCCCCCACCATACTGCCCGACCTGTTCCTTCCCACCCCACACCCAACCCTTCCCCTACAAAACCCATCCTCCGACTCACCCAAAACGAGATGCGCCAACGCCGAGAACAAGGGCTGTGTTTCAACTGTGACGAACATTATCGTCCCGGCCACCGATGTAAACAATCCCATATTCTCCTGTTGCTGGCCGAGGACGACGAGGTGGGCCCTCTTCCCGACCTGGTAGACACCAACCCACCGACGCCGACCCTGGTTGAACAACCCGAGCACCCCATCGCTCTTAATGCGATATCAGCCACCAGACGAGCCCGCGGCAGAGCGATGCGTTTGGAAGGCTTCATTCACCACCACCCAATTCAGGTTTTCATTGACTCGGGCGCTGACCAGAGTTTCCTCAACCCACAGGTAGCAACTCGTTTGGGACTCCTAGTCGACACGTCTCATACCGAGGCGGTCATGGTGGCCACGGGCCGTTGTTTCCATACTAAAGGGATGGCTCCACAGGTTCCAGTGAGGCTCCAGGATTATACCTTCACTGGCGATTTCCACCTTCTCGCGGTCACCGGTTGTGACATGGTCTTAGGCGTGGATTGGTTGGAGACCTTGGGGTTCATTGGCTGGAACTTCTTACTTAAAATCATGGAGTTCTCGATCCGCGGAACGAACTACCGTTTGGTGGGGTCTCCCACATCCCCTGCGCTTCCCTTCCCGGGGCAACGGAGTGTCACGCCTTCTGCACCGTCATTCCCCCACGCCAGTCTATGATGTGAGAATTTCTTGACACACAAATTAAACCCTATTTGTGACAATTGTAGTAATGATGTAAGTAGGGATCGTTCTAACCGGGGATTAACTAGGGATGCTAACCAATGTAAAATTAATTTAAAAACGTAAAAACAAAGTTTAAAACACTAAACTAGACTCAAAACACTTAACTAGAATAACTCAAAATAAAACTAACAAATAAACTAAAATAAATCAAAAGACTCAAAATAATTCAAGACTTTAGAAAACACAAACTAAATTGATTTCTAACAAATCTAACACTTTAAAATAAATGGGGGATTGATTTTGATGAAATTGAATTTAAAACTTATAAGTAAACTTCAAAGAAAATAATAACTTAAAGCAAAATAGATTGTGATGAAATAGAATGATGAGAAACTAGTTAGAGGGTTCCTTATCCACACATGAACATATGCATATAATTTGATTCCCAGTTATGAATTCAACAAACGAATGAATGACAATGCTCCAAATTAATTAGGTTCGCTTAAATTAACTTTCAGATTTTCCTAAAGTCATTAGATTGGATGATTGCATACGACAACCCAAAACATTCCCCACAAGTTCCCTACATGAATTGCATAATAGAGATACAAGCAAGAATCATTAAGTTCTATGAAAACCATAAGCATTGACGAGGCACTTGTTACTATGAATTGCATGAAACTTATGCCAAGGATTTACTTAACACAATCGTGACTAGCGATCTTTACTACTCATGAATATAAGTTCATAACGATTAGGTGAAATTCCCTTATATCCTAGCATCAAGTTTAGGCATGCAAATTAAGTGTCGACCCTTAACCCACATACATAAACAAGTTCTTAATCAAAACAGAAAAGTAAACCACATCCAACATTCATAAATTCATAACTGGGGTAAATCAAATTATAATACACATATATCCATGGTTTCAAATTCACCTCTAACTAAAAAGAAATTAGTTCCACATGTTTAACATAATTGAACAACAATTTAAATTAAACATTGAAAAACAAAAGTAAAAGAAAGAAAACACCTAAACTTTCCAACGATCCAAGCGCATCCAAGGACTTTCCTCTTCTTCTCTTTGTTGCGGCACAAGGCTTTGAATGATGTTGAAGAGTTGGTTTTATGGAGGAATGGATGGGGGAAGTTTAGATATGTAGGGAGAGGCAAGGAAAGGCTTGTAGAATGGTTTATTCTTGGATGATTTGAATGAGGTTGCTACCATGGGTATTTATAGGAGAATGATGGACTTGTTTAATGCTTGTTTAATGCAAATTTCTGGTGGGAATCAAAGAAAAGCCACGGCAAGAATGGAAAATTGTTGGTGGTGGTAGGTTTTGAGTCATCCACTTCACATGTCATGGTGAACTAAGCATTGCATCATCCACTCAAATGTCATGGTGATCTAAGCATTGCATCATCCACTCAAATGTCATGATGAGCTAAGCATTACATCATATTTTTAGGCCCATTGCAAACAGATTTTTGGGCCTCTTTGCATCAAATTCTTGGGCTTCTTTGCATCAAATTCTTGGGCTTCTTTGCATCAAATTCGTCCATCCTCATGCCTCCATGCTTGTACTATCCAATCTTGGCCCAAAAATGCTCTAGAATGCTCCAAATTGCTTCTTATTGCATACTTTGACATATAAACCTATAAACACACGAAAATGACTTTAAACACTATAATAAATACTAAATAATAACCAAAATGCAAGAAAACAAGCAACCTAAGTCGCATAAATATGCTCCTATCAAATTCCCCCACACTTAGCTTTTGCTAGTCCTCGAGCAAAACAAAGAAATAAAACATAACCTAAACCTTCCAACGTTTGCCTCAGGGATTTTCAATGCACATGACATGTTAAAGATTATCATTCCCACAGATTTGAGTCAATTTAACACTTAAGCACATACTTAATCATAGTCACTACTTACTCGTTCACATTTAACCAATTAAAACAATGTTTTGAATGTAGTAACATGCCTTAGAGAATTCCCTCAATTCCTTACAAGATATGCACTCTATTTTCACTCAGATTTTCTAACTACACACCCTATACTAGTTATATGTGAGAGAATTGATGTATAAAAACGAATGCTCACATATATGTATCACAAAGGACGTAATTTCCGGAGTTAATAAGCATGTTTAGATATGATCTCATGAATGGAATACTACTACTTAGATGCGAGAACCAACGACACCATATGCTCATACCAAATTCAAACTCCACAAATTGAAACACATATCACTCAAGAAGAAGTTAAGGGTTGCAACGGGGCTTGGGGTATTGGTTAACAAAGAAAGGATAGGGAAAACAAACGTTCTTCAAGCAATAGTAAGCAAAGTAATGAAATTAAGACTTAGAATTCACTTAGATTGCGGAATTTAACTTGAAAACACAAGGGGAAAACTTAGATAACTCTTTAGGGCCGAATTCATTGTTTTGGACCCTTACTTCAACAAACAATACTTTGGTCATCGTTTCAATTTTCTTTTTTTTTTTTTTTTTTTTTTTTTTTAATTTATTATCCGTGCCTAAGGCACACAATTCACAAAATAAAAACTTCCCCCACACTTGATTTCTGCCACAAAGGAATTCAATTTGAATCATGCTTACTATACTTTAAGAATGAGGGTATGGATAATCCTAATCTAGGCTAAGTGAGGAAAACATGGGTTAACAAAGAACATAGGCTAACAAGGCTCAATGGGGTTAACTTAAACATAAAATAGAGTAGGGCACATGGCATTTTGGCTAAAGTGGTGGTCACTACACAACTTCTTCTTGAATATGTGATATGCAAATCAATAGCATGCTTTGAATGAATTGGGCATGAGTTCTAGCATTTGGAACTAAACGATTAAACGCCTTCTAAGTAGTAACCAAGCAAAGAATAATGAGATCATGCAACGACTTAGAAAACAAAGATGCACAGATTTTAACTCTCCAAATAAACGTTTAGGCTCAAGTCTCACAAGGTTGTAGCGTTAATTTGAGTTTCTTCCTTCAAGCATGTTACAAAAACTGATTTTTTTTTCTTTATGATTGCATGTGAATTCATAAGTTATAACCACAACCAAGCATAAACAAAGAGTAATTCAAACTTTCATCCATGTTTATAACTTTCTTTAACCGTCATGCAATTACAAACCGAATCCTCATCATTGTGTTGGAAGGTATCCTAAGACACAAACAAACACACAACTCTTTTTGGGTTTTTTTTTTTAAACAATTTTTTTTTTTTAATTTTTATGGGATTTTCTGTAATATAACACTAAAACACACTAAAAACATTTTAAAAACAGTGAGAAACAACATGTGAAGTGATAGGTGATAAAATCCCATGAATTTCATGCAAAAATAGCTTGTTTACCCCCCCACACTTAAACCAAACATTGTCCTCAATGTTTCAAACATATATTAACACAAAAACAATCAACTAAAACAACTCGCAAACATAACACAAATGGCAAAGTAATAGCAATAAAGAGACAGGTTAGGGACGCAAATCTGGATTTGGAGTGAAAGTTCCTTCCTCTCGTGTTTCAACACATGGGTTGCCTCCCAAGAAGCGCTTGCTTTAACGTCTTCCAGCCGGACGGTACCTCCGTTTAAGCTCCCCCAGGGTCCACAGCAGGGAGGGCTACATCCTCCACGACATGCTCCTTAAAATACTCATGCATTGGGTCTATGTATGGCATTGGATAATGATGGTCCCAGATTGTGCCGTAGAGCCTCCCAAAGTCAATGTAAGCACTCCCACTCTCATGCATTCGATTTGGTACATGCACCACAGAAGGCAACAACCTATCAATCGAAATAGGAATTGGAATTAGAGGAGGAGGCTTACCACTGCATTTCAATGATGACTCAAAAGGGGTAGCACAGGTGGTGTTCTCGGCATGTTTCTTATGCTCTAAGCCAATCCCCTCTTCGATGATGCTTCTAAGTACATCCTTCTTGATTGGTGTGCATGAATGTTCCTGCTCCACATTTTTAATCATATCTGTAGCAAAACAAGAATGAACATCATTAGGCTTCTTAACAGATTCAGGAACTTTGAATTTAATCATATCACCACCAAACTCCATTGTTAATGCTCCCTTAGCCACATCAATCTTGGTTTGGGCTGTCTTCATGAAAGGTCTCCCTAAAAGGATTGGCAATGGGGTAGAATAGGGTGAATCCTCCATGTCAAGCACATAAAAGTCCGCTGGAAAAATCAAATGACCAACCTGCACCAAGACATCTTCCAAAACACCCTTTGGATATGCATTAGAACGATCGGCTAATTGAATAATCACACCATCATTTTTAAGTTCACCTAAATTCATAGATGCATAAACAGAGTATGGCATAACATTAATCGAAGCCCCTAAGTCTAACATGCATTGTTCAAACTTAGTTTTTCCAATAACGCACGGAATTGTAAAACTACCCGGATCTTTGCATTTAGGGGGTAATTTCCTTTGTAAAACAGCTGAAACATTCTCACTTACCTGGACCACTTCTTTGTCCCGAATTCGCTTCCTTGATGTACAAAGCTTCTTCAAAAATTTCGCATACTTTGGAATTTGCTTTATTGCGGCAATGAGTGGGATATTGACTTGGACTTTCTTAAAAGTCTCGAGAATGTCACTGTCCTCTTCCTCCTTCTTTGATTGCCTAAACCTACCAGGAAAGGGCACATTGGGTGGAATAATATTAGAATTAACCAAACTTGGACTCATCTTACCTAGGGGGGATGAATTGGAAGGCTTAGGAGCCATGGATGCTTGCGGCAAAGGTTGCTCCACCTTTGTTGTCTCCTCTTCAGATTTCAACTTTTCCTCCTCTTTAGGTCCGAATGTTGGTGGTGTAGGACCTGCCCTTACTTCTTTTCCACTCCGTAGCATGATTGCATTTGCGGTTTCGAACCCACCCTTTGGATTCACTACGGTATTGCTTGGTAACTTGCCTTGCTCACGAAACTGCCCCATAAACTCGGCCATTTGCCCAATTTGTTTCTCCAAATGATCCACTCTTTTGTCTCGGTTTTGCATAGCCTTAGCTTGATCTTCCTGTCCAAGAGACAATTTAGTTAGTAACTTAAGGAGTGTATCATTGTCAAGAGACGTACCTGAAGAGCTTGAGGCAGATTGGGGTTGGTTTTGAGGTTGGCCGTATGGCTTGGGGAAGAGTTTGTTGGGGCTCCCTCCACTTGAAATTTGGGTGGTCTCTCCAACCGGGATTATATGTGTTTGAATATGGATCATTCCTTGGTTGGTTTTGATTTTGGAATCCAATGGAATTAGCGTTCTCCCATCCATCGTTTTCAATTAATTGAGGACACTTATCAGAAGGGTGTCCTTGGATGGAACATACGCCACAAACACTAGGTCCTTGTACTTTCATCCCCTCGGCCAACTGAGAAACAATAGAAGTAAGGTTAGCTAATTGGGATTGAACATCGGGTGTAGAGCTTACCTCATTCACTTGTGGCCGTGAGGGGTCTCTTTGTCCAACACCTTCGTATTGTTGTGCATTATGTGCTCGGTTGGCAATTAGAACTTTTGCAGCCCCCGGAGTTTTATCCACCAACGCACCTCCCGCCGCGGCATCAAGCATTTGGCGTTCCATGGGAAGGAGTCCTTCGTAGAAATATTGAATGAGCAGCTCCTCCTTCATTTGATGCTGTGGACATGAAGCAACAAGTGATTTAAAACGTTCATAATAAGAAGGAAACGATTCACCTTGATTTTGTTGGATGCCACTAATCCGTTTCCTCAAGAGAATGACTCTTGAAGTTGGGAAAAACTTCTCCAAGAAAGCTCTTTTCATACTATCCCAAGATGTAACCGTTCCGGGTGCTAACTCATAAAGCCAATCCTTCGCCTTTTCCAAAAGTGAGAATGGAAATGACTTCATCATCAGAATGTTCCCATCGACATTGACGGGTGTCATGCTCGAACAAACCACCTCGAACTCCTTGAGATGCTTGTTGGGATCTTCCATGGACAGCCCATGGTATTTTGGAATGTGGTGCAACAAGCTTGATTTCAACTCGAACTCAGCAGTCTTGCCTAGGGCAGCCGCGGGGTATTGAATGCATAATGGTGCGGCATTGGTCAACCCCGAGGCCGAAAGCTCTTTAATGGTCCGATTGTCCGCTGCCATAACCTCTTCTTTTACTTCTTCAAACTCAGATTCGTCCTCTGAACTTGAACTAGGTTCACTAGGTTCGCTAGGTTCGCTAGGTTCGGGATGCCTCCTCTTTCTTCTCAAATCACGTTCAAAATCAGTGTTAAAGTCCAAGATATGCACAGTTTGAGAACTCCGCGTCATGCATTAGTACCTAAACCAAGAAAACTAGGTAAATTACACTAAAAACACACGGCAAAAAAAACACAAGGGATTAGCAATTTCGCTAATCCCCGGTAACGGCGCCAAAATTTGATGTGAGAATTTCTTGACACACAAATTAAACCCTATTTGTGACAATTGTAGTAATGATGTAAGTAGGGATCGTTCTAACCGGGGATTAACTAGGGATGCTAACCAATGTAAAATTAATTTAAAAACGTAAAAACAAAGTTTAAAACACTAAACTAGACTCAAAACACTTAACTAGAATAACTCAAAATAAAACTAACAAATAAACTAAAATAAATCAAAAGACTCAAAATAATTCAAGACTTTAGAAAACACAAACTAAATTGATTTCTAACAAATCTAACACTTTAAAATAAATGGGGGATTGATTTTGATGAAATTGAATTTAAAACTTATAAGTAAACTTCAAAGAAAATAATAACTTAAAGCAAAATAGATTGTGATGAAATAGAATGATGAGAAACTAGTTAGAGGGTTCCTTATCCACACATGAACATATGCATATAATTTGATTCCCAGTTATGAATTCAACAAACGAATGAATGACAATGCTCCAAATTAATTAGGTTCGCTTAAATTAACTTTCAGATTTTCCTAAAGTCATTAGATTGGATGATTGCATACGACAACCCAAAACATTCCCCACAAGTTCCCTACATGAATTGCATAATAGAGATACAAGCAAGAATCATTAAGTTCTATGAAAACCATAAGCATTGACGAGGCACTTGTTACTATGAATTGCATGAAACTTATGCCAAGGATTTACTTAACACAATCGTGACTAGCGATCTTTACTACTCATGAATATAAGTTCATAACGATTAGGTGAAATTCCCTTATATCCTAGCATCAAGTTTAGGCATGCAAATTAAGTGTCGACCCTTAACCCACATACATAAACAAGTTCTTAATCAAAACAGAAAAGTAAACCACATCCAACATTCATAAATTCATAACTGGGGTAAATCAAATTATAATACACATATATCCATGGTTTCAAATTCACCTCTAACTAAAAAGAAATTAGTTCCACATGTTTAACATAATTGAACAACAATTTAAATTAAACATTGAAAAACAAAAGTAAAAGAAAGAAAACACCTAAACTTTCCAACGATCCAAGCGCATCCAAGGACTTTCCTCTTCTTCTCTTTGTTGTGGCACAAGGCTTTGAATGATGTTGAAGAGTTGGTTTTATGGAGGAATGGATGGGGGAAGTTTAGATATGTAGGGAGAGGCAAGGAAAGGCTTGTAGAATGGTTTATTCTTGGATGATTTGAATGAGGTTGCTACCATGGGTATTTATAGGAGAATGATGGACTTGTTTAATGCTTGTTTAATGCAAATTTCTGGTGGGAATCAAAGAAAAGCCACGGCAAGAATGGAAAATTGTTGGTGGTGGTAGGTTTTGAGTCATCCACTTCACATGTCATGGTGAACTAAGCATTGCATCATCCACTCAAATGTCATGGTGATCTAAGCATTGCATCATCCACTCAAATGTCATGATGAGCTAAGCATTACATCATATTTTTAGGCCCATTGCAAACAGATTTTTGGGCCTCTTTGCATCAAATTCTTGGGCTTCTTTGCATCAAATTCTTGGGCTTCTTTGCATCAAATTCGTCCATCCTCATGCCTCCATGCTTGTACTATCCAATCTTGGCCCAAAAATGCTCTAGAATGCTCCAAATTGCTTCTTATTGCATACTTTGACATATAAACCTATAAACACACGAAAATGACTTTAAACACTATAATAAATACTAAATAATAACCAAAATGCAAGAAAACAAGCAACCTAAGTCGCATAAATATGCTCCTATCAGTCCACACTTGGCCAGTATTACCGCGGTGGCTTCCCCACCCTCTCCACCACCGCCACGCATTCAAAAGCTCCTCACGACATATTCCGAGCTGTTTCATCCCCCAGCATCGTTGCCACCCATCCGTGCAATTGATCACCGCATCCCATTACTTCCCGGCACCGGTCCAGTTAACGTTCGCCCATATCGTTATGGCCATGCCCAAAAGGCAGAACTGGAGCGTCAAGTCGACGACATGCTTGCCGCCGACCTTATCCGCCCCAGCAGGAGTCCCTTTTCTTCTCCAGCCTTGTTGGTAGCTAAAAGAGACTCTTCCTGGCGCTTTTGTGTTGACTATCGCGCGATCAATGCAGTCACCATAAAAGCCGGATTTCCAGTTCCTATTATTGATGAACTGTTAACGGAATTACACGGTGCGGTCGTTTTTTCCAAACTGGACCTTCGTTCCGGCTACCATCAAATCCGTATGTACGAGGCGGACATCCCCAAGACTGCCTTCCGCACACATGAGGGCCACTATGAATTCACCGTCATGCCCTTCGGTCTCACCAACGCCCCTGCCACATTTCAAGCGCTGATGAACTCCATATTAAAGCCCCTGCTCCGCAAATCTGTTCTAGTTTTTTTTGATGATATCTTGGTCTTCAGTGACTCCTTGGAGAACCATCTGTCGCATTTGACCGCAGTTTTTGAGATTCTCCATCAACATCAACTCCGTTTGAAGCCATCCAAGTGCATCTTTGGGCAGACCTCGATTGCCTATTTAGGCCATATCATATCAGAGGATGGAGTTATGGTGGATCCCTCCAAGATCACAGCCATTGTCGAGTGGCCTACTCCTTCTAGCGTCCGAGCTCTTCGCGGATTCTTAGGCCTTGCCGGTTACTACCGCAAGTTCGTCCGTCATTTTGGTCTCATCGCCAAACCCCTGACGGACCTACTCAAAAAGGATAACTTCTCATGGTCCTCTGCCGCCACCACGGCGTTTACCACTCTCAAAGAGGTTCTGTCATCCACACCGGTCCTAGCCCTACCCGATTTCACCAAGTCCTTCACATTGGAATGCGACGCCTCCAACGTCGGCATTGGTGCCGTGTTGTCCCAGGACAACCATCCCATTGAGTTCTTAAGCAAACCGTTGGCACCCAAACACCAATCCCTCTCGGTATACGACAAAGAAATGCTAGCGGTGGTCTTTGCAGTCCAAAAATGGCGTCCCTATCTAATTGGGCACCACTTCACCATTCTCACGGACCATCAGACTCTTCAATATTTCTTGGACCAATGCATTACCACTCCCACTCAACAAAAATGGCTGCTCAAACTACTTGGGTACAACTACACGTTGGCTTATCGTTCGGGGCATTCGAATGCCGCGGCTGATGCTTTGTCACGTCGACCCGAACTCCTCGCTTTGATGGGCCTCTCCCAACCCCTATTTGATTGTGTGGCTGACATCCAAGCTTCTTATGCAGCCGATCCGGACACCACCGCCGTACTTACGGAGTTGCAGCAAGATTCCACCAGTAAAGCCGCATTCAAGCTGCAGGGCGATCTTCTCTATTACAAATCAGGTCTATATGTTCCGGCAACGTCCCCGTGGCGTGAGGTACTCCTCAAGGAGTTCCATGCTTCTCCATCCGCTGGACACTCGGGCTTCTTGCGCACCTACAAACGCCTCACTCATAATTTCAACTGGCCCGGCATTAAAAAAGAGGTCAAGGCCTTCGTGGCTGCTTGTGATGTTTGTCAACGCACAAATTATGAGACAATTAAGCCACCAGGTCCTTTGCAGCCCCTTCCCATTCCGTGCCAAGTTTGGACAGATATCGCCATGGACTTCGTCGAAGGCCTTCCTTCGGCACATGGTCGGAATGCGATCTTGGTGGTCGTCGATCGTCTCTCCAAATACGGCCATTTCGTTCCTATTAAACATCCGTATACAGCGCCGCAGATTGCCGATGTGTTCATTCAAGAGATTTTCAGGTTGCACGGAATGCCAGCGTCGATTGTTAGTGACCGCGATCCGATTTTTCTTAGTGAATTTTGGACGGCTTTCTTCAAACATCAGCAGACGACCCTTTGCAAGAGCTCGGCTTACCATCCCTAATCGGATGGCCAGACAGAGGTCTTGAACAGAACACTGGAGCACTATCTGCGCAGTTTCGTCATGGATAAACCCACTACTTGGCTCCGTTGGCTTCCATGGGCGGAATGGTGGTATAATACTACCTTTCAAGCTACGATCAAGATGACGCCTTTCCAGGCAGTTTATGGCTATCCCCCACCCACTGTGTCCTCATATTGTCCCGGCTCCTCACCGGTCCATATGGTTGATACCACTCTCAAAGACAGAGACACTCTCCTCAAACACCTGCGAGAAAATATGCGCATCGCTCAACATAGAATGCGTCAACAAGCAGACAAGCATCGCTCGGAGCGAACCTTTAATATCGGGGATTGGGTCTTTCTCAAGCTACAGCCGTACAGACAGACCTCGCTGTCCAATACTCACTGCCCCAAACTTGCACCCCGCTACTACGGGCCCTTTCAGGTGCTAGCTCGAGTGGGCACCGTTGCATACACCTTGGACCTTCCCCCTCAAGCCCGCATTCATCCAACCTTCCATGTGTCGCTGCTCAAGCCTAAGCTGGGCTCGCATGCTGTTGCTTCCTCCACACTCCCACCAGTCGCTACCGATGGTACCTTTTTGTGGTTCCCAGAACTGGTCCTCCAACGCGGCATGATCAAACGGAACAATAAGGCTGTAACTCGATGGCTCATCAAATGGCACGGCTTGCCGGAACATGACGCCACCTGGGAAGACGCAGATTCCATCATCAGACGTTTCCCAGACTTCAACGCCTGAGGACAGGCTTCTTCAACGGGGGGTGCTCTGTTAGGATTCTAATCCACCTCAGCTTATTTCCTTACTTAATCCTTATCTAGTAGTGACTCAGCAATTGTATACCTCCCTTCTTGTCTGTAGTGAATGTGATGGGTATACAATACCCCTTTGTGGTACCTTTTGGATATATATGAAAAAGCTGTTTCTTACAATTTTCTGCTATTTCCTTTTTCTCTGCAATTTCGCCTCTTGGTTCCCCTGGAACCTACCATTCACTCAATCAGGTCAGTGGCAACCCCACCCATGCTCACCAAATCCCTCAATTGCATCGAAACCCAAACACCCCGAATGCCGAATGACAAAAAGGCCTCTGCCGATTTCCAATCCTGTTCGTTGGATTTGGAATGTAGACAGGGCAAAACGTCATTTAACCTTCACGCCTTTAACCGTTTCAGTGGTGCCAATTTCCAAACCACCACCGAAGCTCACTTCCCGCCCAAAATTCAACAACCCAAAACAGACCTAAGAGTGCCTAATTCTTATCCAAGCTGAACAGTACAATTTACATCCCGACTTTAGAATAGATAAATTGCAGTAGAGAATATTCCCATAACGAGTAGGATGGATATTATAAAACTAATAGGACATAGATTGACATCCTTGTCATGCTCACTTGAACATGCCATAAAATTGGCTGATTCATTGACTAATTTTTCCTGCTCCAGGTAAACCCCTATTTTCTGCACCCTCAGATGCATATCGTCAGTACTCCCGTGTCCTACAAAGTGGGCGTCAACATTTATCCTGTCCCCACCGTTCACATTGAGCTTATTGTTTGATAAACGTCCCAGCCAAATATAACTGTCATGGTGATCTATTACGGTGGCATACATTGGAGGGCTGGAAATCTCAGTTTCTTTGGTACGATTTTCAACACGGATGCGAAGAGAATCACCAGATTGGGAGTCATCTGAAGAATAAACGATGCACAGAGTCAATGCTTTTGCATCATAGCCAAAACATTGCGGCACAACTATTTCATCCTTAGGTTCAACGTTTGTAAACCCTGATGGAAGATCATATCCAGGGAGAAAAAGATCACCATTTCCGCTCACGGTCCATTCCTATACCATGGAGTAAGATTAGTACAAAAAGTTAATACAAGCATGTATATATAAGCTGTATACGGATGGGTGCAGAGAGAGAGATGACCTGTAGGATTGCTTTTTTAAAAGCAGCAGTGAGATTGGTGCACCCTTCCATATGAATCCTTCTCATGGTGTTTAACGACTTATCCAAGCCTAGAATCTCAGTGAGTTTGGGGGAGTGATTCAGATGCAGTTCTACCATAATCGACATTTCTGAAAAATTTGGCATCTTTTTCAATGCAATGCACTCATCCGCTTTCAGGATTTCCAAATTTGTTGGTAAATCTGGGATTTCCTTAAGCTTTTTGCAATTCGCAACAGATAAATACTTAAGGTTCTTCAAGTGTACAACAGAGTAGTGAATCTTGGACAAACTCTTACAGGCTTCGAGTATCAATATCTCAATATTTGGGATTCTTGAAAAGTCTGGAGATTGTTTCAGGCGATCACAATAACCAAGATTGAGAAACTTCAACTTTCCAAGTGACTGTGAGACAAAAAGGGAAAACAAACATAAAAAATTCGAATAGAAGACAGAAAGCATGGTTGGCATTTAAAAAAACCTGGTGAAAAGAATTGATAGTTCGGTAGGGTTTGTGTTGTACCACGTTGGAGTTCTTCCAGACTTGTATTTTGCTACAACTCAGGTCAATGTCAACTATGTTTGCTTGATTAAAATATTTTGGTATGTCCTGCAGAGGAAAGTCAGACAAACTTAACCATCTTAACTTTTCAGAAAGATGTTCACAGCCTCCAGTGAACTTTACGCCTTTTATTTTGAGAAATCTCAGATTCCGCATATTTATGAATGCTTCTGTACTGAAGCTAAGCTTGTCAGGTTCTGGAAAATCTAGAGCAATTCCTTCGATTTTTTTGGTTCCCTGTTAGAAAGGAAAAGAAACTGAAGTAAGACAAGGGTTATTTGCTTAGACATTAACCGGTACAGAGCACCAGTACTGGATCAATGACATAAGAGTTTGCTTAGACATTAGCTTTGTTTTAACAATCAAAATTAGTCATCTATACTACAGAGATAATTTTTATAATTCAGTAAATAAAATATCTTTTTTCTCCTTTATTACGAACATGTATTAAATGCAATTTGGTTGAGGATGTACTTACACATTTATTCTTCAATATGTGTTCTACATCTTCATGATGCCACAATCTACAACGACTTCCAGGCTTCTTAGGGGATTTTGCACGTACGATTGCTCTGCCCGTGTCTCGAATCAAACGATGCATCATCAGATTGCCTTCTTGATCAAAAGTTACAAGGCATCGCTCATGGAGTTGTGTAATTCCTATTGCTGGATTACAGTCACACCCATTCAATATTGCCGTGACACGGTCCTTGTTCATTCCAATAAAGAAACAGGATATATCAAGGAATATATCCCTCACCTGGTCATCAGTAAGCCCGTCATAACTTATCTCAAGAATTTTGTGAATGTCCTGATAAGGCTGTACTGTTTTCCATTTGTTCAATGCACTTGTCCATTGACTTGTGGGTTTTGTACATAGGTAAGAACCTACAGCTTCAAGTGCAAGTGGTAAACCCCCACAATAATCAACAGCTTCTCTTGAGACTTGGAGATATTCTTCATTAGGATAACCATTTCCAAAGGCACACTGACTAAGGAGCTCAAGAGCTTCATCTTTATTCATTGCTGGCACAGAACGTATCTCATCCGCTTCAAGTGTCCGTAGCAAATGTTCATCTCTTGTTGTTATAACAATTCTACTTCCTGGACCAAACGACTCACGTTTTATAGCTAATTTATGTATCTGTGCCACACGGTCTATATCATCAATTATGACAAGAACCTTTATGTTGCCAAGTCTTCTTTTTATCTCCTCGGTCCCTTCATCAGCCGTACTCACCTTTATGTGGCCCGATCCCAAGATATTAGACAGAAGTATGTTTTGCGAAGCAACCAGTTCTTTATCTTTTCTCACATTTGGAAGAAAAGATGCACCATCAAACTTGTGCTGGTATTCGTTGAAAATAGCTCTTGCAATTGTTGACTTGCCTAGTCCGCCCATCCCCAAAATTCCAATTATGCGAACATCATCTGATCCTCCAACATCTAAATAATTACTTATTTCTTTCACACGAGAATCTATTCCAACTGGATTCCAGGCTACACTTAAGTGTGTTTTCTTCAGTAATTCAGCAATCTGGCAAACAACTTTCCCGATAAACCTTCCTTGATACCTGGAATTAAAATTCATAACTAAGGAAAAGTAAGATTTACTATGAGAATGAAGGATTAAAATGTACCAATATACTTGAGCGGTAGATTAACGTCTTTATTTTCTTTTGGTGACACATCATTTGGTTTGCAAATTTAGTTTAAAATTTTAGTCCCCTGGCATTACCGTATACTAGTTAAACTTCTACAAACACTCATCAGCGCACGCACGGATATCTAGTGAGATGGATCAAGCGTTTACAATTAAATTTTGAAAAACAAAAACGATTTAAAGAATACTTTGTTAAAGGAAATATTTATTACCCTTTATTCACTCGAAAATGCTCGCCGCTCAACTGTGCAGCTGCATCAAGAGCATTTCTCCACCTCCGGACCTCTTTTTCCTTATTTTGTTCATGGATCTGAAACGCCTCTGCAAAACTACCAGTCTGATGCCTGACATCTGAAGGTTCAACATCGTAGAAAATCGGAAAAACCAGTTGACCCTGTCTTCTTCTGCACTCCATGATCTCCACCACCTCCTCAAGACACCATCTGGACGTCGCATACCCCTCTGAGAACACGATGGCAGCAAGTCTAGACCCCTTGATTGCTTGCTTCAGTTTTTCTTTTATAGCATCCCCTCTAGGTAGTTCGTCCTCGTCCAGAAAGACATTGAACTTCTTGTCTTTTAATGTACAGTAGAGGTGGTCAGTGATGCCCTTGCGTGTTTCGCCTCTAAAGCTCAAGAACACGTCGTACTTGCTGCACGTGGTATCCATCGATCCGTTTGCAAGTCGGCGATTCTCTGATGCTGATCGGAACTGCAAATGGCACCAGGGGCAGATGGTATTTGAATCGAACTAGGAAAGTTCAGTCAACTACACACGGTTGACCGTTTCCAGTCCACCCCCAACCCCACCAAAAAAAAAGTTAAAATATTAATATATTTTTTTAATTTTCACTGTTAATTCTAAAATAAATTATAGGATAAATTATACAAAACTACCTCAACTATTGGTATCACAATGTCATACCTCATCTTTTAAAATTGACAATGTCATACCTCATCTTATGAATTTGTGCCAATGCCAGACCTCCGTCAAATTTTCTGTTAATTTTTCCGTTAAGTGCTAACGTGACTAGAGATGAAACCTATTTTTTATTAAAAAATTAATTAAATATTAAAAAAAAACAAACCAAAAACCAAAAACCAAAAAAACACCCATCAACCTGTGTCCCCCTCCCCAAAAACCTAGATCCCCTTCTCTTCCACCCAACCCTATCTCTCATTTCTTAATCGCTATTCTCTCTATTCTCTCTCCTTGCAACCTATATCCCTAAAATCCCAAAACCCAAAAACCATTCCTATCATATCTTTTACTTCATATTGACAAATTTACAGGCAGGGAAACCCAAACTTCAGGTTCTAAACTAAATGTAAGATGAATCTAACTAACAACCGAGCAACCAATGTTCGCAGAACAGCGACTCAGTACCACACAAAAACCTTTCTTGTGCACTGTTGTCTCAGTTCTTGGTTAGCTATCCCGATTTCCTTCTATTGGCGGACATAACTACAACAGAGCTTAAGAAATCAAGGATTTCGACAGCACAAAACTCAGAGTGAAAGGCCTCGTTGACTCTGGTCTCACTTCCATCCCCCGCTTCTTCATCCACCTACTCGAAACTTTACTGGATACAAAACCTGATTCCCAACAAACACCGATCCCCACCATCGACCTCGTCAACTAGCACAGCCCCTTGGGGTTCGCGATTGTCTCAACGAAATAGCATCTCGACGACGCCGATTCCGCCCCTATTGTCGCTTGCGAAACGGGTCGCAGTTGTAGATTCGGAACCTGTGGTCCGTCCCCACGGTGAAGCATGACTGGTCTTGGTTCAAGCAGACGTGGAAGAGCGACAGAGGTGAGCGGGGTGCTGGAAGGGCAGACTCCGGGGACGAGGAGGAGAAGGGGATGTTATGGCTAGAGTTAGGGTTTGGGGGCGATTGGGGGTCAGGTTTTCATCACTAGAGTCAACGACAGAGGTAGGGTTGTCATCGGGGGGATCAGAGAGGAAGGTTGAGGGGAACAAGTAGGAAGGGTTTTTGTTTGGAATTTTAGGGATACAGGTTACAGAGAAAGAGAGAAGAGAGAAAGGTGAGAGAGAGATGACAGATAGAGGGTTGGGTAGGAAAGAAAGGATCTGGGTTTTTGGGAAGTGGGGGACGCGGGTTGATAGGTTTTTTCTAGTTTTTTTGTTTTTTTTATTTTTTTTGTTGTGACATATGTTCTTATCAATATGTGATTGTGTAAATCCTAAGTAGAGATAGAGTAGGAATCCTTTGGGATCTAGAAGATCTTTCCTAATAGACTTTGTATTCTTGGAGAGCAAGTATCTCTCCTCCTAATTACTATAAATAAAGGCACAAGAACTGGGGAATAGAATAACATAACAACACAATTCCTCAAGACTATTCTCCAATCTCTCTTCTTCTCTTTGCCGCACCTCTCTAGAAAATATAGGCCACAACATGTTATCAGCACGCTCTGCTTAGAAGAATTTAAAGAGAATTTATTCATCTTCATCAGGGGAGTATTACGTTTCAATTATTTTAATTGATTAAATTTTGATTTTATTGAATTCATATACTTTTATTGATTCAATTTTTTTTTCTTATGTTAAACGCGATACAAGCTTGAAGATGAAAGCCGAAATTTTCTGCATCAAACCAGTTCATCCATATCATCACGCAATCAGGTTTTTTCAAAACAACAGTTTTTAACTCGATATTTTGCAAACCCTGATAGCATGAACATTCACCATGATGCATGACCCAACTTTATGTTTAACGTATTTTAGATTCTACATAAATTGTGTATGCCTCATAACCATAATTGTTTAAATTATGTGAATTTGATATTGGTTATGAATTGAATCTTATATGTACATGCATTGAAAATATTATTTTGCACATGCATCAATTTACATATGTGTTTCATTGAATTATATATGCATGCCATTTAATTTAGTTTAATAAAAAAAAATTGGATTTGTTTTGCACTGCAGCATGCAAGCCGCACCCCAAGGATTTTTTTTGTGTGGCATTTTTTTTCTTTCCAATCCGAGCCTTAATGGGCTCCAGCTGATCAGCACGTGTGGCCAGAGAAAAAAATTAGGGTTCTACCGAACCCATGCCTTGGCATGCTGCCAGGCCACAAGACCACCAGGCCTGCAGCCTGCATTGAAACATGCTGGGCTTGCAGCCCTCGCTCAGCCTACACGACACCAGCCCAACTGGGCTACGGTATTCCCGTGTCTGGTGCCGCAAGAGAACCCAGCCCCGGCTGGGATGGGTCTGGACTTACCCGAGCCTTTGGGCTCTCGGCCTACTTTCAATTTGTTTAGTTTGGGTTCACTTACCGTGACCCATAACCCTGCCTTGCGGCCCACCAAGAAGAAAAAAAAAAATTCTGGGTTCAGCAGCCCAGATCGAGAAAGAAAAAAAGCAATTTTTTTGTTGTTTGTTTTTTGGGGTTTGCATTAATGTAGCCCGTGGCTTAATTTTTTAAATCATTTGGGTTTTTATATTTTTTACCCACATTTTAATTTGGCCCGAAGTCCAAATAACTTAATTCAATTATAATTGTAAACCTAAAGTTATATTTTTGCACATACTTGTTGCATATTTGCTTGCATATATATATTTGTGTTTGCCTACAGGTATTATGAACTTAAAGTTCATACTTCCGAACTCGAAGTTTTGGAAAAGTGCCATAGAAACCTGAAGTTTCTTAACACCCAACACTTATGTTGAGACCCGAAGTTCTCCATGCTTAAATCCGTTTAAACCAAACCATATCTTAGAACCTAAATGGTTTAACTTTGATGTTTATGGAAATTTTATTTCCTAAAACACCAATCACATTCTTGTTTCCTCCATTCAGCGTATTGTCGAACCGTAACAAGTTCGATTGAACTAATTTGGAAGTTTCTAATAAGAAACTACTTTATGTGGATACAAGACGTGACACCCCGCTTGACTATGACTAATTGAGAAATCATTGTAGCCAGTTCTTCATTCGAAGACTTATGCCTGAAGCATATCAAGTAGAAGTACCTCACTAATGAGGACTTCGTGGCTCTTTGACTCGCTATGGACAGTTCCAATCACGCAAAGATAACTTTTTTGCCTGAAGCAAAACATGATTGAAACCTTTACGTCCATGAATAGGTACAATTCTGAAGTTTATATCCGATTGAATTTTGACTGGAAGAAAATTTTTCTCATCCTTCTATATCTAATTTGCTCCTGAAGTAGCAGTATAGAAAACAGAAGTTTACCAAATTCTCGGATTTGATTACTACCACACCTGTGAGAAAATGGTGATACCTTGCTTCTGCAGGGATGCACCGAACACTAATGCTTTGTTTCGGCAGAGGCCTACCGAACCCAAATTTGGGTCCGTCCCTCTCTCACAATCCAATTTTCGAATGTTTTTTCCAAACATATGGTAGAATCAGGCCTGCCAAAAGGTAGTATCATGCCCGAAGCATGATCCCTGGCACCTAAAACTTCAAGAATAAGGGATAGTATTCCCGAACCTCAACCCTGTCGAATCTAACTCCGTTTTGACGGAATAGATCATTGGGTATGCACCTGTCAGTGCTTCCACCAATGTTGTTGAGGAGTACCATTCCCATAGTCAGTTTGTGAGACCAATTTTGCTCCACCTAACACATTTGGAAGAGCGAAATTTGACATGGAAGGTCTATTGGCCGAACCCCCTTGTCTTTTTGGTTTATTTTATGAATAATTTATTTTGTTCTCGGATTTAAGATTGGTGTTTGGATGTCACTATTATTCTCGAATAAAAGAGTTAATTAACGAAGATTACCACATGTGACTACAATTAACTCATGCTTAGGTATGTTTTGTGGGGAAGTTAGCTGTCTGGTTCTATGCTAACTTCATACCTAATCATCCCCTGACAACATTTTCAGGCTTATCCAACCTGATTGTGGGGCATGGCACTGCCCTATATTGTCCAATGGTATTAATTTTACCATAAAGGGAAGCCTTATACTCACTTCGTTCCGGCAGAATGCCTTTTTGAGCTTTAAGGATATTCGAGAGTATTATTACCATACTGAAACCAATGTAGAAAAATGGAGTAAAATTCCTTTGCACTTCTTACGAATATAGTTAAATGCATATTCTAGAGAAGATGGAACGCTTAACGAGTGGATTACACCCATTCAAGCCACTATGTGGCCGGCCAGAAGCCCGCGATCCCTAAGGAATTTTTGCTATGAATGTACGTTTGGGATATCTAGGATGATTTGTGATGCGCCGTTTAGGGCATCCTTTTACCAGAAGTAAAGAAATCATACCTGGACACGTATTATACTTTAGTACCCTCCATCTTTTTACAAAGGATTCAAAAGGGACATTTGTGGACTGATTCAACCACCTTACGGACCATTTATATACTATATAATATTGGTTGATGCTTCTACACGTTGGTCACACATGTGGCTGCTGTCCACAAGTTGCATTCTCCACACTGGTAGCTCAGATTAACAAGCTCAGGGTTCACCACCTTGATTATCTAATCAAATTTATTTGATTGGATAAGTTGGAGAATTTACATCGAAATTTACATCGAACACTTTAAATCTCGATGGATATTGCATGTCGTTTGGGTTTTTGAAGTTGAACATCCAGTCCCATGTTCATACCCAGAACGACACAGCAGAAGCATTCATTAAACGCCTTCAAATGATTGCGTGGTCGACTGGTCATACGTACCAAAGTTCCCGATCTCTGCTAGGGGCGATGCAATATTGCAAGCAACCATGTTGGTCTGCCTAAGGCCCGTCACAACCCAACCTTATAAAGTGCGTGTCAATTGGTTACCAGATACGAACCCGACATATCGCATCTGCGCATCTTTGCTTGTGCGGTCTATGTGCCATTTGCGCCGCCCTTACATACACAAGAACAAAGGGGTCCTCAGAGAAGGATGGAAATCTATGTTGGTCATGATTCTTTGTTTAATACTCGTTACTAATAACCTTTGCTAGGCGATCTCTTTACCGCTCATTTTACGGATTGTCACTTTTATGAGACAGTCTTTCCATCGTTAGGGGGAGATATGAACGTCACCGTTCGTAAAGAACGACGCGAATTATCGTGGACGTCCCCACTATGTCTCATATCGATCCCAATCTAGATCATCAGAGTTTAACCAGACACTTCCTCTGATCTAGTAAAAGTGACGAGATCACATGTACCAGCTGCAAATATGCGTGCAAAGATGTGTACCAAATGTACTTCGGACCTTTGTCCTGAAAGTAGGAACGCCACAATTGTGGCCAACCCTCGTACATTGGTGGCTAGCCAATCAATCTATCTTATGCCAGAAGCATGGTAGATCACTCGGTTCGAGGATTCACTTCCCTAAAAGTAGAGGAACGTGGCACGAACGAATCTGCCTCTCGATCGCTATCTCAAACTTTTTCATCTCATGAGATTAAATTTGGATTACTCCCAAGACTTGAAGTTCTTGGTCCTGTATACTAGTTTGGATGAGATATGGAATTGGAATGAGATTATCATAGATAATGTTTCATGTATATGGTAACTACTAATATAAATGAAAAACGACGATAACGAACCGCGTTCCGTTGATTAATGTCGACGTAGAACTGATTGGTCAACTAAAAGAATCAATCTATAACGAATGAGATGAATGAAATAGTGCAATATGACACATTGGCGCAAGGTTTCTCTCATACGCCATGTGATTGATTGCAGCATTACAAACGTGGTTGTAGTATCTCTAGGATCGTGATATGAACCTATATGGAGTTTCCAAATGACTTACATATACTGATCCAAATAGTTCTAGACCACAAGAACACCCTCTCGATTCTGATGAGGTCTTCACTTTACGGATGCAGAACTATCCGAGCGGATGTGGTATACCCGTTTAAGTGAATATTTGATCAGTTAGGGATATATGCCCCTGCGTGTACAAAATCTGAAATTGCTAGAGTTGAGCAAATTAAACTCGCATGTCAGACTATAAGATGAATGATCTTGGGAGAACTTGACATTTCCTTGACCTGAAGTTTCGAGCTAGTTTTGATGGTATTCTGGTCCACCACTCAAACTAGACCCAGAAGGTGTTATGTCTAAGTATACCTTGATCGTCTGTATGCTAGATACAAATGAAACCTTCACGGAGGGTATGGAGCATAAGGTTATATATTGGAACGTGAGGCAGCCATATCTAAGTACCATTGGCGTTTGTTGTACTTAGATCAAATGCACTAGGTCAGACATCTTATGTGCTGATAATCTTTTGGCATAAAGCAGCACTGCGCCTAACACGCTACCACCAAATTTGGTGATAAAGACGTTTTTCCGTTACTACGGATTTGGGCTTATCTATCCCTATGCATCTCAGAATAGATCACACCCCCTTGATCTTCGGAATGATGCCTACCTTGTGGGATTCGCTGAATCAGACCGTTTATCTGACCGCACAAGGTACATTCCTGCATGGTTATGTCTTTACCATTAAGGAACACCGCAATATCTTGGAGGTCAACCAGATAGACCTTTTGTTGCGAAACCTTTGAATCGTCCAAGACTTACTATGTCTCATCACGTGAGAGATGTAGTCGAGAACTCTTGTTGAGCATATTCAAAATCCCTGCGATTTTCATCCATCGTTGAGTCCCAACAACGATCCATGAAGATAACGCTGTATGTATCAACCAGATCATGATACATCCAACAAGTCAACACCAAGCATATTGTGTCTACATTAGCATGAGCATCAGAAGATTGAAGTAAAGCAGTCCAATCCCAGACAACCTTGCCGACATCTACACAGAGTCACTGCCGAAGTCTACCCTTCTAGAAGCTTGTCTGATGAATTGGTATGTGTAACTTTCTCATTTGTAATGCTTGTAGTTTCATTTGGAAGTTTTGTCAAACTCAAGGGGAGTATCTAGAAGTATACTCACTTGATCTTAATGTACTCTTTTTCCCTACGATTAGGAGCATTTTTCCTACTGGGTTTTTGCTACCTAACTAGGTTTTAACGAGGCACCCATCCTGGGCTGATCATACCCTTGAGAGCTCTTCTACTTGTGTCCAGAAGACGTATAGTTTTGACTTAATGCAACTTCTCACTTTTCTCCTTAGCCTATGGGGTTTTCTCCCACCTTGGGTTTTGCCATAGCGAGGTTTTGTGAGTTTTACCACCCATGCATTCTTCCATTCATTTTGAGACTCGCATTCGCTACTTGTGCCGCCTGAAGATCTGATGCGCCATCTACTTGAGTATTTGCACACTCAAGGGGGAGTGTTGTGACATATGTTCTTATCAATATGTGATTGTGTAAATCCTAAGTAGAGATAGAGTAGGAATCCTTTGGGATCTAGAAGATCTTTCCTAATAAACTTTGTATTCTTGGAGAGCAAGTATCTCTCCTCCTAATTACTATAAATAAAGGCACAATGACTGGGGAATGGAATAACATAACAACACAATTCCTCAAGACTATTCTCCAATCTCTCTTCTTCTCTTTGCCGCACCTCTCTAGAAAATATAGGCCACAACATTTTTTAATTTATTTAATTTTTAATTAAAAAAAAAAGTCCCGTATCTAGCCACGTCAGCACTTAACGGAGAAATTAACAGAAAAACTGACGGAGGTCTGACATTGGCACAAATTTGTAAGTTGAGGTATGACATTGTCAATTTTAAAAGATGAGGTATGAAAGTGTCGTGACATCAATAGTTGAGGTAGTTTTTTGTCATTTACCCTAAATTCTACTACAATATTTCCCTACTCACTATTACTATTTCCTCAACAACGAAATTTCTTCCGACGATAATCCACAAGCAAATAAATGACCATCCAAATGCTCTGTTGTGTGATTATACACTTCATTAACTAATATATAATCATTATCAGTTACTAGTTTCTTACCCTTTAATTCAAAATGGCATCTACACTTTTTCGTTATATAATGTCTTCCATCCTTATTCTTATGTCCTTTTTGCGAATTTGGCTGACATACCATCAATTCCTCTTCACACTAAATGTAAATTTAGGACTCCTAATATCTTTTTTGCAATTAATCTAATATTATATATCTTTTAAAGTCTTTATCTGTCATTTTATAAATAAGCAAACTTATAATTAAAAATTTCATTTAAAAGTGATGGAATAATAGCACTCTAAAAATAATAGAAAAAATGGATATAAAAGAAAGTTGAAAACCCAACTATAACGCCACCCCGGTATGGGGGCATTCCTCATACTAGTCGCCGCCACCCCTTGCCTTCTCCATACCAGGCCTCACCATCCACCCATCTCTCTTTATTCTCTCCGTGAAGTAGAAACGAGCAAAAGAAGCTAAGGAACGAGTCACCGAGACCAATTGATCGACAACCATGTCCATGGAAGTCACAGATAGAGTTCGGTATTGGATGCACCCCGCACATCTCCCCCTGAATGTATGGTGAAAGTGATGATTAGCTTGACAGATGCCTCTGCGGGGCCTTTACTTAAGTTCACAGGTTATCAATCATAACTAGATAAATGTTGAGCATGCCATTGTTGGCCAAGACCAATATATTATGAGTTATTCAGGCATGATTAGTGTTGATGCAAATTTCCGTCGTCTTCAGTCTTGACGAAAATGCACATGCAAAACAATAAACACCTTTGATCAGAGACCTAAGCCTTATGCGCCCTCGAGGTGGGGGGGGGTTAGGTCAACGGATCACCGATGCCTAAGTTAGTTTCTCTGAGAGAGTAAAGTGTTTGGGGTTTTTTTAGGGTTGCAAAAGCTTTGACAATTTGATAGAATATAGGGTATTTATAGGGCTAGGGCTGGCCATATAGTGTTTAATGGAGAAATATTCTCTAAATATTCCCAAGATATTAAATAGGAGATAATATCTTGAGATAAAAGGGTAATTATCCCTAATTGATTTAAATTAGGATCACTTACTTGATTGGAGTCAATCTTTAATTACGAATGTATTAAAGATAGGATTTGGGTAATTAATCCTTATCTTTAATTCCTTGCCAATGGTAGGTGAGCTGTGGGTAGTTATGTTCAGCTACTGAGACCTCCAGGGGTGTGAGCTGCGTGTGGGAGCATCTGAGAAGCCTGCCCATTTTTTAGGGCAATCTTGTCCTTCTTGAATAAAAGTCCACGTGTCACCTCTAGAATTTTTGGAATTATTTTAGGCACCACAAATGCCCCCACACCTACTGTGCTGCACGTATGGAAAGGGCAATAGGTGTAGAAATCCCAAGTGTCTTGGTTTGTAAAGTTGTTATCCAATTTGAACTTGATCTTCTTCCTTGATTTGGAGATAGACTTATTATAGGAAAAGGAAAATAATTGCCCCCAATACTTCTGCCTTAATTTGGAGAACAATCATTATTCCAACAAGAAAGAGAAGCCAGAGGAAATTTTTATTCCACATCCCCTACCGTTCTTCTTTTCTTATCCTTGCAAAAAGTCGTCTCTCATTGTTCTTATTCTTCTCTGTACGCACTAAGGTAAGAAAAAATTGGATTTTCTTCTTCTTGAATTTTGTTTAGAGTCTTGAGACTTGAAAAATTAGCTCGGTGGGGGCAGATGAGGTGAAAAACGGATGGCAAAGAGGCCACATTGCAGCTTGGTGGTGCGGTAATAGGGTCAATGAACTGGGGCGCTGAGCTCTACTCGGCTTGGGCCAGACCTTGTGGGTTGCTGGGCAAGGGCCTTTGGTGGCCTACCTCCGAGGGAATAGATAAAGCGGATAAAGGACGAGGTGTTGGCTCGCTCAATCGCTGCTGTAAATTATGCTGCCAATGAGGGTGGAAAGAAAAGATATTCCTCACCTGCTTGTGAGCCTTCGGCTGAGAAGAAGCTAATGACTTATTTTGCTGTTCGTGGGAGCTCGTTGCTGCCAATAAACTCGTCATTGATCTAACTTGCCCTAAGGAGGTGAAAAAGGTCGTTGAGCTTGAACCTGTGAAACCTGCTGCTCCAAATGTGACTGCATCCATTGTTGAGAGGGTTCAGTGGCGCTTCCGGTGTTTGGGTTTGTGTCGAAGCGTCTGTCGGGAGCTAAACCTGGTTCGACTTCTCAGAGGTTCGCTGTTATGAAGAGTGGGAAGCTAGATTCTGCCGCTAAAGTGGCGCCTGAGCCTGTTCCTTCTTCTACCGTGACTGGCTTATCTGCTGATAAAGGGAAATTTGCTCACATGGACAACTGTGAGAGATCCACCGATTCTGAGGCTAGAGAGTTTCCTAAGGTTTGTGCACTACTGAAGGCTGACCTACTTGAGGATATCGATGCATACACCAAGTTTGTTGATAGTGTTGGGAAAGTTGTCATCCATTTAGACTCTTTTGTGAAGCATCGTGCCTACTCGATGAGGTATTCCTTGATTGCTACAATGCATAAGACTTTGATCTTGGCAGCTAAGTCTATGCGCGTTGATCGGGATGCTACCAAGTGTGCTAAGGAGAACGAAGTGGCGTTGATGGCTCAGCTTCACTCAGCTGCTGAAAATATCGAGAAGCTCGAATTTGAACTCACCGTTTTGAATGAGTATGACGTCTCTCTAATGTCTCTGCCCCCACTTCTTTCCAACTGGAGATCGCTCGTGAAGAGGTCGCCTATTTGAATGATAGGCTTAGTACGACTCAGGTGATGTTGGAAGCTGCAGAGAAGGAAGTCATTCGTGTTTTTCCGGTGGTCGAAGACCTTGAGCATGTCAAGAGTTACGATATGCATGTTTTGCCAAGGATGAGGAGCTTATCTTTATGCATGTTGAAGTGTCTCGTCTCAAGGAGGTTGCTAGTAAGCTTGAGTCTAAGGAAGTGGATCTGCAAAGCGCACTGTCTACTAATGAGAACCTGAAAAAAAAGGAATTGGATGAACTACAGGGTGCTCGCACTAGGCTTGTTGAGGAGAATATACAGCTAAAGAATGAGAAAGCTGGTCACGAAGTGGCGCTTGCTTCTTGCCAGGCCAATTTCTACAAGCTTGGCTATGTAGACCATCTTCAGGGTAGGCCGTCGGATTATGAGTTTTCTGAGAAGGACTCTGAGACTTTTTTCATTTCTCCAGTTGATCTGCTTGATTTCGCGTTTGAGGCTGTTTTTGGTGAAGCAGCTGAGAGTCAGGCAGTCCAGGTAAAGGCAGCTGAGGATGAGCTGATGTAAGCTTTGGCTACTGGAACGGCACGGTTGTTGAAGGCGTAGCAGTCGAGGAAGTAGTGGTTGCGCAAGCTGCTAAGGAGTAGTTTTTTTGCTTAAACTTAGCAGTTTTCTTCTTTTCTTTTTTGTTCTGCAGCCTTACCTACTTGAGGCGTCTTGCAAAACTTTACCGTAGGATGGGCAGATGAGTTAGCTACTTCGATGGAGCAGTTGACTCACGTGGTCACTTTAGGCTTCAATTTTGGTTTTGGGGCTTCTTCGAGATTTACCTGCCAAAGGAAGAAATGCGAGATTTCCAACTTACAGAGCTGCCGGCCGTATCTCGTTGTCTCCATAAGAGGCAGACGAGTTCGCATAGCTACTATAGTTGTGAATCTTGGCTTTGGGTAGCTTCTTGAGCTTTGGCTCTCCCAGGGCATATTGTGAGATTTGTAACTTATAAAGCAGTCGGCCAGACTCATGCTTCTCGTAGAAAGTAGAGGAGGTCCGCGTAGTTGCTATAGTCGTGACACTCAACTTTAGTGGCTTCTTGAGCTTGAGCTCTCCCCGAGCATGTTGTAAGATTTTTAACTTATACGGCCAGACTCATGCTTCTTGTAGAAAACAGAGGATGTCAGCGTAACTGCTATAATCGTGACACTCGACTTTGTCCTAGAAAAACTCAAACCATAGACCGTCGACCGGAAGTGGTGCTTGTAAATAAGCAAAGGAGTCCGCGTAGTCATAGTAGGTGTGAGTTTCAGCTTACGGGCTGCCTTGGGCTTTTAGTAGTCAGGTTGTCAACCAAGTGTCTTACTTACAGAAGCAGAAGACCCATGTAACCACTTCAAGTGTCATCCCTAGCTTTCGGAGGCTTTTTTTGGCGTGGGGTATAGGCGAAGTCGCTCCTCAAAGGCCATATCCTTTCGAGTTGCAGCTTTGATTCCATAGGTTGCTTAACTAGTATTACAACACTTTAAAAATTAAGCCACTTCATGAAGATTTACATGTCGATGATGGACCATTTTGTCAAGCGAATTCTTTCATGGGTCCTAAACTTAGCATCTCTTCTGGTTAGAGACTCGGGATCCTATGGAATTGAATCCTTCAATTGGCTAAGTCTATTCTAGGGGAAGGACTATCGTGGCCAATTCTGGAAGTCGTTCGGCGCAGGTAGTCACTGCATTCAGGGGAAACTGAGCAGTCGTACCACCCATCCACGTGTGGATATTCTGGATTAGTATACCCTCTCGTGCTGGAGAGCTTACCCAGATGGGTGTTAGGGAATTAATTTACCTTATCGCATTGGAGAACTTACCCAGATAGGTGTCGAGGAATTAGTTTATCCTCTCGCGCTGGAGAGCTAACCCATATGGGGCTTTGAGCAGTTGTTGTAGGTAGTAGTTGAGCCAAGTTTATTAATAACTTCTTGAATCTTCATTGAGAATAAAAAAACGCATCAACTATGTTGAAAGGTAGAAACTACATAACTGGGATAATCATCAGCCTGCGAGGTCTTGTTCGCCGAACTGCTTAAGACTTCGAACTTATTGGGATGGGCTTAAACGGAGTTTAGGAGGTGATGTGGGATTTCTCCAAGGAGTCATTCACATTGCTAATTGCGGACCTAGAGTGCTCTAACCTGGCAAAGATGCCATTAATCCGCATCATCTTCAACTGGGGTTTAGTGTTGGCTTTCGCTGCTTGCGTAGGCCGAGCAGCTGGCTTGTTAAGATATTCGTCACACTAGCCTTCCTTCGTCAACTCCTCGAGGTACTGTTTCCATTTTAGGCAATCGTTGGTAGTGTGACCTGACCCTTGATGGAATGCACAATACTTTGTCTGATCGAACTTGGTAAGATCACCTTTTATGGGTGGTGGTAGTTCAAACCATGGTTCATTCTTGAGCTTACGGAGAATCTGGCCAATCGGAACTGCAAACTTGGTGAACGCCTTAGGTATTACATCATCTCTGTTCGGGGAACGGTCCATGCGTTTATTTTTTTGCTCATCCTTGCATAACTATTTGGCATCATCCCACAATGCGTGCTTTTCTGCCAAAGCGTAAGAGTTTGCCAGGGTCAAGTTCTCACCTATGATTAATTCTCTGAAAATTGGGTGATCTGTTGGGAGCCCCTTCTGGAAATCTAAGCATGTAATGCTGTCATCACATCCGATGATCTTTGCTTTCTCCACCTTGAACTTTTTGACGTATGTATAGAGCGACTCATTTGGGTTATTCTTCATGTTGAAAAAATGGTCAGACTTTTTTTTTATTGAGCAGTAAGATGAATATTCCTTAGTGAAAACCAAGGAAAGTTCGTTGAAGTTCCGGATTGAGTATGGCAGCAGGGTGTGGAACCAGTCTTGCGCCTCGCCTTAGAATAAGGTGAAACATGGCATGCTGAACTTCCATGGTGGCTTTATCTGCTCGATCTCGTCTGTAAATGGTGACCTGCTCAAGTTGACCACGTCTCTTCGAAGAGCATTGTCGGCAGTATCAATGCGCTGAAATCCACGCAGCTGCTTTGCTACGAGCATTTGTACTTCCTCCTGGATTTGCGCCTAGTGGGGTAGCAGAGCCTTCGGCTACCCCTGGTGTTGACTTGCTGGTCTATGTTGCTCTTCGGCATGTCCTGCTAGTCTATGCTGCTGTTACGGTGCACGTGGTTCATGCTACGCTGCTCGCTGCCGTGCTTGGCGAGGGCTACCTGTTGAACTTGAGTTGGGCATCATGTAACTGCCTACTCCATTACCTGTCAGGAAGATCTCCTTGTGGGCCTAGCCTCGTGTGGACGATTCTCCCAGAATGTCAAGTGCTCGTTGGAGTGTGGACCCAACCTCTAATGCATTCTAACTCGTGAGCCGAGTCGAGAATGAATACTTCTCTGTGCATTTAGGCAGGAGAAGACGTTTCCTCGAGGGCCCAAACGAAAGTGCATACTACCCAAACTCACGGTTCGTGGTGGGCTGAGCGGCCCTTTGCTGGAACGTCGCTGGAATGAGTCATGTTATTTTGCCTTTGTCTTACTTAGAGACACCTCATCTAAGGCGCGCTGCATCTTGATGCGCTCAAGAAGTTGGTTCACCAAGGTGGTCTGCTGCGCAAGGGCGTTCGTCAAATTGGCGACCTGCTGGGGCAGGTGATGCTCACCATTTAGATTGGAAGAGTCTGGAAAATAGGCTTCTCCATGTGTGGTGGAAGTATAGTGGACTGCAGGTACTAGGCTTAAGCCTAGAGTGGCATTTCTGCAGAAAAGCAGGGGTGTAAGTAACCTTGAAATAAATTAGGCTGCGGGTCAGGTCGTTGGAGCGGATTGCGGGGCACGTTGGACTAACGCCTACTCACCTTGGGCCTGCATTGCCGTTAGCCCTCCTGGCCGTTGGGCTACCACATCTTGGCCTGCTGGTTGGGTGGCTTAGGCTTGGGCCCATTGAGTTGCCTGGCTGGCAACAGCTGTCACATTCCAGGCTCGGGTTAGGGCCTGCTCTCACAGTAGGCTGGGCCTCCTGCCCTGGGCCTGCTGTGGCAGTTGCCAAGTTTTGGGCCTCTTGTCCATGGGCTTGGTAATGGACCTAGGCCTCATGCCTAGGGTTTTGGTCCATGCGCTGCAAAGGCAGCATTGTTGAGGCTTGGGCCGTGGCCTGGTGGCCTTGCCGCAGCTAATAGGTCACGACAATGGTTCTTGTGCGGCTTTGTGGCGATTAGGCTCCTCCTGTCGTAGCGTTGAGCCTTGAGGATCTCCGTTATGGAGCTATGTCCTCGTCTCCACTCTTCGGTCCAAATCCTTGCACGTAGGAGGTTCCGTTCGTCGTAGTTTCTGAATTTCCTACCATTGTATCCTTTCTCCAGGGATTGATCAATAAACTTTTCTTGGAAAAATTAATTGATATGACTTGTGAGAAATTCAACGTAATAACAAATTCAAGAAACAAATGCAAGAGGCTTCTTCAAGTATTTTGAATCAACTCTCAATGAAAGCACCAATTTGTTGATGCAAATTTCTACCGTCTTCAGTCTTGGCGAAAATGCACCTACTAAACAATCAACACATTTGATCAAAGACCTAAACCTCACGCGCCCACGAGGTGGGGGGTTAGGTCAACAGATTTCCGATGCCTAAGTTAGTTTCTTTGAAAGAGTAGAGTGTTTAGGGCTTTTTAGGGTTGCAAAAGCTCTGACAATTTGGTAGGGCCGACCATATAGTGTTTAATGGAGAAATATTCTCTAAATATTCCAAAAATATTAAATAGGAGATAATATCTTGAGATAATGTGGTAATTATCCCTAATTGATTTAAATTAGGATTACTTTAATTAGGAATGTATTAAAGATAGGATTTGGGTAATTAATCTTTATCTTTAATTCCTTGCCAACGGCAGGTGAGCTGTGGGCAGTTATTTTCAGCTGCTGAGACCTCCAGGGGTGTGAGCTGCGCATGAGAGCATCTGAGAAGCCTGCCCATTTATTGAAGGCAATCTTGTCCTTCTTGAATAAAAGTCCACGTGTAGCCTCTGAATTTTTTAGATTATTTTAGGCTCCACAATTAGGTCAACTACTTGTGCCATAAGTAAACTGACTTCTTTTATAAAGATTGTTTACAGAAGGGTTAAATCCATAAAATGTCTTTTTTATTGCCTTAAGACCAAGTACTTTTGTTGATGTTATTTACCAAGTTTCAATTAGATCAAGATTACCATGTTTAGTCCACGATTATATCAGAATTGACATATAATGACCAAAACTAGAGTGATAGTGAGTTTTCTAAGTAATAAATGAGGAGAACAGCTTATGTTTAGAAAGCAATAAATGAACCCAAAGGTAAATACAAAGTAATAAAAATGATATTTAATGTATTAAAGGGAAAATAAGTGAGTTTGGACACGTTATAAACCTCGCCGGGCTCAGGTCCTTACCTCCCAGGCACTTCTTCTACAAATTTACAAAGCAAAAACCAACTTTTGGGAAAGAGAAAAGGATTGCATTAATGGTTACCAACAAAATTGATACTGCGAGAAGGCTGCAACAGAGCTATAACTAAAAGGGAATGACTGGGGTGCAAGGAGAATGTAAGGTGCGACGAAGCTTTTAAGTGTTTTTTCTGAGAGTTTGGTTCAATGTCATTTTCTTCGTGTTCTCTTGTCGCTTTTATAGGACCTTCATCCTTTTGGGTTAAATCCATTTGGCTTTATGTGACAAGCAACTAGTGATTTCACAACCCTTTCCAAATTATGGGGGTTCTACCCTTAAAAGGTGTTTTTGCCCTCTGCAAAACGCTTTGTTAATAACCCATATATCTGCCCAGTTGCATAGGTTTGCCACCCAATCTTGCCACATGAGCCAATATCTTGAATTCTGGGTCGAGCTCCTATCTTTTGCCTTCATTATTTCGATGGCCTAGACCCTTCATGGGGCTTTGCATGCTATTGGGCCCTGCTTCAGCCCAATGTTCAATTTGGGTCCAAACATAGACCTCATCACAGATCTACAATCCCTAGTCAACTCCATCAACCATAGAGTTCAGGTATACACTCTTTCTCTACATTTTTCTCTTGTTTGGTTAGTGAGAAAATGTGGTTAAAACAAAAAAAAAAATCCCCAAATCATGTTGATTCACTGCAATTATTACAGAGACATCAAGTAAAACAACTCAATCAAACATGCACTATGTATCACATATCTTATAATTGTTGTTGGTTTATAGCTTGGAAAACAAAGATGCACCATGATTATGGTTAATTTTAAATTTATTTTATCTAGATTGTTTCGTATTATTTCTTCTCTTCCATCATATTTGGAGAATTACGCTGTAGGTTTGGGTAATGTCATATATTGTGGGGATGAATAACATTAGAAGTTACTAGAAAATGTACCCAAGCTTTGCTGTGGGTGTTGAATGTATTAGTTGCAATCAGTGGCGAAGCCAGGATTTGCCGAGGGGAGGGGCAAAATTCAAAAGAGTGCAAGGTTCAATTGAAGCGGTTGCTTTCACATTAGGGAGTGTAAAGTTTTGAGTCAATATTCATATTAGAAAATAGTCTCTCCACCAAAGCGGTTGTAAGCAATAATATCAAGGCCAATGTGAGAAGGTTAAATTGGCTAGGATTAGATCCTAAAAAATGTTAGGCGCTAGTCAAACAGCGGACTGGGACCTAGTAGCTAGGTGCCTAGGCGAGATCTAGGCAGGAGCCTAGATGGATTTAAATTAAGGAAAACTAACCAAAAGGGCTTCAAAAGTTTAACTTTTAACCAAAAACCACATTAGAAGTTTATTTAATGGTTAGTACAAAGCCCATTTTTATATCAGTCCAAATACAATAGCCCAAACTAAATAACATTATGGTTTGTCAATTTTACCCCTAACGGTTTTGGTTAACCTACCTTAACTATTCTGTTAGATTAGTCAGGGTTTAGCAGACGTACAAACTGATTGAATTTTGCAGACCAGTTTCAGAGAGATCTTCAATTTTTTTCTGAATCTGGTTGAGTGGTTTTGAGTAATGCTTGCCGACGAATGTTGAGAGCGATTGCCGTTGGTCTTCGTTCCTGTTAGGGGATTTTTCCGGAATAAACCTTTGTTTTAGAACAGATTCGCAGTGGTTGCAGATTTTTTGAGATTCTATCGAATCGTTGTGATCGGTGTTGTTCGTTGTGCTTCAATATTTTTCACTGGAGTGATCGTCTTTCATATTTGGTTAGATTTTCGTTTGGAGGTAAGCGACGTTGTTTTTGCAGTTTTGTATTTGATTTTGAATTGGATTTTTTTTTTTAAAATTTTGAATTTGTTTTTGCATGTAATATGCTTAGCTTTTTATTTGAATTTATATATTGTTGTTGATTTGTTTTCAGATTAGCAGATTCATGCCGGTTTGTGAAATTTTCAGTTAGGAGTTTCTTATTTCGAAGAATCTCAGGTTAGTTTTGATTTTCATTTTTTTTTTGTTTTGTTTATATTTGTATGTTGTTGGTCTTGATTTTGTTTTCCTTTTTCAGAAATTTATTATGAATTAATTCGTGTTCTTCACATTTGAGGTTCATAACATTTTTCAGAAATAGTGTTCTTCTTTTATTTACGAAACAGTGGATATTTCAGTTTAGTTTTTTTTTTTTTTTTTTTTTTTTTTTGTGATTTTTCTGTTTTTATAACTAGTGTAATTTTTGTTCACTTTATATGTATATTGTTTAACTAATAGGTGTTCATCACATTTTTTATGTTTTAACATTTTCAGAAATAGTGTTGTTTTTTAGGAAACAGTAGATATTTCAGTGTACTTTTTAGTTTTTTGTGGTTGTTGTGTTTTATAAATAGTGTCATTTTTGTTTACTTTATATGCATATTGTTTAACTATTAGGTACTGATTTGTTTTACAAAGATTAGAATTTAGATTTGTAACGGATTAATAAACAGTTGTTGCTGTTGTTTATTAATAAACAGTTATGGAGAATGGTAAACTAGCTCGGTTTACATATGGTGGTTTATGCGTTGTTAGTTCTATTTCATCAACTTCTACCTTCAATCAGATTTGCATTGATCTTTGTTCTAGGTTTAAGGGTTTGAGAGTTGGTTGTTTTCAGTTGCGATATGGTTTGAATGAAAATCCTAATTGCGTGTTAGATTGTGATGCTGATGTTCTGAACATGCTGATGGTTCTTGATGTTGTTGGGAAATCCATTGTAGAAATATTGGTTATAGATAAATGTGATGGTTCCATTGTTCAGTTGCCTACGGAAAGCACAACTTCTTCTTGTCGTTCATCAGACTCTATGATTGTTTCTAGTGAAAACGATCATTTAGGAAAGTATGGTTCTTATGGTGTGCACAATTATATGTCATGTGAATGGGACAATTACATAGAATCTGAGGGGCAAGTCTTTAGGGGAGGTTGTGTTGATTTCCGAGATAAGTTGAAGAAGTTTTCTGTTGAATGTGGTTTTGATTTGAAGTATTTGAAGAATGATAAGAATCGCATTAGTGCGGAGTGTTCTAGGAAGGAATCTGATGGTTGTCTTTGGCGTGTGTATGCATCCAAGTGTGATATTAATGACTTTTTTGTTATTCGGAAGTTGCATAATCTGCATACATGCAAGGGTATGATTCGAAAGAAGAAAAACAAAGTTGTTGGACGACAGTTTGTTGCTTCTCTCATCAAGGATAAGGTTCAGTCAAATCCTCTTATTAAACCGAAGGAGATCATTTCAAACTTAAAACAGTTTTATGGTTTGGATATTGATTATTCTACTGCATATTTTGGCAAATAGAGGGCAGTTTTTGAGTTAAATGGTGATGATGTTGATGCCTACAAGTTCTTGCCTTGGTATGTTGAATCTGCCCGTTCAAGCAATCCTGGATCTGTTTTTGAGCTTGAAGTTGTACCGGAGAGCAATAGATTTCTTCGTTTGTTTATTGCTTATGATGCATGGATAAAAGGTTTCATGTTTTGTCGCCCGATGTTATTTGTTGATGGTACTTTTATCAAGAGCAAATATAAGGGAACACTTCTGTCTTGCTGTGCAAAAAATGGCAACGATGGTGAGTTAATTTCAGACTTTTAATGTTTTAGTTTTTTTTATTTTGTTTCAATTGGTGTTTCGGATTATGTATTTGTTGATTTGGAATTATGATCAAGTAATAAATGTGAATTCAATGTTTTAGTATTTCCAGTTTTACGAAACAGTATGTTGAGTTTGATAAACAGTGAATACATATCTAAGTTTATGGCTTTGTATGAGGCAAGTATGTTGGTTTTCATTCTTGATCTAGTTAATTTTCCATTTCTAGGTAAGATAAAATGAAAAAAAACCACACTATTTATCAAAGTGAATTAGGAAACCAAACTTTTTTACCAAAGCAAACTTAATGTATTTATTTCCAGTTTTACGAAACAGTATGTTGGGTTTGATAAATAGTGAATACATATATAAGTTTATGGCTTTGTAGGATGCAAGTATGATGGTTTTCATTCTTGATCTACTTAATTTTCCATTTTTATGAAAGATAAAATGAAAAAAAACCACACTACTTATCAAAGTGAATTAGGAAACCACACTTTTTTACCAAAGCAAACTTAATGTATTTATTTCCAGTTTTACGAAACAGTATGTTGAGTTTGATAAATAGTGAATACATATCTAAGTTTATGGCTTTGTAGGAGGCAAGTATGTTGGTTTTCATTCTTGATCTACTTAATTTTCCATTTTTATGAAAGATAAAATGAAAAAAAACCACACTATTTTTATAAGTTGATGGTACTTTTATCAAGAGCAAATATAAGGTAACACTTCTGTCTTGCTATGCAAAAAATGGCAACGATGGTGAGTTAATAATTTCAGACTTTTATATTGGAAATTATTTGTTTCTGTTTTCTTATTGTGCAAAAGAAATATATCCAGAGCTAGTTGAATAATAGTTTAAGAAATAGTTCAATCAGTCTCATAAATAGGTGATACTTGACTGTATCTGTGTTTTTTTTTTTTTTTTTTTTTTTTTTTGTGCATTGGTCTTTAATTTTATGTTCAAATAAAGAGAAAAAGGTTGCAGTAGTAGTTCAAAGAGAGTATAATAAATCGTTCAATTACAGTTTCAGAAGTAGTTGACATTTGACAGTGCATTTTCACTTATGTTGTGCAGAGATTTTTGAGGTTGCTTATGCTATTGTTGATTCAGAAACTATAGCAAATTGGAGATGGTTCTTGGCAATATTATCTGGTATATTGAGGCCTCAAGGGAGGGTGATCACATTTATGTCAGATAGACATGATGGTATTTTGAAGAGCATTCGAGAATTCTTTCCTGAGTGTCCACATTCATTTTGTATTGTTCATTTGAAACAGAATGTGAGTACTTTATTTCCAAAGGCTGCTGGTGAAGGACTGAAGAAGAAAATGATGAATCTGTTGGCAAATTGTGCATACGCATGTACTCCATCTGATTTTGATAATTGCATGGCGGAATTTAAGGATTATGGGCAAGGGCATGTGAAGAATTTTTTGTGTGATTTGCCAAAAGAGAACTATGCTATTGCCCATTTTCCTGGGAAGAGATGGGGATCGATGAGCAATGCACTTTCAGAATCTTTTAATGCCATGGTGTCGAATAGTCGTTGTATGCCACTTATGGATCTTCTTGAAGATATTAGAGTTCGTTTGATGGGTAGTATGGCTGAGAAAAGAATATTTGGTCAGAATATTCATACGATTTTGTGTCCAAAGAAAGAAAATGAGATGAAGTTGATGTTGAAGGAGGGCATGCATTGGAGGATTAGTCGTTCTGATGCAGATGTTTTTGAAGTTAGGACAGAGTGGAATCGGTTTGTTGTTTGTCTGGATGATAGGACCTGTTCTTGTGTGCAATGGCAGCATAATTGTTTCCCATGTTCTCATGCTTTGCAGGTGTTGCAACATGATAATCGTGATGTTTTTGATTACGTTGATGATTACTGGAAAGCAAGCTTTTATCGGAAAACTTATCAATTTGTCATGCATCCATCTTCAGATTTGGAAAAGCCGAGTGTTGATACTATTATAAATGGTGTGAGGCCTCCAATTACAAAGATTCCGTCTGGAAGACCAAAGAAAACTAGGATCAAATCTGCTGGGGAAATTTTTGGGAGTAAGAAGACTGTCACTTGTAGTAGGTGTGGTTGTTCGGGACATAACAAGGTTTCATGTAAAGTTGTTATCCAAGACGGTTGATTTTTTTCTTATTTGGTTTGATAGATGGGAGTTGTTGGTGATATGTAACAGTTTCTCATTTTGGATTTTTTTATTTTTTATTTTGTTTCAATTGGTGTTTCGGATTATGTATTTGTTGATTTGGAATTATGATCAAGTAATAAATGTGAATTCAATGTTTTAGTATTTCCAGTTTTACGAAACAGTATGTTGAGTTTGATAAACAGTGAATACATATCTAAGTTTATGGCTTTGTAGGAGGCAAGTATGTTGGTTTTCATTCTTGATCTACTTAATTTTCCATTTTTAGGTAAGATAAAATGAAAAAAAACCACACTACTTATCAAAGTGAATTAGGAAACCACACTTTTTTACCAAAGCAAACTTAATGTATTTATTTCCAGTTTTACGAAACAGTATGTTGAGTTTGATAAATAGTGAATACATATATAGGTTTATGGCTTTGTAGGAGGCAAGTATGTTGGTTTTCATTCTTGATCTAGGAAACCAAACTATATATCAACATGAATTATTTATGACTGTGAACTAGAAAATCACACTTTTTTAGCAAAGCAAACTGAACTATTCATCAAAATAGATTAAAATTTAGACTAAGTCATGAAATATAGCAAAAGTAAATTTAGAGTTGTGTCAGACATGTTTGACAATGACATTTGTAAATCATAGCAAAAGTAATCTTGAACCTATAAGTATTGCTTCAGTTTAGACCAATACTTTCGACCATCTCTCAGATTTTTATCTTCAACCTTAATAAGTACATCCGCATCAATTTTACATATAATGTCTATTTTTTTTCTAATGTCCAATGCTTGTGAGTTGTTGTGAAATTTCGATATATGCTTCTTGTTCCTTTGTCCAGCTGAACTGATGGTTCATCAACTCCATGACTATATCTTTCCTTGCTTTCATTACTTGATAATCTTTGATACGTCCTTGAACCTTTCGGTTATTTGAGAGTTGATCAATGAAGCTCATCATGTATAATCCACAATCTAATCTGATTTTGCAAAGAAATTCATGGAATGATTATGAGTATTAAAATGAAATGAAGTGTGTGGTACAAACTATTTATATAATTGTATCAAATTATTCATATTGTTTCTGAAACTGCAGTAATCACAAATTCTATATATATAACTGAAATGCTTTTTATTTTATAACTTACGATGTTGGCTTCTGTTGTGCACATGTTCTGTCTTCTTTGACTTGGAATTCAAAGTCACTTTTGATGGAATTGATTTTCTTCATTGTTGCTTGAGTTGAATCCATAAAATTTGAATTGCTTGTTGATTTTCTTGCTTTATCGAGCCAATATTGAACAAAGAGGCCCTGCAAAAAATTTATAATGTAATAATAAGATGCTTTTTTCTATAAATATGACAGAGTTTTTGGTTGTGCGTTTTTGCTTACCACTATTGATGCATTTTCCCAGTAGCAATCAAAGTCCAAATCTTCATCTGTTGTGCTTTGTCGAAGAGAATTGTAGTGAATCATTTCTGCATTTGTTGTGTCCAAAACTACCAAGGAGAAATGGTTGTAATGAAACAAGGGGAAGAAAATCTTTGATACTTTTCCATATTGGTCCATCAATTGGTTGTAGAGCCTTTCCTTGTTTCGCAGAGTTGTTTCAATGCCTTGTTCATTGATGTTGTGCTGTTGAAAATGAAAATCATCTCAATCATAATTACAGATTATTTGTTCTAATAAAACCACACTTTTTTACCAAAGCAAACTGAACTATTTATTACACTGAAGTACAAAACCACACTTTTTTACCATCGCTAACTGAACTATTTATCAAAATATTTATCAAAGTGAACTAGAAAACCACACTTTTCTACCAAAATCAAACTGAACTATTTAACATACTGAACTATTTAGCAAACTGAACCATGTAGCAAAGTGTACTATAAAACCACACTTTTTTATCAAAGCAAACTGAACTATTTATCAAACTGAACTATTTAGCAAAGTGAACTATTTAACAAACTGAATAATTTAGCAAACTGAATTACAAAACCACACTTATTTACCAAAGCAAACTGAACTATTTATCACAGTGAACTAGAAAACCACACTTTTTTTACCAAAAGCAAACTGTTTGGCACACTTTTTTACCATCGCTAACCGAACTATTTCTCAAACTGAAGTACAAAACCACAGCTTTTTACCATTGCTAACTGAACTAGAAAACCACACTTTTCTACCAAAATCAAACTGAACTATTTAACATACTGAACTATTTAGCAAACTGAACCATGTAGCAAAGTGTACTATAAAACCACACTTTTTTACCAAAGCAAACTGAACTATTTATCAAACTGAACTATTTATCAAAGTGAACTATTTAACAAACTGAACTATTTAGCAAACTGAATTACAAAACCACACTTATTTACCAAAGCAAACTGAACTATTTATCACAGTGAACTAGAAAACCACACTTTTTTTACCAAAAGCAAACTGTTTGGCACACTTTTTTGTAAACAAAACTGTTTGGCACTTATAAAACTGAACTATATATCAAAATGAACTATTTATCACAGTGAACTAGAAAACCATATTTTTTTGTAAACAAAACTGTTTGGCACTTACAAAGATGAATGAAGGAAGATACAGATTTTGATATGTGTATGTAAATATTTTTTTTCAGAATATTAGTTTTTTTGTTTACTCACAAAGATTGTTGTGGAGACATAGAAGTTCATTTGTTTCATGCTGTTCTCTTTTTCTCTTTTCAGGTAGCAGAAAGAATCAACAATCTGAGTTGATGTAGGTCCATTTGCCATCAAACTGTGCAGGTCTTCTTTTAACACCATTATTCTGTAATAGTTGAAATCTGTAGTTTCAGCCGTCCAGTATTCATCGCTGCATGACAATGCAAAAGTATTAGTTATACAATAATTCGTCAGTGCTCATAAAGTTATGGGTGTGTGTAAAAAAACTTCAGTGAAGAGTTTTGTTTTGTATTACTCACCTGCTCTCTGTTGACCAGAATTGAGTTATTCTTCTTCTATCATCTGGTTTCAGTATTTTGTACACTTGAAGTTGTGTCCAATTCACACTGCTGTCTATGTGATTTGTTGCTGGAAGGTCATCTGGTTGTGAAGAAGGCTCGTCTTTGAAATGCAGGTTGAATGATGGAATTTCAGCCAAGACTTTGTTTCTGTTTTTTGTCGTTGGCTTTGTTGCTGTTTGGCTGAATGTTTGCTTTTTGACCTGCAGATCATTCTTGTTGGTAGTATTGTTGCTTTTTAGAGCTTCAATATATGTTTCTTGTTCTGTTTCTTTTGCCATTGGTGAAACATTTTTGTCCGGTAATGTGTCATTTCTGTCACCATGCTCATTTGTTTGTTCTATTGCCTCTTTTTGCACTATTTCTTCTTCAATTTCTTGATTGTTTGATTCTGAAACTGGTCTGGCATTTTTCTTTTTTTTTCTCTGTGAAACCAGTTTGTCATTTTCCTTTTTCTTTCTCTTGATTGCTGTTGGTTGTTGAAGTGTTTGGGACCTTCTCTTCTGCTTCCTTGATTCACAATTGATCTGTTTTTTAGGTTGTGTCTCCCTCTTCCTCTGCCTTTGTAGTGGTTTCTTCTTTTGCACCTTTTTATTTACAATTTGTATTGGCTCTCCAACTTCTTCTTCAGTAGTGGTGTCAATCTGTAGATTAATTGTCTCCTTCTTTGTACGTGATATGTTTTCTATTTCTCCAAGCATTTTCCTTTGTTCTGTCCTCTTTGTTGTTTTGGATATCATTTTGACATTGGCTTTGGTTGAGTTTGTTATTTGTACAGTTATTCTAACTGAAACCATCTGTCAATATAGTTTTTATTAGAATGCAACTTGATTGTAAACAAATAAAAATCAGTATGAGTACACATTATGTCCGAAATATACCAAGGTGAATTACTATTTATGGAAATAGAAAACATTTTTATAACTACGTAAATTTTTATAATATTCATATAAGTAAATAAATTAGAAATAAAAATCTACAATAGGAGATGTATTATGTGTAAGATCTGGAAAAATTACAATTCTATTTATAAATGAAGCAATTGTAAACTGTTTCGTAAACACTGTTTATTAAACTTTCAAAAACAGACAACGTATTTACTGAATGTACAAATTATTAACATAGAATCACACTAGTTCGTGAATGCATACTATTTCGTAAACACTGTTTATTAAACTTAAAAGTCGTGAACTATTTTACTGAAATGTAGAAATTACAAACAGAGAATCACACTAGTACGTGTAATAGAATAATGTATGTTTATATATTGAACGATTAGCTAGTAAATAGTTTTTTTTTTTTTTTGGTGTGGACCTGTGATGGATTCGTACTGATAGTAAATAACAAAATAAATTTAAGGAAATAGTATAACCTGGATTTTGTTTTAAGTTGATGCATGTTATTCTATATGGTTGATTCCAGTAGATGTTAGTTATATAAACAATGAACCGTATCATTTTGTAAAATATGTTGAGAAAAATTGTAAGATTGTTACCTTTGTTTATTTTCTGAGTTTTTCTGCCACCGTGGAAGGAATTCGTGAATTCGTCCGTGAAAGAACTGGAATGATGTACGAAATCGGGAAATGAGGATGGATGATTTGAGCTGGGGGCTGGGCTTCTGGTGTGTTTTATAGTGCATGCAGTTTCTTCATCGCGAACGGCTTATCTGTGCGTGAAAATGGGAGTTGGTGTTAGGGAGAGAAAGTGAAGTGCTGCGAGAGTGAAATGATGATTTTTGCTGGGCGTTATTTATGCGTGAAGAATGAAATTTTTTGGCGCTGATATGAAAAAAAACGCTGAAAAAAAAAAAAAAAAAAAAGGGTGCTATTTTTTCATTTTTTTAGATATAGTGTTTACATGTGTTTCAGAAACAGTTTAAGTTATCTAGTTTTTTATTTTGCATAAATTTATCTAATTTGGTAACTATATTCTTGGGATAATAAAAGGGAACTTCAACAAAAAGGAAGTGTCAATATGTAAGCATGTGAAATTTTTTAATATAGTTCTCATTCTCATAACTCAAAGAATCAGGGATGTGAAGTTGACTGCCTTCATACTAAACTTTTACTTCTTTTTCATTTTTTACATGGTGTTAGGCGCCCTACGGCCCACAAGTTATAAAATGTACGCAAGTAAAGGATGGGCACCAACTTACAGGCCCACCTGAGCTCGGGGTTTTGTATGTACTAATGTTTTTTTAAAAAAAACTCAGTCTAATGTAATAAAATCCTCATCAAGAATGTCATCAAATTGAGCAAGTTTATTTTGCTGTCTTCTGTCTTCAAGTATCTTCTTCAGTCCATTTGCATAACTATTCTTGTGATTCACAAGTGTAGTTGCAATCTGAGCTCTTTTGGCAAATACTTCTTCCTTCTCAAAGGTGGCTTCTATTGGTTTGCCCTTTTGCACTTGGTTTGCAAATTGAATGACAAATATGCCACAATCCAATCTGCATTTTTTTTTTTTTTGGAAAAACAAATAAGTAAGATAGATAATGAGATCATATTATAACATTCGATGACATATTTAAAAGTGAACAAACCCAATACTAATGATCCATTTCATGAATTACAAGATTCCAACCACATTTGCATAACTATTATCAAGACATAACATTTGCAATCTAAGCTCTTTTGGCAAATACTGAACTATTTATCAAAGTTGAATTATTATTGAACTTCAATTTTGAACTATTTCCATGTTTTAGTACTGGAAAACATGGATCTATTTCTTGTTCGTAACACTAATATGCAAACTGGAACTATTTATGAAACTATTTTGCAAAGTCTAAATTTATAGTATATTTTCCTAGAATGATTTTGTTTTCTGTTTTCTATGTCTCTTTTCCATATATTTGTAGGTAGATGACATATAATTACTGGGAAAAAAAAAGAACTACTTGTTGATTTGTAATACTGTTTTGTAAAGTGTAAAGAGTGAAAAATCAACTATTTCTGAAACTTCTTATGACATTATTTATGAAACTGAACAAGAAAACCACATTATATTAACAAAGCAAACTGAACCATTTAACACACTGAACCATTTAGCAAAGTGAACTATTTGTCAATGTGAACTAGAAAACCACACATTTTTCACCAAAACAAACTGAACTAGTTATCAAACTGAACTGTTTATCAAACTGAACTATTTATCAAACTGAACCATTTAGCAAACTGAACTTTTTTATCAAAGTGAACTAAATTTATAGTATATTTTCCTAGAATGATTTTGTTTTCTGTTTTCTATGTCCCTTTTCCATATATTTGTAGGTAGATGACATATAATTACTGGAAAAAAAAGAACTACTTGTTGATTTGTAATACTGTTTTGTAAAGTGTAAAGAGTGAAAAATCAACTATTTCTGAAACTTCTTATGACATTATTTTGCAAACTTCAAACTATTATAGAGACCGACTTATTTGTACTTACGAGTCCTCCTTTTGCTGTGCACAAGTTAAGCATCTTTCAATATCTATTCTGATGTTGCTGTCTCCTTTGAAATCTTTGTAAAATTCTTGTATTTTGTCTCTCTGCCAAAACAAATAAAAATAACATAAAAAGAAATTGTATTAAGAAGTTTGATTTGTCCTATCAGCATAAGAATATAGTTTGTAATTGAATTATAGTTTTGTTATTTACCACTTGGACAGCATGTTCAAAGTATAGGTCTGTATGGCCATGTATCCTTGGTAGTTTGGAATTGTAGTGGGTCATTTTTCCATCTTTAATGTCCCAAACTACCAAGCTGAAGTGGAAGTAATGCTTGATCAGTATGAAGACCCTTCCAACTTTATCCACATTATCTTGTAAAACAGTCTTCAATGTTTGGTCAATGTGTTGCTGATCACTGTTACTCTTTTCAACCTCCATATCGTTCTGAACCAAAAATACATATTTATTTATTAACTGAACTATTTATCAAAATATTTATCAAAGTGAACTAGAAAACCACACTTTTCTACCAAAATCAAACTGAACTATTTAGCAAACTGAACTATTTATTACACTGAAGTACAAAACCACACTTATTTACCAAAGCAAACTGAACTATTTATCACAGTGAACTAGAAAACCACACTTTTTTACCATCGCAAACCGAACTATTTCTCAAACTGAAGCAGAAAACCACAGCTTTTTACCATCGCTAACTGAACTATTTATCAAAATATTTATCAAAGTGAACTAGAAAACCACACTTTTCTACCAAAATCAAACTGAACTATTTATCAAAGTGAACTATTTTAGTAAATTGAACCATGTAGCAAAGTGAACTATAAAACAACATTTTTTTACCAAAGCAAACTGAACTATTTATCAAACTGAACTATTTATCAAAGTGAACTATTTAACAAACTGAACTATTTAGCAAACTGAATTACAAAACCACACTTATTTACCAAAGCAAACTGAACTATTTATCACAGTGAACTAGAAAACCACACTTTTTTTACCAAAAGCAAACTGTTTGGCACACTTTTTTGTAAACAAAACTGTTTGGCACTTATAAAACTGAACTATATATCAAAATGAACTATTTATCACAGTGAACTAGAAAACCAGATTTTTTTTGTAAACAAAACTGTTTGGCACTTACAAAGATGAATGAAGGAAGATACAGATTTTGTTGTTGCCCTGTTTTTGATTCATTTTCTGCCATTATGTAGAACGAAGCATCAATTATGTTTGCGTCAATTGCCCCATCCACAAACAATGACGTTATATCTGTTTTCAGGACAACAAGCTCAATTGCCATGGACCCTTGCCTTGGTTGCATCCAGAAGTAGTCCCTGTGTCAGAAAATAAAAATTATTAAATATCTATATATGTGTGTGTGTGTATGTATACACATGTATTAAGTTATGATTAATAATGTAAACTTACATCTCTTCTTGTCTGTAATATTCTTTGAATTTTTCTTTTGTCTCATCTTTAAGTAACTTGTACGCCCTTGTTTGTAGATGATATCGTTTGTCAATCTTTCCCTTTGCATGCTTCTTTGTAGAATTCTTCACAGATTTGTTTGCTATTTTTTTAGCAATTGGCTTCAAAGGTGATTCAACCTTTATCTGCTCCTTTGCTTTCTCAATTATTGGTTCCAAAGGTTGAGTTTCTGACGGAACAACTGAAGGGCTTTCACTATCACTCACAGCATAAATATATTTTGCCTTCTTTTGTTTTTTCTGTATTGTGATATAATCATACTGTGGATCAACATTTGGTTTGCGGTCATCCCTTTTTCGTATATTTTTGACCAGTGTTCTCGTCTTCTTTGTGGCAGTCTCTTTTCCTTGCTGTTCAGGGTCCTTGATATTTGGAGTTTGCATTTGAACATCTTGTTGAACTCCAGACATCTCTTTTGCAATGGCAGTGTGTTTTGCTTCATGCTCTTGATCCTCCATAGCCACATCATTTTCAGTTGCATTCTCTTCAGCTTGATCATCATTTAAATCTGGTACTATTGGCTGCTTTTCCAGTAGCTGCTTCTTCAAAATTCCAATTTCATCCAGAAGTTTATTTACTTTCATAGAAGCTGCTGTGTTCTTTAATTGCAACTGTCTCATTTCAAGTTTCATTGAACTAATCTTCTGGTTGTCCTCATGTTTTTCTTGCAGAAGCTTTTCAATGTGTCTGTTTAATGCACCATTTGTTTGATTCGTTACAATTGAATCTGTGTGTAGGTTGTCCAGTGCATATATCATCATGTGACTGAGCACTAGATACCTCTTTTGATCCATGCTTGCACATCTTTTGAACTCTTCAAAACCTTCCACGCTTAATGTGTTATCAATGCCGATGAAGTCATTTTGATACATTGCATCAATTTTCATCACTTCTTCTGTGTACAATTGATCAAACTGTAATTGAGCTTCAGTGATGTTGATACTTTGATCTTCTTGATTGTCAACTTCACTTCTTTTCCTTTTCATCTTCTTTTCCTTTTTCTTTGAAGGCTCGTTATTTTGTTCAGGAGAATGAACAACATTGTGTTCTTCTTGGTTTTTGTTCGAATGCTGCTCTCTTGGTTCTTCAATACCACCACAAATCGGCTCATTTTGTTGAGCACGAGCAACAGCAGCACCAATCTGCACGGTCACACATTACATAATAATGCCATTGTTTCGTGAACATTGTTTATTAAACTTTAAAAAACTAAAACTATTTTACTGAATGCAAAGTTGAATTACTATTGAACTTCAAATTTGAACTATTTTCTGTATGATTATGAAGCCACTACTTCTGAAACTTTAAATTGTAAAGATCATCATGCTGGATTTGTTGGTTCAAATCTGAAACTTCGAATAAAACTATTACTGGATTTGACAGTTTTTTCTGTTTTATATAAATGATACTATTGCTGGATTTTGTTGTATTAGAGGTTATGCAGGTTTCATTGTTGGTACAAATGCAAAGTTGAATTATTATTAAACTTCAAATTGAACTATTTTCCGTATGATTATAAAGACACTACTTCTGAAACTTTAAACTGTAAAGATCACTATGTTATGAAAAAGTAAAGTGCAAAAATATATTGTTTATTATTTGTCCTTACCTCAATTTCTTCAACTCCAATGTCTCTGATTGCTTTGTGGACTTTTGTAATGTCCCATCTTCCAATAGCAGGAATCATGTTTTCTCGCCCACTTATTGTCTCCACCAGATTGGTGTGGAGACAAATCCAATACTACATCAAATAAGAACTTTGAATTACTTTTTTGTGTAATTTATAAGACATAATTCATGTTTTTAAAATACATTTGTTATTTCTTACCAAAATAAGGGCAGTACATCCGCTTGTTGTTGCTGATTCTTTTCCATTTTTTCTCTTTTGTTTTGACTTGTTAATCATCTTTAACAAGTAATCTCTCACTCCCTTTGCCCAGTTGTATTTGCTGATTTCGTCCAAAGCTCCACAAATTGTTATGAAGCTCCATGCAATGTAAGTTCCGGACGTTGCAAATAACAATGATTGTAGCAGATGCACACATATAATTGAAGCAGTATCTTTTGCGCCTTGGGGAGTTTTGTCTTGGACTGATTTTTGATATGCTTCAACAATGTCCTTTTTCTTCACAATTTTTTGCTTTGCGAAGTATGTCTTGACAAACTTGTCCTTCATGTTTTTTGTGGACTTGTCGGTGTTTGGTAGTTCAACCCCTTGGTTGTTCAATCCAAATATTTCAACAACATCTTCACTGGATATTGCTTTTGGGTCATGATCTCCAAATTTGAACTTTTGTTGCTTGGAATCATAGCATTGAATGATCTTGATCAGATCCATATCAGATTTCTTTTTTCTCTTTGTCGCAACAATTTGATCATCCATGTAAAACTTGATCAGACTCCAAAATGGTGTGTCGACCAAATGATTGCAAACATCTTTGCGTTGTTGAAGCATTGGTTTGTACAATAGCATTGCATTTGCAAACCCAAAAACGTTGCATCTATATTGCAGGTAGGAAGTTGCAGGTTTTGTTATCACTTTCTTGTGTGCACTCTTTACAGCAAATGTCTTCATTCTGGGTTTCTTTTGTTCCTCCATCTGTAAGAATAAACATAGTTTAATTATTGCAACTATTTATCAAACTGAACTAGTTATCAAACTGAACCATTTATCAAACTGAATTATTTAGCAAACTGAACCATTTATCAAACTGAACTATTTATCAAACTGTAGTACAAAACCACACTTTTTTAGCAAAGCAAACTATTTATCAAAATGAAGTAGAAAGCCACACTTTTTTACCAAAGCAAAACTGAACTATTTGTCAATGTGAACTAGAAAACCACACATTTTTCACCAAAGCAAACTGAACTAGTTATCAAACTGAACCATTTATCAAACTGAACTATTTATCAAACTGAACCATTTATCAAATTGAACTATTTATCAAACTGTAGTACAAAACCATACTTTTTTAGCAAAGCAAACTGAACTATTTATCAAACTGAACTAGAAAACCACATTTTTTTAGCAAAGCAAATTGAACTATTTAGCAAACTGAACCATTTAACAAAGTGAACTATTTATCAAAATAAAGTAGAAAACCACACTTTTTTACCAAAGCAAAACTGAACTATTTGTCAATGTGAACTAGAAAACCACACATTTTTCACCAAAGCAAACTGAACTAGTTATCAAACTGAACCATTTATCAAACTGAACTATTTATCAAACTGAACCATTTATCAAACTGAACTATTTATCAAACTGTAGTACAAAACCATACTTTTTTAGCAAAGCAAACTGAACTATTTATCAAACTGAACTAGAAAACCACATTTTTTTAGCAAAGCAAACTGAACTATTTAGCAAACTGAACCATTTAACAAAGTGAACTATTTATCAAAATGAAGTAGAAAACCACACTTTTTTACCAAAGCAAAACTGAACTATTTGTCAATGTGAACTAGAAAACCACACATTTTTCACCAAAGCAAACTGAACTAGTTATCAAACTGAACTGTTTATCAAACTGAACTATTTCGCAAACTGAACCATTTAGCAAACTGAACTTTTTATCAAAGTGAACTAGAAAACCACACATTATTAACAAAAAGAGGAGAGGTTTTACTTTAACATTGATGATGCGGGGCAACATCTCCATAGCAACATCTCCATAGCAATCAGAAAATAACCCATAAGCTCACTATTCACAGAAATCGACAACATAGGAAGGAGATGTAGCTTACTATTCTCAAAATAACCCACAAGCTCACTATGTTTGATTTATTGTTTGGCTTAATCTCTAGATTCTGCGCCCTTCACTACCCTAGTATAAGAACAAACTTGGGACAAAAAATAATAAAGGACCAGAATGGGAAACCACAAAATTGTAAGATTGTTACCTTGATTCTTGATTCTTGACGTAGTTTTTGGGTTGAGAATGCGTTGAGATCGAACTTGATTCTTGACGGTTCGAGGAATTGAAAAAGTTCTGAGAAGTTGAAAATGTTTTTTGTACGGTGTGAAGGTTTGGTAGGAATTAATGGGGGTTCTGGGTTTTGCTGATATTTAACTTTTGGCTAACGGACCTGGGTTAGGCTCCGTTAGGAGGTTGTATAATTTATCAGCCCGTGTAGAATTTGGGGGCCTGTCCTTTTCTTTCTGTTAGGGGTAATTTTGGAACCTTATTTTTGAACATTTTGGGCTTTGTAATTCAGCCCGTGTAGAATTTGGGGGCCTGTCCTTATGATTAATTTTGAGGTGCTTTTGGTTAAATAAAACTATAGACTGGTTTTTTATTAAAATAGTTTTAGTCCAAGCCCTTTTCATTAAAGCTCCCTTTAAATTATCGTAAAATAAGCATTAAACAATATTTACATTTAAAAAAAATATAATATTTATAAATAATGTGAAAGTTTAAGAAAAATACGATGTGAGTCTTAAAAGAGAAAATAAAAATACATACAAGAATTAAAAAAAAAAAAAGGAAAGCAATGGGTTTATAAACCACAAAAAAAGGTGGGGTCAGAAGAGAAAAAAAAAGGGAAATGGGTAAACAAACAAGTGGGGCAAAAAGATAAAAAAAAAGGGAAAAGAAATGATGGGCCAGCATAGTATTTTAAGAGAGAAGAAAAATAAACAAACGGTTAGCAGGATAATACTTGGGTATGGTGTCAGTACCTAATTTTTACTAACTTATTAGGTGGCCCAATAATTGTCCAACACCTGTCTTTAAAACTCATATCCAAATGGACAATATTTGTGTACTGAAGTCAGTACCTAATTTCACGACTATCTATGTGGCCCAATTAGTTTGAACCATCTGTCAATCCAAGGACCTTGTCATCTCTATAACCAAACACAAATCCATGATTTAAACCCGTGACCAAACAATAGTCTTCCTCCTCTCTAACAAGTCTGCCAAGATCTTCACAGCCGGCCACCGTGAACTTCTCGACTCCGCCATTTCAAGACTTCACCAATCTTGTCCCCCACAGCCACGCTAAGCTCAATCATCGGCCATTCATAATCCTTGTGGTCTCAAGTTGGCAGCATCCACGTCAAACCTACATAGCTGCGTTGTCATCGATCTCATTGCAACGGTGGAATCAACCGTTGAAAGATGGATTGGGGCAGGGGGAGAGAAGATTGAGGAAAGAAGATGGGCTAAAGAAGAAACCATAGCCATGGCATGGAGATTAGCAAACATCGGAGAAGAAGAGTTCTGTTTGGTATTGGGTTTAAAGGGGTTGGTTTGCGTTTGGCCATGAATTCCGACAAGAAGGGAGGGGCTGAGCCAGCACTCCTAGGCGTATTTTCCAGCGAGGGGAGGGGCGGCCGCTACTCCTCGCCCTCACGTAGCTTCGCCAGTGGTGTGCAATAAGGATGAATAATTTCCACACAAAGCAACTAAAAAGACAACGTAGTACTTAAGAACCAATGAAGTCAAACTTTGCTTCTTATATTTGGATATGCATGCCATAAGAAACATTCACTTGTAGATCGTATTATGTCATCAGTATCATAATTTCAATTAATCAGCCTAATACATGGAGGGAAAACATAGAAAATGAAAAGTAGAAAAGTAGAAGACATAATATCTGAGCATCTGGCAGGAATAGTAAGTTTATGAAAAAATTGCTAAACCATCTTACAAATTTAGTCACTAAACATAATACTATAATCTAAGACAAAGATATAGTTTGTTTACAAATCAAAACGAAGTGCTGCTATAATCCGCAATAGCCATGAATCATTTCCACATAAAGATACTCAAATTTGACTGCACATCGAATAACCAGCAAGCAAAGCAAAATATGATAGGAGTATATTTATACAACTTAGTTAGCTTGTTTGCTTGCATTTAGATTGTTAGTCCTTAGTTATTTTAGTGTTTTAAGCTATTTTCGTGTGTTTGTAGGTCCAAATGACAAAGTATGCAAGAAAGTGCAATTTGGAGCATTTTTGGGCATTGGATGGTTAGCTTATGCTTGGAGCCAAGTGGATGGATGAAATTGAAGATTAAGGGATCCTCTCCTTTCCTATTTTCTGACCCAAAAACACATCACACTCACTTATTTCACCTACAACATCCACTTATTCCACCAACAACATCCACTCACTTCACCTACAACATCCACACCCACACCTACTTCACCTACAACATCCACTTATTCCACCTACAACATCCACACTCACTTCACCTACAACATCCACTCACTTCACCTACAACATCCACTTACTTCACCTACAACATCCACTTACTTCACCATTAAATTTTGTGGTGGTGATTCATTTTCAAAATCTATAAATAGGCTTTTTAATGGTGGTGATTCATTTTCAAAATCTATAAATAGGCTTCTCCATCACAAGACAAAGGACCAATTCACATCTACAACACATTCCATAAACAACACAATTTCTGCCGCAAGTTTCCTTCTTCCTCCATTTATTTCCATCCACCTCTTATCCTATCCACCCCTTACCACCCTTCCATACTCTCTCAACCTATCCAATATCTGCCACATCCCCTAGACCATCCAAACACCACACCCACCTTGGTGCCGCATGTTTGCAAGAAAGGAGGAGGACTTGGAGCTGTGCTAACCATTCAAGACGTTGGATTGCTGGAGCGTTCTAGGTGTCTTCTACTTTTGTTTATCATGTTTAAATTCAATTATAGTTGTTTAATTGCAAATATGTGGAACTAAATTCGTTTTGGCTAGAGATTGATTCAAAACCATGAACATATTTGTAATATGAATTGATTACCTTTAGTTGTGATTTCATGAGTTGTGAATTCAATTTGCTTAACTGCTTGATTTATAACTTATTCTTGTATGTCGATTAAGGATGCATACTTAGTTTGCATGCATGAATTTGATGCTAGAATATAAGGGAGTTTCACCTAATCGTTATGAACTTATATTCACAAGTAGTGGAGGTTGCTAGTCACAATCGCGTTAAGTGAATTCTTGGCAACAGTATCATGCTGTTCATAGTTACGAATGCCTCGTCAATGCTTATAGTTTTCACAAAACTTAATGATCTTTGATTGTATCTCTATTGTGTTGTTCACGTAGGGGACTTTTGAAGAATATTTTGAATTGTTGTATGCGCTTTTCCGTCCAATTCAACAACTTAAGGAAAACTTGAAGGTTAAAAAAGTGCTGTTCACGGTTAATCTGAGGTGTTGAGATTCATGTTTTATTGAAAGAACAACTGAAAATTAGTTTGTATGCAAGTGTGTCGTGTGTGGAGAAGAACCCTCTAGCTAGTCCATCTATCCATCAATTCACTTAGTTTTATGTCTTTGTTTAGAATCTGCAAGTTATTTACTTTGTCTTTTAATTTTCGTCAAAAACCAATCCCCCATCTTTAAGTTATATTAATTTAGCTAGAATCTGTTTAGATTTGTGTTTAGTTAGTCTTTTGAGTTTATTTTCGTCCAAATCAGTCCTTAGTGTCTAACTTGGGTCAATTTGATTGTTTTGAGTTGATTTGAGGCAATCTAGTTTGTTTTGAGTCATTAAAGTTTAGTTAAGTGTCTTTAGCTTAGTTTTGTGTGTTTTGAGTTTTGTTTTGTGTTTTTGAGTCTTGTTTAATATTTTTAAGTCAGTTAGGTGCATTAGCAATCCCTCCTAATCCCCGGTCTAGAACGATACCCTACTTACATCTTTACTACAATTGTCAAAAAGAGGGTTTAATTTGTGTGTTGTTTACAACGCATCAAAATACACCATGTGCATCTTTATACTTTATTGGGAATTAAATTTTCTTCTTTTACAAAACTATCTAGGTTCCAAATATTACCCTTGTGTTCATTCGAATAAACTTCTTTGGCCTTTAAAACTTTAGTTCCTTTGTTTTTGTAAATGCTAAGGTTTTTATTTAAATCTAGTTTAGTTTCTACTTCACTAGAATTTACTAATATACCGATAAATCCTACACAAATTAAAAGATTATTTTCTCTTGGAATCATATCAAATCCTTCTGTCTTAATTCCTATCTGTACTTTCTTATGAAAATCTATTAGAGGCATAACAAATCCTGGTTGACAATAGACTATTCTGCTGTCGGTGTTCATGTCTATTTCCATTGTTCCTATAGTTGCGCTTTTAACAGATAAATGTCTTTTATCTAGAATTATTACTAATACTTTAGCTCCTAAGCCTGTCTTAGCCATGCTTTTTACTCATTTGACGATTATTCCTAAATGAATAAAATGGAAATCTTTTCTAAGCTCGTTAACTCTGTTGATCTACCAAATACAGCTATGACTGAGACTTATGATTCATGATAATGATTAAGCAATTTAGTTTTGCAAAAAATGCTCCCTTTCTTATAAGTAGTATCTACTTTTAATAATTCTAGCTGATTATTCATGAATAACTCTGCTGGTCTGTCTATATCGATTACCTAGTCAATTTCTATTAAACTTTTGTCATTGTTATTTCTAAAAAGTCTGATAAACGTATTGGTTCTCCTAAAGCTACTAGATCCTGCTACTGTTTGACTAGTTCCTGAGAACGGGATGGTTTCTGTTCTATTGCTCATTCTGCTATTTTAAGATTCTAAAACTGTAATAATAATGTAAGCCTCAAATTCCATCCCAAACTAATGTTAGCATAAAACTCAAAAACTATTTGATGTATTCACAGTAATTGATATTCGAAAAATCTATAGATGCTCACATATCTATCTTTACTTTATTACAAGAAAATTAAGCAATGCAAAACTCTTATTGATCTTGTAATTAATCAAATGCCCAAATTGTATGGCGAATCAAACATGGAGATATCATGAGAAATTTTTTTTAAACAATTAATGCACAAATGGTATCTCCATATGCATACTGATTTCATTCACATGTGCTATTATATATAAATCACAAAGCAATTGGCATCCACTTTATATATGCATTTGAATTTGTTGCTTTATAATGCTTGTAGACTTGCATATGATATGCAATCAAATCCATTCCAACCCAAACTTGATATAAATCAAACCAATTGAAAATCAGAAATTGACAGTAAAATGTGCATGTGCCGCCCCCCCTGCGCAATTAAATATATCGAGATTCATACATGAAATAACGCATAACCAAAGACACTTTAATAAAAAAAAATAGAAGAATATATATAGACCTACACTAATTTATTAATGCAGTAAAGGATGATTCCAGACATCTCACATAAATCATAAGTTGGCATCTATAGGGATTTCGAGTTTAATTGTGCCTTCACAATATATATATATATATATAAACAAGCATACTCGAAATAGCAAAAGCCCCAATTCATCGCACTATAATCATGGTTATAGGAGAACAATTAATCATGCATGAAACAGTGAACCGAGTTACCCAAATGCATCACTAGACCCATATTCGTCAATCTAACTGAGATTCCTCGACTCCACATCAACGAAACAAACTATCCATCAATGCTTGAGAACTATCCATGCGGATTGCCATCACTCCAAATTCACGTGGCTCATGTACTATTGCAGATTATCGAAGTAAATCTCCATTGTTACAAGTTCATCGAGCCAAAATCATCATCAAAGTTATCGGCCAGAATCCCGTTAACACAAATTCCCGAAAGAAAAAAAAAAGACAAATTATGAACGTTAATATCTCTTAGACAAACAAACAACTTATTAAAGTCTCTAAATCAAGATTTCATCTTTCTTTTACCGTACTAATATTTGGTCTGTACAAGGCATATTTTATAAGGAAAACTAATGAAAAAGGTTTGAAAACTTTGAGTTTTAACCAAAATGACAAAAATATGTTATAAGTGAATGGTACTAGGAGTGACTTTTTAGAATAAAAATGTCCTTAATGTTAACAATAAACAGTACTATGAATATTTCGTTAAGACTTCTTATTTTATATGCACATCTTCATTATCACATTCATTAATTCAAACTGATTAGACCCACAAAAAGCCATGGATAATTGACAACAACAATAGCTCATGTGCTCACATTCCCTAACCACCCCATGCACCCTTGGTTAATATTATAAAAATTCATCATCATGGAATCAAATTCACAAAAGAAAAATTAATAGCCGCACAAAATTAATAGATCAATTCTATCAAATTGAATTCGACACTTAGCCATCATTCGTTTGGCAACAATTGCAAAAATTACAAAATTGTATCGTGGCAAACATGACATTCATACAACAAACTTAATTCAAATCCTACAGATTTTCTCACAAACTAAGCTTGACCCATGTTAAATTACCATCACATCTTTTGCTCTTTTAATTTACTACTTTCAATTTGAATTCAAGACCAAAATCTTAGGATCTGATACCACATGTAAGACTAAACTTATCAAAAATATAAGTTAAGAGATTAAACTCATGAACCACAAATTTATACAAGTATGAAAATCACAATTCCATAAACATAATGATAAAATAACCCGTAAAAGCAGTAGAAGAAAAGCCAAAGCAGACTTCTAAATAATGCACCTTCTCTTCTCTTGCAAAACCAAAAGTACTCAAACTAACGATAGGTCTTAGTTCAATATTGAGTGTACGTTTTGTGAGAGCAGTGATCACTATTTATAATAAATCAATCCTAATAATTCTCCTATTAGAATCACCATAGGATACCAACTATGAATCCAAACATATTATGAGTGCATTAGCAAAGTAGACTTCCTGTCCCACAAAGACCAGGATAGTTAGAATTAAATCCAACAAGAATTGGGATAGTTTTAAACTTTCTAGCAAGACTTTTCTATGTCAATTGAAACACTACGACTGATCATATTATTCAGTTTCATACACATATTCTAACAAAAATCAAATACTTATTTTATTGCTTGAACTTGAAATTTCTTAGTAAATAGTAAATCATGACTGAACTCCTACTTTGATGTAATCATGGAATGTTGTATAGATACAAGTACAAAGAATCCACGCAAATGTCATCATTGACCAAATTGTGCTACTATCAATTTCAAAATTTGTTTGCTCAAGTTTTTATTTTGAATTATGAAATATCAAATACCATAGCTTTTATTATACTATATATATATATATATATATATATATATATATATATGCGCTTTTTTCTTCTTAAAATTTATATTTTTAAAAGTAGGTGAAAAACAAAATTGAAATATGAAAACGAAATGGATGTTAAACGATCCCTAAGCTTTTGATGTTTATTACCTGCCTGTAAAGTGACGATCATTATTTGCTTTAGCCTTCGAACTGTTTCAGAGGTTTAGGTTTTTGAAGTTTGAAAGTTGTAGAACCAATTCGAAAATTTTCTTCTCACAATCTAAATTAGTTTAATGTAAATATCAAATGAATAGAAATATTACAAGGGTTAATTACTGTACAAAATAAGTATAGTACATGAAAAATACGTACATCCATTATTTGATAACTTTGATACTTAAATAATTTGGCAATTCTTATAAATTTTAATATTTATTTATCTCTGTTTTCTCAATAATATGTTAAAAATGAATAGTATATGTGAATTTTATGTGTATTGTTGAAACTTGAAATGCACTTCTATAGCCTTTATAGTGAAGTTCACTCCTTTGGTATTAAAACTTAACTTATTTTAGTATTAAATGGAAAAAAGTATGCATATACATGTAAAAAAAATAGATGTATTATTTGAAAATATGTACATATATGCGTATTTAATACTTGTATTATACGTGCATTCACTAACCATGAGTATCCAAATAAAAAAATTCATAATTTTGTTAGGGGTCTGCCATTTGTTGGCTGGATTCTAGTCCACTCCAAACGGCTACCAACAAAATGTTGTAGGAATAATAGCATACGTAACAGAAAAGGTTGCTTTTGCTTCTGGGTCTTACTCCAAAAGCAGAGTTCACGGCATCCTCAACTCTTTCCAGGGAAATGTTTTGACCACTTTTTTTTTTCTTTTCTTTTAATCTTCTTCTTCGTTATGAAGACCCATGTTTATATTTGTTATTGATTTTTTTTATTTACTCAATTGAAAAATCGATTTCTTAAACAAAAAAAATTGAAAAATCGAAAATAAACATGAGTATACCGAAAACGCTTTTCCTCTTTATTGTGTAAAAGTCTTTCCAACAAGAAAAATAACGTTTGAGTTTTATTTCAGCCACTCCTAATGCACATACTCTAATTGTTGAAACAAAATTTGTTTTGAATCTTCTTGACTAAATTTAAGTTTTGAATCCAACGTTCTCTTTCTAATGAATATTCTTAACTCCTGTTATTTCTCCTCTACCGGCTCTACTATAGGTATCCAAATGATTTTTTTTTCGTCCTTATAATGATGTTCTATATTTAAGGGGGAGATGTATAATTTACTTTAAGAGGAGGGATGATTGAACTAGGCCATATAATAGGTCAATCACTTACTATGTATTGAACCTGAGGTTTTTCATTTATAAATAAAAAAGAATACGCTAAATATTAAAACAAATCAACTCAGCATGTCGGTAGTTTTGGATCCAAGTATAAGAATGTAATGGGTAATTTGATAGATAGGATATGTTTGAAAGTGCTTTTAAAATGACTAAATCCCTATAATTTTTTATGGAAGTGCTATTGTACCATTACTTAGTAAAAATGCAAGTGAATATTGAAAAGAACTTGAAGTGATTTCTGCAAGAAGCACATAACTGGTGTTTTTTTCAAAATGCACTTCCAAGTTCTTTTGAGACCTAAAAACACTTTCACATAAAGCACTTCCATTCATTTTAAAACACTTCCAAACGAGCCTATAGTTGTTTATTTTAAAAATAATGAATGTAGCTAAATTACTTAATACTCATTAATTTCAAAAAAAAAATTAATGCAAAAAAATTGTTGTACGAATGTATTAACAAGTTCTTAATGTGTGACCATATAAAGACCTGATTAGTTAACTTGTTGACACCAAACTTGTTATTTTTCGTGTCATTTCCGATGCGGTTAACCAGTCATGTGAGCAGTTATCAAGTCTAACTAATGTAATGTGAGCAAAAAGTATTAAATTCAAATCTCAACTGATTTATGAGAAAATTTATATATATATAAAAGAAAATAAAAATAAAAATATAATAGTCACAATTAAGTGTGTGCGAATGGGGAGGTGAGTTCCCGCGAGGGAAACTCGGGTGGAAGTGAAACACAAGGCACCTCTTTTTATTTCGCTTCTCAGAGTTTTATCAACCCGAACAAACAAACAACAGAAGTTTACTGAAAAACTCATAGTACGGTTCACTTTAACAAAAAATTATATTTTTGTTGCAGTCCTATTTGGAATAGGAATGTGATTGTGTAAATCCTAGTAGATTAGGAATGTATCTTATATTCCTATTAGGAGTAGATTACCTATTAAATGTTGTAATCCTAAAAGGAAAGGTTTTTACCTATCATACTACTATAAATAGAGGCACAATGGGGTGAATAAAAACACCTCACAATTACACATCTCTCTCTTCTTCTCTCTATTGCCGCCGCACCTCTCTCTATGGCCACCATAATTGTTCAGTAAATTATGCCTACAACACGTTCTTGACGTTACGATAACAAGAGAGTTTATTCCTCAGTAAGGGGAGTATTACGTTTTAATTATTCTTTTTTAGATTAATTTATTATTATTTTGAATTGATCTACATGTTATTAATTCAATTTAATTTTTCTTTGTTGAACATGATACACCGCATTGGAGACGCAATTTCAGCTTTCTGAGAAGGATCTTCTACAAATTCAAAGGCTTTTGTAAGTTTTCTGCCAATCAGGTACGCTTAAAATAAAGTAAGATATTTGAAACGACCTTGAAGCATGAAAATATTCCCCATGATGCATGAACCCCCTATGTTTATATTTACCTTCCGATATATATATTGTATATGTTCATATATTTGTTAATATATATATTTATTTCATGCATTACGCAATTATGCTATGTGGAATTTGTGAGTCAAAAAATTGAAAATAAATTAGAAGCATAGTTAGGGTTTCCTAAACCTTAGGGGATTTCGAAAAAAAAGGGGGAAATTATGGTATGTCACCACCCCTTGCGGCACAAATTGGGCAGCAGCCCTCTAAGCTTTGCTGCATTCACATGGACCTTGACAGCAGCCTTGCTGCGAGCAGATGGACACCCCAGGCCTTCGGCCTGGTTGGGTTGACTCGAGCCCGTAGCCCACATTCATCAAGGAAGCCTGCAGCTTTCCTTTTTGGACCCTCCTATGCTCTCGACCCAATTTGATGCCAGTCATTCCGCTGGGCTTCCCGTGCATTATCAGGCCAGCCAACTTGATAGGACTTACTCCCGTACCGACGCCCTTGGTCCAAAACGCCAGCCCTTTGTGGCTGGGCCCCCCGTGACCAAACCCTCAAGGCCAGCCTTTGATCTGTGTCCTCCCCTTGTGGCTCAAATGCCCAACCCAGCTGCGGCTGGGGGTTCTCTCCCTCCCCGTGGCTTGCAGACCACCCCCGAGGCTCTTTTTGGGCCCTGTCGTTTCTACTTAAGGCACCCCGTGCCTTCCCTTACCCACGACACCCATGCCCAAATTATTTTGGGCCATTTTTCAACCCACATGCTATTATTTTAGCATTCTAAAATAATTTAACCTGTATGTTAATATTATTTTGCTTCTATAATCGACCTTGTATGGCCCGATCTATTGAATTAATTAAAAGTGATCAGCAGTCCATTAATCTGATAATGAATCCAAAATTATTGACCTGAAGATCACTTTTGGACATTAACGATTCAATAATTTATTTCTCTTCTTTGAACCGTTGACTCACTTTCGTAGTCCCGAAGCACTCACACTTGAGTTCCCGAAGAACCTCAAATCCATTACACTTAGTTGTATATTGCATTCTGTGTTCTTACAGGAACCTCTCTTTCATGAACTAAACGTTCATAAACTAAATCGAACCTGTAGTTTCGAATTAAGTGCCTTTGAAACCCGAAGTTTTCATAAAACAATACACCCATGAAAACCCGACGTTTTTCATGAAACCATGTCTTAGAACTCGAATGTTCTAACTTTGATGCTTATGGATGATTCCTTCCCATAGCACCAATCACAATCTTGATCCCTCCAAATTCAATGGATTGTCGAACTGTCACAAGTTTGATTTCCCTTATTTTGGACGTTTCTAATAGAAACCACTTTATGTGAGGTACAAGACGTGAATCTCCACTTGACTATTAAAGTAGCTGAGAAACCATTGAAGCCGACAATGGCATGGAAGAGCTGAATAAGCCTCCGCCGTGATCTTCATTCGAAGACTTATGCTCGAAGCATTACAAATGGAAATACCTCCTGAACAAGGATTTCATGGCTCTTTGGCTCGCTTCTACGAACTGTTTAATCATGAAAGATATTGCCCGAAGCATACCATGATTACGTCCATGAATGAGTACAATTCTGAAGTTTATAAATTCGATTGAATTTTGACTAGAGAATACTTTTCTTGTCCTTCCTTATTTCTAACTTGCTCCTAACGCAACAAGTGTAGAAAGAGGAAGTTTACCAAATTCTCAAATCTGATTACTACCACGATCATATGATAGAATCAGGGCCTGCCAAAGTGTGGCATCATGCCCGAAGCGTGATCTTTGGCACATAAGACCTAAAAACTTCAAGAATGAGGGATAGTATTCCCAAACCTTAACCCTGCAGAATCTACTTCCGTCTTGATGGAATAGATCATTGGTTATGCACCTCTTCGTGCCCCCACCAATGTTGTTAAGGAGTACCATTCTCATAGTCAATATGTGAGATTAATTTTGCTCCACCGAACACCGTTGGAAGAGCATAATTTTGACATGGATAGCCTTATTGTCCTCAAATATGAGTTAATGGAATCATGTTTCTTAGTACATGTGACTGATTCAATTAAACACGTGATTAGGTAAGAATGTGGGGAAGTTAGTCTGGACGAATGCGTACTACGTACACTAACTTTACACCTAAATCACATATCTAACAACGACTTCAGGTCTATCCAACCTGATTAAGAGCATTGGCACACTCCTCGTTGTATGAATGGTACTGCATCACCATTTAAAGGACCTTAAATTCTCCCTGACGTTGAGTTTTTAAGGATATTTGAGATGACAATGATCATAAATGAAACCACTGAAGAAAATAGAGTGAAATATCTTTGCACCACCTCTAAAAATGAGCCTGAAGCTTTGATTTGGGGCCAATGAATGTTTCCCAACTAGGAATACACCACATATGGCAGGCTTAGAGCTTGGTGATTGAGCAGTTTCCTTGCTTTGGCATGACCTTTTGGGACACTTAGGTCGAACAATGATGCTACGACGCATCTTCTTACCCGAAGTAAGGATCTTGTGCCTACAAGCACACTTTGTTAAGCCTACTCATTTGGGAAATTGATTTTCTATATCATTCCTCGCAAAGATACGAAATCACCTCCTATTCACAGTGGATTCAAGGGAATATATGTGGACTAATCCAATCAAAATGCGGACCATATAAAGACTTACAGTTTTGATTGATGAATCGACAAACTGGTCACATGTTTGTCCATACACATTACTGCTAAACCTCTTGGCCGACTATGGGTTCACCACCCTACTTATCCCTTAAGGTCCTGGAGATTGGATAATGCCGGAAAGTTTATATTGACGGTTTTCGATAAAGTATTGCATGTTGTTTTGGGTTTCAAATTGAACATTGAGTTCCCATGTTCACCCCAAATAGCCTCGCCTAGTGATCATAAAGTGCAATTTAAATGATCGCCTGAATTTTGGTAAAAGTACCCAGTTTTCGGTTTCTGCCTAGGGCTATGCAATCCTTGTACGCAGTTATGTTGGTCTGCCTTGAGGCCCATTGCCACCCAACCTATATGACGTTACAGTTGGTTACTGGGTACGAACTTGACGATTTTGGTATTTACGCATTTGGGTGAGCATTCCATGTGCCAAGTTGCGCCGCCGCAACGTACCACCATGGGTTCTCAAAAAAGGATGTGTATCTTTTGTCGATCATGATTCTCCTTCACACTAGCTCTCTTCGAGCCCTTGCATCCGATCTCTTTACCGCTCATTTGCGGGTTGTCACTTTAATGAGACAATATTCCCGCCGTTAGGGGGAGATAAGAACGTCAACATTCCTGTAAAACGGCACGAAGTTGCGTGGACGTTGCCTACTCTATCTAATCTTGATCCCCATACCGCACAAGTGTGATAAGCAAGTGCGATGAATTCTAGATTTCAAAATATTGCTCCAGACACATTCCTCTGATCTAGCTAAAGTGACGAGATCATATACCAGTTGCAAATATACCTGCAATGATAGACGTACTTAACGGACGTCGAGTCAGCATCCCTGGAAGGTGTGCCACCCCTGTTGGACGATTTGGACGCCCCTGTTGGACGGTCCGGTACAACGGCGGATAGCCAATCAATCTATCTTGGCCTGGAGCACGACAAATCATTCGGTTCGTAGGATTCACTTCCCTAGAAGAGGAAGACAAGGCACAACTATGAATCTAAACTCGATCGCTGTCTCAAATCATTTCCATCTCATGAGATTAATCCGGATTACTCCCGAGACATGAAGTTTTTGATCCAGTATACTAGTTTGGATGAGAAAAATGGAATTGAAATGAGATTATCATTGATGATGTTTTCACTTATATGGTAGCTACCGACATAAATGAAAAGCAACGATATCGAACCGTTTTCCGTTGATTAAGTGACAACATAGAACTGATTGGACAACTGAGATTACAATCTAGGTCAAATTCCTTAACAAAGTGTGTATTGGACCTGTCGTTCCTACACTGCCCAAGGTGACCTTATTGTTTTACAAGTGGGAAAGGAAGCGTTATGAGATGAATGAAATAATGCGATATAATGCACTCCTTACGGCGCAAGGTTTCTCTCAAACGTTCTGTGATTGATAGCAGCATTATGAAATGTGGTTAGTGTTTCTCCATGTGGATATAAATACGGAGATTGACATGTAAGTTCCCGAAGAATTACATGGACTGGTTCAAAAAGTTCCAAAACCACGGAACACCCTCTTAACTTGTTTTGAGGCGTTTACTTAAATCTGACGGATGTGGTATACCCGTTTAAGTGATTTTAAAATTTCTTAATAATCTTAAATTTCTTCATCCAAACATACTGTTAGAGTTGAAGAAACTTAATAATCTTAATAATCTTAAATCGACCCTCTCTTTTCTTGCAACGGAATTTTCACATTCCTGCAACCAATAGACACCATTGGTAAACACGATGAAAATAAGTCAATTAATATTGAAGATGGCAAATAAACTGATAATTTTTCATGTCAAGATCCAGAAAAGAGTTAAATATGAAGGTGTGAGTTGTTCAGTTACTTACCTCACTGCTATTGAAGTTTGGGTCATTTGGGTCAGCAGTGTAACTGTCATCTGTATCAAGTAACCCTCCCCAGGTGCCCTTACCCCCAGAACCACCTGCATTATGACAATCTTCATAAAATTAAGAGTAAACACCTAATTTTGAATTGTGATATTCAGATACCAATATATAGCTATACGACATTGTCTAAAATGCCATTCCCTAGTGCCTCTCGCTAGCAATTATATAATGCGAAAGAAAGCCTTCAACCTGAATCCATGAGAAAATTTCGAAAGTGTAGTTTACCCTTTTTAGGACGCCCATCAACTGCAGAATGTGAATGTCTATCATGCTTGAGTGGACTTCCTTTTCCATGTTTCCCCTGAATCTTTGGAGATTTTGGAGACTTTGAGGACTTTGAAGATTTAGGGGACTTTGGGGACCTTGGAGAAATGGGCAATGGAGACGCAGATAATGGATCTGCACTTTCTGAAGCAGATCGGTGAAGCTCCCAATGCTCCTTTGATACAAACCCATCACTGAAGTCCATTCTGCTTATCTTTTGAACTCAGGCCTTCTCACTCAATAGTTTTCAAGAGGCAACATATAATACCTTCAGTTTGTGATGGGTAAAACCAAGACAATGTCAAGAGACGGTTGCCAAAATTGTAGGGCGTTAAAAGCCGTTGGCATTCAACGCGAGACTTGAGGAAATGTCCGTCTCATCCAATGGCTCACACCACCTCTCCTTGCTTTCTGCCTTAGAAACGGGAAATAAAGGAAAAGGAGCTGGGAGAGCCATGCAAGGGAGAGATTGGGTCCGAATTCTACACTGCCACAATATGCCGGAACAACGGGAACGGAAGCACCCAATATTCTTTTTCTTCTTAGCCTATGAGAATGACTTATATTTCACCGATACACAACTACAGTGGTATCTTAATAAACATCCTCATTTTAATGGTTGAGTTTGGATTTTTAGGCTTCTCATTGCAACCAAACAAATTGAGTTAGATTAATTTTACGTACAAATTTATTAGAAAACTCGACAATGACTTTCATGTTCTTACTCTTTCATGCACAGTAGATTCACATTCTTAGAGCATGTTCATACTCCAATCGCGCTTTATATTTTTTAGTTAATTTTAACTAAAAATGCTAGAAACTATGTAGAGGCTCTCTAAAAAAATTATACTTTAACCATACTCTGTACTTCAATAAGTTATAATAAATATGAACAAATAAAAATCGAGATAATCTTTTCTTTTGATTCTTTTTGTTGTAGGTATAATTTACTAAACTGTATAAAGGCCATAAAGAGTGAAGGGGTGCGGCACATAGAGAGGAGAAGAGAGAGATGTGTATTTGTGAGGTGTGTTTTATTCACCCCATTGTGCCTTTATTTATAGTAGTAGAAAGGGCAAACCCTTTCCCATAAGGATTACAATACTTAATAAGTAATCTACTCCTAATAGGAATATAAGATACATTCCTAATCTACTAGGATTTACACAATCACATTCATATTCTAAATAGGACTGCAACACTCCCCCTTGACTGTGTAAATACTCAAGTAAATGACGCATTAAGTCTTCAGTGATGAAGCAGGTACAGTTGATGAAGTCGTCGGCACAATGAGCGAATGTGAGTCTCAAATCAACAGAAGAATGCATAACAAGTAAAACTCACAAAACCTCGCTATGGTAAAACCCAAGATGGGAAAAACCCATAGTCTAAGGAGAAAAGTGAGAAGTTGCATTAAGTCAAAACTATATATCTTTTGGACGCAAGCAGAAGAGCTCACTTGTTTTTAAATGGTGACATTGTGATAAAAGAAAAAACTTTGATCTCACTTGTTTTTAAATGGTGACATTGTGATAAAAGAAAAAACTTGCATAAAAAAGGGGGCTTGTAAGTGAGAGGTCTTAGGTTCGATTCTCGCCAAAGACAAATTTGAACCATATTATTGTGAGACTAAGCCAAACCCCTCATCTTTAGTGTTGATAATATTGTTTGTTAAAAAAAAAGGAGCAAATTTGATTTGAAAAAAAAAAAAGAGCAAATTTGAGGTTCCGATAGAACCATCATAAATTCAATTTGTTTTCCATAGGAGAAGGTTAGTTTTTGTTACCATCTTGGTCGGTGTTTAACTAGTTTTCTTTTGGTTCTAGTCTTGTAGATGCGTATAAGGTTGTGTATTGCTGAAACCTAATTTCTCTAATACATTAGTCTTTAATTGTTTTTTCTAGTCATTCCTATAATCCCAGATTTATTTCAAAGTATTTAAAATTTATAACGAATGTATAGTTTTAATAAGTTATTTGCAACTAAAAATCCAGGAATTAGAGGCTGTGAATGCCAAGTTCTCATCTCAACTTTTTGTTATTGCCATGAGGCTTGTTATTTATTTCTTAATATTCTTTTCACTGTTCTCCTCTATGATAAAGGGTGGTGCAATCAACACAACTATCTTTACCTCTCACACACTTCTTGTTAATTTCTGTCATTGACTTTTTTTTTTTAATTCGTTCGATTTGACGAGCCGTAAAATGATAAAGGCATTTGAGAGATAAAAATGGGTGTGTGGATAGCACCAACCCTATAATAAAATCAAATACTTATTTTACTATTGGAACTTTGAATTTCTTAATAAATAGTAAAAATCAAGACTGAACTAGAATTTTGATGTAATTGTACAATGTTGTAGCATAATTGAAGATTTGGTTGAAAAATATGTGTACAAGGAAAACTAGAGTTGATTAACCAATTATGGTTCTATACAACTATGGTTAATTGTTGATTCTTTACATCTTTGAGACGAGAAGCCATGGTTGTGTGTATGATGAGTAGTGTTCCTGTAAAATTTATACCCCAAATACAGGGTGTGTTATCTATATGTGGTATTTATCCTACATTGACCATTTCCCTTCTCTCTTCCCTCCTGGCAACTATATAAAGAGAGTTTTGGGGAAAGGAGAAAATACACCAACAAAGACAATTCTCTTAGATCTAGAGTGCTCTCCACTCTCATTCTGAACGAGTATTGAAGAAGATATGGCTTCGCTTGGAGGAAGATAATCTCTACTATTTGAGATATTCTGTGAGTTTAAATTACTTGTCTTGGTTCAGTATTTTTTTTTTTTTAGTGAAACGATAGCGTTAGTAAGTTAAATGTTAGATTAGCCACCGACGGGGTTCGAACCCACGTCGTCATGTAAGAATACAACACCTTTTCACCACTGTGGTAAAGGGCCACTTGCGAGTATTTTAAAAAGGATATTATATCATTTTAATTAGGGATATTATATCATTTTAATAGCTCTTTTTTTTACTGAGCATTTAAGAAAAATATTTTTTTTTGTAGAATATTATTTCATGAGATTAATTCTAATTCATATTATGATGATTATCAAATTAGAATTAGGATTATTAAGAGATTTGACACACCCGTACCCGAAAGTAGAGCGTGCGTCACGTGAGTGTGACGTAGCCAAGTGAACAGTGCGGAAGCAAGGATCGTTAACGAAGTACGAACTAATTAAAACCGAACTACTAGCAACCTAGATAAGATAGTGTGCTAGAGTGATAATACAGTACTTATACATAACCAGAGCGTACTAAGTCATAGTGCAGTCAAGCTTGAATAAATAAGTTCGAATACACCAACAGGTGTCCTACATAATAAAGAGTTTGTCAGAACTGCCGACAGGTCCTCGCTAGCCACCACGGGTGCTTAAGCTATCTAGAACCTGGAGGGGCGAAAAACAAAATTGAGTGAGTCAGCAAAACAAATTCTTTCGAAATCATTCTTTTCTCAAAAGTATAGCCCCTCACCGTAAAACCTGTATAGTTTCCCATAAAATAATACGTACATATATATCACAACCTTTCTCAGCATAAAACATTTTCAATGTATCTCATAAGATGCCATGTAATGCGTTTCAATGCCAATCTGAATCTCGTAAGTCATGCCATGCGATGCATTTCAATGATCATATCGCTACTAGATATCAAATCAGCCCTCGGCTATACATATACCTACCTGGTACTTACCTGGCGTCCTCAGCACCAACATATGCATGAAATGTATATATACTCATGCATCAATATCAAGTTATATGCATGTCGATAAAAACGTACTTTTCATTTAAAATCTGATTATGGAAAATCATTATATATATAGGTTATACGGAAAAATAGCTGCCCACTCACCGTTAAATAGCCGGATGGTAGCCCCTATGCCTAGCCTGGCTACGCTCGTCCACGGGATATGCCTCGCCTATACGAGAAGTAGCTGAATAAACGTTATTTAATGTACATAAACGGGACTTTAGAAATAACTTCTCATACGATGATCAATTTTGACATTTGAATATACCAACGTGACCTACTCGACGTCACGAACGTCAACATATTTTTTAATTAATTTTTCTCGGCCCCACGCGCCGCCACGCGGCGCGACGGCACGGACCTACGCGCCGGCCACGCGCGGCCACGTCCTAGGCACACTGACGGCGTCAGTTAACGCCGTCAGGTATATACCGGGAATATTCCGTTATCTTTTAACGGCGTCAGTTAACGCTGTTAGAATATTCCGTCAAAACTGACGGAATATTCCGTCGTCTTCTCCGGCGAGTTGCCGGTCGCCGGCGACTGTTTGCCGGAATTTGAAAAATTTTCAATTCTTCATATCTCTCTCGTTTTTCAACCATTTTTCATGATTTTTGTGTCAAAATGAAGCATTCGAAGAGTAGAACATAAATATACCTGTTTTAGCGCCCAAAACCAACGAACACTCGCCAGGAAGTTTAAAGAAAATAGGCCAAGCTTCGAACCTCGTGATCCCGACGTCCAAATCGACTCAACGAAGCACTCCGAGCTTCGTGGAAACCTTCTAGAGCTCGTTGTGAGCTTAGATCGTCCTAAAACATCACCATTTAGAAGTTCATGAATAGTGCTCAATCTCGGAGCTCAAGTTTCTACGTGAAAACAAACGAGTTCTTACCTGTAACGGGTACCAGTGTGATCGTGTAGTCTCCAGGAGTACGATGGTGGTCTCAAACACTTCGATCCGTCACGTTTGCAAGGGTTTTGGGTCTCGTTCGTACAAACAAAGGGAGAGAGAGAGAGAGATAGCGAGTTCGAGGGTGAAGAGAGAGAGGCTACGGATGGAAGAGAGAGAGAGGGTTTGATTGGTTGTGTGGTCCTAAGGCCTCCAATCAACAAATATCTCCAAAATATTTACATTTGTCCCCAAACTTAGTAAATTATGCAATTGGCCCATTTCACACACATTCGCACACTCACAACCCCGAAGGGGTATTTTCGACAATTCATCACTTAAATAATATATACATCGGGACGGGTTGTCACAAGATTACCTCCTATTATCCCTTTAATTAATGTGGATTGATTATCTCCTTATTAATTATTTTAAATTGATTATCTAAGTGATAATATTTTGATTAATTTATTTATCATTGTTTATTCTTCATTATTTAATTATGAATAATTGAATATTGTTGTTGGGCTTATTATGAGCATGTCATTTAGAAAAATAATCCATATCTAAGATGTTCATCAAACATGGATTGAGTTCACTAATGGTCAACTCTTATTTGATGTGGTGTCTAGGAAAAATCTTTAAGGAGACACTTTTTGTGTCAAAGAAGGTCGGTTTTTCAAAAGCTTAGAGCTGACACCCCTCTAGAATTTGACCTGGCCACACATACAGAGGCCCACTTCTCAAGCCCATTATCTAAAACTTTAATTTAATCCCACCCAAGGACCTTTTATATGCATGCATACTATATGATTGTTTAAGCTTTTGCCCATAAGTTTTTTTTTCCTTGCGCTCAATTGGAAGTTGACACACCCGTACCCGAAAGTAGGGCATGCTGGCCGTCACGTGAGTGTGACGCAGCCATGTGCGCTGTGCGGAAGCGAAGATCGATAACGAAGTACGAATGAATTAAAACCGAAGTCTAGCAACCCAGAAATGAATGTGTGCTAGAAGTATTACAATACTTATACATATTCAGAGCGTACTAGGTCGACTGCAGTCAAGCATGAATAAAAGAGTTATTTACACCATCGGTGCCCTACATATGTCAAATCTGTCAGAAAGGCCGAAGGATCTTCGATGTGCCCAACTTGGAAATCAAGCTATCTAGAACCTGGAGGGGCGAAAAACAAGGGAGTGGGTCAGCAAAAACAAATCCTTTTCAAATCATTCCTTTCTCAAAATTCTAGCCCCTCTCCGTAAAACCTGTATAATTCCCAGAAAATAATACGTACATATATCTCAATCTTTCTCAGCATAAAACGTTTTCAAAGTATCTCTAATATATGTCGTGCAATGCATCTCAATGCCATCAGAATCTCATAAACAATGCCATACTATGCATTTCAATAATCATATCTCTACTATATGTCATCTCAGCCCTCGGCTGTAAATATAAATCATAACATCTCTATCATCTCAGCCCTCGGCTGATTATATAGCTCACAACATCTCTATCATCTCAGCCCTCGGCTGTAAATATATACTCTGTACATACATCGATACCACATCTGGTGGTCTACTCATCATATCAAGTATATCAAGTAAGTATGCTCTAGTGCTACAATCACGTGAAGACTATGCGAATGAACGCAGGTCACCTACATGTCGTACCCACTCAAAAGTGGTCTATACGACAAGACTATGCACCTAACTTGGATCCAAGGCGAGCATGCGGTGCGGGAGGTGAACATCACGTGAAAGACTGTGCTCCTATCTCTGGGCGGGAGCACTAACATTATGTGTAGGTCTATGAGCTAATAATTCATGATATCTCATCATTTCACATCATATCTCATCACTGTTCGTCTACTATTTAATAATAATGCATGCCCTTACCTGGCACTTACCTGTGCGTCCTCAGCACCAACATATGCATGAATGTATATATAAATACTCATGCATCAAAATCAAGCCATATGCATAACGTTAAAAACGTAATTTCCATTATAAAAGTGATTCTGGGAAATCATTATATATATATATATATAGGTTATACGGAAAATAATACTGCCCACTCACTGATAAATAGCTGGATCGTAGCCCCCACGTCTAGCTTGGCTACGCTCGTCCTCAACATATGTTTCACCTATATGAGAAATTATTGAATAAACGTTATTTAACGCACATATACGGAACTTTCAAAATAACTTCTCATACGTAGCTCAATTTTGGCATACGAATATACCAACGCGACCTACACGACGTCACGGATGTCGTGATATTTTTAGAATAATTTTTGGAGGCCTCATGAGCCCCCACACGCCAGCACAGCCACGGACACACGCGCGCCCACGCGCAGCGCGTGCATCCCACGCGTCGTCTACCTTGGGTCGCTGGAGCTCTCGCCGGACTGAACTTTCCGGCTGCCGGTTTCCGGCAAATTTTGAAACTCCTTGTTCTCCTTCGTTTCTCACCCAATTTTTTCGTATTTTATACCAAAATGAAGCCCCAAACATGTAGAATCACGATACACTACTTTTAAGCTCCAAAAACAACTAAATCTCACCGGAAAATTCCAAGCAAAACCGGTCAAAATCGAACCTAGTGATCTCGACGTCCTAAACCTTCAAACGAAGCACTCCGAGCTTCTAGAGGACCCAACAAACACTCATGTGATCTCCGATTCTCCTAAAACGCAACGTATAAAAAGTTGATGAATAGTGCCAAATATAAACCTTGAGTTTTGGACGTGAAATCGTCGTAGTTCTTACCTGAAAATGGTATGGTTGAGTTCGTATGGACTTCACGAGTCTGAATATGTAATTTGTTTCGTCGATCCAGAAGTTTTTGGTTATGGGTGTGTTATGCCGTGTGTATGAAGAGGAGAGAGAGAGAGAGTGTGTGTTCTGAGAGGTAGAGAGAGATGAAGTCTGAGGGTGAAGAGAGAGAGAGAAGTGTCGGTGGTGAAGTGGACCAAGACCACCAATCACAACAATTATTTTCCTAATTTTTCATTGGCCCTCAATAACTAGGATAATTTTCCAATTGGCCCAAAATTATTAATCTCATGCATAAACGTTCCCCCCAACTCAAGGGCATAATGGTCATTTCATAACGTCGAATAAAAATTTCCGGGACGGGTTGTTACAGAAGTAGCATGAAAACAAAATGAAAATGTGTTTGGAAAAATGTTTGGTCAAATTTTTTCTAAAATAAATATTTGTTTTCAAGGTAATTAAAACTGTGAACTCAACCTATAAAATTAGATGGCAATTAAGTTGAAATTAAACATGGTAGAATACCAAAAATATAAATGACAATATTTGGAAATTTCTTGTGTATTCATTAATCTCCAAAGTGGAGTATATACATGAGTTACAATTGGTATTACATATGCACTTCGTCAATGTGGAACAACAGAGTACTATTTATAATTTAACTAATATATCAAAAATATAACTCGCAACAAATTACGAGTGACCCAGCGAATTTTTCGATCTTAATATATAGAATAGGTTCATATTTCTTAATTAATACTTGTGAAACAAATAAGAAAAATGTGTGGTTAATATATATCAATGTTTATATATTATTTTTTGTGCACAGTGATATGGCTTAAATTATCGAGAGTTGCAAAAACTTTTTTTTAATGCTTAAGTAGATAAGCGCTTCTCATGTAATTAGAGCAATGTATTAAAAGGCGAAGGCATATGCGAGGCGTCCCATGGATACCCCACCTAGACGTGAGGCAAATCCAGTGATTTAAATATCGATAATATCTCGATATTTTCATTGAAATTTTCGTATTTTTAGACTACCGATATTTCCGATATCATCGATATTTTAGACCTTGACTGATACTAATGATAGCTCTAGTACAAGATCAGGAGACTCACCTACCACCGGAGGTGGGAATGATGAAGGATATAGTGGAGTTGAAGGTAGTGGTGGATATGGAAACTATGTTGGACCACCTCCCGGATTTATGAGCCCCTTAATTGGTGAGGCAAACTTCACGCATGCAACACAGGATGAGGACCATGGCAGTAGGCGGGCAGGACCAAGAATTAATGCCATAGGGAAGGACTATACTTGTAGAGAAAGAGGAATTGAGACTTTGTCAAGTTCAGAAGATGACTCGTTATCTATAACTTCGGACTCCGTTGGAGTGAGAAGTAGTAACTATGGTTATACTCATAACCAACCATTTCCCTACCCTTCATATCCCATTCCTGTTGGGATGGAATCGAGCGACTCATGGAAAGAATCCGAGACTCAATCTTCAAATGATTTTGCTTATGGACAACGTAAACCAATCTCGGATTCATATGGATGGAATGTTAACAATTGTATGCAAAAATATTTTGGGGATTTATCATCTGATGACTACTCTTCACAATACACTTACTCTACACATAGAGATGATGAAGATAGTGAAAATTTTGAACCTCATAGGAACTCTATGTGGTACTAAGTCACTCATGTATCTTACCATGCAATGTATAAAGGGTAAAATATTGTACTAATTCATTATATATAAATGATTATGGTGTGTTTAAACTTCTTTCATTAATTGCTACATATTTTCTACACTCACAATGTTTGCCAGCTCGCTATATAATCAACTTAAATTAGTTAAATCCATCATGCAATGCATTTCCTTCCAATTTTTGTGATAAACTAATAGATAATTGACTAAATAAACATCCTGCAAAGTTTCAATAAAAATTTACAAGTTTTTCTTACAATTTCCGTGGTTTTTATTCAATTTTTATCGATATCGATAATATCCCGATATTTCCATCGAAATTTCCGTATTTTTTGACTACCGATATTTCCGATATCATCGATATTTTAGACCTTGGGCGAAGCTTCACAGTACCTAAATTATATATATTATAATTACATTTATAAAATATAATACTTTGTAATTCAAATATAATTATAACTAAATCAAGGTTAATGTCATCTTTTGCATTACTAAGTCTAGTTGTACTTAGGAACTATGCCATAAAGTCTTAAAATGTTATAATTATTTATTTTATTGTAAGCAATTATAGAGAACTTCAAGAGAAAAAGGGTGAGGGACCACAATTATAGAGAATTTTAAGGAAAATAAAGGCTGAATGTCACACTACAGGGAAATTCAAAAGGAAATAAAGGTTGGGTAGAGCAATTATAGGGAATTTCAAATGAAATAAAGGCTGAGTGAGCAATTATAGGGAATTTAAAAATGAAATAAAGGGTGAGTGAAGCAATTATAGGGACTTTAAAAGTGAAATAAAGGATAAGTGGAGCAATTATAGGGACTTTAAAAGTGAAATAAAGGCTGGGTGTGCCTCAGCCGCCTATGCGCGCCCTAACATGGCCCAACGCCCACCCCCACAAAATAGAGGCGAAAACCCAGCTGCCCAGCCTCCAAGGCTGCCTAGGCGCTCCCCAAGGCGAGTTTTTTAAACACTGAATTAGAGCAAAAGGCTCCACCAAAAGGTGTAATGTTGGCTATAATCGAACATTTTTATTGCTACTAGGAATTGGATACACTCTAACTCTTAAGAGAACCGAGATCTTGATGAGAATTCTCATCAAGAATTAGCTCGAAAGTTAAGGAAGTGCCCTAGGTGGCATGCTCAAAGTAGTCCAATTGAAAAGAAGACATCTCACTCACATTGATTGAGTAAGTACTACTATGATCTTCAATTTTAACTCTCTACTTAATGAAGTATACACATGGTGCAAATTTGGCTCGTACTTCTTTCACAAGGCGATATTTTGTTTGTTATCCATTGAGTTTTGGTTATAATATCGCGATATTTCCTAAAATATCGTGATATGTTGGAAACTTGGAACTGTGCGAATCAAGAACGCCGGAATTCGCCGGAGATTCGGAGAAGACTCAAATTTACAGTCTTCCCATCGACCAAAACATCGGCACTGAAGCTGTCAAAAATAGGTGGAAAATAATCCTGTCAATAGACAAAAATAGAGGTTGAGAGAAGAAAATTTACCCTTTTTTTTTCAAATTTACAGTCTTCCCACCTTCCAATTACCCAGTTCAATCTTTCAATCTCCCAACAAAAATGTGGAAATAAACAAAAATAGAGGTTGAGAGAAGAAAATTTACCCTTTTTTTTTCTGTGAAGAAGAGTGTTTGAAAGTGGTGTGATGGTCTTGAGTTCACCGAAGTGGCAAAGGTGTTGTGTGTGGTGGTGTCTCAGTGGTGTCTCAGTGGTGTTTTACCAAGAGAGGAGAGATTGTTTGAGTGAAGGAGTGAGAGAGAGACACAGAGATCAATGAGTTGAGAGAAGGTTCGAGAGAAGAAACTGAGATTCGAGAGAGAGAGCTTAGAGATGCGGTGTGGTCCTGCAGGCTGCATGTGTGTATGTGGGTCTCGAAGAGAGAGACCGAGAAGAGAGATCGAGAAGAAGACTGAGAAAAGAGAAGGAGAAGAGAGAGTTTTGAGAAGATCTGTGTGTGTGTGGGATAATGGAGAAGGGAGAGAAGAGAAAAGGCTGTGGGAAGAAGGATCGGGAGAGACCCGGCTGTGGGAAGAAGGGAGGGAGAAGATAGATCGATCTGTGTGTGTTTGTGTGACAATGGAGAGGACAGAGAGAAAAGAGAAGAAGGATCCAGAATGGGATGGTCTGCGTGTGAAGATATGTGTGCGTGTGTGATCTTGTGTGTGTGTGTGATCTCATGTGTGTGTGATCTCATGCAATTATACAAGTGGCTCTATTATTGAAAATGAAAACTGAAAAAGTTAGAATGAAAACTAAAAAAGTTAGAATGAAAACTAAAAAAGTTAGAATGAAAACTGAAATTTTTTGAACCTCATAGGAACTCTATGTGGTACTAAGTCACTTCTGTATCTTACCGTGCAATGTATAAAGTGTAAAATATTGTACTAATTCATTATATATAAATGATTATGGTGTGTTTAAACTTCTTTAATTAATTACTACATATTTTCTACACTCACAATGTTTGCCAGCTCGCTATATAATCAACTTAAATCCATCATGCAATGCATTTCCTTCCAATTTTCTGTGATAAACTAATAGATAATTGACTAAATAAACATCATGCAAAGTTTCAATAAAAATTTCCAACTTTTTCTTACAATTTCCATGGTTTCCATTGAATTTTTATTGATATCGATATTATCCCGATATTTCCGTATTTCCGTATTTCTGGACTACCGATATTTCCGATATCATCGATATTTTATACCTTGATTTGAAGCAATTTTAGCATGTGTGGTGAGAACTTAAATGAAGATAAGATAACTTGGTTATCTAATTCTATTCCTTGAAGTACTAAGCGATTGATCTGCGTCAGAAATGTAAGGAGATTGCGGATGAGTGCGCATTCTTTAGGTTGGCTTAGAATATTTCTTCAACATTTCATAATTGAGCAATATCTTTTGGAATATATGTCATTTTTGATGCACCAATAATTGAGAAGTTAAAATACTTTATAATTTTAAGACGACACTATTCCTCAACTTGCATTAAATGTGTTTTTCGTTAAATATGGAATGCTAAAAGTTAGTTGATCAAAATGGTCAAAGATAGGTCATTACTTGACCCACTCACTAATAGCGCTTTTACTAATCTGTAATCAAATTGAGAGAAATTGAATTGAGGAGGAATTGGATTGAGGTGGAATTAGAATCAGATTCCTGTTGAAGTTGTTTACTAAAACTGTCTGGAATCGGAATACAATTCCATAAAGCTGTTTACTAATTCAGCAGAATCAGAATATAAACTAGTATGATTACTAAAATGTCCTTGTCTCAAATCAAATATTTTATGTACTTTTTTTAATAAAATTTGATATAGTATATAATAGTAAGAAAAAATTAAATTGCTTTTTTATTTCATAGACATACTAAAATGATTTTGTTTATTTATTTTTTATAAATTTAAGTATTGACTTTAATATCTAAATTTTCTCGCTCAAGTTGTAGTCTTTTCTCTTCAGCATATGTATGGAGTTGTGCATAATGTGAATGAGAATAGAATTATGCTTAATGAGCTAGAAGGACATGGGTGAAAAGAAAAATAAGTCTAGGGTTAAAAGGATAATCTTGGAATAATGAAAGTAAGTGAGGGTATAAAGGGAAAAAAAATTATCATTCCGATTGCTTGGGCAATCTGGAATCCAAATACCTTGTATATGTTGAGAATCCAAATCCTCCAATTTTAGGAATTGGATTCCATTTTTTTGTGTGGGTCCCACACACTTTTGATTCCTCCCAATTTTAGTAAGACCATCTCCAACCCTTGGGCTAAAAGCCAAATTTTTTAGCCCGAAAAATTTAGCTTTTAGCCCAGAAACAGTTTTTCTGCTCCAACCATTTCTAGCCTAAAATTTTAGCCCGGAATTATTAAAGAATAAACTTAGGCTATTTTTTTTCTTAAATTAAATTTTAAAAAATAAATAAATATGTAGACTATCGTAAATTAATTTTATGAACATTTTAATAAAAAAAAATTTTAATTTCGATAAATATTTTTATTCAGTTTGGTGGAGCGCACACCGATTTCTGGGCTAAATTCTGGAGGGAATTTGGCCTTGGTTTAGCATTTAGCATTTAGCCCGAATTTTCTCCTTGGGTTGGAGTGAGTTTGGGGGGAAATTTTGGGGGGTAATTTGGCTTTTAGCTCAGGGTTGGAGATGGTCTAAATATAGGTATAATCCATAATCGGAATCAGATTCCTTATTCTCATTCCAATTACGGGTTAGTAAACGCGCTGTAAGTGATCAACAATACTTTAACATTTTAGTAAGTCTTGAAAAAGCCTCAAGGGAGTGCTATTCAAATCTAGCTCAAATTAGTGAGCTAATTCACTATAATTGCAATTTTATTTGAGAGCAAGTAGATGCTTCCCATGTTTTTTTTTTCCAAAAAAACTTATTATTTTTCCTACTACTTAAGGACAATTATTGTTTAATTGTATATTGTCGTAAAGCTCTGGTTTAACAACACTTTGTATGTACATCAAAAGAATAGAGTCTATTATACTCTTTTTGGAAAACCATGAAATTGTGAGAAGGATTCCAATCACTTGGAAAGGAATTTTCGGAAATTTTGGGTAATGTCACACACCATTTAAGGGGTGCAGGTGCAATTTAACTCTTCCAACCTAGTGGGAGACATTTCTTGAAAGTTTGCTGCCAACAGTTCTCACATATGGTGAGACGGTTGTCTAGGATATAGACTTAAGGGTTGACGGATTTCTTGTGACATTTAAATTGCAATAGAATTGAGTCATTGACTATAAACATGTTTTTCACATTGGAAAGATCTTCCAATCTTTAAGCGAAGGTGGAAAAAATGAAATATCCTTACCTAGTATCACTAAAAGATTGTAAGTTTAGTGGGAGTACAACTAATGGAAGTCTACCACTACACTTTAAAGGATTTCCAAGAAATAGGTTGTTAGGCCTAGTTGGAGTACTAATAATCAAGGTTCTAAAAGTCGCTAGGCGCTAGTCGGGCGGCGGGCTGGGGCCTAGCGCCTAGGCGGCTAGGCGGGTGCCTAGGTGGACTAGGCGGATTTAAGTAAATCAATCATATTTCGTGTAAATAAGTGTCTGCTTATACTTGAAGCATATATAATTTCATCATAAACTACAAAATAGAATGCATATATATTATGAAGTATTGAAACATAATGAAAACATGTGAAATAAGGATATAATGTGTGTTCATTTAAGTATGCAACAAGTCTCTTACAATTTATTGAAAAAAAATAAAATGTAAAATGAAAGTAATCTATTTTCTGTCTAAGTGAGTTGCAACCTAGGCGAGTGTTTAGGCGGGTCTAGACGGGTGCCTAGGCGGTCTAGGCGGGTGCCTAGGTGTAATAGACGGTGCCTCAGCAGGTCTAGGCGCCCTTAGCATTAATCGGGGCGGCGGGCAGGGGCCTAGAGCCTAGGCGGGGCCTAGGCGGCACTAAGCGGGGATTTTTAGAACAGTGCTAATAATGGAATGGTACCACTAGTCTAAAAGCAATCTCTAAACTAGAATGCTAGTTTAAGTACAAAAAGTTGTAAGTTCAGTGGGAGTTAACTGAAGGAAGTGTACCACTAAACTACAAGGAATCTTCCACCTTAGGGAAGTACAACCTAAGAAAATGTACTAAACAGCAGTGGGAGTACAACTAGTGGAATCGTATTGCAGTTATGTGAGAAGAACAGAGTTTTCACAAAACAATATAGGTTGTGAATATAAGATAGTCAATAAATTGAGTAACTCGTGATAGAAGTCATAAAGAATGTGAATTGAAACTTATTAAAAATAAGAGTGGATCGTTGAACTTAAGATCTTGGCACATCGTGTAAAGGTTATTAGGTTTGAAAGATATTCTCCCTAGATGGTGATGAATGTTACTCTGCTTTGTTAAATGACTAAAAGAGATGGTCCTCACGGACAAATCTTTCATTAACAAGAGAAATTGAAAAATTTTCTTTCATAAAAGAAATGATTTTCAATGGAGATGGAAAGTATGAGATGTCTTCCCAAGGTGGGGTTAGACGTGACTCATTTTTTTTTTCATGACCTAGCCCAAATGAAAAATTCTCAGTTCGAAAAGAGAATTGGGTTGACACAATATTGACTTCTAGACAAGTGTCCTTATTTGTGTTGACATTTGGAAGTCCTTATAATTGTTGTTGTACATTAAGACTTAGAGCCCAATGTGTTCTTGTCTTTCCAAGAGTATGACAATTTATGTCTCTATTGAAAAAAAAGAAGAAGATCATCTCCATAATTATGATGTGAGACATAAAGTATTTTGACATGCTAGAGAAGTTTCAGTGGTATTCTTAGATGCTTCTTGGTTGATTTTCTAAAAACTAACGTATAGAAGCTCTACGATTGCCATCTAGGCTATACTGAAACTCAAGACAACCTAGAAGAGATAGAATGTCGTGTGATTCTAGAATAAAGTTTCCTGGAGTATGAAATGAGGAATAGTGGTAGCCATTGTCTTAAAATGTGCATGTAGACAATAAGAAAAATCATATGTGCGCCAATTGTAAGGTGGCATGTATGACCCACGTGTCTATGTCTAGATAGTAAAAGAGCTAATACATGCCTCAATTGTGGGACGCCATGTATGACTTTTTTTTTGTCTACGCGCTAATTAAGTAGCGGCATGTTTGACACACGTGTGTGAATAAAAATAATAAAAATACCATTTTTGTAGGTGTTTATATATAAACTCATCAGTCCTCATGATAAAATGGTGTACGCCCGCTATTCACAAAGCGTTGATGCGTAGTTTATCTAAGAAGTGGATCATTGTCCAAACCAAGCCATTTTGAAGATCACTAGTCACTAATCACTAGTCACTTGGTTCTTATATCATTATAGGGTTGACATAAGATCCTTTGTCGAAAAATGATTGTTCAAGGTGCAAGAAATTCCATGTTTACTCATGGTTGAAATATTTTCTCAATAGAGTGATGAAACTGTACTTGCATTTACCTTATATGGACTTGAAAGAACCCACCTACTTGTGAAAACATAGGTGCTCCTTATGGAATTAATTTGGTGGTATTTTGCATTAACAAGAAAGATTTTATGTGAGTCTGCTCTGATCTATGCAAAAGAAGTCCCTAAGTTGGAGGGAACCCAAATTTGTTCATGATTACTTGCAATTGCACAAAGTGAGGAGTCTCAAAGATGTAGCCCTAGCGATAGTTGTGATACGTCACACTCATAAGTATAAAAGCTACAAGAGATTCATTTAAGAACGTTTTGATGCACATTTTTAGTGTCACCAAGCTAGAATCAGTTTCACTCACATGAAATGATTTGCCTTGGCGCTAAGGTAGTGAGCAGGATGAGACATATATGTCTGAAACAAATTTGAGTGGGAGACCAGACATGTGTATGATTTCACGTACAAAACATACACTAGATATACATATATGTTGCCTTAGAATTGTCTGAGATGATACCTATCAAAGGTCAAACATGGAGATTTTTCCATTTGAAATCCATGTTAAAGCTTGTCAAGCCGGAAGTGAGTAACTAGGTAGGCGCCGAAAGGGTGACTAGGCTAGATGCTCAAGTTAGGCGTTTGTGTAGCGCTTAGACTAAGATTCGTATGGTGTATGTCCAATAGACATGTGACACACTCATTAAATTGAGAATACACCATAGCATACATTTCATATTGTATGAGTTAGTTGTGACCGACAGTGGGAGTGGCGAATTGATCCCTGCTTCAAGTCACTGTGTGAGTCACTAGATCTATGTTATCCTACCCTTATACCTTTTGAACTAAAGTCTATGTCAAAAAGAAGAGGTTCGATGATCACTACTTTAGCATGTTTATCTAAGACGGTCAAGTTAGTAATTGTCCCAAGGGCGTGTCTAGGCAAGCAATTAAACCAAATTAGACTGACATGAGAGCTTAAGGAAGATAGTTTAAAGACTACACTATGTCATGTGATTCATTAGTTGGCTAGCGTCTGTTTGATGTTAGTTGTCAAACGTAAGACATGGATACATGATACTTGTGGAAGATGACATTTCTTTTTATATCATAACGAGGGATAAGAATGTCAAGTTTGGTGTATGACGAACTATCTGGGGTATAAAGCAATGAACTTCCGAGTGATTCACTCTTGTTAAGTTTGGTGATAACTTAATGACAACGCTCCTGGATATGTACCTTCATTCTTGCAAGGTTGCACGTCCCATATCTTGTATGAGGAAGTAAACTATAATGGATGAGAATTAGATGAGCTAATTGAGATGATACCAACACCCTATGTGGGTGGGTGAGAGATTAGGATTTATACACTCAATATAAGGTGTGTTATCGATATGTGGTGTTTGTTCCACATTGACAATTTCCATTCTCTCTTCCCTCCTAGCCACTATATAAAGAAGGGGCTTTGGGAAATGAGCAAATACACCAACAAAGACAATTCTCTTAGCTTTAGAGAGGAGAGAAAATGCTCTTCACTCTCAGTAATATTTCTCTCTTAGTTAGCCTTTAGGGTATCACCTTGGCCCTAGAATTAGGAGGCTACTAAGAACTACGACAGGTTGATCCTTGCGCATTATCGATTTCTCCCTTGGATGACGCTCTACTTTGTGGTTTGTGCAAAGGTTTGTAGGAACGAAACTGCGATCCAGAATTCGTTAATTCCTCAAGGTATGCCCTATGTCGAATTCCTTATATTATTGTATAAATTCCCAACAGTTACTATAGCTTTCGTTTATTTAAACCGAATTTTTGCTTGGTTAATGTTTATAAAATGGAATAATGTAGAATATTAAACAATGTACAATCTGTTATTGGGAAAAATAAGTATATTCATAAAATTTACTTGGTTAAACAAGTACATAGAACTGTTGGTTCATAAAACGCAAAACCAAATACAATATTACAATGTACAATATTTAAGAAACTAAATTATTAATTTATCGATTATTTAATATTCCGCTAAATTACTAGTCTTCTTTGGCCTCAAGGCTATTAATTTATAGAAGTTTAATTATATAAAAAAGATGAAAAAAAAAATTAAAAAAAAAAACCAAAAACTTGTTAGGATACCATGCCAGATGGCATAATATGATGGTGACAAGTGTACAAGAGGTTGTTATTAGTTAGTTGGGATTGGAAGTTGGCTATAAAATAGTGGTTTGTAAGATAAGAAGATAGTTATGAAATAATATGAGTATTGTACTATTGTTGGTATTCTCTTTGTGCAATCAAGGAAGACGTAGAGATAGGTTCTAACATTGGTATTAGCCAGTTCAAAATGCTCTCAATCCTTCCCTATTGTATGACGCGACAAGCTTCATGGAAGAGCATGGAATCAAGAGTTTCCAGTTTGGAGGGCAAAATCAACGAATTCAAGAACTCGCAGGAGGAACTCAAATCAACCCAGGATTTGATTCTTCATCAATTGCAGTTGATCATGACACGCCAATATCAAGAAAGAATGTTTCCCAATATCAAGCAACGATTAGTGATCCCCAATATCAAGAAAGAATGTTTCCAAATTTCAACAGTCCAGAAAACAAGTAGAATTTCAATCATCAATTGCGGCCACCGTTCTTGAAGATGGAATTTCCCAGGTTCAATGAAGGGGATGATCCGTTCGGTTGGATATATAAGGTAGAACATTACTTCGAATTCTTTAATATCGAAGAATCGAAGAAAGTAAGGTTGGCTTCTTTCCACATGGACGGGGAAGCTCTTCAATGGTTTCAATGGGCAAAGTGTTAGGTTAATTACCCAACATGGGAGGAATTTTCCAAGATATTGTGTTAGGAATTTGGGCTTCGGAGTTAGAGGATTCAGCAGAGAATTTGGTGAAGCTTAGACAGAATGGTACACTGCGAGAATATGTGATGGAATTCAGGAGATTAGCTAATCGAACAACGGAAATCAGCCCCACTTCTCAAATCTTGCTTCATTGGAGGCTTGAAACCTGAACTGCGACATGATATGAAGATTTTGAAACCCAAAGATGTCATGGAAGCATCAGCTTTTGCACAGCAACTCAATGCTAAACTCGCAGACCTCAAGGTGAAAACTTTTCCTAAAGCTTATACAGTTCAATCAACTTTTCGATCTCCTTTGTAGAACACAAATTCTAATTCTTTACTTGACAATAGAACTAAAATGCCTAATGTGAGATATTGACAGTATTTGACAGCATGAATAGCAGATTATTGAGGTTGCTTATAGTGTCAAAGTTGTCTCTTCAACTCACAATCACTTGTGTGAGTTGCAGCCGCCACTTTGCTCCTTTTGCCCCTTAATTTATGGGATTGATCTCATTGTAATTTGTATCTAGGATATTATCTCCCTTGATACACGTAATTAGGATTAGATTAGGGTTAGTTGTTTGTTCCTTGGTCCTTAGAGTGGCCTGTCTCTTCCCTTTGTCCGTTGGACTGTTTGCCACCCTCGAGCTCTCTATAAGAGTCTCTCCATGTGTAACCTTGCTTCTTATGATGAAATAGAACAATAGTTGAAACCAAAACTTCAACATGGTATCAGAGCAGGAACCATAGGGTCCTGTCTATTTTGCTTACACTTCTGGCCTGGTCTTCTCCTTTTGTTCATCATCTGTTGCGATGGCAGAAGATAACCCATTCAGTTCGAAGGTTTCAAGTTCCTCAAACCCAACACCAGCCAACATGATACACGGTGAAAGCAACCCACACCAACGACTATGCTCAGTGCTGTTGAATGAATTCAACTATCTGCCATGGTCACGAGCTATATCACTTGCCCTAGGAGGAAGATCGAAGCTAGGGTACATCAATGGAACCATTGAGCCTCCAGAGCCTTCCTCAACTGCCTTTGATGCATGGCACTCAAATGACCAGCTTGTTATGTCCTGGATACTCAACTCGATGGAGCCCAAATTGTCTGAGATCTTCAGCTACTCAGATTCGTCACACATCTTATGGGAATCGATCAAGGAAATGTACGGCAATCAAAACAATGTTGCCCGTGTGTTCGAACTGAAGAAAAAACTTGCTGGTCTTAAGCAAGGTGATCAAACCTTCATTCAACACCTTGGAAGCATGAGAAATATGTGGAATGAACTTGATCTTTACCGTCCACACACCACGGAATCCGTTGTACTCTTGAAAAGGGCCAATGAAGATAATGTGTTCCAACTATTGGCAAGCTTGGGAGCCGAGTATGAAGACCTGCGCAGCCACTTACTAATGACTCCTGAGCTGCCATCATTTGCCAATGTATGTCATGCAGTTCAAAGAGAGGAGACTCGAAGAAAGGTTATGCATGTTGAGCCCAAGTCTAGCTCAGAAGCTAGGGTTTTCACTAGTAATCACAACTTCACTAGTGAAAGAAGTTTTAATGGGAAGAAAACTGACTGGAAATGCACATACTGCAACACCAAGGGGCACGTACGGGAAAAATGCTGGATTTTACATCCTGAGTTAAAACCTAAGTTTAACAAGGAAGGAAGAATGATCAGGGATGGGAAAGGGTATGCGCCTAAGGCCTTTCACTCTTCTAGTTGTCCAACTGATGGGATGACAAACTTCACCTCAAACCCTATCTCCCTGATCAATGAATTTGCCGTCTTTCTCCAGAATAAGAATGGTGTTGCTGAAGGTGACAATGTCATCACAGAAAATCCCACAGCAATGCTTGGAAAATTTGCTGGTTTCTTGGCAGATTCAAACACAATTGCATCCGACAATATCCCAAGTATCATTTGCGCACTTTCCATGGCTCTCAATGCTCATCTCACACACGATTTTTGGATTGTAGACTCAGGTGCCACTGACCATATTACCAACAAGCAAGCATATCTACATGAGTTTCAAAAATTACCTAACCCTACTCATGTATCTATAGCAAATGGGAAAGGAGAACCAGTTCTAGGAAAAGGAAAGATTAAATTGATGGGGAATGATGTAGAGTCTACGACATTATATGTACCCTCATTTCCCTTCCAACTTCTGTCACACATACTTTGGACTGTCTTGCTATTTTTTCTCCTCACTCCGTTGTTTTTCAGGATCGAGTCACCCAGAAGAAGATTGGTGAGGGATTTTTCTTAAATGGTCTGTACTACCTCTCAAATGAGTTCGATCGAGTTAAGGAACCTATTGCCACCCTAAGTCATGTCCAGAAGCATCAACTTTGGCACCAACGTCTTGCTCATCCTTCCGAACCTGTGATGTCAAAATTATTTCCAAATTTTTGTATCAACACACATGAGTGTGAGATCTGTCAATTGTCAAAAGCCACCAGGCTTCCCTTTATATCCTCTAAATCAAGAACCAGTAAACCTTTTGAAGTTATTCACTCAGATATTTGGGGACCTTCTCGTGTCGAGTCATTTGATGGGTACAAGTATTATGTTACATTCATAGATAACTACTCTAGGATTACCTGGTTATATCTCTTGAAGTTCAAGAGTGAATTTTTCACTGCTTTCCAAGACTTCCATAGTCTAATAACCAACCAATTTTCCTCAAAAATACATACCTTACGGTTAGATAATGGCACCGAGTTTACCTCCAATAATATGTCCAACTATTTGAGCAGCCATGGCATATTGCATCAAACGAGTTGTGTAGGTACACCTCAACAGAATGGTGTTGCCGAGCGCAAAAATAGGGACCTATTGGAGAAAACTAGGTCTCTAATGTTTCAGATGCAAATTCCCAAATGATTCTGGTCCCAAGCCCTTCTCACTGCAGCCTATACCATCAACAGACTGCCCACTCATGTCCTGAATTCCAAATCACCTTTTGAAGTCATCAAAGGAAGAGTCGTTGATTTAACTCATTTCAGGATATTTGGATGTGTTTGTTAAGTTCACATCCAAGCAAAAAAATCGTGATAAACTAGAACCTCGAGCTGTCAAATGTGCGTTTATGGGGTACTCGACCTCTCAAAAGGGGTACAAATGTTATAATCCACACACTGGGAAGATGGTTGTCTCTAGGGATGTGAGGTTCGATGAACTCATCCCTTTCTTCAACAAACACTCCCAGAATAGTTCTCAGGGGGGAGAGTCCAATGGAGAGTTTTCCACTCCCCACTCCTACTGAAATCTCTCCTAACACTCCTTCATACCAGCCTATCGAGGATCCCCCAGACGATGAGATGGTCAATGACGATCCATCTCGAGCCCCAGCTCCTCTTGTTACCATACCACCTGCAGTAGCACCAAAAGGAACCCAACTCGCGATCGTCATCCTCCGCCACGACTGCAAGAGTACATAACTTACAGTGCAAGGCATCCTATCTCCGAAGCACTCACTTATCACAAACTGTCAGCATCTCATACATCTTCCTAAATCAGTTGACCAACAACATTGAGCCTAAAAACTTTCAAGAAGTAGTGTGTACGCCTGTGTGGCGAGAGGCCATGCATGATGAGCTCAAAACACTGGATGCCAATCACACTTGGAGCGTGGTAGACCTTCCCAAAGGTAAGAAAGCCGTCGGGAGTAGATGGATCTACAAGAACAAATTCAATTCTGATGGCACCATTGAAAGACACAAGGCCCGGTTGGTTGCACGAGGCTTCACTCAAACCTACGGTCTTGATTACAAGGAGACGTTTGCCCCCGTTGTCAAAATGAACACCGTAAGGGTCCTGTTATCAGTCGCTGTCAATCACGACTGGCTCTTGTTTCAAATGGATGTTAAGAACGCGTTTCTACACGGTGCGCTTGAAGAAGAAGTGTACATGAATCTTCCTCCAGGACATCCTCAAGAACAAGAACCTACCAAAGTCTGCAAGCTTCATAAAGCTATATATGGGCTCAAACAATCTCCTCGAGCTTGGTACTCCAAACTGAGCTCGGTTTTTGAGATGGCAGAATTTAAAAGAAGCCATGCTGACTCCTCTCTATTTGTTCGAAGTGGTGCCCAAGGGAAGCTCGTTGTTCTTATCTATGTTGACGACCTTATCATCACGGAAGACAACGTGGATGAAATCGAGACTCTTAAAAGGTCTCTTCACCAACAGTTCGCCATTAAAGATTTGGGAACCCTAAAATATTTTCTGGGAATTGAGATGGCAACCTTCTCCAAGGGTTTATTCTTAAACCAACGAAGGTACGTTCTTGACCTTCTCGATGAAGCAAATATGGTCAATTGCAAACCTGATCGCACCCCCTTAGCTAGCAAATTTCAATTGGATGCTCTAGGTGGTCCCTTATCCGATCCTAGTATGTATCAACGCATGGTTGGCAAGCTCATCTACCTCACGATTACCAGGCCTGATATTGCTTACCCCGTAAGCCTTATCAGTCAGTTTATTCATTCTCCGACATTGGTTCATTGGGAAATTGTCAAGAGACTACTCCGCTACCTCAAGGGTTCGATTGGCAGAGGCATACTCATGCAGAGAAATGAGTCTCATCACATTATGGCCTATACCGATGCTGACTGGGCTGGTAATTCCCTTGATCGAAAATCCACCACAGGTTTTTGTACCTTTGTTGGTGGAAACCTTGTCACTTGGAAAAGTAAAAAACAAACCATGGTTGCATGGTCCAGTGCTGAAGCTGAATATCGGGCCATGGCTGCTACAGCTTGTGAACTTATCTGGTTGCAGCATCTCCTTCGTGATCTTGGCTTCCACAACAAGGAACCCATGTCTTTATTCTATGACAACCAGGCTACCATGCATATTGCATCCAATCCCGTCTTTCATGAACGAACTAAACACATTGAAGTTGACTGCCACTATATCCGCAACCAAGTTCAATCCAAAGTCATTGAAACCGTTTTCACTCGAAGTCATGATCAACTTGCTGATCTCTTCACGAAAGCCCTCGATTTTACTCAGTTTCATCGGTTATTGTTCAAGCTTGGATCAATCAACCCCCTTGATCCAACTTGAGGGGGAGTATTGACAATATTTGACAACATGAATAGCAGATTATTGAGGTTGCTTATAGTGTCAAAGTTGTCTCTTCAACTCACAATCACTTGTGTGAGTTGCAGCCGCCACTTTGCTCTTTTTGCTCCTTAATTTATGGGATTGATCTCATTGTAATTTGTATCTAGGATATTATCTCCCTTGATACACCTAATTAAGATTAGATTAGGGTTAGTTGTTTGTTCCTTGGTCCTTAGAGTGGCCTGTCTCTTCCCTTTGTCTGTTGGACTGTTTGCCACCCTCGAGCTCTTTATAAGAGTCTCTCCATGTGTAACCTTGCTTCTTATGATGAAATAGAACAATAGTTGAAACCAAAACTTCAACATGGGAAGACTTACTCTTGAAGAAGTGGATGTTTATAGAAAGAATGGGTTGTGCTTTCATTGTAAAGAGAAATACTATAAGGGTCATAGTTGTGAAAAGAAGTAGTTACTAGTGATTGATGTGCAAGAAGATGAAAATGGTGATCTTGCAGTGTTCGAAACTGAAGAATTGGAGATTACAGCTTGTGCTTTGTTTGGTACCCCTGCACCACCATCTATGAAGACTATGAGAGTGATTGGTTTTGTTAAACATTGTCCTGTGACTATCTTGGTTGATTCAGGCAATTCCCATAACTTTGTGGATCTTGAGTTGGTTAAAAGAGTGAAAGGAAACTTGGACACAGTAATGTTAAAATAGCTGATGGGGATCTACTCATGGCACATGGTTCAAGTACCTGTTAAGATTCAAGATTATGAGTGCATAATAGATTTATATGCAATCTCATTGGGAGGGTGTGATGTAGTGCTCGAAGTCTAATAGCTCAGGACCTTGGGACCAATCTTGTAGGATTTCGAAAAGCTATATATGAAATTCCAAAAAGGTTCTTCAACATACTGCATTGCTAGTCCAGAGTCACCTTTGGAACAATTGGAGGATATCTCAGCCTTGTAGATGTCTAAACTTGTGCAACAAGAAATAACTGTGGGGGCTATTTTGTGACATTGAGTCAATGGATGTGTCTATTCACCATATGGAGCCTGCAACACTAGAGCAACAAAGAGATCACCTTTCTGAAGTTCAACAACAACAAATACAGCAGCTGCTAGAAGATTATGAAATGCTTTTCAGCACTCCAACTACACTACCTCCTCACAGATCTCAAGATCATCGAATTCCATTGTTGGAAGGTAGCAAGCCACATAACAGTAAGCCATGTAGGTATGGTCCAGTACAGAAGTCAGAAATTGAGAAATGTGTGAAGCAATAATTGCAATCTGGTTTCATTAGAACCAGTAACTGCCCTTATTATACTCCAGTGATCTTAGGAAGGAAAAAAAAGGAAACTTGGCCCATGTGTATGGATTACAGAGGCTTAAATGGCATTACCATCAAAGATAAGTTCCCTATTCCTCTCATTGATGAGTTATTTGATGAACTATTTGGTGCACAATTTTTTTCTAAGTTGCACTTGAGAGCTGGTAACCACCAAATTCGTATGCATCCTAATGATGTAGAAAATACAACATTTAGGACTCATGATGGCCATTACGAATTTCTAGTTATGCCATTTGGTTTAACTAATGCACCAACTACATGTCAGTGCCTTATGAATGAGATCTTCAGGCCATACTTAAAGAAATTCATCCTGGTTTTCTTTGATGACATATTGGTTTTTAGTTCTTCTTGGATTTCACATTTACAACATTTGAAGGTGGTATTTGATACATTACAAGCGCATAGCTTATTTGTGAAGAAATCAAAGTGTGTTTTTGGGAAATCTCAAGTTGAATATCTCGGAAATATTGTATCAAAACACAGGGTTGCTGCAGATCCAAGTAAGCTGGAAGCAATTGCCAAGTGGCCAATTCTAACATATGTTAAAGCTTTAAGGGATTCTTAAACTTAACAGGCTGCTATAGGAAATTCATTCCACAATTTGGCAACATCATTAGTCCACTAACTGCTTTAACAAAGAAAGACAGTTTTACTTGGACCACAGAAACAACTCAAGCATTTCAGACTTTGAAATAGGCAATGTTGTCCCTTCAGGTGCTTGCTCCACCTAACTCCAGCAAGCCTTTTATCATCGAGAGTGACATTAATTGGTGTAGAGCTTCAACAAGAAGGTAGGTCTATTGCTTTTACTAGTAAGGCCTTGTGTCTTCGCAATCAAGCTTTATCAGCCTATGAGAGAGAAATGCTAGCTATATTACATGCAATACATAAGTGGCAATCTTATCTGGTGGGAAACCATTTTATCATACAATCAGATCATCACAGCTTAAAGCATTTTCTTCAAGGCCGAGCTCACACTCCATTTCAGCAAAAATGGGTCACTAAATTGCTGGGATTTGACTATGAGATTCAATTTAAGCAATGGAAAGATAATCAGGCTGCGGATGCCTTGTCCATATCTCGTCTCAACACTATTTCACCATAACTGCAGCCTTTAGAAGAAGCTCAATTAGCTACTATCTCTTATCCCTATACTATTTCACCTATTGCCAATCTCAAGTTTCAGTGTGAGAATGGTTTTTTAAAATACAAGGGCCAAATTGTGGTTAGTCCTATAGGTGAATGGAGAGATCGAATCTTCAATGAACACCATTCTAGTCCCATTGCAGGTCACGAGGGCTTCTTGAAAACATATAAGAGAGTGTCAATATCTTTCTATTGGGAAGGGATGAAAAAAGACATTGAAGGAAGAATGGCAGCTTGTGCTGTTTGTCAAAGGCACAAATATGAGACATTATCACCTCCATGCCTGTTACAACCTTTACCAATTCCAATCAAGGTTTGGGTAGATATTTCTATGGATTTCATTGTGGGATTACCTCCTTGTAAAGGGAAATCTATAATTTGGGTGGTGGTAGACAAATTGTCCAAATCTGCACACTTTGTGACATTATTCATTGATCATGTTTTTAAGTTGCATGGTATGCCACAACCAATAGTGAGTGACACAGATCCAGTCTTCATGAGTAAATTTTGGAAGGAGTTCTTCAATTTTCAAGGATCAGCCTTATGTTTCAGTTCAGGCTACCATCCACAAACTGATGGCCAAACTGAGGTCCTCAACAGGTGCTTGGAAACCTATCTTCGATGTTTTTGTAGCTTGCAGAATAAGAAATGGAAAAATTGGCTCTCTTGGGCTAAATATAGCTATAACACAAGCTATCACAGTTCAACCAAAATGACTCCATACGAAGTGTTACATAGACAATCTCCTCCAATCATTCCTGGAGCGATACAACAAAGGCTAACTCTTTAGACCAGGCCTTACAGGAAAGAAATCGAATGTTGGCTCTTCTAAAAACTAATTTGGAAGCATCACAGCGCAAGATGAGAGTTCAAGTAGATAAACATAGGACTGAAAGAGTGTTTGCAAAAGGAGATTGGGTCTATTTGAGACTGATCCCATATCAGCTCAAGTCCTTGGCTTCACATTCTTTCCACGAACTGCAACCCAGGTTTTATGGTCCTTTTCAAATTCTGTCTAAGGTTGGTGCAGTTGCTTACAAGTTGAAACTGCCTAAACACTCGAAATTACACCATGTGTTCCATGTATCCTGTTTGAAGAAACACTTGGGGTCACAAGTGCAAACCACAGTCCCTTTGCTTGTCTTTACAGAAAATGGAATACTGCAAGATGTAATTGTTGCAATTTTGGAGAGAAGGATGACTAGAAAGAGTAGTGTTCTTTCCACAGAAGTCCTAGTTCAATGGCAGAACCATTCTCGAGAAGATGCTACATGGGTGTGGTACCATGAACTGAAGCTCAAATTTCCAGAAGTTGTCAATCTTTGAAGTTCAAGTTACTGTTTTTGTTTGAACTTGTAATTCTGGGTTATTGTTGTGTGTTTTCAATTGCATGTTTGGTTTTAAGGGAGGGGTATTGTTAGGATACCATGCCAGATGGCACAACATGATGGTGACAAGTGTACAAGAGGTTGTTATTAGTTGGGATTGGGAGTCGGCTATAAAATAGTGGTTTGTAAGAGAAGAACACAGTTATGAAATAATATGAGAATTGTTGGTATTCTCTCTGTGCAATCAAGGAAGACGTAGAGATAGGTTCTAACAAAACTAAACTTAGGTGCTAAAATTTGGTTATATAACGATAAAACTCTCAAATATTTTTGGAAGTACAACGAACTTCGTCTAATGAATTATTGTTTGGTATGGCACCAATCTCGCCATTGCCAGAGTATGCGTCACTGCCATCACCGTCATCCCAGACTAGATTAACTCCTGCTTTCATCAGTCTCCCTCTTCCATGATCCTCTGTAACTGCAGAAATCGAGACTTAGTCCCCACTATGCAAATGGAGTACATCATTTGACAATACACTTTTACGGAGTAAACTCTTAGCTACTTGGAGGTAGATTCTCCACGGATGTGCAAAGCCTTACCCTTGGTAATAGTTGTAACAGTAAATCCAGGACAATAAGTTTCGAAAACAAGCAAACAGTCAATCCTCTAAAATTATGACCAATAATTTGAGGCACTTTAAAATGAACATCATTGGGCTCATGAATACCAACAAACTGAAACCACTTCGGAATATCATAAATTCCATTGAGAAAACCGCAAGAAGTCCATCCCTAGAGCATACCATGTAAAGCCAGATTAATTTGTAGAAGCAATAGCCTTAATTATGCATGTGTCTGTCATGTACATGTACAGTACAGGTGCCTCTATGAGTTTTAGGATGTTCCTAAAACTCAGTGTGTACATGTCATTCTTATGCATGAGAAATACATTCTTGTACATGCATGTCTTATGCGCATGTGTGTGTGTGTGTGTGTGTGTGTGAGAGAGAGAGAGAGAGAGAGAGAGAGAGTGAGACCTGTAGGATGTTCTTCCTACATCAGCAGTGAGATTTGTACAGCCTTCCATATGAATCCTTCTCATAGTGTTTAACGATTTGTGCAAGCCTAGAATCTCAGTGAGTTTGGGGGAGTGATTCAGATGTTGTTCTACAATACTCGACATTTCTGAAAATTTTGGCATTTTTTCGAGTGCAATGCACTTATTCGCTCTCAAGATTTCCAAATTTGTTGGTAAATCTGGGATTTCATGAAGATCTTCGCAATAACTCAAACCTAACATTTTAAGCTTGGTGAGTCCACTGAGGCTTGGTAGGCTATAAAACAAATTGCCATCAAGCTCCAATATTTCTAAAGAAAATAGACTCCCAAGATCCTTAGGGATTGCAGCATCAGTTAAGTTGCAGTTTCTAAGGCCTAAAAATGTCAGGTTCTTCAATCGTAGAAGATGGTACTTGCCTTATCCTTGTATGGCTTGCTTGAAGTGTTGTCAATGACGCCATCCCCCTTAAGCGGTCATCCAGCATTTTTAAACTTGAACAGCCTTTAAGAATAAGGGTCTCAACTGACCTTGACTTGTAGAAATCCCCTGGAAAATAATGAAGCGTGAATCTCAGACAATCTTCTACAGTTTACAAATATCAGTTTTTAAAGATTTGGGACTTTGGAAAATCTGGTGATTCTGTCAGGTAACGGGAATGAAAGAGATGGATGATTTTCAGATTCTTGAACAACCGCTAGAAAAAAAACAGAAAACAAAATAAAAATTAAAACAGAAGTGAGAAAGCAAGATCTTCGCATTCACAGAAGCTGAAGAAAAATATTAATAATCTGTTTGAGATCATATCATACCACATTAGTATCATTCCAAACTCGTGTAAGATTGTTATCTCTCAAGTCAATAGCAACTAGTTGTGGTTGACAGAAATCTTTAGGTATGAACTTCCGAGGAAACCCATGCCAACCCAACCATCTTAACTCTTTTGAAAGATTGATTTGACTTCCAATGACATTTACATTATTGAGTTTGAGCAATCTCAGTCCCTGCATCTTTCTGAATGCTTCTGCCCGGAAACTTGATGCATCAGGCCATTCGAAATCTAAAGCAAGTCCTTCAATTGCTACACTTCCCTAATCAAGGAAAAAAAAAGGAACAAAGTAAGACAAAATTTATTTTGACGTGAAAAGATAATTTATACACATGAAGAAAGCCATGAATTGGATGCATGAACTACAAGCCATGAATTAGAATTCAGTTGTCAATTACATTTTACCAAATTATTTAGGTATCTTAGTCGGCATCTGTTACACGGTGTTCCTTTTACCTATTACTAACCCCTTCGCACACGCGTGTGTTTTTGGACTTCTACTTTTGAAATTTGAAAAAAGGAAAAAATGGGTGGAGGGTTGGAGGGTGAGGGGTTAACTGCTTCTACATCTACCGCATGGGTTTGGGATTTTTAATTTTGTTTAAAAATTAATTAGTTTGAAATAATATGTTGGAGGCAGATACTTATATATCCCATAGAGAAATTCATATTAAACATAAGATTCGATTGCCCAAGTACTTACAGATTGTTTCCCCAAAACATCCATTACATCCACATGATGCCACAATCTACTACGTTCTCCAGGATGGTCAGGGGATTGTGCATATACGATTTCTCTGGCCATGTCTCGAATCAAGTTATGCATCATCAGATTGCCTTTTGCATCAACAGTTACAAGGCATTGATCTTGGAGTTCTCGAATTCCTTTTTCTGGATATAAGTCACAGCCATCCAATATTGTCGGGACATAGTTCTTGTTCATTCCAATAAAGAAACAGCCTATATCCAGGAATACATCCTTCACCAGGTCATCATTTAGCCTATCTTAGCTTGTGTTAATATTTTCGAGAATTACCCAATAAGCCTGTGATATTTTCCATTTACCCAGTACAGTTTTCCATTCACTTGTGCTCTTTGTATGTAGATAAGAACCTACGACTTCAATTGCTAGGGGCAAACCTCCACAGTGGTCAACAGCCTTTCTTGAAAGCTCAACATACTCTTCATTAGGATAATTCTTTCTAAGGGCATGCTGAGTGGCTCAAGAGCTTCTTCTTTATTCATTTCTTGCGGGCGGAGGGAAGAAGTATGAAGGAATTGGAGTAAGCGCAGCAGGCCCAGGCGACAAGATCCCCGGAAACAAACACTTTTGCCTCACACCATCATCACCACCATCATCTATGCTTATATTCATCCTTTGACCATCATGAGCTAGAGGATTATTATAGTTGTCGTATTTCGGAGGATTAATGTTGTTATTACCACCATCATCTGTGCTTATATTCATCCTTTGACCATCATGAGCTGGAAGATTATTATAGTTGTCGTATTTCGGAGGATTAATGTTGTTATTACCAGGCAGTAAAGCTGTACTAGAAGAATTTGATGGTGGTAAGCCGGTGAAGCATTGGATTGGTTGTTGTGACGGTTGTGGTACAACTGGAGGTTTCCTGATCTTGTGAGAGTCTTTGTGAATCCTGAGAGGCGGTGGACCATGGAGTTTAGGCTCTCTTCTCAGTAAAGCTGCACTAGAAGAATTTGATGGTGGTAAGCCAGTGAAGCGTTGGACAACGTCCTTGAACTCGCTAGGGCTCGCGTAGATTATGACCGGCTGATGGGGCTCCTGCTGCTGTTTTGGTTGTTGTGACGGTTGTGGTACAACTGGAAGTTCCCTGATCTTGTGAGAGTCTTTGTGAATCCTGAGAGGCGGTGGACCTTGGAGTTCAGGCTCTCTTCTTGGAGATTTTCCTGTTGAATAATCCATGCCGTTGAAGATGAAATAAGGCTGTAATCTTTTCCATTTATCCAGTTCCGTTTTCCATTCACTTGTGCTTTTTGTATGTAGACAAGAACCTAAGACTTCAAGTGCTAGTGGCAAACCTCCACAGTAGCCAACAGCTTTTCTTGAGAGCTCAACATACTCTTCACTAGGATAGTTCTTTTTAAAGGCATGCCAACTAAGTAGCTCAAGAGCCTCTTCTTCATTCATTTCTTGCACAGGACATATCGCCTCCAGATTAAGTAACTTTAGCAAATCTTGATCTCTTGTTGTTATAATAATTCTACTTCCTGGACCAAATGAGTCATGCTTTATAGCTAATGCATCTAACTGTGCATCGCTGTCTACATTATCTACTATGACAAGTACTCTTTTGTTGCCAAGTCTTCTTTTAATCTCCTTGGTCCCTTCATCGACCCTACTAGCCTTCACGTTTCCCGATCTCAAGATATCAGAAAGAAGTTTGTTCTGTGAATGAACCAGTTTCTTATCTTCTCTCACATTTGGAAGGAAACTTGCACCGTCAAAACTATGATGATGTTTGTTGAAAACGGCTTTTGCAACCGTTGTTTTACCCAGTCCACCCATCCCCAAGATTCCAATGATACGGACATCATTCGATCCTTCAATGTCTAAATAATTACTGATTTCTTGAACGCGAGAATCTACTCCAACTGGGTGTATGGCTACGTCCAAGTAATTGCTTCCTTCTCCACTGATTCCTTCATACCTGGTAGGTAAAATTCAATTCAAAATTAAGCCAAAGTAAGATTTACAAATAAACGGCACAATTAAATTGAACTAATATCTTACTCATTATGACTACAGAGCTTGAGAGTGGAAGATTGAGAGCCCAATGATGAACCAAAATGTTCGAAAACCATTAAAGCGTTATAAACTTCAGAACTTATTTTTATATATGCATAAATGTGTAAAATCAAATATTTGATTCATGTGGTTAGCTGGATATCTGACCACACATGACACAAAGAATGTGTTCATATATTCTCATGGAAGAGTCTGGAAGCTCTACATTGCAATGTGTAAAACCAAATACTCCAAGCCGTATAATAATTTTATTGTTTGTTGACAATTGATAAATAAGAGAGTTAAACAGAACAATACATTATGTAGCCAATTAATAACTTCTGTTAGAAGGAACTAAGGTTAAGGTACTGCATGCTTGTATATTAAAAAATGGGCCGGGAAATAAAAAAATACAAAATATAGGAAAGGAAAAAAGAAATAAGAAAGTACCAATCAGCCCCCAATAACCAATCCGGATGTTGGTCAAAATCGTATAGATGCAAGTCTGAATCATGCATATTTTCCTTCATAAATTTGTCCCATACTAGATTAACGCCTGTTTTCTTCACTCTCACAGAAGCATCTGCAGTTTCAACAGGCTTTACAAATATATCAACCTTGTCCCCTCCTTGCAAACTGAGCACATAGTTCGATATCTGTCCCTGCCAAAGATAATGGTCTTCTAGTGTACAGGAAGTTGGAACCGAGGCACATGTTATCCGGGCGAGCAAAGCAGTACGCTTGGTTTTATTTCTAACGATAATGCCAAGAGGACATTCGCGTTGTTTCTTTGAAGAGTATATGCAGCACAGAGTCAACCCGCTAAAATTGCGACCAACAATTAGAGGTATGTGGAAACTGACCAGATCACCCTTGACAAAATCAAACCAGTCAGGAATATAATTTCCATTGAGAAAAATGCCACCATATCCGCAAGAAGTCCATCCCTGTACCATGTAGAGCCAGATTTGTAACAACAATACATTGTTATGCATGCATGTGGCGTATATATGTGTTTTCAGTGTGTGTGGTAGAAAGAGAAAGAGAACAGGCTAGAGAGAGAGAAACCTGAAGGATGTTCTTCCTAAAATCAGCAGTGAGATTGATGCACCCTTCCATATGAATTCTTGTCATCGAGTTTAATGACATATCCAATCCCGGAATCTCTTTGAGTTTGCATGAATGACTTAGATACAACTCTCTCATATTCGACAATTCTGAAAAATCTGGCATTGTTTCTAATGCAGTGCACAAACCCGCTCGCAAGACTTTCAAAGTTGTTGGTAAATTTGGGATTGCATGTAGGTTTGTGCAATCATCTAAACACAACGTTTCAAGCTTAGAAAGACCACTGAGGCTTGGTAGGCTACAAAAACTATTTTTTCGAAGATCTAAATCTTCTAAAGAAATTAGACTCCCAAGATCCTTCGGGATTTTGTCATCGGTTAAAGTGCAGCATCCAAGATCTAATTTCCGTAAAGAGTTTAAGCAATGTAAAGAAGGGGGCAAAAGACTAGTGGATGGTGACTCTTTCACACCATAATGAGATGAAAAAGTCAGCTTTAGTATTTGTCTTATGGGTGTGCCATCTGCTGCCTTATGGTAGCTCTGTCCCAAGCCTTCAGCCAAGTTTTCAAATCTTGAACAGCCATTAAGAAGAAGAGTTTCAATAGACTTGGAATTGAAGAAATTCAGTGGGAGATCCTTGAGATTTTTGCAGCCTTCAAGATTTACCAAAGTAAGTCTTTCAAGATTCCCAATGGATGAGTGAACCTCAGACAAACTCTCACAATCATTCAATATCAATTCCTCGAGATTTGGGAGTTTTGAAAAGTCTGGTGTTCGTGCCAGGTTATGGGAATGACTGAGATTAAGAAGCTTCAACTTCTCGAGCAACTGTTAGACAAAAGGAAAAACCAAAATAAACACAAATGGAAAAGAGAGCATTAAGTTGGTGTTTATAAAACCTGACAGATTTGGTTGAGGACATATCATACCAAATCAGAATCCTCCCAAACTCGTATGAGTTTGCTATAGCTCAGGTCAATAGCAACTAGATTTGGTTGATCAAAATCTTTTGGTAAGACCTCCAGAGGAAAACCATGCCAACACAACCATCTTAACTCTTTGGAAAGATTGTGGTAACTTCCAGTGAGCTTTATGTTATTGAGTTTGAGCAGTCTCAGACTCTGCATGTTTCGAAATGATTCTGAACTGAAGCTAGGCTCGCCAGACTCTTGCATATCTAAAGTGAGTCCTTCAACGTCTTCTGTTCCCTATTACAAAAAAAAAAAAAAAAAAAAAAAAAAAAAACCAACAACAGCAGCAACAACTGAGGAACTAAGAAAAAGATTATTTACACGGGAAAAGGTGATTAATTCATATATCAGAAAAACAAAGCCCTGAATTGGATGGATGAACCACATGGGAGGTAGACAATTAGACAATCTAGAACATGGGCCTCTCATAGGCAACTTTTATTATATATCTGCTATAATGTGCATATAAGTCTGGATAATAACCTTAAGCGTTGTACTTTAAAACTATCTACATTAGTTCGGTATAACAATTTGTAATTAACAAGAGCAGGGCATGTGTGATTCTGTTATTTAATTTGAGATAATTCAATACAATCGGATCTTTGTTGTCTCTTACAAGTTCCTTTCTCTACTACATTAGTACGCGCATTTTAACATCTAATTTAATTGCAAAAGTACTTACAGATTCCTTCGTCAATATGTCTGTTATATCTTCATTATGCCACAATCTACTACGTTTTCCAGGATTGTCAGGGGATTCTGCATGCACGATTTCTCTGCCCATGCCTTGAATCAAATCATGCATAATGAGATTGCCTTCTTTATCAACAGTTACAAGGCATTGATCTTGGAGTTCTCGAATCCCTATTTCTGGATAAAACTGACAGCCATCCAGTACTGTCATGACATAGTCCTTGTTCATTCCAGTAAAGAAACAAGAGATGTCAAGGAATATAGCCTTCACGTCATCATCAGTTAGCCCATCATAGCTTATTTCAAGTCTTCTGTGAATTTCCCGATAAGGCTGTGATCTTTTCCATTTATCCAGTACAGTTTCCCATTCATTTGTGCTTTCTGTACGTATATAAGAACCTAAGACTTCAAGTGCTAGTGGCAAACCTCCACAGTAGCCAACAGCCTTTCTTGAGAGCTCAATATACTCTTCATTAGGATAACTGCTTCTAAAGGCATGCCAACTAAGTAGCTCAAGAGCTTCTCGTTCATTCATTGCTGGCAGAGGACATATCTTATACACATTAAGTATCTTTAGCAACTGTTCGTTTCTTGAAGTTATAATGATTCTGCTCCCTGGACCAAAGGAGTCAGGTTTTATAGCCAAAGCATCTCTTTGTTGAATGCTGTCTAAATCATCAATTACGACAAGTACCCTTCTGTTGCCTAACCTTTGTTCTATCTCCTTGGTCCCTTCATCGATACTACTTACCAATATGTGGGCCGGTATCAAGAGATCAGAAAGAAGTTTTTTTTGCAAATCAACCAGTTTCTCTTTGCTCACGGTTTCAAGGAAACTTGCACCGTCAAAACTATGATGATGTTTGTTGAAAACGGCTTTTGCAACTGTTGTCTTACCCAGTCCACACATACCCAAAATTCCAATTATGCGAACATCATTTGATCCTCCAACATCTAAATGCTTACTAATTTCTCGCACGCGAGAATCTATTCCAACTAGCTTGGTAGGTACCACTAAGCAATTGTTTCTGCTCAGTTTTCCAGTGATCTGAGAAACAACATTCCTGATAAAATTTCCTTCATTCCTGGTTGTTAAAATTCAACAAAGCAAGAGTAAAAATTTATTATGCGACTTCAAGATCACATTAATCTTTCAGAAATTGACAAGTCAAAATCTCCAGATACTATAACAATTTCTTAAACTGAAATCTTGGTTGTTAAATTTCAACAAGGCAAAAGTAAAAGCTTAAAGGCTGTTTGAGAATCATTTTGTTTTTAGTCTTCAGTTTTTGTTTTCACTAACAACTTTCAATTTTAAGAAAAAAAAAGGAACTTAAAACATAAAATAAAAATTGAAGGTACAAATTTAAAATTAAAATTGAAAATTGGAAACTAAATGGTTATCAAACCAACTTTAAAACTTACTAGCATTTACCTACACACTTTGAAAAAAAAATATTGAGAAGGAGAGGGAGGGAGGGAGAGCGTGGGAGGTTTTTATTTTTTAATATTAGGGATATCTTAACATTACCAATAGGTGAGGTTTCATTAAAAAAAAATTTTGAATATGTAAAATTATATTATTACCCTTTTTTTTGTGATATAAGATTAAATAGTCATGTCACATTTTTGATTGAGAAAGAGACTGATTATTTTTTTTAGTATATCGATATTTTTATACTAGAGAGAAAAAGAATTCGGCTGAACTCTACGAAATTCGAATCTAAAACCTGTTATTACTAAGTGAAGAGTTATATCATCAAATCATATTACTGAGAGCCTAGATAAGTCTGATTTAATCATTATTTATACATATATAAATAAAATGGAAGGGAAATTTCAGCCACACAAAGTAAAGAAAGTAATTACCCGGCAGATTTGGTTCCAACACCGTCAGTGTTTCGAAAATTTAATCCAGCCAAACTTCCAGCTTCCTTAAGAGCGTTTCTCCAGAGGAGTACCTTTTCTTCCTTAACTTCCTGTTCATATTTCTGAAACGCCTGTGCAAAACTACCACTCTGGTTCAGGACATCTGAGGAATCAACACCATAGAAGATTGGAAAAAACATTTGACCCAGTGTTTTTCTGCACTCCATGATCTTCACCAGCTCCTCGAGGCACCACGCGGACTCCGGATACCCTCTTGAGAAGACGACGACGGCAACCTTAGACCTTTGGATTTCTTGAATCAGGTGTTCTGGTATAGCTCTATTACTTTTTTCTAGCTTGTAATCGTATTCGTCTCCGTACATGAAGACGTTGAATCGGTGGTCTTCTAATGTACAGTAGAGGTGGTCTGTGAAGGTCCTGCGTGTGTCTTCACCTCCAGAACTCAAGAACACGTCGTACATCGGATCGTCTTTGGAGGATGAATCCATTAATTGTTACTCCAGGGATGTCTTGGCAGGCAGCACAGATCAAATTTGAGATCTACAGACAACCGTAAAGGCAAAGTAAACTCAAAACTCCGAAAAGAAATAGGTGAAGAGCCGAACTTTACAACATTCAATTAAAAAAATTTCTTCCTAACCAAACAGAAAATAAAGCAAGGCATGAACAAACACACCTAAACCAGAGCGATTTGTTCATGGAAAACAGTGAGAAAAACAGGCCAAACACCCTTCCACACGATCCGATCGGAATCGAAACCGATAGATAAACGGAGGAGAAATAGAGAGAACGGAAAGACAGAGAGAAGAAAAGAAAGGAAAGTGAAAAATAAAAGATGCTGGAAACATGTTCCCTTGAAAAATGAAAGATGCTGGAAGCATCTTCCCTAGAAAACACAAAATGCACGCACGGGAATGAGAGACGGGCAAGTGGTCAATTCATCATACAACCCCATTAAAACTGAAAAACCATGAAGAGAATGAGAGATAAAACCGGATGGGCACGGTCAATGAACACTACCCATCCACGAGCTTTTAGAAGAGTATAATAGGGTTTTTAATCACAAATAGTTCCTAACATTGATCAAACACATCATTTTGGTCCCTAACATTGAAAATCAATAGAAATAGTCCTTGAGATTGTCAACCATCCATCATTTTAGTGATTTTGTTAAAAACTCCGTTAAGTGTCCCAGAGCTCTTAACCGGAAGTTTGGGCAATTTTCAAAGCTTCGTAACTCAATCGTTTCTTAACCAATTTCGACCCATAATATATCAAAATGAAGAGAAGCAAATGTAGAATAAGATTATACCTATTTAGAAGCTCAATGGTTTCCAGATATGGCCGGAAAATAGGCTCAAAGTTGACTGGTCCGAGTGAAAACTTGAAAACTCGCCGAAAACTGGATAAACTTTAAACGTTCATAACTTCTTCAATACGCAACGAAATCAAGTGATTCAAAAACAAAAATCATACTTCTTGATGAGACAAAGAGAATGATACATTTTTTGATGGTTAAATAGCCGTGGTTTGGCCGGAAAAAGCCTCGAAGTGGCTAACTCGAGACCAAGACAGCCACTTTCGAGCTGTTTTCCGGCCAAACCACAGCTAGTTAGCTATCTAAGAAGGCACCATTCTCTTTGTCTCATTGAGAAGTATGATTTTTGTTTTTGAATCACTTGATTTCGTTGAGTATTGAAGAAGTTATGATCGTTTAAAGTTTACCCAGTTTCCGGCGAGTTCAAGTTTTCACTCGGAACAGTCAACTTTGAGGCTATTTTCCGACGATCTCCAGCAGCCATTGGGCCTTGCAAATAGATAGAATCTTATTCTACACTTTCCTACCTTCATTTTGATATATTATGGGTCAAATTTGGTCAAGAAATGATTGAGTTACGAAACTTTGAAAATTGCCCAAACTTCTGGCCAAGTGCTGCGGGACACTTAACAGAGTTTTTAACGGAATGACCAAAATGATGAATGGTGGACAATCTCAGGGACCATTTCTATTGATTTTTAATGTCAGGGACCAAAATGATGTGTTTGATCAATGTCAGGGACCATTTGTGATTAAAACTCAGTATAATATTATGAATATTTTATTAGGTAGATACAAGTTGGGCAAATCAAACACTCTGCACTCTCAATTGAGTGTCGAGCGAAAATAAGGATGAGTTCTTCTTTATGAGGGTTTTAGGAATTCTCACATTTTAATTACTTCATGCGGTCAGTTTTCGTTCGGTATTATATGTATTTAGATTTAAATAAAAAATTTAAAATGATTTCTGGCTGCATAATATACGATGAACGACTAACATGTGAGAATTCGTAAGATCCCCACAATTTTTATCCGGATGGGATCCAAATCCCAAAAATAAGCCGTAAAAGAAATGTAACAATCAATTTACTCAATAAAATTTTATTCTCGTTTGTTTTTTGGAATATTATTAATTTTGAGGCTGACTCATTCTAAACAATGCGTTTATTATCACACCCTTTTTTTTATACACTTTGCTTCTAACAAGATAAAAATGAAATTTGGAGATAAATGTTTTTATTTGATTTTGCAGCTGCTCAGACACTCTGCACTCTCAATTGAGTGTCGAGCAAAAATAAGGATGGGTTCTTCTTTGTGAGGAATTTAGGAATTCTCACATTTTAATTATTTTGTGCTGTCAGTTTTCATTCAATATTATTTGTATTTAGATTTAAATAAAAAATTTAAAATGATTTCTGGTTGCATAATATACGATGAATGACTAAGATGTGAGGATTCATAAAATCTCCACAATTTGTATCCGGATGGGATCCAAATCCCAAAAATAAGCCATAAAAGAAATGTAACAATCAATTTACTCAATAAAATTTTATTCTCGTTTGTTTTCTAGAATATTATTAATTTTGAGGCCTACTCATTCTAAACGATGCGTTTATAATCACACCCTTTTTTCATAACGGAATACGCTTTGCTTCTAACAAGAAATGAATTTTGGAGATAAATGTTTTTATTTGATTTTGCAGCTGCACTTAGGTGGAACCTTAAATTACTTACCTACCTTTTTGAGGGATCAAGTCACTCGTTCTTCATCATTTTCAATGAGTGAATGACTCATTGAAAAAGAAAGATTTGGTTATGAAGTTGCGTCTAGGATATCATAATAGATTGACTACGCATCCTTGGCAGAATCAAACTGGCGTAATTCTAGAATTTCAATGAGTGAATGGTTGAAATAAATTTTTTGTATTTTGGTGAATTTGGTTGAATGAACCAGGGATTTGATTTGAATTTAGATTTTGTGGTGAGCCAGGGATTTGATTTGGACTTGTTTTTGGTTTTGTGCATTTCCATCTAGATTGCCTACACCGTTAGCGGGATCAAACTTGATGTAGTTTAGGATGTTTTGGTGTGGCTTTGTGCCATTTGGAAATGTGACGTGATTCCCAACTACTGAATTTGAGGTAATTTGCATCCATTATTTTTGAAGATTCGCATCCACTGATGTGTCACGGTTCAAGATTTGTCCATGCTTTTCTTTATTTTGGACTACCAAGTTTGGTATTGCTGTGATTTGAAAAAAAACTGTTTCTGTTGTGAGAAAAAGCAGGTGTGAAATAAAACAGAGTATTTGGTAAATATTTTTGTAAAATTGCTTTTTGAATAAAAAAAAATAATATGGTGGTGTTTGGTAAACTTTTATGTAAACCAACTGTGACTGTATAATGACCAAAAATGGTATAATACTAGATGTTCTATTAATTTAATTTTCTTAACAAATAAATATGAATTACTAAATATACTTTATTTTTAAAAGAAAAATATTTATAAACTTTATTTTAAATATTAATTAGTATGACAAACTATTTCAATTGAAATATTTTAGACTAAATAGCTAGGATTCATTAGTATAATATTATTAATGTACTTGAAAGTAGTCTAATTAGATGCATTAACCAAACTTAGTATTTCAATTGAAATATTTTAGACTGAATAGCTAGGATTCATTAGTATAATATTATTAATGTACTTGAAAGTAGTCTAATTAGATGCATTAACCAAACTTGTTGCTATTCTATTTCTTAATGCCACTATCTCATGTGATCCTTCAACTTGATCTTTTTCTTCTTTGATTTCTTATCCTTGTCCTTATCAACCTCCTCAACATCTCCTTCCTCTTCCTTCTTGGTTTCCTCTTCTTCGTCGTTGCTGATTTCCTTCTCGATAGTCTTCTCAGTCTAGAGATAGATTGGATAGCTGATGAACTCAGAGTGCTTCTTCACAAGGTCCTTGATCCTCCTCTCTTCCAAATACTCCAACTGATCACAACCCAACAAAAAATTAGTACCCAATTTTTCTCTTTAATCATATAAAGGAAATACTTAATCAATTAGCTTGGTTCTTTACCTGATCCTCCTTGAGGAAGAGGGTGATCTTGGTGCCTCTGCCAAGCTGTTCGCCGCTGACATCCCTTGTGACAGTGAAGGAACCACCAGCCCGTGACTCCCAGATGTATTGCTCATCGTCGTTGTGCTTGATGGTCTCAATAACCTTCGCGTCAACAAGATAGGCCGAGTAGAAACCAACACCAAATTGCCCAATCATGCTCACATCAGCTCCCGCTTGCAATGCTTCCATGAACTCTTTGGTTCCGGACCTTACAATTGTACCCAAGTGACGGGATTTTAAACCGCACAAATTTAAACCCTCTTTTTGACAATTGTAGTATAGATGTAAGTAGGGTATCGTTCTAGGCCGGAGATTAGGAGGGATTGCTAATCTACTCTAAATTAATTTAAAAATATTAAACAAGACTCAAAAACACAAAATTAGGCTAAAAACTCTAATACTCGAAACACACTTAAAATGACTCAAAATAATAAAAACAATCAAATTAACTCAATCTAGACACTAGGAATTAAAATGGACGGAAATTAAATTAAAAGATTAAAAATAATAAAAACAAACTAAATAATACAATTTAATAATGGGGGGGTTTGGTTTTGACGAAACGTAAATAAACTTAAATAAATTACAGAATTGACAAAAACATAAAATTAAGGTGAATGGATAGGCGACGGATTGGCTAGAGAGTTTTTCTCCACACAAGACACATATGCAATCTAAATTGACCTTCAGTTGTTCTTTCAATAAGTTGTAAATCTCAACACCCCAAATTAATTAGGTACGCTTAAATTAACCTTCGGATTTTCCTTAAGTTATTGAATTGGATGAACAGCATACAACAACTCAAATTATTCCCCAAAAGTTCTCTACGCGAAAAGCACAATAGAGATACGATTAAAGATCATTATGTTCTATGAAAATCATAAGTGTTGACAAGGCATTCGTAACTATGAACAGCATGATACGTTTGCCAGGAATTTACTTAACGCGATTGTGACTAGCAACCTTCACTACTCATGAATATAAGTTCATAACGATTAGGTGAAATTCACTTATATTCTAGCATCAAATTCATGCATGTAAATTAAGTATGCATTCTTAATCGACAAACACAAATAAGTTATTAATCAAACAGTTAAGCAAATTAAATCACAACTGAAGGTATCAATTCAAATTACAAATATATCCATGGCTTTGAATTAAGCTCTAGCCAACACAAATTAATTACACATTATTTATAAATTAAAAACAGAAATAAAACATAAGTTTGGAGGATTAAACCAAAATGAGAGTGTAGAGGTTTTCTGTGCACTGTGCAAGTTTGCACCGTGCCTCCTTGCTGCCTTCGTTTGGCTTGCTGCCGCTGGCAGCTTTGAAACTGGCCTCCGCGAAACTGCCCCGTGGCACTCTCCTCGCCGCTGCCTCAAGGCAGCCTTGGTGATATCTCTGGCTGCGTGCGCAGCCTTCTCTTGGCCTGGTTCCACGCTGCTTGGCAGCTGCCCCAGATTGGCAGCTCCGTTTCTTTTTCTTTCTCCAACGCTGCCAAGAGGCAGCCCCTTTCTTTCGCACACCTCTCCCCTCCTTATCCCGTGAGCTCTCTGCTCACCTTTTTTATTTTATTATTTTTTTTTCTGTTTCTTTTCTATTCGCTGCTCTCACCGCAGCCTTGCTTCGTTTCTCCTCTTCGGTTAGCTGCCAAAGGCATCCTTTTATTCCTTGAATCCGTGCTGCCTTCCACCGAGGGCCACTTTCCTGCGTTCCACCGAGGCCTTTGCCTTCCTTATTTTATTTTTTTCTTTTTCTGAATGGTGCTCTCCCAGCTGCCAAAGGCAGCACCTATTATTCTCTCCAATGCCTTTTCTCAATTGACTTCACTTTCGGTGGAGGACTCCCCTACATGTCTGTGTCTTGCGCGCTATCATCACACACACCCACCATCACATTATATTTATATAAATATATATATATATATATATATATATATATATATATATTATTTTTCAAATGATAAGTTCTATTCAACAAGTAAGATAATTTAGACGAAATTATTACTTAACACTTCACTTATTCTATTTTTATTTTCTTAGCTTGATAAATTCTTATAAAACATAAAAATAACATAAATAGCTCAAAATATAACGAACTAACTAAGAAAAGACGAGAGAATTTGACGTAAAAATGTATATAAATATGATCCGATCACCAAGTTGTTCACCAAATCTACAGAAACCAATTGCAATCAGCCTTAAGATAAATGGCGACTGGGTAAATAAAATCTGGCCTCGAATGTATCTTCCCAAAATGAAAAATGTTCATGTGTGAAAGTAGTGTGAACATTTTACATCACATTGTCAAAATTTGAACCACACTTCGAAAGCTTAAACTCGATCATTTTTCATGTTCTTAACTTGGTTTCACACACATTTTCCCGGCAAACAAACAGCACGAATTGAGTCTATGTGAAAAAACAAACCCACGTTGTAAGAAACAGGTAGTGTGTTTAAGAAACAAACAAACAGAGTACATAAACAAAAATTAAAAATAAAAAAGGGCAGAAAAAGAAGAGGAGATTTGGGTTCTTACAGTTTACCAGAGCAGAGTAGAGAGACAGCAACAGATTGAGATTGAGACTGAGAGATAGCAGTTCGGATGTTTGTGTTGTATATGAGCTAAATGGTGGGTGGAGAAGGAAGTGTCTTGGAAGTTGGAACGACGAAGCAACAACTTATTGGGTTCCTAAATATATAATCCAAACAGTTAAACTACTTAGATTTAGAGCAACATAATCCTAAATATATAATCCAGACATATATTTAGAGCAACACCATTGTTGCCAATCAAACCCTAAGAACTGAAATTGCTTCATGGATCTCATTATAATAATTAGAACCTTAATTCAAACCCCAAAACTGAAATTTAGAGAATTAATTCAAACCCAAAAACTAAAAATTAGAACATTAATTCAAACACCAAAACTGAAATTGCTTCAACGATGGAAGAGAGAGAGAGAGAGAGAGAGAGAGAGAGAGAGAGAGAGTTATGTTTACCTAATTGATGAGATCGAGCATGTTTTCGCCTTCACTCGTTCGTTGGTTGCCAAATAAACCCTATTTCAGAAAACTAAAAAAAAAATCGATTCATCATCCATATTAGCTGCTAAAACCAAACCCTAAATTAAAATTAAACTACAAAAATAGAAGCAAATTGTGAGAGCAGCCAAACCCTAACCTAACTAAATCAAATTAATTAATTACAGCAAATATATTCAAGCAAATCGAGTACCTAGTTGCTCGATTTGTTACGCTGAGACTGGCGGAGAGAGAGAGAGAGGAAAAGGAAGAGGAGGAAGAGGTGCAGCGGCAGGCAACAGAGGGAAGAGGGAGTGCGGAGAGACTGTTTTGCGAGAGAGCTTGTAAGAGAGAAGAGTATGAGGAATAAGGAGAAATGAGAAAGGAGAAAGGAAGGCAATATTGGAAAATTGAAAAATTCATTAACAAAGTTTACTGTAGCTCTGTGTTTTAAACAATAAGCCATTTTTTGAAGCTGCTTTTTGCAGCTTCCACTTTTTAGCTTTTTTTCATATAAAACTTTGAAATAAAGTTGGTTTGGGGTGTTTACCAAACACCAAAAACCCTCCCAGCTTTTTAAAAAATCACCTCAACCCCAAACTATACCGTAGTATGCCTCCGCCAAGCTCTTTCGTTCTTGGTCCTGTGTGGTTCATTGGGCTTAAGTTTGAAAGCTAGGACCATTTCCAACCGACCAGGCCAAAGGGTCATAAGCCAAACTAGAGCTTGTGAGCCCCAAAGGGCCATAATTCATGCACTAGGCCAGTGGGCTGGCCAAAAAGAGCCAGCCAGCCTATTTCCACCAACCCAAAACAGGGAGGGAATAGGCGTGCCCCAGCTCACTGAGACTAAAGTTGCATAGATTCCAAAGACATGTGTCCCAGCTGAGAACGAAACGCACCCTAAAATCCATTAATGTGGACCACTCCTTGCAGGGCATGTGTCCTCCTTCCTCAGAAACAATGATGCCTCCAAAATAATATTCACACTCCTCTACATCATTTTCACCATTCCATACTATCTTCCCTCATTTTATTTCAATTCTTCACATTATATTCTCTTACCTCTTCCAATAATCTTTCCTTTAATTTTTTCAATAATTTTCAAATGGCCTCATCTTCAGTCAAAGGAATGACTTATTCATTTAGCGACAAGTGACACTTAAAATACATCATAAAACCTTATTTTAATATGTTTGTTTAATTCAATTAAAATAATAAATTATTGAGGGGGCTGAAAAATAGCCCCCGGAGATGGTTTTTTGTCAAACGGGCTATGTTTTGGCCTATGGCCATTTGGTCCCCTCGGAGGTGGTATAAAATATAGTCTGGAAGTTCACTGCCCCGCCGCCTTCATCTCCTCCGTCGCTCTGTTCTCTCTTTGTCTAACTTCATATATTTAGTGCATATGATTCGATTTCATGCTTCTTATCAATGACTTGAGGAGGAGAAGAGGCAGATTTGGGTTTGGCAGCGTCAAATCTCATTGTGGGTGGCGATGGAATTGGGTTTGGTGGTGATTTGGAATTGTGATTTAGAATTGGGTTCTACAGCTTTGGATTGGCCCATTTTTTTAAACCTTGGTCTGGTCTAGTTCCTTCAAAATTGGGCCCGGCCTAGCCCATGCCCAGCCCTAGAATGTCTCTTTATGATTCCTATCCACTTGTTGTCCACTTGCTCCCCAAGTGCGGCTTTTTGGTGCCTTTTTTTTTTCTTAAGAAAATTAATGAAAAAAATTGTTTCTTACTTTATTTAATAATGAAAATAAAAGAATTAAAAAAAATAAAAAATACAACTTGCACTAGGCGCGTGTACCTCCCACCCCCTTACCCCCTTCACACTATCTTTTCTCCCGCTGTCAGCTATCATTAAGAGATTGTTTTTTTAGAATAAAAAAAGACTTCAAATTAAATTACATTTCCCAATTTTATTTTTGTGGTGTTGTTTTCCAATAGTAATCAAGATGACGAGAGATCTTTTAATGTACCCGGAACACAGGTAGTACATTACATGTCTTTATACAAGTGGTGAGATTTTTGTGTTAAAAAATTTACAACATAAAAAATAAAATTTCCCACCACTTACTTAATAACATGTGGTGTACCACTTGTGTTATGGGCACAAGGAAAAATTTCTCCAAGATGACACCCAAGCTTAAAGAAATTGGATGAAGAGTTACATTTCATTAATGTAGGTATGTAAAAAATGTGAGGAAATTTTAATTTGGTAACTGAAAACAACTTTTTAAATATAATTATTGAGAACATAATCTTCTCAAAGTTTTGATCTAAACAATCACTTCTAAGTTCATTGTTTTTGTCATAATGGGTGCTTTTATAGGACTAAAAAAAGGTCTAAGTTTCAAACCTTATGAAACTGAACAAAAAATTAGACATTATTTACAAAACTTGACCAATAAGTAGACACTACTTATGAAATTGGACCATTGCCTGCACGAGCCTAAACTGCAAACGACACAATGCTCCTCGCATGTGCGAGCCTAAACTACACACCGCGCAATGCTCATCGCCTGCATAAGCTGAAATTGCATACGGCACTACACTCTTTGTTCGCATGAGCTTAAAAGGTGACACTCGATGCTCCTCGCCTACATGAGCCTAAACTACACAAGGCACAAAGCTCCTTGCCTCCATGAACCTAAATTGCACACGGCACAATGCTCTTTGTTCGCACAAGCTTAAAAGGCGGCAATAATACTCCTTGTTCGCACAAGCTTAAAAGGCGACTCTCAATGCTCCTTGTATGCACAAGCCTAAACTGCACGGCATAACGCTCCTTGCCTGCACGAGCTGAAACTACAAACAGCACCAAATCCACACCAAATGCTCCTCGCCTGCACAAGCCTAAGCTACACAATGCAAAGCTCCTCGCCTGCACGAGCTTAAACTGCACATGGCACAACGCTCCTTGTTTGCACAAGCTTAAAAGGCGACACCCAATCCTCCTCGCCTGCATGAGAAAAAACTACACATGGCACAACGCTCCTTATTTGCACATGACACAACGCTTCTTGTTCACACAAGCTTAAAAGGCGACACTCAATGCTCCTTGTTCGCACAAGCTTAAAAGGCGACACTCAATGCTCCTAGCCTGCATAAGCCTAAATTGTACACGGCACAACGTTCCTTGTTCGCACGAGCTTAAAAGGCAAGACATAATGCTCTTTGTTCGCACAAGCTTAAAAGCTGATTCAAGCCTCCTTGTTCGCACGAGCTTAAAAGGCGACACTCAACGCTCCTCATTTGCATGAGCTTAAATGGCGACACTTACTGCTCCTTGCCTATATGAGCCTAAACTGCAAATGGCACAATGCTCTTCGCCTGCATGATCCTAAACTGCATACGACACATCGCTCATTGTTCGCACGAGCTTAAAAGGCGACACTCAATGCTCCTTACCTGCATGAGCCTAAACGACATACGGCACAATGCTCAATGTTTGTACGAGCTTAAAAGGCGACACCCAACTCTCCTGGCCTGCAAGAGCATAAACTGTGTATGCAAAACAAAACAAAACAAAACAAAAAACCACCATCGAATTTGTCAAAATCCACCATCCTCTTGAACTACGTCATGACTTGATCCTTCCTCTACAGAGGGTACGTAGGCAACTTGAAACTTCAAAACTTCAAGTACAGTCACATCGTCAACAAAAACATAAACACTTTGAAGAACAAAGGGCAAATTCCAATGCGAATACTTTATTTCCTTAAAGGAAGAATTCGGCTGCAAAACCTTATTACAAAAGACACTACTTGAAAGCTATGTCCCTAAAATATGGCGACTATCTTCAAGCAAGACTTCCAAAGTCATGAAAATCTCTACATTGATGGGAGACAGTGCAGCTTCCATGGCCGTACCTTTCCCTTGCTCTAGGCGTAAAATCTCTTCTTGATGCGAAGAAAGTGCAGCTTTCTGCTCCGAGAGAACGCCTTGAAGTCGTGATGCATCGATTTCCAACTGCTTTTGCTCTCGTGCCAATGCTTTTAGACAGGCCTGGACAGAAACTAAAAAAGTCCCTTTGGCTTGGTTGTCTTGTTGTGGCTATTTTTCTTCGATGGTCTCTTGTACTTCATGGAACCCCGATACCAAAATCGGATCCATAAAGACATCTTCAAGCCACTCCTAGTAAAACTCAGTAAAGACAACTTCTCCAGTAGACAACAAAGTGCCATTCCAAGTTACAGCTCCGCTGCGAATGCGATCGCCAAGAAGCTCAAAAGAAGCAGGTGAATTATCGCGAACATGGTGCAAAGGATTTAAGACAAGAATCTTCGATGTACATGCCTTCTTCTTCGAAGTTGATCGACCAAAATTTGTCACCTCCCAAGACACTTCAGAAGACCACGACTTGATGTGCATTGAATTGTCTTTTGAAGGAAGAAGAAGCACCTTAAGGCCAGTCAGCGGCATGCAAAGTTTTAACGTTGTTCCCCTATCTTGCGATTCACCTTCCTTTGCAAGAATGGTGATGGTATTGTTCTTAAAGCACTTGAAAAATACCATGGCTGCAATAAAAACAAACAGGGCAACATAAGTAAGATTAGAGCACAACAAGAAAAGAAAAGAAAAAAAAATTGCTTTGCCGAAACAAAAGACATGCAAGACAAACCTCGTGAACGTTGAAGAATGACGTTAATGAAATCACAACGATGAAAGAAAATCAGCCACAAAGCTTGATCAAGCATGGCAAAGAGGGCAGCTATGGTACAGTCCTTCAAAGCACGCTACAGTGGCCAAGAAAACCAAAATGCCACGTAATCGCACTACGCAACCCCACAACGATTACGCAAGCAGTTTCTTGCACTGCACGACAACGTCACCACCGAGGAAAGCTATGACTAAACGGCACTACACAGTGTAAAAACGTTGCAGTCTTTTACACAGCCCCACACGGTAAAAGTGATGCACTGCAACAAAGCTTCAAGCATCTACAAGGCGGTCCTTCGAAGTGCTCTACAGTAGCAAAGAAAACCAAAACGCTATGCAATCACACTATGCACCCCGCAGTGATTATGCAAGCGATTTCTTGCACTGCATAGCAACGTCACTACCGAGGGAAAACTATGACCAAAAGGCACTACACAGCATAAAAACGCTATAGTCTTTTGCACCACACCACACGATAAAAGGTGATGTATTGCAACAAGATCCAAGCAACAACTGTAAGGCAGGGCAGCAACGACAACAAACGTGCACGGCAACGTCATTACTAAGGGAATACTGTGACCAAAAAGCACTACACAGTGTAAACACATTGCAGTCTTTTGTATAGCACCACGTGGTGAACAATGACACACTGTAACAAGCTCCAAGCAGTAACAAGAGGGCACGGCAGCAGCAACAACAAGCAAAACCCACGGCAAAAGCTCCAAGCAAGGCACAACAAGGAATTGTGTGTGAAAAAATACACACCCAATTGTCCTATAAATATGGGTCAATTGCCTTCTAGGAATTCACCTTTGTGTCCCTATCCAAATGGTTCACTAAGTTTATAGTAAACTATATAGTGAACAATAACTGCACGCTCTCTAAATCATTAAATGTGTATAACACAATTGAAATAAGTTTCAAGAGAGATAGTGGGAGTATAGGGATCATGACTATTGTAGTCAAAGGAGAAGTCAAATGAAGAAGGCGAAATAACTCCAAGGGAACAAATTTTCTTTATGAAAGGATGGACATTGGAAGGGGTATTTGCAAGAAATATCTTGCAAGTATCAAGAACACACCTTTCGAAGGTGTTGTAAATTGTTCTTGAATAATTCAAAACAGCTGGTTCTTCTACTTGAATGCTTGATTCTATATTAGTAACTATCTCTTACAATCGTTGTAAAAGTGTGGCTAATAAGAAGTAGAAGATTAATGAGAGAAGAGAAAGTACTTCACAATTTAAATAGTACTTGCGTCCTCATGAACTACCAATGAAATTAGAAAAATAAAGATTATCTTTACATTCCAATTTAAATAAAGATCTTAATTCCGTCACTGATTTTAAGAGATGGATGAATGTTTTGTTTGACAAAAAACATTGTTCTTTATTAATGAATGATTGGATTATCGTAATCTGATTGATTGTCTCTATAGTAGAGATGTGTGGCAGTGTTAACTGTTTAGAATATAATGATGCTTAAAACTCAAAAGGTTGCAAGGTAGTGACTAATCCCACTGAGTTGTGACACCTCTAAAACATAAATTACGAGTTGGTCATAGATGGATGCTTTGGATCGTTAGATCCGAATCCAATGCCTTCTTGTTAAAATTGTATAGCGGCAAAATGTTCGAATCTTTATTCTTTTTGACAGAAGAAAGAATCACAAAGTTGCTAAGGTTAATTCACTTAGATGTTAGTGGCACTTGTCCACAACATAATAATACTTATGTTGTATAACATTCACCGAAGATCTCTCTCAGTTGGACTATCGTTTATTTTGAATAAACACAAGTTTGAATACTTTGCAAAAGGTTTCAAAGAATTCAAGAATGTAAGTTGATGAGTAAGATGTCTAAAGTATTTACCTCATTAGATTTGATCGAATGAAAAAAATGCTTTAGAAGAGTTTCCTTGAAATGTGTCAAGGAAAGTAGCATTGTAAGATAATGGATTTCTCCATTGGGAGAAGAACGAACTCTAATAAGAGGTAGTTCGTTGGAAGTTATCAGATTACCCATATACAGGATATATATACTTTTAAGACAATATGATTGTGAATTAGAATATCTTCCAAAATTTTCATGACTCCATAGGATGTAGTTGGAAAGAAAGACAAATCTTAATTGTGTTAAGATTTGGGGTTGTGTGCTAATAAGCAATATTTGTTTGAGAACAATCTTGTGGGATATCCTTAAATTAACCTTTGGATATCACTTCTATAAACCAACTAACAAATGTTATTTGTTGGGTAGTTCATTGTAATCCTACAATAGGATTTGCCTAAGATAGAGCAAATGAACGAGAGATAGAACTCAAAGAACGGGTTCTTTGAGAGAGAAAATGATAATCAACAAATATAACAACCTAGTTCCTACACCACTAGCTCCAAGGTAGTCGAGAAGGATCTATAAACCGTCTCAGTTGAATGGTTTGAACTTTATGACTATGTCATAGAGTTACATCTCTTAATTCGAAAGAAGTAAGAATGGATATCCTTATGACTACATTGAGTGTATATATGACATATACTCAAAGAAATGGTATAGTACCATTTGACCCGAAATAATGAAACCTTCATAGCTAATTGGAGCTTGAGGTGACTATAATCAACGAGATTGGTTGACTTGGAAGAAACCATCTTTGATTTAGTCTTGGTTTCTATTAATTCGAAGATTGCTTACTACAACTAAACCATGATTCAACATTTGGACATTATATGGGTTTCCGAAACCATTATCAAGATAGTCTTGATAATATATGTCTAAAACTAGGAATCACAAGACATGTAAGTTGTAGACATCCATCCATCATGAATCTTAGCAAGCTAGTGGGAGCTATAAGCATTTTATAAGAAAAAGATCAAATTGTTTGATTTCTCATAGAATGTAAATGAATCTTTTGTTTACTAGGTTTACAAATGATTAGTGGGAGTTAATCATATTCCTATATTTGAGCATATATATGATATATATTAATTTTGGAAATGAAAGGAATTCTTCTTCGTTAAAGTTATGACTTTAAATATTCTATAATGATAGAATGTATATGGGAGACATAGTCTATATACATGGGATGGAAATCTATAATGATAGATTTCAAGATATAATTGAATTATCTTAATCCCTATTGATAGACAAATGATGCTAGGAAGTTTCTCATATGATGATAAACTTCAATCAGAAGGACAATTCTAGTGAGACTAGGAAGTTGCTCTTCTCAAAGCGAACGTACCCTTTGACTCCCAAAGAAATAATGCATAAATAGAATCATTTATGAATATGTGGAAAGGTGATTTACGTAGTTCATATTGTATGAAAAACATTGATATGAGTTATACCAAGATTGGTACAAGACAATATCAATGCAAGCCTAGGATAAGAACCATGGCAACTATCAAGTGAACCCTTAAGTATTTGGGAAATACTAAAGGATGGATTCCTCAAGAATGAGGAAGAATTAGAGTAACGTAATGGAAGCGTAAATGTATTAGATTATGAATCTAATCCATCATTGAATGTCTCTTCATTATGAATGAAGAGATAATTGGATATCTCTTTATTATGACTAAAGAGATATTTGGGTGGAAATGTTAAAAATAATGATTTTAGTGTTTTCCATCATGCATGCAAAATATATCACCATATAAAAGCTTACAACATTGTTGTTTGGATGGGAAAGTTCATTTATGAACTTTCTATTCGGTTCTAACCAGAAAGTGTCTCTAGTATGCCGACACTACGACACTAATGGGGCTGTAGCTCAAGCCAGGGAATCAAGATCTCATCAAGATCCAAACTCAAATGAGAGACTGAACCACATGATTGAGAATCATGTATAATGGTGATGTTGTTATTCTCAAGGTTGCTTCTATGGATAACATATAGATATCCATTGTCTAGGCCTACTACTCAGCCATTTTTGAAATGAATTCAAAAGAGGTATCATCACTGATGACCAAGCTGATTAGCTCTAGTGCAAGTGGGAGATCGTTGGAAATGTGCCCTAAAACCAATCATATGATGATACTTTGCGGACATTTCACATGTTAAACTAATTTAGTTTAATATAAAGGGCAAAAATTATTGTTTAAAGTTGTCTCATATAAATGTTATATGCTTAAACAATAAATCCAAGGAATATGTAATTGGGAGAATGTGATCTAAAGAAGTTAGATTCATGAGACCATTCTCTTTTGTATACATATCCTAAACGTTCCTAATCATAGGATTGCTAATTGGGCATTGACATTCCGTTGAGATCAGTATGTGCTATGTCTTCTCTTAGGGAGAGTGACTGGTCTTGAGTCATTGGTGTGACTGACACCAAGACAAGTATGTAGGTGCTCAATAGAGAATGAGTCCATTGAACACGATCAATGAGGAGTCTCATACTCATGTCATATAAGAACTCATGGTTGGGATAATGCAAAGTAGTTCTTTAACTTAAGGCATCATAGTTGTCTTGTGGTTAGGTCCTTGATCTTTGACCATGTCAAAGTCACTCCGTCAGAGGGTGTCCACGACATAGTTGGGGTTAAGCCAATTAGTTATGGAGGCAAGTGAATGCACAATAAGGGATCTCTAACCTTCAAACCGTTTGAAGGAGAATACTCTATAATATGATTAAGAATCTCTAGCCAGAGTATGAATGAGATTTAGGAAGTCGTTCCGAATCACATTCAAGGTAATCATATAAGTAAAAGAATCACAGAATCACATTGGATAGTAGACATGAATAAACTATCAAACCAAACAATGTGGTCAAGAGTATTGTATTAGAGAAGAATCGTATTGCATTGCAATCCCAAACTGAATAGGTTCTCCACCTCTTCTGATTAGCTTGGGTAGCCATGACATACTGCTAGGTGTCACTCATGGTTTATGGAAGCCCTAAAGGTGAGTAATCACTAAAGCGAGATTTGAAAGTAAGTTTCAATTCACAATCGATTTGAAGAGTTCTAATTGCCCACTGCCTCGTTAAAAGGAACCTAATGGATCGTACACTGAGTAAGGTAAAGATTGAAGAAACAACAGGGATGAGTAAAGATAATTAAATGGTTTAATTATTTATGGCTAGGATTAATTAATATGTTAATTATCAAACGAATATGTTCGTTATAGATCTCGGGTTAGTTTTGGGCCGCAAGGCCCAATGGGATTTGAATGTCAAGCCCATTAACTCAAGTTGTATGACAACTTGAAAACACAAAAGGCTTGAAAGCCCAATGAACCCTTAAGGCCGGCCACATTAGAGGATGAAGGGTTTTGGTTCTTTTGTCACTTAATTGAAGAGACTATATAAAGAACTTTATAACATTTCTTCATTAGGATTTCTTTTGGAGAAAAGATGAGAACACAATGCTCTCCTTTTCTCTCTAGGAGGCCGGCCACCCTAGGAAGGTTTTACTAGCATCTAAACCTTCCTAGGTCACTCATCTCCTCATCAATGCTCTCCTTGGTGTGGAAAAATTAGAGGTTCTCTATTTTAATCCTTCAAACCATCCTCCTCCAAGAAATTCATAGAGCTAAGAAGCAAGGAATGAAGGCCCTCTCCTTGGGTTATTAGCCTTTGCTTATGCAAAGATGAATCAACAAAGGTATTAGATTTCTCAACTCACTTTGTTCTTGAGTTGAGTCTTGGTTCACCTAACTACTAGGCTTTGAATTTCATGGGTTAAGTTTTGTTTTTGAGTGCATACAAGCATGATTCTGTCTTTAATTGTTAATTACATGTTATTGATGTTGCTCAAATGAACTTGTTTTCACAAATTTTCCTTCAGATTCTTATCGAAGGAAGGAAATAAATTTTTTTTTCCTACAACCACAAGGAAAAAATTCAAAATGAGCCAAATGTATTTTGTCAAAAATTATGGAAAATCAATATGCACAATAAGTATGTGCCGATTTATCCATTTCCAAAATTTCTTTCAAGATCAAGCCTCTACGGCTCTTGAAGAAAAAAAAAGTTCGTTTCTTTCAAGATCAATCCTCAATGGCCCTTGAAGAAAATTTTCAATTCTTTCAAGACCAAGCCTCAACAGCCCTTGAAGAAATGTTTTGTTCAAGAAACACGCCTCAACGACCCTTGAGGAAATTTATCACTTCAATTCAAGATCAAGCCTCGATGGCCCTTGACCAAGTTCATCATGTCAATTCAAGAAACATGCCTTTATGGCATTTGAAGAAGCAAATTAATTCAAGATCAAGTTTCGACGACCCTTGAGTTAGAAAATTCACATTGCAGGACTTCAAAACACGTTTCCTACATGCGACAAGCACATGCCTACAAAACGCCTTGAAGTGGGGGCATTTGTAGACATGGAAATTATGTTGCATATAAAAGATGCATCACAAAGCTCCACGTGGCATATGACGCATCACAAATGGACAAGTCATCAATGACATATGGCACAAATCAAGCAAAGGAAGAATAAAACTTTCCCAAAAATTAGCACAAGGGAGAAAACTCCCTTAAATTCGGCAAAAGGTCTAGATTGGTCCTAAAACCGGAAAGAAAGTTAATGCACCTTCATAAAACAAGTAAGAATTGAAGATTGCTCACAAAATAGGCAACAAGGTCCTTAAATTCGGCCAAAGCAAGTAAAGTGGCTAAAATTAAGACACAAAACATGCCTAAATTATCCCAAAGGCATGGCTTTAGAAGCCTATAAATACAAGGTCCTCCCACAAGCATAAGGGTCAAAAAATTTGCATTCAGAGGAACCTCTGCTAAATCTTTGAAGACTAATATGTTGCCAAAGCTCTCTTCAAAGAACGCAGGTTCAAGGTCGACAAATTCTACATTCAGGGTTGAAAAATCTCTACACAGAAGAACCTCTGCCAAATCTTTGAAGACTAATATGCTACTAAAGCTCTCTTCAAAGAACGCACGTTTAGGGTCAAAAAATCTCTACACAGAAGAACCTTTGCCAAACCTTTGAAGACTAATACACTTCCAAAGCTCTCTTCAAAGAACATTTAACTAAAGCCAAAGCTTTCCGTCGACCAAAGCCAAAGCACTTTCTTGAAGAATCAACAATCACTCATGCCGATTCATTCAAGACTTTTTTGTAAGCTTATAAACTTGTAGCAACGTTCATTTCAAGATCAAGTAGCCAAGACCCTTGTATCACCGAAATTCTACACCTAGACCACCTTTGCCGCAGCTTTGAGGTAAAGACCATCCACGTATTGTTTCAACCTCAAAACTTGAAACAATCGTTCAATCGTTCGTCTGAGATCAAATCATCGCGATTGTTGGATCAACAATCTACGTATCTATATCAAATTTGAAGACTGAATCATAGAAAAATTGTAAACAGAGACTGTAACCTACAAATTCAAATCAATACAAATCTACTTTGTACAAGTTCTCTTGTTTCTTCCAATACATAATTTTTGTGTTTACAGCCGTATTTAACTGGGTCAGCTTTAGCAACCAAGTGGATAGTGCAAGTATGCATGTAGTGCCTAAGCTTTTGAACGACAAAGACCAGGGTAAGGCACATTTTCTCGATTGATGAGTAGTTGAGCTCGACACCCGTGAGAGTTCTACTTAGCTAGTTGAGTGCTCTTTCTTTTTGGTGTTTATTTTCTTGTGCCAAGAGTCCTCCAATGGAATCTGCTTGTGCGGCGATGTATAGGATGAGCGGCTTTCCAGGCACGAGTGCTTCTAAGGCAGGTGGGCTTGCCAAGTACCGTTTTATGCTCTCGAAGGCATAGCAGCATGCGTCATCCCAAATGAATGGAGTGTCCTTCTTAATGAGTTGACTGAAGGGTTGACAGTGTCCAGCAAGGTTGGAGATGAAGTGTCTAATGAAAGCAAGCCGCCCTTGTAGACTTTTCGGCTTGTGTAGGTTCCTTGGCTCAGGCATGCTTTGAATGGCCTTGATCTTTGACTGGTCCACTTCAATGCCGCGGTGCTTGATAATGAAGCCAAGGAACTTCCCAGAAGTGACGCCAAATGCACACTTCAACAGATTCATCTTGAGGTTGTAGTGCCGTAGTGTGTCGAACACCATTCGTAAATCCTTTAAGTGGTCGGATATCTTCTTGGTCTTGACAACTACGTCGTCTACGTAACATTCTACGTTTTTGTGTAGCATGTCATTGAAGATTTTTTGCATTGCGCGTTGATATGTAGCTCCAGCACTTTTCAAGCCAAAGGGCATTACCTTGTAGCAGTAGATACCTTTTAGAGTGTGGAAGGCTATTAGTTCCTCGTTCTTGGGAGCCATGAGGATTTAATTGTATCCAGAGGAACTGTCCATGAATGATAGCCCCTTGTGGCCAGTGGTTGAGTGCACCATGATTTCAATGATTGGCAAGGGAAAGTCATCCTTCGTGCAAGCATCGTTGAGGTCTTGGAAGTCCACACAAACACGTATTTGTTCAAATTTCTTAAAGACAATGATGAGGTTGGAGATCCATTTAGGGTATTGCACCTCTCGAATGAATCCTGCTTTAATTAGCTTGTTAATCTCGACCTCAATTTTTGGGATGAGCTCGAATTGATAACGTCTTTGAGTTTGCTTTATCGGTCACGTTCCAGACTTGACTGCAAGATGATGCACAACGATGGTAGGGTCAAGGCTGGGCATTTCCTTGTAGGTCCAAGTAAAGACGTCTTTGTACTGCAAGAGTAATTGGTAGTACTCTGCAACCTCATCTGTAATTAATAGTGCGCTTGCGAAGATAGGCTTTGGTTCTTCGTTTGTGCCTAAGTTGAGCTCCTTGAGATCATCAACAGTGGTTTTCCTTCTATCTTCGAGCTATTGTGGCGCAGCAGTGACATCTTCCTCGGGGATCTCGTCTTCATCGTTCTCTTAGATCGTGATGTCGAAGACGTCTTGGACCTCCTCTTCAATGCTGTCCACTTGGGCTTGTTGGCGTGAAGATTAGGCAGTGTGGATGATGGTGTGCCTCTTTACCTTCAGTGGTCCTTTTGTGTCAACCTCCAAGGTGGCTTGGCGTTTCATCCTTAAAGGAATCGAGCTTCGAACGTCATCTTTTTCTGCTAGACTGTTGAGCTTTTCTTCCTTTGGCGTTGGCTTCCTCTTTCTAGAAGGCTTCTTGTTTCTTCGAGTCTTTGCAAGACTGACCCTTGCTGTAACAACCCACACTATACTTTTACATAATTACCATGGGCTAAGTCCAACTTCTTTGTTTTCTAACTTAAGGCCCGAGTTTTTCTTAAATTTTTAAGCCCAAAACTGGCCCAAGGTGAGGTCCAATTATCCAAACCCATAACTTTGTCTTCTTCTTCCCTCATTTCGAAAAATTCAGTTCTCTCTCTCGAAATTTCTCTGAGCTCCTTGAGCTCCTCCCCCACCTTGACCTATGTCTTCTACAAATTAACCCACAAATCTTTTATTTCTGTGATCCTGAGACTAGAGGTGAAGGAAAATTTTTGTCCTAGCTAAGAACATTTAAGAACATTTGAATACATATGCAAACTATTAACACATTAAAGTAGACATGCATTCAAAAACAATTCATAAAACCCATGACTTTCAAAGCCTAGTATATGGTGAACCATAACTCTTTAACAACTTTAAAGAGAAGAGAAGATTTAGAGTTCATTACCCTTGAAGCTCATCCTTGATTACTCAAGGGATTCACCCAAGTGGAGGGCCTTCAAGTCACCTCCTTTGCTTCCTTGAGGATTTGAGGATATGTTCTCCAAAACACCAAAAACTTGATGTCTCCAACTCTCTACACCAAAGATAAATTGTGAAGATAAAATGGATGACTTAGGGAAGAAGAAATTGCTAGATTTTCTTCCCTAGGTGGCCGGCCTCTATAGAGAAATAGAGAGAAAGTGTTTCACCCAATTTCTTTTAGAGAACCCTAAATGAAATAAACAGATGAATTTATACTTCATTTCTTGTGAGTGGCAAACTTGTAATTAATCCAAGTTTGAACCCTTCACCCTTATGGTCGGCCTTAGCTTTGTCTTTGGGCTAATTGCCCATTTTGTTTTAGTTGTCATACAACTTAAACATAATGGGCCTTGTGGGCCAAAACACTTTTGGGCTCCGAAACCCAAAACCAACTTAAAAGCCCAATACGAACGTTTCGTATAATTAATTAACTAATTAATTAACTTTGACCATTCTTCAATTAAACCATTTAATTGCATATCCATTTCATTTAATTACTTCACTTTCATCTTTACTCGGTGTACGATCCATTAGGTTCCAATTAGCGAGGTAGTGGGAGATCGTTACTCTTAACTATCGATTGTGAATTGAAACCACATTTCAATTCTCCCTTAAGATTAGTGTTTGCTAATCTTTAGGGCTTCCACAAACCATGAGTGACACCTAGCAGCATGTCATGGTTACCCAAGCTAAGTAGAAGTGGTTGGAGAACCTATCCAGTTACAACTACAATGCAATACGGTCCTTCTCTAATACAATACTCTTAATCACATTGTTTAAGTGATAGTTTGTTTCATGTCTACTATCCAATGTGATACTTATCTATATGATTCAATTGAACATGATTTGGAACAAACTTCCTAAGTCATATTCATATGCTTTGGCTAAAGACTCTCGAATCATATCTTAGAGTATTCTCCTTCCATCATGGAAGGTTAGAGATCCCTTGTTGTGCATTTATATGCCTACATGACTAGGTAGCTTGACCACAACAATGCCGTGGACACTCCAATGGAATGTCTTTGACATAATCAAAGATCAAGATCCTAACCATTAGACATCTATGATGCCTCAGGTCAAAGGACTACTTTGCATATTGTAACTCTCGAGTTCTTACATGACATGTATGTATGAACTCTCTTTTGATCGTAGTTCAGTGTACTCGATTACTCTTTCGAGCACCTATGTGTTTGTCTTAGTGTCCAACACTAAATGACTTGAGACTTGTCATATTCACGCTTGAGTCGGCATAACACATACTAACCTTAGCGGATTGTCAATGCCCAATTGGCAACCCTATGGCTAGGAACGTTTTAGGAATGAACATAAGAGAAAAGGTCTCGTTAATCTAACTTACTTAGATCACTTATCTCTTAGATCAAATACATTCCTTGGATTCCCTTATTGCTTAAACACAAGATACAATAAATAGTGATTAACAATAAGCTTTGCCCTCCATTAAACATATAAAAGTTTAATACAATATGTATTCCAAAAGCTGTTACATCAAATGAGTGGCTTTGTGGGCATACTTCCAACAAAAGGAACCTAGCTAAGCCCTTGCTTGTGCTATTTGCAAACGTTTTTGGTGATTTGCCATTTTTCTCAAGAGCTTGAAGCTCTCCAACTTGAACTCTGGTAAGGTTCTTCACTTTCCCTTTCGAATTTTTGTATTTCTGGTTGGTGTTATGTCTATGTACGTTGAATTAAAAGCTTAAACTCTGTTGTTTCTCTGTGCATGTTAGCTGTGTGTATTCCCCGATTCCCGACGAGATCTCCGTCGAAGCTCGTACACGAACCCAACCCATCTCGACCGAACCCACTCTCAATAACTCATGAGTTGGATCTTTGGAACCTGAGGAAGCTAATATAGCTTTGGTTTCATCACCAGTGCACTGTAAGTGCAGTGGTTAGAGAACCCACTCTGAATTTTTAGTTAGATTGTTTCCTTTGTTTGGTGTTGGTTGTGGTTATTCTAAGATAATTTTTTAGTGTGTAATGGTATTCTAAACCTAGCATGCATAATTTCATTTTCCCAGAAACCCAGCTCAAAAATTCGGCGAGTTCCAGGACCAACTCGGCTTATCTTGACTCATTCCAAGTCTAATTGTGGTAAAATCTTGCTTCCCTTCACTCTCAGCATCATTTTGGTGATTTAAATTCCAACTTTTACTTAGTTTTAGGTTCAAATCAAAATTGGGATGAAACTCCGGCGAAGAATCTAGTGTTCTTCCTCGGTGGGGTCTGATGACCCATGTTCTAAGTCGGGTCCACTCGACTCGTATGTGTTTCCAATCCAAGTCCAATAACCTACTTCAAATTTGTCTAGCCCATTTATTTAAATTAAGCCCAATGACCTTTTGAGACCCAACCCAAACTCTGGGTCCTATTAAACTTGGACCCGAGCCCATTTTTATTTAGTTGGTCTCAAATTTAATTTGGGTTAGTGAAGTTTAAGCCCAAAACCCAAGCCCAATTACATAAATTCAATATTTAAGCACTCTTAAACCCAATTAATTAAATCTAAATTTATTGGTGTTTAGGTGCAACTGTGGGAGCCGACCCAATCCATCCTAATTTAAGTGGCTCTCCGGTAGTCGAATACTTGTGAGTTAGTTTATGAACTGATTTTATGTTAAGCATCTTTATTGAAACGTTGATTATCGTCTCGTTATTTTGTAAGGAATTAATTGTTGGCCTATATTGAGCTATATTTTAAAAACCATGAACTGGTAGACTATCTGATGGATGACGATAGGATGCTAGAACATGTTTTCAAAACTCCTCTTTATAGTATAGAAGATGGATGACTTTATACTATGAAATGGTTATATTTGAAAGGCGTAACTATTTGTGCGTACCTAGTGAACACTATGCTGCATGGGGCAAGGATTTGGTGTTTGCAGTTAGGCCTAGAGAAATAATCCCTAGCTACGGGCTGAGGGACACATAGCAGGCATTGGGCCGGGAGTTGGTAATCTCTGGCTACGAGCGCAGAGACCACGGCGCTGGCATAGGGTAGAGTTATATTTATTCAGTGATCTTACTAGCAGCACACCGCGCTTACGAGACGATCTGTAAGACGATTGATGTTTTGATTTCCGTGATGTTTTTCCGCGATATGTCTTTTGAGATGTTTTTGGCATGCTAGGGTTTTCAGTAAACCTATCACTTATTATGCTAGTAGTTTTCTTTATATAAATTGTGGGGGTTAGTATCTTGATAACTAATTTATTATTATTGTATATATCAACTCTATCCACTCATGTTTGTTTTGCACCCCCTTCAGGACTTAGAATCAAGACATACAATCCCAGTATCAAGGCACTTCCGCATCGGCATCTTCACGTCCTCTCGGTGTAGGACCCATTCTTTTATTCATTAAATTTTATATTATTTCTTTTAGTGTTCGAGTTTGTTGTATGCTCTGAACATGTTCCTTAAATGCTTATTCCTTATTCTTTGATAATCATAAGTCTTATTTATTCCTTATTCTCAGCATTTGCACTCAATAAATGGCTTTCGTCACCCTCGGGTGTCGGCCAACACGTGACTTTCCTGGTATTTGGGAAATATCGGGATCGGGGCGTGTCACTTGCTGAGGAGAGCTAGCCGTGTTGCTTTGTTTCTTAGGTTTTGAAAAGTTTTCAAAAATAGAGCTTTAAGGTGTTGGCGTATTAAGCCGTTTGAAGACAGAAGTTCGGTCTTGTCCACCAATGCAATCAAGTGCTGAAACTTTAGGTTTTGAAGGGTTCAATCAATCAAAGACTGACGTTCGAGGGGCGGGTTTAGGCTCGTCTTCATTTTGTTGAATGCGCACACTAATGTGTTGAGCGCTAGCGTTCTTCGCTTTTCTTAAAATCTTCATGGGTACATTTAGTGAGAAGCCAAGTCCAGCTTTGTTGTTTTCAACTTCATAACCATACTCCTTCAACTTCTTTGAGGCTTGGTGAGGTCACGTTCTTTGTCGTTGATGGTGTTCTTCTTTCCCAGGTTTGAAAAAGAAGCGAAATCGCACCTAGCCTTGGACATGAGTTTGTAGGTGTTTGGGTTGAAACCTTCTTCGGTCCTCTTGGTAGGAAAAGAGCTTGGTTCCGCCCCCTTTGGCTGGGGTTTTACGAAACCTTGCGGTGGTTTTGAAACTTAATGTCGCCTAGCTGTGTTAGAGGTAAAACGACATTTGTCTTGAGCAGTTTTACATCATCGTTGTACAACTGTGTGTTGACTTTGCTTGCTCCAATTTCAAATAGGGATTGCCATTCTTTCTTCTTGACATGGGGATGTATCGGAAGATGGGTGTGCTTGATCCTTTTGGGGCGTCACACTCCCTTTGGTTGCTATGGGTTTAGCAGGCTCATCATCATTTTTGCTTAAAGATGGCATGGCTTCCCCTTCTTGTTTCTTTGGCATGGCTTCCATTCCTTCTTAGGTGCGGCTTTGCATGTGGATTTGATATCTTTTGGAATAGCTTTCGGCACCATTTCTTCATCCATGTAAAACTTGGTGTCCATGGAGTGTGATTCAACTTCAGTAAATGGCATGGTGTCCCCATGTATCACCTTCACTCATTCTCGGTAGAATTTTAAGCATTGGTGGAGGGTGGATGGCATTACTCCATTCTTCTGGATCCAAGGCCTTCCCAAGAGTAAGTTGTAGGAAGTTCTTGCATCAATCACATGAAATATCGTGCTTGACTTGAGTTTGCAAATAGTCATCTCGACTCGAATCATGCCCATCGCTCTTTGTCCTCCTTGGTTAAAACCTTGGATTAGGAGGCGGCTTCGGGATAATTGATCTACTTTGATGCCGATTGTAGTCATTTTTGACTTTGTCATAATGTTTATGGCAGATCCACAAGCATACGATTGACATTGTGCTGCCTTACGTACCCAGAGACGAAGAGATGACGGTTATGAGGCTTTGATCCCAGCAACAAGTCTTTGTCAGTGATGTTGATTACATCATGGGCAACACAACATGTGGCATATTCATGTGGCTGAAGCTTCAAGCCTTCATCCTTGCTTTCTTGTACTTCGTGGACTTCGGGGTTCTCCAAGACTATTATTAGTGCTCTTCGCATCTTATTGGGCAATCACAGTGCCTCCTCGATGCTAATGTATAACGATAGGCTTTCTTCAGGCTTAGGAGGTTTCTCTTCCTGGACGGTGATAACTTTGCCTTTTGAAGGCTCTTCTATCTCTATTTCTACGATGTAACATGCAACGATAGTGCACTGTTAGAAGAAATCCTTTGGGAAGTACTCATGCAAAGAGACGGGAATGCATGGCTCTTGCTCCATAAGCTCCTTAGCGTACGTCAACTTAGCAGCTCTGATGTCTCTTTTGGGCTTCTTATTGTTGCGGCAGTGGTTCCTTCTTGCTTGTTCCACCTTTGGCTTTGCGCTTGTGGTCTTGGCTTCCTAGTATTTTTGTAGTCACCAGTGTCCACCATTCTCCAACTATTGATGGACTGGGGCTTGAGGTTGGTGTACCAGTAAAAGCATTACCTTTCAGCGAGTGCACGAATTGATTGGCGAGGTAGTCTCCCTCTGTCCCAGTATTGTTGCAAGTTTCGATAAAATGGGCAATATGTTGTTTATGATTGCCCTTTCCATCAAATTGCATGAAATTTGGTGGTTGATAACCCATTGGCATTCTCAAGGAGTCAATCTTCTTAGAGTACAGTTTTGAGTATAGCATGGAGTCATATGGGCTTTCTTGGTATTGCGCCTTGATGGTGCTAGTGATCATCTCCTGCAGCTATTAGATAAAAAGAGATCTCATGAGCCCTATTGCTTGGTCTTGCTTTTCCTCGACTTATTCCACCAGAGGCTCTTCTTTTTCATCGATTTCCTCTTTTGGCGGATCAACCTTTGGGTTAGCTTTTTCGTCGTGCTGCATCTCCAGGCGGTTGACAAGTGTAGCAATCTGCATATCTTTCTTCTCCACAGTTCTTGTCAGCCTTGCAATTGCTTCACTTATTTGAGCCCGCTGCTCCTCGATGGAAGTCACGCCAGTAGTCATGACTTGCATAGCTACGGGGCACGAGCTACTTAAGTCGGCGTCAGAAGTCAAAGACTCAGAGTACCTCCTTAGACTTTCTTCCCTTGGCACTTTTAGCGAGGACATAGTGATCACAGGTTCGGGCCTCGGGTACTCTTGCTTCTTCAACAGAGTTAATGGAGGGGTGGAAAGCACGGCAGAGAGAGTTCTGGCCTTACTTCGAGTTGTGACACCCAAGGTTCCACCATTTAAGCTTGCAACAAAGTCTTGAAGAAATTGGCACGAGTGCTTGTTGATTCTCCAATGGAGTGTTTCGACTTTGGTCCAAAGAAAGCTTCGACTTTGGTTGAATGTTCTTCGAAGAGAGCTTTGACAGCGTATTAATCTTTAAAGGTTTGGCAGAGGTTCTTCTGTGTAGAGATTTTTCGACCCTTTTACTTGTGGGAGGCAAAATGTTTCTTGGCGGGCTTTTTCTCAGTCTTGTCTATCTTTAGGGCGAACACCCTATCCTTTGTGAAGTTGGTGATTAGCTTCTTCTTCCCATGATTGGCAATACTCAGCTCCATATCATGGGATCGGGTTGCCTTGGAGGATGTAATGTAACCCTCAGTGCATGTCTTGAACACACATCTCAATGGCGGAGGTTTCACAAAGCCGATCTTTGCAATCCAGACTTAATGAACCCTACCTATTGATGTAGTTGACGACAGGTTCAACCTTCCACTGTTTTGTACTCGTCAGCTCCAACATACTCATAATGCGAAAGTGCTATATAAGCGGTTGAGGAATTCCCATTCAAGTTGGTCCTAGCTGTTAATAAACTCAGGCTGGAGGTCAGTGTACCAGTCAAAAGGATTACCTTTTAGCAAGCACATGAACTGCTTGACAAGGTAGTCTCCCTCCATCTCAGCATTGTTGTAAGTTTCAATAAAATGGGCAATATGTTGCTTACGATTGCCTTTTCCATCGAATTGCATGAATTTAGGTGGCTGATAACCCATTGGCATCCTCAAGGCATCAATCCTTTTAGAGTATGGCTTTGAGTCAGCACGGAATCATGTGAGCTTTCTTTATATTGCCCCTTGATCATGCTTGTGATCATCTCTTACAACTGTTGGATAAAGAAAGATTACATGAGTGTCATAGCTCGGTCCACCTCTAGCTTCTCCTCAGCTTTGTCCATCAGAGGCTCATCTTTTCCATCAGTTTCCATATTTGGTGGATCAACCTTCGGGTCAACTTTCTCGTCGTGTTAGGCCTCCAGACAATTGATGAGTGTAGCAATATGTAAGTCATTTTCCTCTACGGTCCTTGTCAGCCTTATGATTACTTTGCTTATTTATGCCAGCTGTTCTTCAATTGAAGTGGCACCAATAGTCATGACTTGCATGACTACAGGATACGAGTTACTGCTTGAGTCGGCATTGGAAGTCAACGACTCGTAGTACCTCCTTGGGCTTTCTTCCTTTGGCGCCCTTAGCAAGGCCAGGGTGATCACGGGCTCATGCCTCGGGTGTTCTTGCTCATTCGACATAGTTGATATAAGGGTGGAAGGCACAGCAGAGAGAGCTTTTGCCTTGCTTCGGGTTATGACGCCCAAAGTACCACCACTTGTGGAAAGGATGTTTTTGTTCTTTGCGTTGGTTGCGGGAACAACTTGATCCTTTCTTGATGCCATGTGTGTTTCTTGTGGATTTTGTAAACACGAAAAATTCTGTAATGAATAAAATAAGAACACGTGTACAAAGTTAATATGTATTCATGAGTTTGTGGGGACACAATCTCTATTTACAATTTTCCTTTGATTTAGTCTTCAAATTTGGTGTAGATGCGTAGGTTGTTGATCCAAGGGTTTCAGACGAATAATTGAACGATTGTTTCAAGTTTTGAGTTTGAAACAATGCATAGATAGTCTTCACCTCTAGGTTTGCGTATGACCTGTGGTAAATGTCATGTTGATGTAGGATTTTGTTGATTCAAGGGTCTTGGTGACTTGATCTTGAATTGAACATCGTTACAAGTTTTAAACTTGCAACAAAGTCTTGAAGGAATTGGCACAAGTGCTTGTTAATTCTTCAAGGGAATGCTTCGGCTTTGGTCGAAAGAAAGCTTCAGCTTTGGTTGTACATTCTTCAAAGAGAGCTTTGGCAATGTATTAGTCTTCAAAGATTTGGCAGAGGTTCTATTTTTGTGAGAATTTCGGCCCTTCAATGTAGAAAATTGTCGACCTTTATGCTTGTATGAGGACTTTGTATTTATAGACTTCTCAAAGCTTGCCTTTGGATGGATTTGGCTTTGATTTGTGTCTTGATTCATCCATGGGAGAATTTAGGCATGCTTTATGTCTATTTTCAGCCATTTTCCCTTGCTTGGCCGAAATCTATAGGCATTTCTTGCCTATTTTGTGAGTAATCTTCAATTCTTGCTTGTTTTGTGAAGATGTTTTTGCTTTCTTTCCGATTTTAGGAGCAATTTGGGCCCCTTACCGATTTTAAGGAGATTTCTTCCCTCTTGTCGCATTTTAGGAATGCTTTTGAGCTTCCTTTGCTTAATTTGTGCCACATCTCATTGATGACTTGTCCATTTGCGATGAATCATATGCCATGTGGAGCTTTGTGATGCATCATTTGCATGCAACAAAATTTACATGTCTTCAGATGTTCAACTAGGAGTAGATGATATAGAGGTATGCTTCCCTATTCCTCGTTGATGTTTGCCTTTGTGTGAATTTGGTATTGTCATCTTTATTCATAAGTCTTTGCATTTTGCTTAAGCTTGCATGTGCGTATAGGAAGTAGCTAAACTTCGCCTAGCATGTTTTCTTCGTGTTTTTGCATGTGTGCATGTATAAGCATGTTGGCTTGTTGGAGTTCTGTCTTGGAAAGCTTTTGTGGGTTGTGCTACTTTGTGTTTTCACTTATTGATTTGTTCCCTCACTTGTGCATGTCTTTGTGCTTTCCTTGTAGGTGAATGCTGGTGTTGTAAGGGCTACTGTAGGTATTGAAGCCCCCAGTTGTGTTCTTCCCGAGCCTACAGAGGATGTTGCGAAGGGTAGCAATGTTCAGTCACCAAAGTCGCACCTTCTCAAGAGATTATTTCCCCTAAGGAGCAGTCTTCGCTTGAAGAGTGGGCATCGTGGCACGAAGCTCTCGGGAAGCTCAAGCATTGGCAGTGAAGCCAGGTTATTAAATTTGATTGAGAAATTGATCCCTTTCGGCGAAGCTTTCTCTTCCCGAGTTGACTTTGGGGGAGTAAAAGTCCGCTTTGGACTAGCTGAGGTGTTGGGTAGGTTCTTCGAATGTGCCGATGATATAGATTTGAGCTTTATAGGTTTATCTCCTTTTATGAGCAGAATGATCTTTGAAAAGCTTGGGACCCTGCTTTATGGCATGGAGCATACTTCCCATTGAAACTTATAGAGCACAGACTGCTGTGTTGGCAAGATATGATCAGCGATGTGGCAGCTTTGGGTGTGCCAGTGGGTTCTCTAGTCAAGAAGCTGGGAAAGTTGTGTGATACCATATTTGGGGTTCAGCTTGAGAAGGAGAATGACGTCTTGGATTAATTCGTCAAAGGCAACAACCTAAAGCGTGATCTCAAACTATAGTGTAAAGAATTAGAGGTTGAGAAGCTTAAGTTGAATAAGCTAGTCTGTGGGAGCTCCAAGGAAATAACAGTTTGTCTTCAACTTGTAGCGTATCAGTTGCATGCTGGCACCTCTAGCAGTTCATCCGAAAGGTGGTGTTCTGAGCTTAACTCATCACCTTCCCAAAACTGCACGCCTTGCTTGACTGTTGGATTTTTCTAACCCTCGGCTTCTTTTTCTTGGCAGAGCATGAACCTTGAGATTTGCACTAGTAGGCTACGAAGAAAGTTGTTTTCCTCTTCCCGTTGTAATTTCCTTTTAGACAGCTAGTTTATCGCTCTTTGAACAATGGTAATAAGGCCGCTTTGCTTTGTGTTTTGCTCATTTGCCTTTGACTTCTTCCTTTGGTTTTGGATGTTGATATTGAATTTAGCATGATGCTTGTGATGTCTTTAATATTGCAATGACATTGGCTTTCTTTTACTTCGAGTGTATGAGAATTTTGCTAGATAAAATTTTGTTTGGGCTTTGAGACACAGGCTTAAGCTTTTGCTTGCTTTCTTAGGGGAAATATCTAATCCTGCCGCTTGGCACTTTGCTAGTGAGTTTCCATGATGAAAGATGGAAAAGATCTCGTAACTTCTGTAGGGAAGCAGAGCATGTCAAGAAAGCTTGGCTTCCTTAGTATTCGTGTTTGCAATGTTAAGCGTGTCATTGACTTTACATTGTTAGGCTTAGCATCGATTTGCATTGGTAGGCTTGGAATTGATTTGCGTTGCTAGACTCGGCATTGATTTGCACTGGTAGGCTTAGCATTGATTTGCATTGATAGGCTCGGCATTTATTTGCATTGTTAGTCTTAGTATTGATTTGCATTGATAGGCTTGGCATCGATTTGCATTGGTAGGCTTGGCATTGATTTGCCTTGATAGGCTCACATTGATTTGCATTGGTAGGCTTAGAATTGATTTGCATTGATAGGCTTGGCATTGATTAGCATTGGTAAGCTTGGCATTGATTTGCATTAATTGCTTTGAAAAAGATTTATTTGCTTGACTCAATGGTTTTGCATGGTGTGTTGGCTTGGCATGTTGCATGAGCATTGCTTTGAACCATTGAGCAGCTTCCTTGGCATTGATTCTGCATTGATAGGCTTGACAATGGTTTTGCATGATTTCTTTATAAAAAGCTTTATTTGCTTGACTCAATGTTTTGCATGGCATGTTGGCTTGTCATGTTGCATGACCATTGCATTGAACCATTGAGCAGCTTGCTTAGCATTGATTTTGCATTAATAGGCTTGTCATTGATTTTGCATGATTGCTTTGAAAAAAGCTTTATTTGCTTGACTCAATGGTTTTGAATGGTGTGTTGGCTTGGCAAGTTGCATGAGCGTTGCATTGAACCATTGAGCAGCTTGCTTAGCATTGATTTTGCATTGATAGGCTTGGCATGGGCTTTTATTATAGCCTTAGTATGATTTGCCCCTTAGGCCAACTTGTTTAGTGTGGTCTTTTATTCTAGCCTTGGATGATTACTGTTATAGCTTGTTTAGAAGAAATCCTTCAAGTTACTTTTGCCAATGTAAAGAAACGAATGTACTAAAGATTTTGACAAAATGCTCCTTCATTTCATTAAAATTTGGGGTACATCAATCTTTGGTTTGCTTTACAAGGCCTTATAAAGTAAGAAAAATGATCAGTGCATAAAAGGAGCTTGTTCTTCTAAAATAAGCATGAACGTTTTAGCAGTAATAAAGCTTTAGCCACTTTGCATTGACAAGTTTTGTTAACATACCTTTCTTAAACACAAGTATTAGTAACTGCTTCAATATGCTTCCTTGACCACAAAAAGTCCTTCCTAGTGTGGGGCAAACATCGAAGGTCCATAGATCTGCCTCTTTATGTGGTCGACTGTCCTGGGACGAAATCTCTTTCCTTGAAGTTATGTGGCTTGACTGTGCGGTTGTAGGCTCTGGTAAGATGTTGGTGGTATATGGCAGCTTTCCGAGCTGCTTCCACTCTTCTTTCCTTGAGTGACTTGAGATATCTCCTCCTCCATTCTGCGTAGGCTATGGTATTCCTTAGAGATGTGCGATAAACCCACATAACATCTGGGAGATGCATGTTTCAGCCTCCAGAGTAATTGTGCTCAGTATCGCTTAAGATTCTTAGTAATGCCTTATTTGTGGCTTTAGCTTGATCGTTTTCTAGGGGGTAATACGGCATAAAGCAGCGGTTCTTGATCCAGCAACCATTGAGTGTGTTACCTATCTATTTGTTTTCCCTGATGAAGTTAGTTACTGCAACTCATGTTGCTTTCTGGATAATGATTGCTTCCACCCACTTCGTGAACTACTCACTGTCAACCAGGATCTATATGTTGCCTCTGGAAGCCGGGTTGATTGTTCCGACCAAGTCGAGCCCCCCAAGTATGGAACAACCGTGGAGTATGCATGTCTTGCAATAATGCCAGAGGCTTGTGGGTCAAGTTCTCATGAACTTGGTATGCATGGTATCTTTTAACCAAGTTGTGCGTATCTTTCCTCATGGTACTCAAGACTTGGTGTAACGACCCGACCTTAAAAACTACAGTTTTTATAATTTTAAAATGTGAAATTTCGAAAATGCCCTTCGAGGCAAATGCATTGACTTTTGTTGACCGCCTTGTCGAGTCATGTAAGATCGATTTTCTTGGCACATCCTCGTAGTACTCCTCGCTCTGAACGCGTGGGCGTAAATGGAACGTAATTTAGAGTTATAACGAATGAGTTATTAACAAATGAAGTCGAGGGTAAAATTGTAAATTTATTATTTTCTGGAATGCTCCAGATTTTTGGAGCAAAATTTGGAAAGCTACGTGTGTGGCCCAGATTAAATGAAAAAAATGATGGGCGGTGGAGATAGAAAATAAAGGAAAGAAATGAGGGAGAGTTGAAGCCAATTGGGAGCAGAGAGAGAAGTGAGTGACTAATGAGAAGAGAGACCAAGGAGGGAAATGAGGGAAGAGAGATAGAGAAGAACCTGCGGGGTTCCCCTTGACCCATAGCAGACCCGGCGACATCTATGTTTTCTGATGCCATTCAAGCGATTTTTCCAGCGAATCACGTCATACCACCACTACCAAATATCTACACTACCTCCGCTTGTTCATTTCCACCCAAAATCCACCTAGATTGACCCCGTTTTAAGGAAGAACAGAACCCGTGGGTTCTAAAGATGTCCGGGCATAATCCGCCAAATTAGAAAGTCCCGACCACCACCACCACCACCATTAGCCTTCCCTTGAGCTCAGGAACAAAGCCCATGTATTGGTTGGGGCGTCAAAGCTTGTTTGGAGTCGAATCAAGAACCATCCATTACTAGGGTTTCGACAGGTTTTAGTGAAATTGGGGCTTTTCCCGGACAAATTGGCCTTAGTTAAAGGTATGAAAGTTGCTCCACTCATCAAGATCTTCATTCCTATAAAATTTGGGAATTTTTGGAGTTGTTGGATTTTTCACCAAATAGGGGCGGCACATGGAGGAAAAAGTCGAGGTCCTTCCTTAGGTTCCTCAACGTGCTGAATTTCGAATTCGCCATCCGTTTTCCAAAATTATAACGTTTTAGTAGAGTTTTACTATAAGGTCCCTATTTGTGTTTTGGCGCGTTAGCGAGAAATGATTACGTCCTCGATGGTTCGAGCGGCTTCGGGCAATGAAAAAACTAGTGAGTGGACCCCTTCTAAACTTGTATATTTTTATAAAATATTAACCTAGCATGCATTTCATATTTCATGATTTTAGTGATTTATATTTTATGTTTTGCTTTATGGATTTCTATATTATGATTTATTTAATTTACATTTTGTGAAACGTTATAAACTATTAGTTTTACACTTAGAAAAGGTTTACGACTATTGCTTTTATGCCCTATGAAATATTACGGATTTATGAAATATTATGGAATGTGGTTTATGAGAATGATTTGAGTTGGATAACTTTCATGGTTTTATACGATTTATGAAACGAGGTTTAAGCTTTTGAACTTCGAGCTTTGATATGAGTTTTTGAGATATGTTTTCAATACTCATCTAGTGGGTTATCATACGGTACATCCGCACACCACGGGTATTGTCTATGGCCATAGGAAATAAATGATGGAGGAGTGAGATATGATGTATTATATACCCCCAGCTTCATCACCGAAAGCGGTGTCAGACAACTTCACTAGCTACAGCTAGTGTTGATATGGATGTTATACTATTTTATTCAGCTTCACCTACGGGTGATGGACATGTTATTCAGATTCACCTTTGGGTGATGGACATGTTATACAGCTTCACATTCGGGTGATGGACAGGTATTCCCTTTAGGTGACTATGATACCCCTAGTTGAGTACCTCACTCTGTCTCATTTCATTTTTCCTTTCTCATCTGCCTTCACTCAGTCTCAAACTCTCTCTCTCTCTCTCTCTCTCTCTCTCTCACACATATTTGAAGCTCAGCAACCACCCACCGTCTAACAATCTCACTCCGACGAACTGTCTCCACTCCGGCCACCACCACACCTCATGGCTTCATCCCCACTTCTGGCTATCTCTAGTGATTCTCTGTGTGTGTGGGATTTCAAATTAAGGTTAGGGTTTCGAATTGGGGCTTAGGGTTTCAAATTGGGGGCTCGGGTTAGGAAAATGACGCGGGTATCTCTCTTCACTCTGTATTTTTCTCGACCATAAATCTTTACTGATTCACTGTCACTATCTCTCTGATTTCAATTTGGATTTTTAATGCAGGTTCAGATGATTTCAATTTCAATCTAGATGATTTGGATTTTGATCCAGGTTATGTTTCGGGAAATTATGAAATACTGAAAATGTTTCAGGAATCCCAAAATTTTGAAATCCCACAATTTCGGTTTGGGATTGGTCATGAGATTTTCGTCACGAAAATTTTCAGTTTGGGATTTGATATGCCATTTTTGGTTCGGTATCCCATATTGAACCAGCCCGATTTGGAACGTTCTTCCTAAGTCATATTCATATGGTTTGGCCAAAGACTTCTGAATCATATCTCAGAGTATTTTCCTTCCACCATGGAAGGTTGGAAATCCATTGTTGTGTATTCACATGCCTACTTGACTAGATAACTTGACCCCAACACTACCATGGACACTCTCAATGGAATGCCTTTGACATAGTTAAAGATCAAAGACCTAACCATCAGAAAACTACGATAGCTCATGTCAAATGATTACTTTGCATATTACAACTTATAAGTTCTTACATGAGATGTATGTTCGAACTCTCTTTTGATCATTGTTTAGTAATTAAAACTTACTTTTAATTCTCCTTCTTCTTTGATGACCACTTATTTAATCATCTAGAAGAACCCACAAGCCATGAGTGACATCTAACCATATATCATAGCTACCCAAGCTAATGTAGAATTTGGTCGGAGAACCTATTCAGTTGGAATTACAATGTAATTCGATCATTCTTTAATACAATACTCACAAATCACATTACTAGGGTATGGATACTTAATGTCAAACCCCTAATGTGATTATACCAAGTTATATGATTCAATTGAGTCGTATAGGAATGCCTTCCATCATTACGCTCGATACTTCAGTCGAAGATTCCCGAATCATATCTAAGAGTATTCTTCCTCTGATAACGAGAATTAGAGATCCCTTGTTGATCATTCATATGCCTATGAGAATAAATCACTGACCCCAACAATGCATAGAACACATCCAAGATGAGATGTGGTCACGTCTCATTATCAAATAATCAGCAACGTATCCCTAAGACAACTATGATGTCTCAAGTCAAAGGATTACTTACATTATTCCTTTTGGACATTATGGTTATGTGAAGAAGGTCTCTGCAGTCTAACAAAATTAGATTACTTCTTCTATCGATCCATTGTCCATGGATTCACTATTTTGGACGTATATCATTTATTGAGATAGTCCTAATGAGTGACTTTGCCCTTTTGTTATATTAGAGTTATCTACACATACAAACATTGTCATTTCCAAAGATTGACTTTCAGGGCATAACTCCAACATTAATTTCAGCCATTTTCCTTGCTTTAGCCTAATTTAAGAGGCTTGTTGCCTAATTTGTGAGCAATCTTCAATTCTTACTTGTTTTATGAAGATGCCTTCGCTTTCTTTCCGGTTTTAGAATTGATTTGGACCCCTAGCCAAATTTAGGAGAGTTTGTTCTCCCTTTGTTGAATTTAAGGAAGCTTTTGCACTTCCTTTGCTTGATTTGTGCCATATGTCATTGATAACTTGTCCATTTGTGATGAGTCATATGCCACGTAAAGCTTTGCGATGCATAATTTGTATGCAACGAAATTTGCATGTCTACAAAAATCACATGCCAACTTAATGACGAAGCCATAGTAAGATATTTATAAACGTTCATCACTAATAAATCCAAAGCTTCTACAAGTTCACTTATCAACCTCCCCACTTGGGGACATATTATCTCGGGATTAACTCTCGTTATTATCACATCACATTAGAGTAGCTAGAAGTTTCACTATAAACACATAAAAGTGCAATGTTATGCATAATCAAAAGTGCGATCATGCAACTATTACAATAAAGATAAAACTGTAGTAAATGAACCATCGCCCTAAATCCATATGATGAAAGCCTCACTGCCAAGCCCACTCGTCACCACCGACGTTCTCCTTATTCTCGTTACATCCTGAAGGGGTCGACAAAACAAAACGTGAATGGACCAGTTTTATCACATTTAAAATCATTCAACATAATAGTCCCTTTTTTGAAAACATATATAGTGAAAACTACATACATAGTAATACTACAATAATAGTAGTCAAGATCAACTCAATCTTGCTTATCATATCAAAGAAAGTAAATCAATCACAAATAACGTAATGTATAGCAAGCAGGTGAAGTGACATCTACCTTATCGATATCTAGTGATAGGAACATATTTATGTGACTTTATTAGTTTGTTTCCTTACATTTACTTAATTAGTTTCATCTTATTAGAATGTTTTAAGCTATTTGCGTGTTTGTAGGTTCTAAATAACAAAGTTAGCAAAGAAGTGCATTTTGGTGCAATTTGGAGCTATTTTGGGGTGAAATGGATTGCATGCATGGGGAGCATAAAAATGGATGGTAGTGATTCATTCTCACCAATAAAAATGGATGGTGGTGATTCATTCTCACCAACAAAATGGATGGTAGTGATTCATTCTCACCAACAAAAATGGATGGTGGTGATTCATTCTCACCAAGAAAATGGATGGTAGTGATTCATTCTCAAAGCCTATAAATAGGCTTCTCCATCAAGGCCAAAAAACGAATTCACATCTACAACACATTCCATAAACAACACAAGTTTCCTTCTTCCTTCATCCATTTCCATCCACCACTTTTCCTATCCATCCCCTACCACCCTTCCATACTCTTTCAGCTTATCCAATCTCTGCCGCATCCCCTAGACCATCCAAAAACCACACCCACCTTGGTGCCGCATGTTTGCAAGAAAGGAGGAGGACTTGGAGCTATGCTAACCATTCAAGACGTTGGATTGCTGGAGCGTTCTAGGTGTCTTCTACTTTTGTTTATCATGTTTAAATTCAATTATAGTTGTTTAATTGCAAATATGTGGAACTAAATTCGTTTTGGCTAGAGGTTGATTCAAAGTCATGAACATATTTGTAATATGAATTGATTACCTTCAGTTGTGATTTCATGAGTTGTGAATTCAATTTGCTTAACTGCTTGATTTATAACTTATTCTTGTATGTCGATTAAGGATGCATACTTAGTTTGCATGCATGAATTTGATGCTAGAATATAAGGGAGTTTCACCTAATCGTTATGAACTTATATTCACAAGTAGTGGAGGTTGCTAGTCACAATCGCATTAAGTGAATTCTTGGCAAGAGTATCATGTTGTTCATAGTTATGAATGCCTCGTCAATGCTTATAGTTTTCACAAAGCTTAATGATCTTTGATTGTATCTCTATTGTGCTATTCACATAAGGGACTTTTGAAAAATGTTTTGAATTGTATGCGCTTTTTCCTCCAATTCAATAACTTAAGGAAATCCATCTTCCAATTTTTGTGAAAAAAAAAAAATAAATAACTTAAGGAAAACTTGAAGGTTAAAAAAGTGTTGTTCACAGTTAATCTGGGGTGTTGACATTCATGGTTTATTGAAAGAAGAACTGAAAATTGGTTTGTATGCAAGTGTGTCATCTGTGGAGAAGAACCCTCTAGCTAGTCCATCACCCATCCATTCACCTTAATTTTATGTCTTTGTTTAATTCTACAAGTTTGTTTAGTTTTAGTTTCAATTTTCGTGCAAACCAAACCCCTCATCATTAAGTAGTGTCAATTTAGTTAGAATCTGTCCTAATTTGTGTTTAGTTAGTTTCTTGAGTCTATTTTCGTCCAAATCAGTCCCTATTGTCTAGTTTGAGTCAATTTGGTTGTTTTGAGTTGATTTGAGTCAATCTAGTTTGTTTTGAGTCATTAAAGTTTAGTTAAGTGTCTTTAGCTTAGTTTTGTGTGTTTTGAGTCTTGTTTAGTGTTTTTAAGTCAGTTTAGGGTAGATTAGCAATCCCTCCTAATCCCCGGCCTAGAACGATCCCTACTTACATCTATACTACAATTGTAAAAAAGATGGTTTAATTTGTGTGTTGTTTACAACGCATCATCTAGCTTCTACTAGCACATTCTAGCCTCTACTAGAAAGAAGGCATTTGCAATAAGTCCTACGATCATAGCTAGTTATATGTATGATAACCATGTGGTGAAAATAAATCACCAATGATCACAAGATATCATCTCAATACAATTCAAGCATAAGTCTTGTAAGACCCCGAAATATCACCTATCCGAAATGGACATAACATAAGCCTGCACCCTATGGCAAGACTTGGAGTGAATAGAAAGCTAAGCCTAACCCCGAAGAGGATCGATCTAATTAGGTGATTCCCCGATACTATCGAATACAAACGACTCAACTCCGAAGTAAACCAGGTCAATCTAGAGTACAGACTCCACCAGCTGTCCAAGTACTAGGCTGCGCAGGCTAGCCTGCACAATACCTTATGGGCCATGTAACGTGCCAGTCTAGCGCAACCACTCCTCTCACCCACGATGGAGAAGAGACAAAGTGTCCTTCTCTGACGTGGCATTTGAATGCCATGCAGGGAATGTCGAGTGACGTGGACCGACTTTGTAGGAGGCCTATAAATATGCCTGGTGACCCCTCACCACAGGTAAGCCCATCAACACCCCAGAAATACACTTTACACCCCTGTCTACAATCATTGACTTAAGAATCGGAGCCTCTGCGCCGGGAACCACCCTCCCCGGCACTCAGACTCACGGTGTTAGCATGTTCTTCATCTACAGGTTTCACTCCACGGTGGTGGAAAATCGACTCCAACAAGTCTTATCAAAGACTAACATAAGTAATATGCATCCGCATATAAAAGCATATAAATACATATATCTATATATAATCGTAAAAACATTTAGGGCTTGTTTAGTATCTTATTTGAAATTTTTTTATCATTTCTCAAAACATTTCTTAAGAACATTTCTTGAAAACAATTTTCTTTAAGACTCAAAAACTTGATTGGTTTGCGATTTAAAATTTTTAAATCTTACGACTTAAACTTGATTGGATTGGAGTAGAGACGAAAAAAATAAAAAAAGAAAAGAGGAGAAAGAAAGAAGAAAAGAGAGATATATCTGGAGTGAGAGGCGAGGATGGAGATAAAAGAAATGAATGAGTTTAAGTTTAAAAACTCTAAAAACTCACTTTTTATGTTTTTAAGTAATAGACTATATTTTTGAGTTAGTCTTGAGTTCAGTTTTTAAAAATAGTCATACCAAACAAGTTTTTAAGACCTAAAACTTGAAAACTGTTTTTAAGTTTAAAAAGTTGGATTCAAGTACACTACCAAATAGGCTCTTAATTTTTCGAAAAGGTCCACTAGGTAAGTAAGCATCCCTCGTTAATAAGCTTACTGCCTAAACTCTTTCGATCATCTAATAAGCCCGTAATAATCATATAATGCTAAGTTAATCTTTAATCGACATTTTACATAAAATTGTCCAAAACTACCATTTAGGTAATGAATTTGCACAAATGGAGGGCGTCACATGATTCAAATCACCGAAAACCTATGGATAAGTCATGAGTCCTGCACGCGCCGCCGTGCTCCAGCCACGTGCCGCAGCGATTGTGTCATGCAGTTCGGCTAGTAGAAGTCACACTTGCCATCGCCGGTACAGTGAGGTTTTAAGTGAGTTAACGGAATATACCTGCTTTGTTAGTAGATAACGGAATCTCAGTTCCTGCTATTCAGGTTAACAGATGATCGTCGCTCGTCGCCATCGCTGGTTGTAGGAGTTTCGCCGGAAACAGCAGAAAATTCCAGATTTCGATTAGGACCAATCCTAGCTCGACTTGAATGATTTCAACGCCAAAATTTGTGTAATTTAGTCGTAAATATGATCAAGAACTTACCTAGACCCTTTTTAGGACGATGAGAGGTTGAATCCACCTCGAATTCAACGTGTGAAGCTAGAAACTCACATGCAACTAGGTTAATTGTTAAGAATATTGAAGGATCATCTACTAATCATGTACACAATACAATAATACTTTCAGATACTTAGTTGTTAAGTTTGAGTTTGTTTTGTAAAATGCTTAGTCAGCATTATTATATATTTTATGTGTATATATATACAAACTCTGTACTTGTAATGAAGTAATGAAAATCATTGTTTAACAAATTCAATCTCTCTCTAGATATTCTTTCTCTCCAACTTCTCTCTAGAATCTTGATTTTCTCAGAGATCCCTAATCTTCAACATGGTATCAATCGCCTTCGTCTTACGACTTCGATCCTTGCTTCCGTAACTTTTCTCGTCTTTTCTTCTCTTCCAAACAGATCCAAACACCTTGCTTTGTGACTTTTCTCATCTACTAATCATGTAACTCCTGATCCAGCCTCTCTCAACTCAGCCCTTCCATACACTGGTACAGATCAACTGTTCGTCGGTGATGGTAAAGGTCTCTCTATTTCTCACACTGGCTCTGCACTTATTCGCACTGCTAATGCTGAGTTTAAACTGAATGATGTTCTGTTAGTTCCTCAAGCTTCTCATAATTTGCTCTCCGTATATTGCTTTGTTCATGACAATTGGTGTTCTCTGACATTTGATCCTTTTGGATTCTATGTCAAGGACCTAAGAACTGGGAGGACGCTTTTCCAGGGCCTCAGTGAAGGAGGGCTCTATCCTTTCTATTGGAATGCATCTAATGGCGTCTCTGGCATTGCTATTTCACCCCATGCTCTTATGATTGCTAAAGCGGATATCCAACTGTGGCACCGAAGACTTGGCCATCCTTCTTCTACAGTGTTAAATAAGGTTGTCAAGAATAGTAATCTTCCTATTGTTGGTTCAGTACACAAACAGTCTTTTTGTTCTGATTGTCAATTGGGGAAGGCTTCTAGACTTCCATTTTTTGTTTTGCCTTGTACATCCACTCGGCCCTTTCATCTCATTCATGCTGATGTATGGGGTCCTTCCCCCACTCTTTCCTGTACTGGATATAAATACTATCTCATTCTCGTTGATGATTTCACTAAATATAGTTGGTTATATCCATTGTGCTTCAAATTTGATTTTTGTACTGTTCTTCAAACCTTTGTATTAAAAGTTCAGACATGGTTTGATGCTAAAATTCAGTGTCTCCGATCTGATTCCGGGGGTGAGTTTCTCAGTTCTGTTCTCCAAGCTTTTCTTAATTCTCAAGGTATCGTTCATCAATTAAGTTGCCCTCACACTCCAGAGCAGAATGGGTGTGCTGAACGGAAACACCGTCATGTTGTGGAAATGGGTCGGACCCTGTTATCCCATAGTGGTTTGCCTTCCAAGTTTTGGGTTGAAGCATTTCAAACTTCTGTGTATCTCATCAATCGCCTACCTTCTCAATTTTCTTCTTCTCCCTGGGAGTTGTTGTTCAATGCTTCACCTAAATATCATGTTCTGCGGACTTTTGGTTGTGCTTGTTATCCTTGGTTACAACCCTATAGTTCTCATAAACTGGACACCAAGAGCAAGCTTTGTGTATTTTTGGGTTACAGTCTGCATCACAGTGGGTACCGGTGTTTTGATCCGGTTACTAATAAGTTGTATATTTCTAGACATGTTGTCTTCGATGAAGCTTGCTTTCCTTTCAAGCAACGTACCTTTTCTCCGCCTGTTTCTCCCCCTATTTCTTCCGACTCTAACCTTTCTTTTCTCCTACCAGTTTCTTCTTCCTCCCATCTTCCCCCTCCCTCCACCTTATCTTCTGTCCCTGTCTCCACTCCTTCACCCTCCCCTACTCCTGTTCCTTCTTCCTCGGTTGCCTCACCTTCTGTTTCTATCCCTGTTAACATTCATTCCATGGTTACAAGGGCCAAGGCTGGTATACACAAACCGAAAGTGTTCACTGCCACTAAACACTCTCTTCCTTCTACGGTTGCCTCTCTCACAGCTCTTCCTTCTACACCCACTACTTATCTTCAAGCTTCTAAGCACTCTCATTGGTTGGCAGCAATGCAGGCGGAGTATCAAGCTTTACAGTCCACTGCTACTTGGGAATTAGTACCCCCCAATTCTCAATATAATTTGGTTGGCTGCAAATGAGTCTTTAAACTTAAACACAAGGCTGATGGTTCTATTGAGCGATACAAAGCTCGGCTTGTCGCCAAGGGCTTTCATCAACTGGAAGGTCTTGATTTCTCTGAGACTTTTAGTCCCGTAGCTAAGCCGACTACCATTCGTATTCTACTATCTATTGCTGTCACTTATAATTGGTTTATTCATCAGTTAGATGTGAGTAATGCTTTTCTCCATGGCTCTCTCAAGGAGGATGTCTACATGGTGCAGCCTCCTGGGTTTATTGATCCCACTCGTCCTCATCATGTTTGTAAACTGAAGAGATCTCTCTACGGCCTCAAACAGGCGCCCCGGGCCTGGTATGACGCTTTTTACACTGCTCTTCTTTCTTTGGGGTTTATCTCTTCGTCTTCTGATACCAGTCTCTTTATTAAGAGAGATTCTACTATTACCTTTCTTCTCGTCTATGTGGATGATATCATCATCACTGGGAGCTCCTCCATGGTCTGTCAGTCCATAATTTCTCAACTGCAATCTTTGTTTCCAGTCAAAGATTTGGGTGATATTCATTACTTCCTGGGACTTGAAGTTCACCGATCTGCTACAGGTCTTTTTCTTAATCAGTCCAAATATGCCTTGGACTTACTTAAGAAAACTGACATGCTTGGTGTAAAACCCTGTTCTACTCCCGTGAGTACCGCGAAGTTGGATCTTTCTGGTTCTGTTCTTCCTGATCCCACTACTTATCGGTCCACTGTTGGTGCTCTTCAGTACCTCACCTGGACCCGTCCTGATCTGGCGTTTGCAGTCAATCAGGTTTGCCAACATATGCATTCTCCGCGGACTATCCATCTCCAAGCTGTCAAGAGGATTTTACGGTACCTCAAGGGTACCATTGACTCCGGCTTATGGTTTAAACCAGGTAAACAGTGTCTCACAGCTTGGTCTGATGCTGATTGGGCAGGTTGTCCTGTCGATCGCCGCTCTACTAGTGGCTACTGTGTTTTCTTAGGTCCCAATTTGATCTCTTGGAGTGCCAAGAAACAACCCACAGTGGCCCGCTCTTCTACAGAGGCCGAGTATCGCTCTTTAGCTAATACGGCTGCTGAGCTTACCTGGGTGTGTAAAATTTTGCATGATATTTCTTTTCCTCTTCTCCACACTCCTGTGATTTGTTGTGATAATCTGAGTGCTATTGCTTTAGCCAAGAACCCTGTTTTTCATGCCCGCACCAAACATGTCGAGATTGATTATCATTACATCCGCGAGAAGGTTCTTCAAGGTCATATCAATATTCATCATGTTGCTACTCTCCTTCAGACTGCTGATATATTTACCAAATCCTTACCTGCAGACAGATTTGCTACTCTCCGTCACAAGCTTTCAGTTTGTTCTCCTCCCTTCAGCTTGAGGGGGTGTGTTAAGAATATTGAAGGATCATCTACTAATCATGTACACAATACAATAATACTTTCAGATACTTAGTTGTTAAGTTTGAGTTTGTTTTGTAAAATGCTTAGTCAGCATTATTATATATTTTATGTGTATATATATACAAACTCTGTACTTGTAATGAAGTAATGAAAATCATTGTTTAACAAATTCAATCTCTCTCTAGATATTCTTTCTCTCCAACTTCTCTCTAGAATCTTGATTTTCTCAGAGATCCCTAATCTTCAACATTAATTACCTGGGTTCGATTCCAACGGGGTCCGTGCACCACCAGTCATAAACTCGCCGGAGTTCGTCCGTTCACACTCGCCGGGAACTAGAAATAGATATAAGGTGCATGCAGGGGTTAGGACTCGATTATGGAGTTCCAAACATCATCCCAATTATCACAAAAACAACTGGGAGAGAACAGACGTACAAGGACACCCACCGACTTCGAACTCAACGGCATTTCACCGGAATTCATCGACGGGGTTGGGTTCGAAGGTACAGAAACCCAGAAATTCAAAGGATAAACAGAGGGCTCACCTGTGTATGAAGTTTGAGAGCTTCAAGCTCTCGGGTTTAATGGTGCTGAGGTCCACACTGCACCAATCTCACATGCAAGACCACCATTGTGATCCTTGCATCCCAGACTTCGAATATGTAAAATTTAGGTTTGATTTGTGAAGATAAGTGAGAGACTGAGAGCTTTCTTCTCTTGGTTCTTGGTGCTAGAGAGAGAAAAAGAGTTTAGAGAGTGTTCTGAAAATGCGGGAAGAGAGAGGACAGGATGTGGGTTTAATCCCACTTAAAATAATTTAAATGAAATCACCCAATTACACTCCATAGTTGCAAAAATAACAATTATGCCCTCGTGGTCTCGATTCGAATTTCTTTTTCGACATTGAACTAACGTTCGAGAAAATTGTTCTGAAACTTAAGAAAGTATAAGAATATAAGTTTCGAGTAGATGCTTGAAAATTAATTAAGACACCCACTCGAGCAAATTAGTCATTTCACATGTCTCAGGAATAAAATACAATATTTCAAAAAAAAGGTCGTCACACTTTAGGCATTGGAAAATTTTTAAATGTGTAAAGAAACATAATTAATGAATTTGCTAATGTGGATTCTAATCAATGGGTTTTATTTGAGTAAAAAATTTATATCAGGTTTTATGTAGACAAAATTAAGTTTCAGATGCTAAAGTCATATTTTCAGTAAAATAAAAATAAAAAATCTTCTAATGGCTCCAGTTCCGTTTTACGCACCTTTTTTTTCTCCTAGTCCATGCAGCTGTTTATTGGGGCATCAATTTCTTGTGCATTTCTTTCAACACGGGTAGACTTCAGTCTTTTACGAGATCGACTCTCCTCATATGAGAGTCTCACCCGGTCTTGCGTAAGATTGACATCCTTGTCATACCCCCGTCTTTTACGAGATCGATTCTCCTCATATGAGAGTCTCACCTGGTCTTGCATAAGATTGACATCCTTGTCATACCTCTGTCTTTTACGAGATAGATTCTCTTCAGATGAGAGTCTCACCTGGTCTTGCATAAGATTGACCTCCTTGTCATACTCACTGGAACGTGTCAAAGGATTGGAAAATTCATCGACTACATTTTCCTGCTCCAGGTAAACGCCTATTTTCTGCACCCTGAGATGAATATCATCAGTACTCCCGTGTCCTACAAAGTGTGCACCGACATTTATCTTGTCCCCACTGTTCACATTGAGCGTATTGTTTGATAAATGTCCCAGCCAAATATAACTTTCATGGCGTTTTATTACAGTGGCATACATTGGAGAGCTTGAAATCTCAGTTTCTTTGGTACGATTTTCAACACGGATGCAAAGAGAATCACTAGATTGGGAGTCCTCGCAAGAATAAACAATGCAGAGAGTCAAAGCTTTTGCATCATTACCAAAACATTGCGGCACAACTATTTCTTTCTTAGGGCCAACGCATGTAAACCCTGATGGAAGATCATTTCCGGGGATTAAAAGAGCAGAAACTATTTCATCCTTAGGGTCAACGCATGTAAACCCTGATAGAAGATCATTTCCTGGGCGAAAAAGATCACCATTTCTAGTCGCGCTCCATCCCTATGCCATGGAGTAAGATTTGTACAAAAAGTTAGTAAATGCATGTATGTATAAGCTGTATACGGATGGGTGCAGAGAGAGAGAGAGAGAGGACCTGTAGGATTGCTTTTCTAAAAGCAGCAGTGAGATTGGTGCACCCTTCCATACGAATCCTTCTCATAGTGTTTAACGACTTACGCAAGCCTAGAATCTTAGTGATTTTGGGGGAGTGATTCAGATGCAGTTCTACCATACTTGACATTTTTGAAAAATCTGGCATCTTTTTCAATGCAATGCACTCATCCGCTTTCAGGATTTCCAAATTTGTTGGTAAATCTGGGATTTCCTGAAGATTTTCGCATTTTGCAACAGACAAGTACTTAAGGTTCTTCAATTGTACTACAGAGCGGTGAATCTCAGACAAACTCTTACAGGCTTCGAGTATCAATATCTCAATATTTGGGATTCTTGAAAAGTCTGGTGATTGTTTCAGGTGATCACAATAACCAAGATTGAGAAACTTCAACTTTTCAAGTGACTGTGAGACAAAAAGGGAAAACAATATCAAAATTCAAATAGAAGAGAGAGAGCATTAAGTTGGTATGTAAAAAACCTGGTGGAAAGAATTGATAGTTTGGTTGGGTTTGTATCGTACCACATTGTCATTCCAGACTTTTATATTGCTATAACTCAGGTCGATGTCAACTACGTTTGGTTGATTAAAATCTTCTGGTATGGCCTGCAGAGGAAAGTCGGACAAACTTAACCATCTTAACTCTTCGGGAAGATGTTTGCAGTCTCCAGTGAACTTTACGCCTCTTATTTTGAGTAATCTCAGGTTCAGCATCTTTCTGAATGCTTCTGTACTGACGCTAAGCTTGTCAGGTTCTGAAAAATCTAAAGCGATTCCTTCGATTTTTTTCTTTTCCTGTTAGAAAGGAAAAGAAACTAAAGTAAGACAAGGGTTATTTGCTTAGACTTTAACCGGTGCAGAGCACCAGTACTGGATCAGTGACAAAAGTGTGCTTCAACATCAGTTTTGTTTGAACAATCTAAATTAGTCATCTGTGTTACAGGGATAATTTTCAAATAATTCAGTAAATAAAATCAGTATCTTTTTTTCTCCTTTATTACAAACATGTATTAAATGCAATTTGATTGAGGATGTACTTACACATTTTTTCCCCAATAGGTGTTTTACATCTTCATGATGCCACAATCTACAACGACTTTCAAGCTTCTTAGGGGATTTAGCACGTACGATTTCTCTGCCCGTGTCTCGAATCAAACAATGCATCATCAGATTGCCTTCTGGGTCAACAGTTACAAGGCATCGCTCCTCGAGTTCCTTAATACCTATTGCTGGATTACTGTCACACCCATCCAATATTGCCATGACATGGTGCTTGTTCATTCCAATAAAGAAACAGGATATATCAAGAAATATATCCTTCACCTTGTCATCAGTAAGCCCGTCATAACTTACCTTAAAAATTTTGTGAGTTATGCTAGGCTGTACTCTTTTCCATTTTTTCAATGCATCTGTCCATTCACTTGTGGTTTTTGTACATAGGTAAGAACCTACAGCTTCAAGTGCAAGTGGTAAACCCCCACAATAATCAACAGCTTCTCTTGAGACCTTGAGATATCCTTCATTAGGAGAACTTTTTCCAAACGCATGCCAACTAAGGAGCTCAAGAGCTTCATTGTTATTCATTGTTGGTAGAGAACATGCGTCATCCACCACTTCAGGTGTCTTTAGCAAATTTTTATCTCTTGTTGTTATAACAATTCTACTTCCTGGACCAAATGAGTCACGTTTTATAGCTAATGCATTTATCTGTGCCACACTGTCTACATCATCAATTATGACAAGAACCCTTATGTTGCCAAGTCTTGTTTTTATCTTCTCGGTCCCTTCATCGACTGTACTCACATTTATGTTGGCCGATCTCAAGATTTTAGACAGAAGCGTGTTTTGCAAATCAACCAATTTCTCATTTCCCACATTTTCAAGAAAACATGCACCATCAAACCTGTCCTGGTATGTGTTGAAAATGGCTTTTGCAATTGTTGACTTACCTAGTCCGCCCATCCCCCAAATTCCAATTATGCGAACTACATTTGATCCTCCAACATCTAAATAATTACTGACTTTTTGCCGGCGAGAATCTATTCCAACTGGATTTGCGGCTACATTTAAGCATCCATTCTGCAGTTTTATAGCGATCTGCTCAACAACTTTCCTGATAAACCTTGCTTCACGCCTGGAATTAAAATTCATAATTAAAAAAAAAGTTAGATTTACCAGTTAAACTTCTAAGCATTCATCACCAACACACTAATATCTAGTGAGATAGATCAAGCGTTTATATATTAATCCTCGTATCAGAGTTTCCAAGCTTTGCGATTATATTTTGAAAAACAGAACGATTCAAAGAATTACTTTGTTAAAGGAAATAAGCAAGTTATTACCCGTTATTCACTTGAAAATGCTCGCCGCTCAACTCTGCAGCTGCAGTAAGAGCCTTTCTCCACTCCCGGACTTTTTCTTCCGTAAACTTTTGTTCATGGTTCTGAAACGCGGTTGCAAAACTACCAGTCTGATGCCTGACATCTGAAGGATCAACATCGTAGAAAATCGGGAAAACAAATTGACCCTTAGTTCTTCTGCACTCCATGATCTCCACCAGCTCATCAAGACACCATCTCGATTCCGCATACCCCTTTGAGAACATGATGACAGCAAGCCTGGACTCTTTGATTGCTTGCTTCAGTTTTTCTGTTATAGGATCCCCTCTAGGCAATTCGTCCTCGTCCAGAAAGACATTGAACTCGTAGTCTTTTAATCTAAGGTAGAAGTGGTCCGTGAAGCCCTTGCGTATTTCGCCTCTAAAGCTCAAGAACACGTCGTACTTGCTGCCCGGATTATCCATCTGATCACCGATTATGTCTAATCGGAACTGCAAAATGGAACCAGGTGCAGATGGTTTTTGAATCGAACTAGCAAAGAAAGCCAACTACACATTGACCCAAAAAAAAAATGAACCTCAGAACTGCCATCGGCAACTGCTCCTGTCGTCTCAGTTTGCAACTGCTGAATCGTATCTTATGCATCTGCTGGTGAGAGCTGGTAACTGGGTTTCGAATTCCATGCTTTCCTGAAGCTTTCATTTTCTTTTTGTTAATAATTTTGATGCTTTTCTGCTCTGATTCCTCTGCTCTTTTGCTTTTCTGTTTTTGCATATTATAATAATATTATTGTTAGTGGTCTAAAATAATTTAGATTATAATATATTTTTATGTTGCTTTGTTGATCTCTTAGCATAAATTTTACTTGTAACATTTTATGCGACTACTTTAGATTGGTTTTTACAATTTATATGTTGGCAATTTAGGAAAACGAATCATCCTAATAATCATACAAATGGTAATGTTGATTCAGTTGATAATGTTGAAAATGATCATGATACAATGTGGAAGTATGTCAAAAAGCTCGAAAAAGTGGAAAATGGAAGAGGACGTACTGTGTTTCAATGCAACTATTGTCAAAAGATTTTTAGAGAGTCCTACTCTAGGGTCAAGTTTCATTTGTTAAAAATGTCTAGGAATGGGATCGTCTCTTGCAACACAGTTACTGATTAAGCTCTTGCAAAAATCAAAAAGCTAGTTTGAGAATGAGAGACTCTTTCTTTTTATTTTTTAGAGTAAAGTACAAAAAACTATTACAACTATTGGTGTAACGACACTTTCATACATCATCTTTTAAAATTGACAATGTCATACCTCATCTTTAGAATTTGGTCCAATGTTATACCTTCTGTTACTTGGCCATTTATTTTTCAATTAAATGCTGACGTGGCTAAAAAAAATATTTAATAATTTTAAAATATTAAAATAATAAAGAAAAGTTAAAAAAATTAAAAATAAAAAACCCCTTAGAAACCCTTGCTCCTTCCCTCGCCCGCCCGCGGAAGAAGAAGAAGAAGGATGGGGAGGAAAAATAAAATAAAATAAAGCCCTAGGGGCCAACCCAGAAAGAAGAAGGAAAAACAAAAACAAAAAAAACCCAGGAACTGGGTTGCAGATTCGGGTTTTTATTTTTATTTTTATTTTCTTCTTCTTCTTCTTCTTCTTCTTCTGGGTTGCAGATTCTTTTCTTCTTCTTCTTCTTCTTCTTCTTCTTCTTCTTCTCCTTGAACCCAAATTCATTTTTTCTTCTTCTTCTTCTTCCTCTTCTAGGTTGCAGATTCGGTTTTTTCTTCTTCTTCTTCTTGAACCCAGATTCGATTTGTTTTCCCTTCTTCTTCTTCTTCTTCTTCTTCTTCTTCTTCTTCTTCTTCTTCTAGGTTGCAGATTCGGTTCTTTTTTTTTTTTTTTTTGCTTTTTCTTCTTCTTCCTCCTTTTTTCTGGGTTGCAAGAAATGAGCTAGAAGGGGAAAGAAGATGAAGATGGGGGAGAAGAGAGAGAAGAGGGGGGAGGGCACGAATAGAAGGGTTTTTATTTATTTATTATATATATATATATATATATATATAACTTTTCTTTATTATTTTAATATTTAAACATTATTATATGATTTTTTTTAGTTTTTAATAATTTTTTAATAAAAAGTTGGTCTCGGATCAAACCAAGTCAGCATTTAACTGAAAAGTAAACGGCCAAGTAACGGAATGTATAACATTGGACCAAATTCTAAAGATGAGATATGACATTGTCAATTTTAAAAGATGAGGTATGAAAGTGTCGTTACACCTAATTGAGGTAGTTTTTTGTACTTTACCCTATTTTTTAAGTCGTTTGGATGTTCTTTTTGGTTTTTCAAGTTTGAAGACTAATTTAGCTGTTTAGTGGATTATCTTTTTAAATGTTTGAAGTTTATTGAAACAACATGTAAACTTGAATAGTATATTTGCTTATTTTATAATATTTAGATATATTTATTTATTTATATTATTTTTAATTGCCTTATCATGTCTTTGCTTTTAGAAATTTGAAGTATCCCTGTGTCGTGTCGTATCATATCCCGTATTCGTGTCCGTGTCCATGCATCATAGTGCCTCAGAGATGGGAGGAACGAAGACCCATAATCGATCAATGAAACTCTCTCCAAACGCAACCTCCAAGTAGAAGCAAACAAATAAGCTTGTGAGATTCCCACAAGTGACTATGCCAATAAAGGCAGACCGAGAGAAGTAGGTGGTGTGGAAAACCGAGCCAATAAGCATACTGAAGCTCTACACACCTTTTCAACCAATCATTCCTATACTACAAGATTTATTTCAAAGTATTTACAATTTTTTAACGAATGTATAGTTTTAATAACTTATTTGCAAATAAAAATCCAGGAATTACAAGCTATGAATGCTAAGTTGTCATCTCAACTTGCAAATTGTTGTTGTCATGAGGTTTGTAATATATTTCTTAACAATTTTTTTCAATGTTCTCCTGTATGATAAAATCAAGTACTTATTTATTGTTTGATATTCAAATTTCTTATAAATAGTAAAAATCTCAGGAGGATCCTCTCTGGATCCTCTTTATTGTATCCGTTCATCATATATCGTACATCTAATTTTCATCAGGTACTATTCATATTTAATTTAAAATAAAAGTAATTAGAATGATTTCTAACTGCACGATATACAATGAACGGATATGATTTAAGGATCCGTAGAATCCTCACAAAGAGAATCCAGAGAAGATCCTCATTCATGTCACCTCTGAACTCTTATATCGATATAATCGTAGAATGTTGTAGCACAATTGAGTATTTGGTTGAAAAATGTAGATACAAGTATAAAGCACTGTTCTAAAAATTCCCGTCTAGCGCCGCCTAGACCCCATCTAGGCGCTAGGCGGCTGGCCACTGGCCCGATTAATGCCTAGGCATTTGAAAATTAAGAGGGGGCGCCTAGACTAGCTGAGGCACCTACTTAGACTGCCTAGGCACCTGCCTAGCCCGCCAATACCCGCTTAAGCACCTGAGACTTGTTGAATACTTAAATGAGCGCACACTATATGCTTGTTCCTCATATTTTCATTATGTTCTAATACTTCATAATACATATGTCATTCTATTTTGTAGTTATGATGAAATTATATATATTTTAAGTATAAACAGACACTTATTCACACAAAATATAATGGATTTACTTAAATCCGCCTAGTCCACCTAGACGCCCGCCTAGACCCCACCTAGCCGCTAGGCACTAGGCCCTTGCCCGTCGCCCGACTAGCGCCTAACGTCTTTTAGAACCTTGGTATAAAGAATCCACGCAAATGTAATCTATTGACCAAATTGTACTACCATCAATTTCACAATTTGTTTGCTCAAGTTTTTATTTCGAACTACGAAATATCATAGCTTTCATTATACAATCTACATATTGTTGGAGGCCTAATTTACTGTACAATATAAAGGGCACGAAGAGAGGGTGCAGCGGCATAGAGAGAAAGAGAGATGTGTAAATGTGAGGTGTCTGTTATGCCACCTCATTATGCCTTTATTTATAGTAGTAGAAAAGGTAAATTCCTTACCCTAATAAGATTACAATAATACACCCAAAAGATTTTACGTGATCATTCAAACAGAAACTCTTATGCTTAATTAGTTTATAACATATCAGCTCCAACAATATAACACAATCAATCAAAAAATTGATATATAACACAATCAATCAAAAATTTGATTCATACAGATTTCACAGCATTTACATTGGCGTACATCAAGTTCTTCTATAACAACTATCAAGAGAGAGAAGAGTTGTTCACTATAACTTTCAATAGCTAAAAGGTGTTGAAACTCCTTTTTTGGTCAGCACTAAATAAAGAACAAGAAGTGCATTTGCAACAAAAAAAGAAAAGCAATAGTTCCCGGTAAAAATTACTTCTCTTGGACTAAATGTTGAAGCCCCAAGAGTCATTTAGATGCTAGACCATGCCAATCCATCTCAAAATATTTACAGATTACGATCACATGGATGAATTACTCAGCTACATATATGCAAAAAAGAAGTATTGAATATTTTTAACACAGAAGCGATGGGGAAGAGATGTGGGTGACGAATGGGAACAACATTTCTCTCTGAACTGACTTTTTTGTACCTCTCAAAAAAATGTTTCCACAAGCAAAAGTTGTCCAGAAGATCGCATTCCTCAATTGAAAAAGAATAAAGTATGATTACCTGTCGTCTAATTGATCCAGACAAATTGAATGTGCCTGATGACTCATTATCAGTAGTCAAAGATAGCATGACAGTGTTGGTTAAACGGTAATGAGATGTTCCTTCCTCCTCCGGACCCACCTACATTAAAAAAAAAAAAGGTTCCAGAATGATAGGAAGGGTATAATCCTTACCCTTATAGGATTACATTTCTCAATAGACAATCAACTCCTAATAGGTAACTACAAGATACTCCTAGATATACTAAGATTTACACAATCACATTCCTAATCTGTGACGACCTGTCCCGATTTTAATTATAATTTTCTCACGAGCATGTAAAATGACGAATATGCCCTCATTGGCTTAGTGACGTGGATGCACATATGCAGTTTTAAATTATTATTTCTGTCATCATAATTAAATTGTACTCGACGTCACGAGCGCGTTAACACGAGTTAGGGCTGAATTGGAGTCGTAAATAAAAAGTTACGGTTATTAAAGTACGTAAACGGGTAAATTACGAGCCAAATTATATGGGTTCCTATTACCTGTAAACCAATCAGATTTTTGGGCTTGTATTTCTTTGGGCCAATTGGAACTTTACCTCTCTCTCTCTCTCTCTCTCTCTCTCTCTCTCTCAGGCAGCCCAATCAAAAAATATTATTTTCTGATTTTGCCCAATCACACACACGTACACCCTTATTCTCGACCATTTTTCCTTTTCCCTCCATACACCCGAGACACCCCACCTCACAAATATCATCAAACTCGAATGGATCAAACTTTTAAAGACCATCATCGTGTTCCTTGCAAGCTCACGAACCTAGGCATACCTATAGATTTCTGTTCTGGTGAGTTTTAACTGTGGACTCATAAGCTCCGGCGAGGAGCCAAGTTTGCTCTGACATGATCCCAACATGGTTTCAAGGTTTTAGGACTTGGAAATGTATTCACTCAACTTCCCTAACACTTTGGAGTAAATTTAGAGTGGTTTAGACGTCAAAGTAGGTAAGTTCGAGAGGTTTCAGAGTTGGCCGGATTTTCCAAGGAATTTTCCAACCATTTTTCATTGGATTTTGGACTTCTAATAGGTACGAACATGTTCTACTCTTCAAGACCTTCAAATCCATATAAATTTCATGGATTTTGGTTAAGAATTGAAGTAGATATAAGCTTTTGAAAATTTTCCAAAATTTGCGAGTTCAGACAGCGGCGCTAGACGACGAGTGGCTGGAGAAGAAGAAGGTGTATTCCGTTAACTTTAACAAAATATTCTAACGGCGTTAGTTAACGCCGTTACCTTTTAACGGAATATTCCTCCTATTTTGAAAGAATATTCCTAAAGTCATTAGAGTGTCCGTCCGTGTGCCGTGCACATGCCTGCACATGGGGGCGCGTTCGACATCCAAAACTTTTTATAAAAATATGTGTGGATTCGTATCGTCAAGTAGATCACGTTTGTATTTCAAACATCCCATTTGAGCAAGATATGAGAAGTTATTCCTAGGTTTTGTATATGTGCTATCAAATTAACATAAAAATAGTTATTTCGCATATAGGTGAGACGTACCCCAAGGATGAGTGTGGACAAGCGAGGCTGCGGGGCTACGATCCTGCTACTTATCAATGAGTGAGTGGACATTTGCTTTCTATATATATACGTATATGCTTTACAGTTTCCGGAAACATTTTTAAAATGAATTATGCCTTGAATGCCATATCGAGTATGCATTATATTTATACATATTGCATTGTTATGAATTCTATTACATTGGATGATGATGCAAAGGCTCAGGTAAGCCCCAGGTGAGTAAGTATATTATTGAGTTGTTGGAAATGTGCCCTAAAAGCTAATCATATGATGATACTTTACGAACATTTCACATATTAAGCTAATCTGGTTTAATATACATAAATGACAGAGATTATTGTTTGAAGCTGTCTTATATATATGTTGTATGATTAAACGATAAGTCCAAGGAATATGTAATTAGGAGAATGTAATCTAAAGAAGTTAGGTTCATGAGATCATTCTCTTTCGTATACATATCCTAAATGTTCCTGATCATAGGATTGCCAATTGGGCATTAACAGTCCGTTAAGATCAGTACGTGCTATGTCTTCTCTCAGGGAGAGTGACTGGTCTCGAGTCATTAGTGTGACTGACACCAAGACAAGCATGTAAGTGCTCAATAGAGAATGAGTTCACTGAACACGATTAACGAGGAGTTCTCATACTCATGTCACATGAGAACTCATGGTTGGGATAATGCAAAGTAGTCCTTTGACCTGAGGCATCATAGTTGTCTTATGGTTAAGTCCTTGATCTTTGACTATGTCAAAGTCACTCCATCAGAGGGTGTCCACGACATAATTGGGGTTAAGCCACTTAGCCATGGAGGCAAGTGAATGCGCAACAAGGGATCTCTAACCTTCAAACTATTTGAGGGAAAATACTCTATGATATGATTAAGAATCTCTGACTAGAGTATGAATGAGATTTAGGAAGTCGTTCCAAATCACATTCAAGTTAATCATATAAGTGTAAGAATCACATTGGATAATAGACATGAATAAACTATCAAACCAAACAATGTGATCAAGAGTATTGTATTAGAGAAAGATCGTATTGCATTACAATCCTAAACTGAATAGGTTCTCCACCTCTTCTGATTAGCTTGGGTAGCCATGACATACTGCTAGGTGTCACTCGTGGTTTGTGGAAGCCCTAAACATGTGTAATCATTAAAGGGAGAATTGAAATTTCAATTCACAATCGATTTGAAAGAGTTCTAATCGCCCACTACCTCGCTAAAAGAAACCTAATGGATCGTACACCATGTAAGGAAGAGATTGAAGAAACAATGGAGATGAGTAAGGATAATTAAATGGTTTAATTATTTATGGCTAGGATTAATTAATATTTAATTAATCAAATGAATAAGTTCTTTATAGACCTCGGGTTAGTTTTAGGCCTCAAGGCCCAATGGGCTTCAAACGCCAAGCCCATTGACTTAAGTTGTATAACAACTTAATGACTAAAGATACATAAGGGCCCAAACAGCCCTATAAACTCTTAAGGCCGGCCATGTAGAGAAAGGAGTGGTTTTTGGACTTATTACAAGTTTGCCACTCCAATGAAGGTAGGTATAAATGTGACTTTATAGCCTTTTCTTCATTAGGGTTTTCTTTTGGAGAAAAGATGAGAACACAAGCTCTCTTTTCTCTCTAAGAGGCCGGCCACCCTAGAGGAAGATTAGCTAGCAATCTCATTTCCTCTAAGTCACTCATCTCCTCCTCAAAGCTCTCATTGGTGTGGAAAAATTAGAGGTTCTCTATTTTGGGAACTTGGAGAATCCTTTCAACCATCATCCTCAAAGAAATCCATGGAGCTAAGAAGCAAGGAATGAAGGCCCTCTCCTTGGGTGATTAGCCTTTGCTTATGCAAAGAGGAATCAACAAAGGTATAAGATTTCTCAACTTACTTTGTTCTTGAGTTGAGTCTTGGTTCACCTATCTACTAGGCTTTAAATTTCATGGGTTAAGTTTTGTTTTTGAGTGCATATAACATGATTCCACCTTTAATTGTTAATTGCATGTTGTTTGATGTTGCTCAAATGAACTTGTTTTTCTCAAATTTTCCTTAAGTTGGTTACACTACATTGGTATGCATAAATGCATTTAAAGCTCATCATTACTACACCCCAGTGTTAGTGCTACTACCCAAGGCCAGGGCACAGTCCTTCACGTGATGTTCAACTCCCGCACTGCATGCTCACCTTGGATCCAAGTCTGGTGCTAGCCTTGTCATACGGACCACAACAGGTGGCTTCGACTCATAGGCAACCCGCGATTAATCGCATAGCCTTCACGTGATCATAGCACTTGAGCGTACATATTTACACCCAACCTTGTCGTACAAGTCACATTAGGTGGCTCCGACTAGTGTGCAAACATAGGTTGATGAGCTATAGGTCCAGTTGTATAGGTCGTGTTAGGTGACTTCAGCTGGCATGTTATTTTACATTGATTTCACACCTGGCTTACATATTTTTGTGCTGAAATGTTATGACATGGCATACTTTGGTTTTCACTGCCTTGTGCATTGTTTTTACATATATACATAGTATTATTTTCTAGGGGCTATACAGGTTTTACAGTGAGGGGTTATTATGTTTAGAAAAGATAAATGTGTTTTCAAACACTTTGTTTTTGCCCACTCACCCTTTTGTTTTGCTCCCCTCCAAGTCTTAGGTAACTGTGCATCCCTGTGGTTCATGAGGACTAATTGGTGATTCTGATGAACTATTAAATAATGTAGGGATCTTCTCCTTGTTTGTGTTAGTACTTGGTCAGTTCGACTGCACTGTTGGATTGCCTATGCTCTGAATACTCGGATTTGGTTTTTTTCACTTCGACACACTTATATATTATCTCTAGTATAAATAGGTTTAGTTTTTTTTTTTAATTATTCACATTTTCTTATTATTGTCGCTTCTGTTGTGCACTTGGCTACGTCACGCCCACGTGGTGGCCAACACGTCTTGACTCCGATCGGAGTGTGTCAGTTTGGTATCAGAGCTTAGGTTTGGCAGTCCTGTATTCTTTGCTTGTGTCCTAATCATTTTGATCTCTTATGTCAGAACCATGCTGCCTTGTAGAGAGCCACGTATTCCCTCTGAGTCCAATTTTTCTAATTTTGGTCAATTTAGGAAAGCTATTGCTCATTCTATTCTAACCTCACTTTGTCCTCCTCAAAAGACTACTTTGGAAACAATATCTCACCTTCAAATTAATAATTTCTTGTGTAATAAGGGACCTGAGAAATTTGAGCTATGGCTTAATCATATAGAGAAGAATTTCAGAGTTATGCAGCATCAGGGTATTCTTACAGACGACGAGTGGGTCGAAACAGCCACTTGGTTTCTAAGTTATGAGGCTGCATCCTGGTGGATTCAGGAATCACGACCATTATCAGTTCAAGATTCTATAAATTTGGAGGTGTTTAAACAGTGGTTTCAGACCAGATTTATACCACTAGAGTATCTAGATCACAAGAGGGACGAATTTTTGAATTTGAAGAAATGGAAAATGTCAGCTATTGATTATCATTGGAAGTTTACAGATTTGTCCCGATATTGTCCAAAGATTGCTGCAAATCCGGCTGAGATTCTTCGACATTTTAAGAAGGGATCTCGCAAGAAGTTGTGTCCTATGGCGACTTCGACTCCATGTTCCACATATTAAGAATTTTTCAAAGTTCTACTCCCCGTTGAGGACTCTGAGAATGCTCCAGATGATAGTGATGACGAAGAAGAAAAAGGTAATAATTAGAAGAATAATAGTAATAAGGATAAAAGGCAATCATCATATGGTCATCGCAAGATTCAGAACTTTAAGCGAAGTGGTACTAGTTCTGGTTCATCCAGTGGTGGTTCGAGTTCTACTGCGCTACGGAGGGGTGGCCGGTCCTCAAGAGGTTCCCATTTTCAGAGGCAAAGAGATTCTAGAAGCTCTAGCACTCTACTTTGTCGTATATGTAATAACTGACATTTTGGGGAATTTAGACAAGGTAGTAGTGGATACTTTACTTGTGGCCAGATGGGACATCGAGCTAACCAATGCCTATAGAATTAGTAAAAACCCCAGCCCGTACCTTACCACTAGCGGTTCTTCTTCAGCAAATTCAAAGGCCTAGTATCTATACTCCGACGGGTTATGGTGGTGTTTACCACTATTAGCGGGACGTAGCTCCGTATTCTGAGGAAGCATACCCGTATCCAGCTGATCCATACTATTAGGGTGGTTATCCACCGTATCAGGGAGGCTATATGCCTTATGCACCGTATCCAGGCGGTGGACCACAATGGTGTACTAAAGGACAGCCTCAAAACTTTGATGTTGCCTCTAGCAGTGTCGGTTCGACAAGACAGCCTAATCCACTCATTCAAGGATGAGGTATTTAGGGATGCGGTAATCAAGGCAACAGAGGTCATGGAGGTTGACAACAAGCGTAGGGCCATGTTCATCACATCATTTTACAAGATGCTCAAAGCAACCCTAATTTGATTATGGGTACGTTGAATATTCTTGGTCATTTTGCTAGAGTATCAATTGATTCAGGTGCCACGCATTCTGTTATTTCTTGTATATTTACTCAAAAGACCCAACCTCATCCCATACCTCTCGGTTACAAGTTAGAGTTTTTGATGCCTAGAGGTGAGACTTGTTATGTTAGTTAGGCATATCAAGGATGTCATGTTCTTGTGGAGGATGTCGTTATGCCAGCTAATCTTGTTCCGCTAGATATTGTTGATTTTGATGTTATTCTAGGCATGGACTAGTTACACTACAATCATGCTCAGTTGGATTGCTTTTAGAAACTATTACTTTCCATCGTCTGGGCTTGCATGTGGTTACTTTTGTTGGCAAGTGTAGTGGGTTAAGACATGGTGTTATTTCGACAGTGAGAGTGAAGTGATTGTTGAGGAAAGGTTGTCAGGGTTACTTAACTCATGTGGTGCTGAACGAGGACACTTCTAATCGTGTAGAGGATGTTCGTGTAGTCAAACATTTCCCTGATGTTTTTCCTGACGATTTACCTAGACTACCACTAGATCGTGAGGTGGAATTCACAATTGATTTAATTCTAGGTACATATCCTATTTCTTTAACTCCTTATTGAATGGCTCCTGCCAAGTTGAGAGAATTAAAAACTCAGCTGCAAGAACTTATTGATAAGGGTTTTAGTCAGCCGAGTACTTCACCTTGGGGGGCTCCAGTTTTATTTGTGTGGAAGAAAGACGGGACTTTAGGCTATGTATTGGTTATCGACAGTTAAATCTGGTGACGATTAAAAACCATTATTCGTTACCTCATATTGATGATCTTTTTTATCAGCTTCGAAGAGCCTACGTTTTCTCAAAGATTGATCTAAGATCTGGTTATTATTAGCTGAAGATCAAGAGTGAGGATGTCTCGAAGATAGCATTTCAGACTCGATATGGTCATTATGAGTTTCTCGTGATACCATTCGGGTTAACGAATGCTTCAGCCACCTTTATGGATTTAATGAATCGAGTATTTCGCCCGTATCTTGACAAGTTTGTCATTTTTTTCATTGATGATATTTTGGCATATTCTAAGTCTAAGGTGGAGCATACTAGACATCTCACTTTGGCTCTGATGAAATTAAAGGAAAATCAGTTGTATGCTAAATTTAGTAAGTGCCAATTTTGGTTGGATCAAGTATCGTTCTCGAGACACATGATATTAGGCCAGGGTATTCTGGTATACCCTTAGAAAGTAGCTACAGTGGAGAATTGAGAGTAGCCACTGACTGTCACAGAAGTATGGAGTTTTCTTGGCCAGATAGGTTATTATTGACGTTTTGTGAAAGATTTCTTAGCTACAGCTTTGCCACTGACAAGGTTAACTAGGAAGGGAGTTAGTTTCGAGTGGGATGATGATTGTGAACGAAGTTTTCAGGAGCTGAAGTATTGTCTCACTCACGCACCTGCTTTGGCATTTCCAGATGACAGTGGGAACTTCAAGTTTTATAGTTATGCTTCTTTAAATGGTTTGGGTTGTGTACTAATGCAGCATAGCAGGGTGATTGCATCCGCCTCGCAACAGTTGAAGCCCCACGAAATGAATTATCTCACTTATGATCTCAACTTGGCGGCCATTGTTTTTGCTTTGAAGATTTGGAGGCATTATTTGTATAGGGAAAAGTGTCGGATTTTCACTGATCATAAAAGCCTCAAGTACATTTTCACTCAGAAAAATCTTAATCTCTGACAACGGAGATGGATAGAGTTGCTCAGCGATTATGACTGCACAATTGAATACCGCCCAGGTCGTGTGAACATAGTGGCAGATGTACTTAGCAGAAAATCGCACGGCTGACTTAATGCTCTACATGCAAGTTGTATTCCTCTCCTTATGCAGGTTAGACCGATTCTGTTGGAAGATTGGGAATAAGCTTTACTTGCCAGTTTCCAGGTCAGACCGATTTTGTTGGTTCGTTTACTTGAAGCTTAGGCAAATGACCCATAATCTTAGGAGTTAATTCAGGCAGTGTCTAGTGGAATGAAGAAGGATCTCAGGGTCCAGAGGCTTGATGGTATGCTTATGCAGGGGGATTATATGTATGTACCAGATGTAGCAAAGTTAAACAAATATATGCTTGATGAGGTATGTATTTCTGCTTATGCGATTCATCCTAGGATTACCAAGATGTATCACACCATCTGACCATTTTATTATTAGCCTGGCATGAAAAGAGAAATTGCTAAGTATGTGAGCTGTTGTGCAGTATGTCAGCAGGTCAAGGCAGAGAAGAAGAAACCTTTTGGGTTGTTACAGCCACTTCCCGTACCTCAGTGGAAATGGAGGATATTGCCATGGATTTCGTGTACAAGTTACCTCGTACACAAAATGGTTACGATGGTATTTGGGTGATAGTTGATCGACTTACTAAGTCAGCGCACTTCCTGCCTGTTGAAGAGAACTACTCTTTGAGTCAACTAGCTGAGCTTTTCATTTCAGATATTGTCAAGTACCATGGTGTTCCAGTTAGTATCATCTCTAATTGGGATCCCAAGTTCACTTCTAAATTTTTGGTGGCTTTCCAGGAAGCCCTTGGTTCGAGATTGCGTCACAGTGTGGATTATCACCCGCAGACGAATGAGCAATCGGAGAGAACCATTCAAATGCCAGAAGATATGACGAAATCCTCAGTTTTGCAGTTTGGAGACGCTTGGCATAAGCTTTTAGCTTTGATCGAGTTTACTTATAATAACAGCTATCATTCTAGCATTAGCATGTTACCTTTTGAGGCGCTCTATGGTAAACCATGTCGTATTCCATTATGTTGGTCTAAAGTTAGTGGAGAGTGTTAGTGGGCCCTGAGATTGTGGATGAGCCTACACAGAACATTCAAGTGATTAAAGTTAACCTAAAGGCGGCCCAAGATCGACAAAAGAGTATCACTGATAGACATTCTACTGACAGGGTATATAAGGTTAGAGATTGGGTATTATTAGAGCTATCTCTGTGGAAAGGCATGGTACCATTCTGGAAGAAAGGTAATCTAAGTCCTCATTATATTGGACCATATCAGATCATTGAGCGAGTTAGTGAAGTGGCCTATCGACTTGAGCTACCTCTAGAATTATTAAAGGTACATGATGTGCTTCACGTATCTATGTTGCGTAAATATGTCCCTGACCTATTGCACGTGATTCCACCTCAACCACTGGAGATTAATCCAGAATTGACCTACGATAAAGAGCCGATGACTATTTTGGATTGGAAATATAAGGTTCCCAGGAACAAAACAGTCTACACTGTGAAAGTTTTGTGGAGAAACAATTTGGTCGAGGAAACCTCCTGGGAAACTGAGGAGCGTATGCGAGACCTGTATCCATGTCTATTTTATGATTATTGATATATTATTGTGTTGAAATTTCGGGGACAAAATTTTCTTAAGCGGGGTACATTGTGATGACCCATCCCGATTTTAATTATAATTTTCTCCCTGAGCGTGTAAAATGATGAATATGCCTTCGTTGGTTTAGTGACGTGGATGTACATATGCAATTTTAAATTATTGTTTCCGTCATCATAATTAAAATGTACTCAACGTCACGAGCGCGTTGACGCGAGTTGGGCCGAATTGGAGTCGTAACGAAAAAGTTACTATTATTAAAGTGTGTAAACGGGTAAATTATGAACCAAATTATATGGGTGCCCACTCACCCTTCTATTTTGACAGAATATTCCTAACGTCGTTAGGGTTTCCGTCTGTGTACTGTGCACGTGCCTGCCTTTGGCCGACGTGTGGCGGCGCGTCTGGCGTCCAAAACTTTTTATAAAAATGTGTGTGGGTTCGTATTGTCAAGTAAATCACGTTCGTATATTCAAACTTCCCATTTGAGCAAGATATGAGAAGTTATTCCTAGGTTTTGTATATGTGCTATCGAATTAACGTAAAAATAGTTATCTCACATATAGGTGAGACGTACCCCGAAGACGAGTGTGGACAAGCGAGGCTAGGGGCTACGATCCTGCTACTTATCAGTGAATGGGCATTTGCTTTATATATATATATATATATATATATATATATGCTTTACAGTTTCCAGAAATGTTTTTAAAATGAATTATGCCTTGAATGCCATGTCGAGTATGCATTATATTTATACATATTGCATTGTTATGAATTCTATTACATTGGATGATGCTGTGGAGGCTCAGGTAAGCCCCAGGTGAGTTAGTATATGATTAAGTTGGTTGCACTACATTGGTATGCATAAATGCAATTAGAGCTCATCACTATTGCACCCCGGTGTTAATGCTCCCGCTCGAGGCCAAGGCACAGTCCTTCACATCCCGCACCGCACACTCACCTTAGATCCAAGTTTGGTGCCAACCCTGTCGTACAGACCACAATAGGTGGTTCCGACTTGTAGGTGACCCATGATTTATAGCATAGCCTTCACGTGATCGTAGCACTTGAGCGTACATATTGACACCCAACCCTGTCGTACAGGTCACATTAGGTGGCTCCAACTTGTGTGCATGCATAGGTTGATGAGCTATAGGTCCAATTGTACAGGTCACGTTAGGTGACTCCAGCTGGCATGTTATTTTACATTGATTTCACACTTGGCTTACATATTTTAGTGCTGAAACATTATGACGTGGCATACTTTGATTTTTACTGCCTTGTGCATTGTTTTTACATATATACATAGTATTATTTTCTAGGAACTATACAAGTTTTACATTGAGGGGTTATTATGTTCAGAAAAGATAAATGTGTTTTCAAACGCTTTGTTTTTGCCCATTCACCCTACTGTTTTGCGCCCCTGCAGGTCTTAGGTAACTGTGCATCCCTGTGGTTCATCAGGACTAACTGGCAGTTCTGACGATCTACTAAATAATGTAGGGATCTTCTCCTCGTTTGTATAATTAGTAATTGATTAGTTCGACTGCACTGTTAGATTGCCTATGCTCTAAATACTTGTATTTGGTTTTGTTCACTTCCACACACTTATATATTATCTCTAGTATAACTAGGTTTAGTTTTGATTTTTAATTATTCACATTTTCTTATTATTATCACTTCTGTTGTGCACTTGGCTACGTCACGCCCACGTGACGGCTGTCGCGTCTCGATTCCAGTCGGGGTGTGTCATAATCCGATTGGACTGCAACAAATTCTTAATTATTGATTATTGAAAAATCTACATAATTATTGATACTGGTTAATTGAATTGAATTATTGTTTATTGAATAATTATTAAATTATTAGTACTAATTAATTGAGTTGTTAGTTTAATTAGTTATTAGTCATATAGTATACTCTACTCTAGGATTACGAGTCTAAGATTTTATGGAACGATAGTATAAAAAATAAAAAATAAAAAATAAAAAACATTGCTTAAATCTCCCTTCAAATATTTTGGATAGTCTTCCTTCAAATATTTCATGTAATCTTTCTTCGAGAATTGATGCATTACAGAAGTTCCTAATATTGTCTAATATCTATATGAATTTGGTTGTCTACATTTTTTTTAACCTTACACTTTTAAATTTGACCACTCCTTCAGCAATTCCTGACTTCGCCACTATTGCCGTGTGATACTTTTCGCTAATGAAACAAGAGAAATGAGAAGCTTAAAAAAATGAAGCCCATATCCTTGAAACCCCACTATAGTAATGCCAATAAAAATAGAAAATGAGAGACCCAAAGTAATAAGAAAATGACTTGTAACTGTGAAGTAATAAGGTATCAAACCTAGGAATTAGGAAATAACAAAAAGATGAAAGTGACCGAGATGCAAGGGAAAAACTTTTGTTTAACATTTCTAGAAAGACCACCCATAAGTCTTTGAATGAAGAACATGGTATAGGGTTATTTAGCTCTATCCATGTCATTATTGGCTTCAATGGTTTCTCACCTTCTAGGTAATTAAGTGGAGGTTCAAAACTCATACCCACATAAAGTAGTTTCTGGTAGAAACTTCAACATCAGTGAAATAAAACTTGTTACGATTCGATAATCCACTAAATGAAGGAAACAAGTCGTGGTTGATGCTATGAGAAACTAAAACCTCCATACCCATCAAGGTTAGAACACTTAACTTCTAAGACGAATTTGGTTTAACAGTTTAATCACGGAGAGCTTCCGGGTTCAACATGAGTGGTGCGGTTTTAGGAAACACAAAAGGTTTCTATGGCAATACTCGAAATTTTGGTTCGATATTCAGTATGAACTTTAGGTTCATTGTACATGTATTTTCAAAACAATACAGTACCCAAAGAGCTCCACTGATGTTATTACCATCATGCTTGCAAGTATTGAATACAATAACAAGGTAACCAGAAAACAGAACTGAAATAGCAAAGCAGGTCAACTTCATAGAAACAAACTACATCATACAACAGGACGAAGATACCCGACCCGTCGGTTGTCGATTGAGGAGTGCTTATGGACCTGTTGTATCTCAGGAGAAAGAAACTCCTTCAGAGCACCTTACATCTAATTAATCTACAGCATTGCATTCTTGGTTCAACAATATGCTCTTCCCGGAGGAGAAAATTGGAGCTACTCCTGCATAACTAAAATTTGATTAAATACCTAAACTTATGCTTTTAGTTCTGTTACTTTAGGTCTAACTCTAATTTAGCTCTAAGACATTGGTTGTCCTGCGGCCAGCCTTGGTCAAATCGTTACAAAAGTTCATGTTGTCCATCAACCAATTTGACAGAAATGCAAACGGGAACAAGAACCACATCGAAGCGCAAACTATCAGGGGAATTTCATGAAACTAAAACTACAGGGATGAAAAGAATCAGAGTGACTACAGCAGAACTATAACTTCTGACCCAACTTCAACTTGCTGCTACATATTGCCCTGAAATTCTACAAGTACAATTGTACAAATGCGAATTATCACACTGAATTACCAATACTCTTGGATCTTGGGTTAAATACATTTGCAATTGAATTAGATACTACAGAGAATGATCTTCAACGACTACAGGAGACGACACTGAGTGCAGACTGCACTGTTATGATTGGCAGAAACCAAATGGCTAATCCATCGTATGCTTAGCAGACTATTTCAGCAAATAGGATGCTTGAGAAGAATTCTGATAAATTGTAGCCTGATTAGCCCTTATCTAACTTCTAATTCACATGTTGGAAAACACGAGTGCTTTCCTACATATCTGAAAAGTAGCACTTTCAAGCTAGGGTAACATGTACAAAGACAATGATACAAATTCACTCTGAATTTTGGATGCCCAAACATCGAAAACTTCTACATATATTTGAATGAACATTTAAACAAAATAACATAACCAAATGTTCAATGTGATAAATAAAACTTGGTAAATTCCATTGATGACACCTCAGAATTGGTTTCCATTTTGATCCCTAATCTTTAATGTGTCATTTTCCTCCCTCCTACACAATCTGCAGTTACCACAAAAATGTATGTGTCCTCTATAAATAAAAAGAAAAAGGCTGGGCATTCACTCAAGGGTTTTGGTAGGGTTCGAATAGGTGATAAACTAAAACTGTTTGCAGTAACAAACAGATAAAAGTCATATAAAGAAAGCTAATTCGGCCCTGTATAAAAGAATAATAAAACAACGGATAGAAATATGAATACCACAAAAATTTGAAAGTTGTACCATGAGAATGAATGTGATAGGCAAATGTAAGAGAGGTCTTTAAAATCAAAGGGAACCAATAGTGGAAGTCCGATGTTTTGAACAAGTTCACACTCTATGCCATTTTACCATATTATTTCTTTCATCTTTTTATTCCTGATCACAAAATAAATTATTAAACCAATGGGCAAAGATGTAAGAACACAATACACAAAAATGCATAAAAGCCACCCGTATTTTCAACTTTGGAAGCTCAGACTATCATTGAACAAATCAATGAGTTACTGCCTAAATCAGTTGGACATGGGAAGAGGTATATATGATTTTGTCATTACATTCGAAGATCCACACAAATTGCAATACAAGAGGAATTAAAATGTTTCATGAAAGCCTCAGGCATTAATGTCTTGCCAAAAAGAAGAAACAAATAAAATTACAAAGTTGAAAGTTTAAATAGCCATGTAAACCAAATAACAAGTGAAACAGAACTTTAGATGGTTCAAAACTTATTGACCATCTACGGCACCGACTTTGTGAACATTGCTGGTAAAGTCTAAATTTGAAAAGATTGAGTCCTAATGCCCCTTTAGTCAGAATATCTCAGTCAAAATATAACTTGTATAAGTTTCATTATAATGTTTTATTTCTGTTTAACAGAGTTTGTTTTATGACCAATGATCCCTTAGTCAGAAAGTCTCGATTAGAGTGTCTGTATTATTACACAAGTTTGTTTTATTATTGAATTACAAAACCTACGCGTTCATGTGATAGTAAAATTAATAAACCAAGAGATGGAAGATAGCATGCAAAGAGAAACTTGTATATCCATTCACACAATACACAAAGACATAAAGCTTTCAAATGACCGATAAACTAAGCTATAAGCTCATTATCAAAGAATGCTACAACAAGATACAATCAACAGAAATCTCTCAAAATAAACAATATAAAAGGAGACACAACCCTCTACTCTACAATGCAACAGGGACTTCATCGTGGGTCTATTAATTGCACATATATAACCCATTCTCGTACCTGTGATTAACCTCATAAAAGTCTGTATTACCCTCGGATGCTGGCCGCAAACAAACTCCGGACAATGATTTAGTTCCTTGCCAAGAAAACTTCACATAAGCAACAACTTCAATTTCCTCACTGCCATCTCCTTCATTAGAATCCACAGGCATCCTTGCCCTCAACCGACCAGGAGATCCATTCAATGGAATCTCGGGGATATGCCATTTCAGTTCTTTGTCAGACCTACTTAATATAGCTTTTGGTGATACTTTCAACAATGTAGGATCAAGTGGGAGTTTTAAAACAAATGTCACATCAGTCAAAGGCGCTGGCAACTCAGGGTTTGACACATACTGTATCATCACAGAAAGTATGCTTCCTGTATGGCGTTGCACAAGACGAACCCTCAAGGGCAATGGTGTCAACCTGGGCAGCAGACTATACTTCAAAATGGGTAAAGGCTCATCGGAGGCTGCAGACCTCACATGAAACAATCCGTTCCCCAGACTACTAATGCGAGAATTCTGCATAATAAACCTCTTAACCGGGCTGGTTCCCTCAACCCGGAAAGAAAATTCGGTTTCTTTATCACCACTAGTTTTGGTAGGCAAAGTTCTCAAATAAACAACACCCACTAATCCTACTCTGGCAAGCAATGACTCTCTAAACTCAGCACTGATCTCTTCCACAATGTGCATCTCAGGAGCCTTCATTTCACTTTTTACAAGGCTATCAAGGGGAGTACCTGCTGCTGCACCACCTGCAGTAGCATCAGCAGTTTTTGGAGCATCAGGCCCGGTCTGCAACAATTCAAGCCCGCCCAGCCCTTCTTTCTTCGCAACCTTCTTCGATCCAACAAACTCAGAAGCATCCAACCCACCTCCCCAAGCATCACTAAACCCTTCAAAAGTCTCACCCAAAGAAGCTTGGTCATTCCCAAACTCAATCCCACCATACTCCCCTTCAAACCCTTCCACCGCAATATGGGTACTCTGGGTCGCCTCCGCGGGAGGCAATGTAGTCACTTCAAGTGTCGCTAGCGCTGTTGTTAAGTCCGTGGCGGAAGGATCCTTGTTCTTCTTGAACCCACTCACCAGCTCTTCAGGCTGATTAATCTTCTCGCTTGCCGCAAATGGGTCCTTCTCAGCTTGGCTCTCTTCCTCATTCTCTAAATTCGGATCCTTTTCCTCAGTCTGCACCACCGGCGCCAAGCTAGCCGCCACCTCATCTCCAGCAGCGATCGTCTCCGGCGGCAATTCAAACCCTAAATTGTTGAACGCCACAATGCCCGCCTCGTGTTCGACGGAAAGTGCCTCAACGGCTCTCCAATTCTCCGCCCCACGAATCTTGTTCTCAGTGTCCAACGCCGAGTGCACCATCTTGGCAATGCCGTCGCCGTGCATCGACGAAAGCATCGCCGCCAATCGAATATTGCTGACACCTCTCAGAACAATATCGAGAGCCATGTAGATCTCGGCGTACTTCCGACTCAGCTTCTCCGGAGTAACATCGACGCCGCGGCAAGCGGTGACTATGACGCTGACGGCCTGGTTGACGATGTGGATGCACTCGAAGACGTTGATCGAGTTGTCGTGATCGGCGGTGGTGACGCCGAGGACGTAGATGGAGTTGACGAGGCGGTAGACGACCCGGTACCGAGATTCGACACCTACGATGAGCTGGCCGCTTGAGGCGGCGAGTGGGTCGTCGCCGAGGGACGCAATGGAGTCGGCAGTAGTATCGGAGGAAGAGTCAGAGTGGCTGTGGGAATTGTCTTTGGTGGTGTGGAGTTGTTGCTGCTTGGCGGCGGCGAAAGCTAGGCGGGTCTGGCGGAAGGAGGAGACGGCGACGAGGGCCCGGGCAGGCGGGAACCATTCTCGGGTTTGGAGCAGGATGTCGGATCCATTGGCGGGTTGAAGAGAGAGGGCTAAGCAGGACATGGTGGGATCGGATCAAGGTCGGATCGGATCCAGAGTCTCGGGTTGCGACGTTTTGCTTTGCTGTGAACTTGCGAGAGATGATGACTCGGGGAGTCTCCGACGGGGAAAGCTCACAGTTTGATGGGGAAGACGGTGGTTATGGGCCGGAAGCGAATTTACCAGGCCGGCCTCACCTAGATGCAAATGACTACCCCTTGGCCCATTTAGCTCAAGCATTGATCCAATTTCATGATTATTTAATTAATTTGTCTTAATTTCTAAATTAGGAGATTATTCTTCTTGAAAAAAAAAATTCAGGAGATTATTCTTTTGGTCAATTTCTTTTTTTTTTCGTACATTGATATTTTTACACTAAGAAGGGGAGGAGTTCGGCTAATCTACACAATAGGCAGCCTAATTTGGTATCGAATTCGTCATTCACGAGATTCGAACTTAAGACCTCTCACTTTCAAGTAAAAAAGAATACTACCAAACCGTAATACTAAATGGTTATTCTTTTGGTCAATTAGAAAACGGAAATGTTTTTATTTTTATATTTTATGCAACGATATCCCCGAAGTAGGAGATTAATGTTAGAGCATTTAGGCTCGAGTCATTAACATGTGTCTTCTGTGTGCTTTGATCAAGGGTGAACCCATGATGCATTAATAGGAAAGAAGAGTGCTAGTGAGATCACATTTTAAAGGCTCTCTAATAGAGGTAGGATTTAAATGTACTCTGAGTGAGAGAGAGAGAGAGAGAGAGAGAGAGAGAGAGAGAGAGAGAGAGAGAGAGAGAGAGAGAGAGAGAACATATATAAGCATACACCCACATTAGGTGCAAGGAAGACTTGATACAAACTAACCTGCTTGAGTTGGGTGGCACCACAGGGGGTCTGATTGCAGGTACAAGGAAACCAGATTTCAACAAAATCCTGTTCGTTGACGATAAACAAAGTTATTATATATGCAGTTGCAATGATCTCGATCCAAATCACATAACGAACAGATAGAGAGGGAAACAAAACTGGCTAGCTTGTAGAGCCTTCTCTTCGCTCCCTATGATAAGAGATATTATGTGACTAGTTATGGGAATTCCAGTCAGAGCACGAAAGTCTTGCTCCCGATTCCAAATTGCCCTTGTACGCCATGTTTCCTTTCTTGCCACAATAAGAGCAGCTGCAAATTTAGTTACATCTGTAGTGTTAACAAGATGAAATAATCCAATATAGAGAAGGAGAAACAAATGGTCACATATGCTAATGTTGCTAATCCACGTATTACAATATGAATCACCGGCGTGATTGATATATATTACATCGACTTGGGGAAAAATTACTACTTACACAGCATAACAACTCAAGGTCGAGCAGAGCTCAAGCTTCTATGTTTAATGAAAAGTATGACATGTTTAAAATGAATCGTATTCAATTAAATCACTTTCAGAAAACTATTAATTCCAAGAAAAGAATATATGATTTACCATTGGCACTGGTGTAGTAGTTGAAAATATGAAAGAGCGACCCCTTGATCGTATTAATTGCTTCTACCTTTTACTGTTTATGGTAATAAGAAAAGGGAGCTCAACTCAATTTCATAACTATTCACATACAAATTGATATATCAAACATGCATGCAAGAAGCCAATACTCCAACGAACGCCTAAAGTAGCTTTAACAGAAAGTCATCGACTACCATGGTTTCTCTGTATTATTTAGCACATTTACAGAAATTTAGAGTTTGTTCGATAACTATATAGTTTTAGGTTTTAATTCAATTTTTATCGTTAGAAACTTGGGGTCTATTTGGTAACCATTTGGTTATATATATATATATATATATATATATATATATATATATATATATATAAAGTGAGAAAAATAAAACATTGAGAGATGTTTAGATGCGGACAATATATCTGCACATATCATAAATGAGAATTGACAACCATCAAGGCACCAACACTTTGAAATTAATTGAAACCCTTGGATTACCCATCACATAAATAATGAACTACATCCTTTCTTTCTACCAAAACTCCTTTCTCCATTGGAATTTCAAAAGGATGGAGAAGCAATAACACTCAGTATCAGAGTTTCAGTTTCAGGCCCACGTATTCACATGAAACTCACAGGAATTTCATTCCAATCAGTATCAGAGTTTCAGTTTCAGGCCCTTTGGAAGTGCGAGACCGTGCTATACTATTTGGATTAATTTGGGAAGATTCTTGACGCAAAAGGCTTTTGTCAACCATTCATATCCATCTTGGGTAAAATCTCATATCTCAAATTTTATTTTATAGTGAAAGAGCTTCGTGCTTTTCTCAATTTTTTTCATTCTATCTCCTTCTTGTTGTTATAGGCTCCAGATGATTCTATGCGTGCTAATTGCAACCATTGGACAAGAAGTAGAGTTCAAAGTTTTGACTTATTTTTTAGGTTTTTTATTTTTTTTATTTTTTTTACACTATTTGTTATGCAGACGGATTCAGTGTAAGTTTGAGTTTATATGAGTTTGTATTTAGTATCTCTCTAAATAAATTTTAGTTTGTATTTACTAACACGAATCGAAGAACAAAGGTTATCATAATCAAGGTTCATAGTATTGTGTTAATTGACACTGCATATTATTTTGATAAAACAATTTGCATATTATATAGGGTTTTAATATGCAGATGGCAAAAAAGTTTAATTTCTCTCTAACCAAAAATCTGTTTACTCCCAACCCTTCTCGATCGGATATGACGACTTCTTGTTTGACGCGGTCGTAGAATGAGGTCCGAGGTGACTAGGCTATGCAAATTACTGAGACTCCAAGATGGAGAGGGTTGGGATGAAGATTAAAGATGTATGTCGAGAACCTAGGCATTGTGAGCTTCTATACATACCAAAATGTAATTAGAATTTAATTAAAACTGCCCTACGCAATTGGCAATTGTACTGAATAATGAAGGAATGAATATATGTGTTCGATCCTACTTATCCATATATAACAGCAATAGAAGGGTTTTTTCAATAAAATTTCAAATTTGGACCTACTGATGACCTGTGGCATGTTTTTTCTAACTAGTGTTGGGGAAATGTACTTTTCCTGTCAAAACGTCACTAATGTACTCTTCCAGAAAAAGCTACTCAACAATAGTAAGAAAGTTTTTCGAAAAGCAAATACTAAATTTTTATGGTTTTTTTATTAGCGCCCCACAAAAAATTGAATACACTTCACATTAAAATTTGATATCAAATGACTTATATACCTTATTATGTAATGACAATTTTAACCTCATAAGGTTTTTTTTTAAAAAAAATTAAATACACGCAAATCATTTTTTACATATATCCGAAGATTATTTATTTTCTTCAACTCTTAAAGTCACTCTCCCTCTCCATTACACAACAAGCTATAATCAATAAAACTACAAACACGTTGATTACAAAAAATTATTTTTGACGAAATATGAAATCGACGTTTCGAAAACTTCACATGATGTGAAGGTTTCATATTTTTTAAATTATTTTAGTGACTTCAACGAGGCATGCCTATAAATTGATATCTCTTGGAAAAAGTATGGTCAATTCATGAATAACTCTCACCCCCTGTCTGTTACTGCTTGCTAGAGTTGTGGCTCAAGATTAAGAGGCCTAATTATGTTATTTTATAATTATCTTATTGTTATGTGCTTCAGCCTGCATGCCATTGTGTTTGTGATTGTGCCCCCACTCACAGTGAAAGCCAAGTGGGATAATATGGCCGGATGATCAGCATGAAATCGACTCTCACTCTTAAAGCATCTACTCAGATGCTTGTGCAGGTTAAGGAGTTTCGATTGGCTTTAAACTTTCGAGAGCCGAAATTCTTCTATCCAATGAATCGTGGAAGCATTTTGGTCAATTTTCTACATAAATTCTACCTTTTAAAATCGGTTTCATCGTTTTGTGATTATACAGAAGTAAAAAATAAAATATGTATTTGCACCTAAGACGTCAAAAGTGTGGGGTGTATGTAGAAAAGTGCGGAGTGTATGTAGAAATGTGGGATGTATGTAAAAAAAAATGTGGTGTGTATTTTGAAGGTGTAGGGTGTGAGGGTATTATTATGGTAAAGTATGTGGGGGTGTATTCAGATATATTTTAATTAAAAAAAGTAAGTGTAAAGTGTATTAAGTATGTAAGGTGTATTCAACAATATGTTGGGTGTTAATAAACAAGCCAATTATTTTTCTTTTTTTTCTTAAATTTAATTTGATGGCAATTTAAAGCGTTGTTTTGTTTGCTATCATTTGTATAGAACTTTACTGCTGAACAGATCAGCAGCAGCTGCTGCTATTACAACCAATCCCGGTTGGACATGTGTCCAAGTTTTGATTAAAAAAATTAAAATTTGGACACATGTACACTCGTGATTGGTCGTAAGCAGCAGCTGTTGCTGATCTTTCAGCAGCCAAGTCCAGTTCCTATCATTTAGACAGAAAGTTCTACTTCTTAGTGGCCTTTGCTAATACTATGTAAGAGATTGGTCAAGAACATCATGTTTATCTTCACTCTGTTTATGTGCTTTTCTCTTTTCAAGTTGGAGGCTTAAAAGTTCCTATCATTTAGACATAAAGTTCTAATTTTTTAGTGGCCTTTGCTAATACTATGTAAGAGATTGATCAAGAACATCATGTTTAGCTTCACTCTGTTTATGTGCTTTTCTCTTTTCAAGTTGGGAGGCTTAAAATATCTCAGTTCAAAGACAAGTTATTTTGACTTCTCCAATTATCCCATGAAAATACAAATTTGGGAGGATCAAGAAAAGGTTAAATTTTATTTGCATATAAAATAAAAAGAGTGCATGCATTCAACATCCACATTCGGAAGCCAAGAAGGGGATTGAGTTCATATGATTACCAAACACGATTATCCATAGCATAGATTATTGACCCGTTGAAATGTACTTTTCGGTGGTTTGGCATACAAATTTGGGAGGACCAAGAAAAGAATAGAGACTCGATAGTAGGTCATTTTATCTTATTTATTTGTTAATTTTATACTCAAAACAACATATGAACGAGTCTAAGTCTTTTCCATGATCATGGTGGAACTGTGTACATCCTGATAATAATAGTTTATCGTACTGGAATTTGGCTGTTTAGCTTGGTAGCTAATTGTGATCTCCATGCTAATTGTTTGTGTGGGTTGTTAGAAAACACTAGAGAGAGTGAGACAATTTTATTTGATATTGGATTGGTTAAAAGAAGAAGACAACGTGTTTTTTTTCTCAAAAAAAATGCAAGTTTCATTAAACGTGGAGGGACCAACCAAGTTTAGTGAGTTTGTATGTAACCTAAAACTATAGTGTCATTATTAATGTCTATACCAAATGGATAACAATGGTAAATAACTAACGCAACACATCTTTAGGGGGCGCGTAGCGCTTGAGATTAAAAAAAGGCCTCTAGTATGTGCGTGAGTGCATTGCATTCAACCCCGTTCTTACCTTCCTTCCTTCCAAAATTCTCCTTTACGAAGTCTGGAGGATAGAAACACTATACAATTCATTCAATAGATAATTGTCTTAGAGATATCATAGGTAACATAGATGATCGTTATGTATTAAAACATTATACGATTCATTCGATAGATAATTGTCTTAGCGATATCACAAGTGCAACAAATGATCGTCATGTATTCAAACACTATACGATTCATTCGATAGATAATTGTCACCAATTATAGGGTGTTATTTCAACCTCAAGGTCATAATTGATGCAGTGTATTAAGGAGGTTGATTAAGTAGCGATCTTGATATTCAGGATGGTCCTTTAAGTTTTCAAATCTAGTTAATATTCCAAGTAATCAAGTATTTAGAATATTGTGTTTTTTAAGTTATGTGGTTGGGTTGGAACTTGGTGATTATTATTTCTTATGTTGTAGTGGACTAGGAAGTTGTGCTAGTGTTTAATTAGGTTGTTGCTATGCCTATTAAAATGGTAGAATTGTTAAGGAAGGGGCGATTATGTATTTTGAATGATTTTGTGTAAAAAGAGACTAGTTCTCTGTATGTTCTTTGGGTCTAGTTGTGCTTGAGATTTCAATAATCCTCTCTCTATTTTTCTCCCTGCATTAATAATTACACCTGAATTTTTTTCAGAGAAAAATCATCAATTTAAATATTCCACCACATTGGGGAAATACAGAAACAAACACTTTGAGTGCCCCTCCGAAATGAAAACTGAAAGACATGAGAAAGAACCGAGAAAATGAACATCATGAGGGTACAAGAGTTATGCACATGCTTAGAAACTGGTAGGTAGATTAAGTAAGAGAAGAATTACGCAATATAAAGGCGATCTTTGGCGACATCAAAATAGGAATTTGACAAGTCAACAACAACAAACCGCTGTATTACCCAAAAATGGTGGTGCTCATTGGAAAACTGGGAAAAGCTACTCCGAGCTATTTTCTGCGTTTAACACGTATGTACAACTTAAAACAAGCTTCGATCTACTCTTAAAACACATCCCAAGTGTTTCTAGAAGCTTACCAACATCTGAAAATCACGAAACATGTCGGGGAAGATGATGAATAGTGACAACGTCGCTAGAGGGTTCCTCGGCTTGGCATGGGGTTTCCGAAGCTTCTCCGTCCACGTGGTGGTGGTTTGGGGTTGCTCTATGTGTGTGTGTTTTAGAGAGGAGAGAGAGAGTTGCAGAGAGAAAGCTCGGGGAGTGAAAGGGTCCGGGGGTGAGGGTTAAAAAGAATGAGAGAAGTGAGCAGTGGTGGAGCCAGGAATTTAGACTAGGAGAGGCCTTTAAATCATATAAAAAAATTAGACAAAAAATATAGCAATATAACTAATGAGAGAAAATTAAAGGTTCCTTTTTTGTATGGGCATGGAAAATTTAAATCAAACAAGACTGGTAGATCTTTAACATGTATGAAAAACTTAGTATTAAATAATTATATCATAAAAATAGAACTTGTTACGAGATTAACAATAAAGTTAACATTAATTTCAAACCAAAATTTAAATCATGGCTCAATACTATTATTATGAGATTTTTCTTCAACATAAATTAACCTTGTTTCATATCAACTAACCAAAAAAAATTTGCTGAAAAAGAACTTGAAGGAAGTTCACCAGCAAGTTTCGAACCCCTGACATGCAGGATCTCAAAATTCCCTTCAACCACCGAGCCGCATATTCTTTAGTTACCAAACCAACAGATAAAATATATCAACTATATTTCAGGATAGGCCCGTGCCCATCTTGGTCTCCGTGTGGCTCCGCCACTGGAAGTGAGATAGAGATAGAGGGAGAGGAAGTTGTAATAATAAAAAGATATGAAAAATATCCCAAAAGGGAAAGGAGGAATTCGTGTAGGGTGAGGGGATAAGGGGACAAAATTTCCATGTGGATCCCTATTGGTTCGTAGATTAAGAACGTGAAAGACGAAACACAAAATATCTTAAAACGTTCGACGTTCGGATGTAGAATCTTTGTTATAAATCTGATTTCGAATTCGTTCGTGCCTACGCGCTCGTGGCGATAAGTACGTTAAGAATAAATTAGTAAGATTAAAAGTACGCGTTTCGACGAGGCGGTCAAACAAAGTCAACTCAAGAGTAAAAAGGTAATTTCATAAATCTGGCAATATGAAAATACACTAAATTTGGGACGGGATTTCACATGGCTACTATGTCAGCAATGACATTCCTTTCTTGAAATATATGAGAGCAATGGAAAACCATGTATTGCAACTAGAAGCAAAGTAAGATATCACCCTAGAACGGTCACTTTCAAGTCATAAATTTTGCTAAACCCTCATAATAACCAACTCCACAGTAAGGGTGACAGCATGAAGCTTCGCATAGAAAGAAGTATGATGCCCCAAACTTAGCGAGAAAGCACCAAGAAAATAACTCGCAGGATCTCAAAAAACCCCACCACTAGCCGCAAGACCTGTTACCTTTAGCAATGCTACCTGTATTATTTTGTCTCAAGAAAATAAAGAAAGATGCCAAAAAATAAGAACCCTAAAAAAAGCTTTTCACCAATAAAAGCAGAGAGACGCTTTACAACTTTTAGTGTACCAAAAATCACACACTTTTTAATCATACTTTGTGATTAGATTAACATCATCAGTGCCAAAACAGAATCCTGGTCCAATAAATTTAATTACAATAAAATTAGTTGATGATATTTTCGAGACTTATTCTAAAGCCGTGCGCGTGCCACCTATCCTATTTGCATTGGTTGACGCATGCGTCTTCCATGAACAAAAAAAGATGAACTCTACAACAAATAACATGGATGTTTTGTATTGTATCGAGCCCTCAACATGGTAGCGATCCAACTAAAGTATAACTTACATGTCACAGTTACAACTTCATGCAGAAATTTAACCCAGAAGTGACTGTCATCCCCTCTTGTGTCGTCAGAAAAACTGCAACTCGGTGAAGGCATGCCTGCTGTTGCGTAGCCGCACGTAGTGTATTCTTCTAAGAAATCCAAGACCAAAACTTAATTAACATTGTCGTTTTGCCTTTGTGGTTTTGGAGAATTAAAAAAAAATAACAAAAGAAGGATCACTTATCCAAGAGAGTTTTCTGTGTGACAGATACATAAAATGGTATACCACGTGTCATTATATAAATAGTGAGATATTTGTGTTAAAAAGTTAATAACTTAAAAAATAAAATTTTCCACCACTTACATAAAAACAACTGGTGCACCACCCTTAAAATTATTAGTTTCAAGAATTTAATATAAAATTTTGCTCAATTAAAATAGAATTATAGCATAATATGAATATTAATTATTGATATGAACCATGTGATTATTGATGAATAGAATTGTTGATTACTGAAAAATTGAATTCTTGATTATTGATTATTTAATAATCTATACCTATATAATTATTGATACTGATTAATTGAGTTGCTGGTTTAATTATTTATTTGTCATATAGTATACTCTACTCTAGGATTAAGAGTCTAAGACTTAATGGAATGATACTATAAAAAATATTGAATAATTTATATAATTATTGGTACTGATTAATTGAGTTGTTGGTTTAATTAGTTATTAGTCATATAGTATACTCTACTCTAGGATTAAGAGTCTAACTCAATGGAATGATACTATAAAAAAAACATTACTTAAATCTCCTTTCAAATATTATTGGTAGTCTTCCTTCAAATATTCCGGATAGTCCTTCGAGTATTGATACATTACAAACTTTCCTAATATTGTCTAATATATATACGAATTTGGTTGTCAACATTTTTTTTTAACCTTGCACTCTTAAATTCATCCGTCTCCCAGACAATTCCTGACTTCGCCATTGTCTTTATGTGATACTTTTTTCTAATGAAACAAGGGTAATGATAAGCTAAAAAAATGAAGCCCATTTCTTTGAAATCCCACTAATGCCAATAAAAATAGAAAATGGGAGACGGAAAGTAATAAGAAAATGACTTGTAACTGTGAAGCTATAAGGTATCATACCCTGGAGATTATGAAATAACAAAAAAATTAAAAGTGACTAAGATACGAGGGAAAAACTTTTGTTTAACATTTTCAGAAAGATCACCTATAAATTTTTGAATGAAAATCATGGTAAAAGCTTATTCAGCTCTATCCATGCCATTGTTGGCTTCAATGGTTTCTTAACTTCTCGATAATTAACTGGCGGTTCTAATCTCATACCCACATAAAGTAGTTTTGGCAATCCACTAAATGGAGGGAACAAGTCATGGTTGATGCTACAAGAACTTAAAACCTCCATAAGCATCAAGGTTAGAACATTCAGGTTCTAAGACATAGTTTGGTTTAACAGATTAATTATGGAGAATTTCAAGGTTCAAAATGAGTGGTGCGGTTTTAGGAAAAACAAAAGGTTTCTAGGGCAAGACTCGAAATTTCGGTTTGAAGTCTAGTATGAACTTCATGTTCATTGTACATGTATTCTCATTACAAAACAGTTGCACAAACATACACAAGCAATTCAATTGATAAACATGTACAATAAAATTTCTAGATATAATCCCCATTTGAAGTCATTAGTTTAATTTAGTAGATACGAGTATTTCAAGCTTCAAGCCTAATAGGTTGGGCTGCTGGCCTATAAAAGACACGGATGTGTGGGCTAGATAGGTAACTATTCCAATGGCAATATGGCCAAGATCATCAGATTTTGACACATCCGATCAATTGTATAAACCGACATACCTAAAGAGCTCCACTGATGTTATTATCGTCATGCTTGCAAAGCAGGTCACCTTCATAGAAACAAACTACATCATACACCATAGTGAAGGTACCCGACCGATCGGTTGTCGATCGAGAAGTGCTTATGGACTTGTTGGATCTCAGGAGTAAGAAGCTCTTTCAGAGCACCTTACATCTAATTAATCTACACCATTGCATTCTTGGTTCAACAATTTGCTCTTCCCAGAGAAGAGAAAAATTGAAGCTACTCCTGCATAACTAAAATTTGATTAAATACCTAAACTTATGCTTTTAATTCTCTTACGTTAGGTCTAACTGCAGGAGAAGTAAAACTAACAGGGATCAAAAGAATCAAAGCAACTACAGGAGAAGTATAACTTTTTACCCGACTTCAACTTGCTGCTACATGTTGCCCTGAAGTTCTACAAGTACAAAAGCGAATTATCACACTGAATTACCAGTAGTCATGGATCTTGGGTTCATAAAATACATTTGCAATCGATTTAGATACTACAAAGAATGACCTTTAAAGACTACAGGACACGACACTGAGTGCAGACTGCACTGTTAGTTATGATTGGCAGAAACCAAATGGCTAATCCTGTTGGTATTTAGGGTTAGGGTTTGCTAACAATACCAATCTTTCGGTGATAAGTTTACAAACTTATCACACCTTTGTCTTTCACACTCTCAAAAACTTCTTGGACAAATAAGTGAAGGAAGGATAGAAAAATGGCAAGCTGCACACAACACTCCTTACTTTGATATATGAAAGAAAAACAGTTTGCAAAACTGATGGACAACCGAAGCTTACAAGCTTCTGAAAAATAAGCCAATACAAATGAGGAGAATGGTAGAGTTATATCGACTACACTCACACACTTAAAACCTTAACATAATAACCTACTTATACAATGTAGGATAAAGATAAAAACGAATCAAGGCAGCTATGGAACATTAGCTGCTATCCACCTTCCGCCCATGCTTCCGATAGGCTTTGCTGCCTTTCACTCATGATCAGTTATGGATACACACACACACACTGCAGCTTTACAACCATAACTGCTTCATTATCACATGGCAGCACTTCTGCTTTGTGATCTTGTATTCGGCTGGCACAAAACAAGTCTTATAATAAGACTAGTGTAAGAAGCACAAGTGAAGAACAGGCTGGCAGCATGTGGGGTGTTTTTTTATTTGAATATCCAACACTCCCCTTCAAATCAAAACACCTTCATTCCTAGCATTTCACGCATTACTCGGAATGATTCAATTGGCAGATGTCAGCCACTTGTTCCTTCGTGTGGCAATAGACAAGTTCAATTGTCTTTTGCTTTACATGATCTCTTAGAAAATGGAACCTAGTATCAATGTGCTTGCTCCTTCCATGTTGAACTGGATTCTTTGCAAGTTTGATTGCAGATACATTGTCCACATGAATCAAGGTCGATTCCTCTTGTGAATGACACACTGATTTCAACAGATTCCTTAACCATATTGCCTCACACACGGTTGAGGCTACAGCTACATACTCGGCTTCACATGAAGACAAGGCAACGATTGATTGCTTCTTTGAAGACCATGAGAAAGCAGTTGTACCTAAGAAAAATACATAGCCTGTGGTGCTTTTTCTTTCATCTTGATCACCTCCCCAATCACTATCCGAATAACCATATAATTTTGCATCTTCGCCAAAATTATAAAATAGACCAAAGTTTAGAGTACCTTTTATGTATCTTAGAATCCTCTTGACAGCAAGCCAATGAGACTCCCTTGGTGTTTCCATGTATCGACTAACAAGTCCAACACCATACACTATATCTGGTCTTGTGATTGTGAGGTACCTTAGACTTCCAACTAGGCTCTTGTACACGGTTGAGTTTACAAACTCACCTTCTCCTTCTCTGGACAGCTTCAATCCAGTTGCAACTGGAGTATTGACAGTGTTACAATTGTCCATATTGAACTTCTTCAATATGTCTCTCATGTACCTTTGTTGAGAGATGAAAATGCCCTCACTTTCTTGCTTCACTTCTATGCCAAGAAAGTATGACATTAATCCAATGTCAGTCATCTCGAACTCACTGAACATGGAGTGCTTGAACTCATTGAACATTCCCTCATTGTTTCCTGTAAACAATAGATCATCTACATAGAGACAAATGATTAAAAATTCCCCTTTCTCACCATTCTTCATATAAAGAGAATGCTCGTATGGACACTTTAGAAATCCATTTTGGTGAAGATAGTTGTCAATCCTTGAATTCCAAGCTCGTGGTGCTTGCTTGAGGCCATACAAGGCTTTCTTCAAGTGATAGACTTTATCTTCTTCCCCTTGTATTTGAAACCCCTTCGGTTGTTCTACATATACTTCTTCTTCAAGCAATCCATTTAGGAAGGCTGACTTGACATCTAATTGATAAATTTTCCACTTATGATGAGCAGCAAGGGAAATTAGCAACCTTACCGTGTCAAGTCTTGCAACTGGAGCGAAGACCTCATCATAGTCCACTCCATGCTTCTGTTTATAGCCTTTTGCCACAAGTCTTGATTTGTACCGATCCACACTTCCATCTGCAGTGCGTTTGATCTTGTACACCCACTTGACACCAATAGCCTTCTGATTTGGTGGGAGCTTTGTCAACTCCCAAGTGTCATTCTTCTCGATGGCATGGATCTCTTCTTCCATGGCTTTCTTCCAATGGACCTCTTTCACAGCTTCATTGAATGAAAGAGGTTCATGGTCTGTATATAGACAAAATAGGTTTGTTTCTTCTCCCTCTTCTTGTCCATAAATTTCTGTGAGACTTCTTAGCCTCACTGGAGTTGATGAACTTCCTTCCTCACTGGATGTAGGGCCATTCCTTGCATTTCTGTGCACTGGAGTTGTTGTGCCAGATTGAGTAGGTTGTGGTTCGACTTGTGGTACAACTTCTTGTTCTTCAAGGTCAGTGGAAACAAGTCTCTCCTTACTGACCTCTTTGTTGTTCCACTTCCATGTCTCTTCTTCACTGAAGATGACATCTCTACTAACCACTAGTTTGCTAGTAAGTGGATTGTAGAGTTTGTATGCTTTGGACTCTTCACTATAGCCTACAAACACACACTTCTCACCTCGATCATCAAGCTTCCTTCTCTTGGCTTCTGGTACTTGAGCATATGCAACACATCCAAAGATTTTTAGGTGTGCAACGTTCGGCTTGTATCCACTCCAAGCCTCTTGAGGTGTCATTCTCTTGACACTCTTTGTTGGACACCGATTCAACAAGTAAATCGAACAAGCAATAGCTTCTGCCCATAATTCTTTTGGCAGGTTCTTCTCCTTAAGCATGGACCTTGTCATGTCAAGGATGGTTCGATTCTTCCTTTCAGCTATACCATTTTGCTGTGGTGTATAGGCAGCTGTCATTTGGTGCTTAATCCCTTGCTCCTTGCAGTATGCTTGGAAAGCATTGGAGGTGTACTCACCACCTCTATCAGATCTCACAGCCACAAGTTTGTGGTTACTCTCAGCTTCTGTGAATGCCTTGAACTCCTTGAAGACTCTTAGGGCAGCAGACTTTTCTTTGAGAAAATAGGCCCAAGTCTTCCTACTAAAGTCATCAATAAAGGTAATGAAGTATCTATTACCTCCATAGGACATGGGATCCAAAGGACCACATATATCCGTGTGCACCAACTGCAGTGGTGCCTTTGCTCTCCATGCATTGCCAACAGGAAATGGCAACCTTCCTTGCTTGCCAAGTACGCAGCCTTCACACACTTGGTGTTTGGTTTCAATCTGAGGTAAACCACGCACCATTCCTCCATTTGACAACAGTTTTAGACCATTGAAATGAAGATGGCCAAAACGAAGATGCCATCTCCACGACTCATTTTCAATCTCACCAATGTTGCAGCTCCCAATCTTTGTGTTCAATCTCAGTGGGAACATACGGTTCTTTGACATTTGAACCCGTGCAATGAGCCTTTTTCTTGCATTCCTTAGAGTGAGAAACATATCTTCCATATGTATGATGTACCCTTTCTGGAGCAATTGACCAATGCTCAGAATATTACTCTTCATACCTGGTATGTAATAGGTATCTGAGATGTATTCTTCTTTTCCATTTTTCTGGATGATTTTGATTCTCCCTTTTCCTTCAACTGGCAGCCTTGAGGAGTCACCAAGGCTTACAGATCCATAAGCCTCCATTTTGAGTTCGGCAAAGAACTCTTTCTTTCCACACATGTGGTTACTTGCACCAGAATCCAAGTACCCAACATCTTGTTGGCTACTGGAATCATGGTGTGCTAGTAGGACAGTGAATTCCTCACCATCATTCCCACTTGATTCTGCCAGGTTGACATGCTCACCATTTTTGTATGAACATTCATTTGCATAATGTCCATATTGCTTGCAATTGTGACACTGGATATGTGCCTTTCCTCGAGCAGATCTCCATTCTTGAGATTGTCCTCGATTTTGTGCATAGCCACGCCCTCTTCCTCGAGTTCGTCCTCGGCTGCGATTGGATGAGCTTCCTCGACGTGAGTTCCACGTCCCACGGCCTCCACTTGGCTTGTCAATACTGAGCTTTGTCTCCAAAGCTTGTTCCAGCGATGAGGGGCTTGCATTCTTCTGAATGCGTTGCTCATGAACTAGGAGTGATCCTAGTAGCTCTTCTGTGCTCATTGTCTCCAAATCCTTGGATTCTTCAATGGCAGTCACCACATGTTAGAACTTGGATGTGAGTGACCGGAGTATCTTCTCCACAACTCGTACTTCATCGAGTCTCTCGCCATTTCTTCTCATTTGGTTTACTATCACAGTGAGCCTTGTGTGATAGTCTGAGATGCTCTCTCTTTCATTCATGTGAGCAGTTTCAAAATCTGCTCGAAGTGATTGTAATCTCACTTTCTTGACTCGATCTACACCTTTGTAGATGATACTGAGTGTGTCCCATACTTGCTTGCTCGTTGTTGCTTCTGCAACCTTTTCGAACGTTGCATCTTCTAGACCTTGATAGAGGAGATACAAAGCCTTTTGGTCCTTCTTTCGTAAGTCCCTGAGAGTGTTGCTTTGTTCTGCAGTGTATGCAGCTTCTTGCACGGCAGTGGGTGCTACAAATCCACTACTGACAACTTCCCACAGCTCCTGTGATCCAAATAAAGCTTTGAATTGGATACACCATCTTTCATAATTTTCTTTCTTCAATACGGGAACTTGGAGTTGTACTAGATTTGATGCCATTGTTGCTGAACTTGCCAGAAAGTAACTTGGCTCTGATACCAAATGTTGGTATTTAGGGTTAGGGTTTGCTAACAATACCAATCTTTCGGTGATAAGTTTACAAACTTATCACACCTTTGTCTTTCACACTCTCAAAAACTTCTTGGACAAATAAGTGAAGGAAGGATAGAAAAATGCCAAGCTGCACACAACACTCCTTACTTTGATATATGAAAGAAAAACAGTTTGCAAAACTGATGGACAACCGAAGCTTACAAGCTTCTGAAAAATAAGCCAATACAAATGAGGAGAATGGTAGAGTTATATCGACTACACTCACACACTTAAAACCTTAACATAATAACCTACTTATACAATGTAGGATAAAGATAAAAACGAATCAAGGCAGCTATGGAACATTAGCTGCTATCCACCTTCCGCCCATGCTTCCGATAGGCTTTGCTGCCTTTCACTCATGATCAGTTATGGATACACACACACACACTGCAGCTTTACAACCATAACTGCTTCATTATCACATGGCAGCACTGCTGCTTTGTGATCTTGTATTCGGCTGGCACAAAACAAGTCTTATAATAAGACTAGTGTAAGAAGCACAAGTGAAGAACAGGCTGGCAGCATGTGGGGTGTTTTTTTATTTGAATATCCAACAAATCCATCGTATGCTTAGCAGACTATTTCAGCAAATAGGATGCTTGAGAAGAATTCTGATAAATTGTAGCCTGATTAGTCCTTATCTAACTTCTAATTCACATGTTGGAAAACAAAAGATTGCTTGCTTACATTTTTCTGAAAAGTAGCACTTTCCAGCTAGAGCTACATGGTACAATGACACAAACTCTGAATTTTGGATGCCCAAACATCGAAAACTTCAACATGTATTTGAATGAACATTTAAACAAAATAACATAACCAAATGTTCAATGTGATAAATAAAAATCTTTAATGTGCCATTTTCCACCCTTCTACACTATCTGCAGCTACCACATAAATGTATGTGTCCTCTATAAATAAAATGGAAAAAGGCTGGGCCTCGACTCTAGGGTTTCGGTAGGGTTCGAATAGGTGATAAACTAAAACTGTTAGCGGTAACAAACAGATAAAAGCCATATTGATCGGTAGATTTGTTGGATGATTGGGTGTTGATATTCCAATAGGGTTGGTTGGTAACTATGGGCGTCCAGGAGAATCGGGTTAGGGTCTATCCTGGCTCTCGGTTTTCAGGGAGGAATGCGCGTTACAAGCATCTAGCCACAGATTACAAAGTAGAGCAGAAGGTTTTCATCCTAGAAGTGGAAGACAAGTCTTTGGGTGGAATGATTTGCTTAACCTGACTTTATTCCAAAGTTTGCTGAAGTGGCTGATGGAGATTTTATCTTCAAGATTAAAATTAGACAAATTTCGCCTGCTAGAAGACCAAAGGTTCGGGAAGCCAAACCTGCAGACTCTCGTCACAGGATGTTGTCTCGATGTCCTTCAATGGGCGCTCTGAAGATGCAGCAGGCCACCGGAATTTCCCCTCCAGTGACGGCGATTTTAAATTCGGAGCCTCGGTCACGTCTTACTAAGGCGTCGCGTGTTTGCTTTTAGAATGGGTAGTCTCAAAGTCCCATTATCTGTGGCTCTGGCAAAAAGCAAGATGGGTTGTCTAAAGAAAAGTTGTCAGGTGGCGGGAGGAGTAAGGTTTTGGAAGGCTTTGGTAGGGTTAAGTACGATGCATTTTTAGGGTTTCAAAAGATGTCAGAAGGAGGTAGCAATTCCCCAGGTGGAACGCACATCCAAGTGGAGAAATGAGGGTTTTCAAATGTAAGGCATGATTATAATCTGTCAAATAATTTGTCTCCTGTTGACTGTGGGCCTTCCTCATTTCAGGAGGCCTCTCATTTTCATGGTGGGGGGAAGATGGGACGCGGCCCATTCTTTGCTTCTACTGCCCAGGTCCAACTGGTTTGTTGGCCCTCCATTGAGCCAAAGTTATCCATCGCTATTTATGGGAGATCTTTTGGGCCCGGCTCACTCGGAGCTTCCTACGGCCTGACTCAATTTGGGGGTTTTCTTAGGCCTCCCTTAGGCCCATTTTCTTTCAATCTATCTCTACTAAGTTTTCCGAATCTTATTGGATCAGAGGCCGCACTCTTGCCTTTTATTTAGCCTGAGGGTATGCTTCGCCGAGTTCGGTTGTCTGCGGAAATTAGCTCTTCCTGGGTTCCAGCTGTGGGTATCGATCTTGTCCCATCTGGTAGCAATCTGCAGTTCTTCGCGAAATTTGGAGATTCAGCCATCGGTGCAAAAAGATTCAATCACCTCTTCCCCTCCGATTTTGGGTCGCGACAGAACCTCCTCGAGGTTGATTCGCCTATGCTCTCTGACGCGTCCAATCTCCAACTTCTTGATGAGGTCTCGGATCTGGACGTCGAGACGAACCAAGTATTGAGTTTCCATGATCTTTGTTCTCCTCCGGATGCTGAGATGTCGGATTCGATAGCTGACAACTTGTCCTCATAGCAATTTTTCTCTACTGTGGACTTCGATTACCTCAGCCATGTGTCACCTACTCAGGAAGCTGTGTCGTCTCAAGTGCCTGAATTAAATGATGATTTTGGGGAGTTGCCACATGATGAATTGGCATCTTTCGATCCAATTGAATGTGGCGAAGGCATTTTGTAGAAACTCTTTTCTACCAGTGACAGCGAATCGCCCAAGGCGTTTGAGGTAGACTACAGTGTAGATGCATAAGCAGTTGACCAAACTAATATTAAGGATCCTGTAGTAAAAAACAAGATGCTTAAATATTGCAAAAGGAAAAGGTCCAGCCAGACCTCTGTTTATGGGGAGAGTACAGATCGTTCCAGTGAATTTTTGTCAAACATGAAAATTCCGCTGCTGCCTCTAAAAAAATCCCTATTCCCCAGAATGAGTTCAGGGTGGTGGGCGGTCTGTGGGGAGAGCAGGAAGATCAAAAGAGGTCCGGTTAATTTTAATGAAGATAATTAGCTAGAACATTAGAGGTTTGGGTAGTAGAAGGAAAATGGTTCTTTTGAAGGATTATTTTCGCCGGGTTCAGGCCGACATCATCATTTTACAAGAAACCAAATGTGTCATGGTAGACCGCAAGCTTATGGCTAGCGTGTGGGAAAGCAAATTCAAAGAATGGGTTTATGCCCCTGCTGAAGGAAGGTATGGGGGCATAGTGGTGATTTGGAACACTAAATTTATCTCAGTTGTCGAATCTCTAGTTGGTGCCTTTTTGGTTTCTATAAAAATTAGAGAGCAGAACGGTTCATAATGGTGGCTCTCTAGGGTCAATGGCCTTTTCAAAAACAGGGAGAGAAATGAGTTATGGGAAGGACTCGCAGGCCTGTATGGCCTATACGGTCCTAATTGGTGCATGGGAGGAGATTTTAATGTGGTGAGATATGATAGCGAGAAGTCCAACGGGGGAAGATCCACCTCCGGTATGAGGATTTTTAACCAGTTTATCCAGGACTCTGACCTCAAAGACCCGGATTTGCTCAACGCTCAGTTCACATGGTCTAATTTTCGAGACGAAATTGTTTGTCGAAGATTAGACAGATTCTTATTCTCTAGTGGCTGGGAGGAGTCGTTCCCTCACACTAGGCAAAAGGCTTTGGCTAAGGTAACATCTGATCATTACCCTATCGAATTAGACACCAGCAAGGTGAAGTAGGGGCCGGGCCCTTTTAGGTTCGAGAACTCTTGGCTTCAACACCCTGACTTTAGGAACAATCTCAAAAGAGTGGTGGCACTTTGAGCTTGTCGAAGGTTGGGAAGGTTACAAATTTTCCAGTAAGTTGAAACTTCTTAAAAAAAAGTTGCAAGCTTAGAGTAAGGAGGCCTTTGGTGATACCGAGAAAATCCTCAAGGAAGTTAAGGCCAATCTGGAGGAAATTGACATCAAGGAAGGGAGGGATGGTTGAGACTCGATTTTAAAAAGAAAGAGAAGAACTTCGCTTTTTTGCGGAAGATTTGGCGTGGAAGGAAGAAGTCAAGTGGAGGCAAAGAAGCAAAGTGGAGTAGGCCAAATACGAGGATGGTAACACTAGATTTTTTCATCAGGTTGCTAGTGGGAGAAGGAAGAGAAACTTTATAGAGAGACTGGAGACGGAAGATCGTAGAATGTTAGAAGGGGCAGAGGAGATTGAAATCGAAACCATCAATTTTTTCAAGTCTCTGTACAGCTGCAACGAAGAGGCGTGTTGGGGGGGGTGGAAGGAATTAATTGGTGCCCAATTAGTGCAGGTGAGGCAGATTGGCTTGAAAGGCCATTCGAGGAGCTCGAAGTCCATAATGCAGTTTTCTATTGCGGGAAGGATAAGTCCCCAGGCCCGGATAGTTTCTCTATGCAAATGTTTCAAAGTTGTTGGGAAATCTTGAAAAATGATATCTTGATGGTGCTAGAGGTGTTTTTTGAAAATAGAATGATTAATGCAGTGACAAATGAAACTTATATCTCCCTCATTCCGAAAAAGTCAGATTCTGCGAAGCTGAGGGACTACAGGCCTATAAGCCTAGTTACCAGCCTTTAAAAGATCGTGGCCAAAGTCCTTGCTAACAGACTTAAGGAGGTCATGGGCAGTACAATTTCCCCTTCCCAAAAGCTTTTGTTAAAGGTAGACAAATTCTTGACGCTGTCCTCGTTTCTAACGAGGTGGTTGATGAGGTAAGGCAGAAGAAGGAGGAGGGCTTGGTCCTTAAGATCTATTTCGAAAAGGCCTATGACCACGTTGACTGGAGTTTTTTGGACGAAGTTCTTTTGAGAAAGGGATTCGGGTCTAGATGGAGGAAATAGGGGCTTGGGTGCCTTGGCACGGCTAATTTCTCTGTTTTGATCAATGGAAGACCCAAAGGAAAATTCAAAGCGTCTAGAGGTCTGAGACAAGGAGATTCGTTGTCCCCGTTTTTGTTCACCCTAGTTGTAGATGTTCTGAGCAAGCTGATTGATAAGGCCCAAGGTAACCATTTGATCAAGGGGTTGTGCGTTGGGTACGATAATGTGGAGATCTCTCACCTTCAATTTGCGGACGACACCATCTTCTTCTTGGATGGGCATGAGGAGAATTGGAACAATTTACTGCTTTTGCTGAATCTTTTTGGAAAGGTATTAGGTTTGAAGATTAACAAAGCTAAGTGTTCTTTGGTGGGTATTAATTTTGATTGTGAGAAGATTTCTAGGCTTGCAAGCTCTTGGGGCTGCGAGGTGGGTGCTTGGCCAATGAGGTACCTTAGCCTTCGTCTCGATGGAAAGCCAAAGTCTATTAAGTTTTGGGACTCGGTGGTCGAGAAGGTGGATTTGAGGCTTCAAGGTTGGAAGAAAACCTTTTTATCCAGAGGAGGAAGATTAACCCTAATTCAAGCCGTCCTGGGCTCTTTGCCCATTTACATGTCCCTGTTCAAAGCCCCATGCGGGGTCACTGGCAAACTAGAGAAGCTTATGAAAGGGTTTTTTTGGGAGGGGGTGGGGGAGGGAAAGAAGTTTCACTTAGTCAAGTGGGAGGAAGTATGCAAAAGTAAGGAAGGAGGAGGCCTAGACCTGGGAAATTTGAGATTTCGAAATGTTGCCTTACTAGCCAAGTGGCTGTGGAGATTCCTTCTCGAACCAAATTCTCTTTGGCATAAGGTGATTAGGAGTAAGTATGGTCTGCGTGCTAACGGCTGGGACGCTAATCCTCCGAGGCGGGGCTCAAGCAGATGTCCTTGGTTCGAAATCTCGACTGGTTTCCCTTCTTTTCTTCAATCTTGCAACTTTGTGCTTGGTAACGGGGAAAGGCTGAGGTTTGGGGAGGATGGTTGGTTGGAGGGAGGTCCTTTGAAAGATCTTTTCCCTAGATTATTCTTGTTATTTACGACAAAAAAACTAAGCATTTCGAGGCTAGCGGCTCCCTCTTTACAGTTGGTAAGTTGGAATTTCTAGTTTAGGAGAAACCTCAGAGAATCTGAGATCGAAGCGGTGGCTGGTTTACTGCAGAAGGTGGAGTCCGTTCGGCTATGCCCTTCTAGAGCAGATAGGAGAAGGTGGATTTTGGTAGGTTCCAGCCAGTTCACTTGCAAATCCTATATTCCCTTCCTTTACAACAACGATTCTCCGCATCACTTCCCTCCGTCCCCTCAGATTTGGAGAGCTAAGGTGCCTCTAAAAGTTAAATTCCTAGTGTGGCTAATGGCGCTTCGGAAGGTTAACACTTGTGATCTAGTCCAAAGAAGAATGCCTTTTACTTGTTTCTCTCCCCATTGGTGTGTTCTGTGTAAGTCTGGAGATGAGAGTGCCAATCACGTTTTCCTCCATTGCCCGTACAGTATCCAACTTTGGTGGAAACTGCTCAAGGTAGTTAGAGCAGTCTGGGTCATCCCAAAGGGCTGTTTCGAGCTCCTTAGCACCAAGTTTGACGTCTTAGGAAAATGGAGGAAAGCCAAAACCTTGTGGGGTTCCCTGCTGATGGCCTTCTTATGGAACATTTGGCTGGAGCGTAATAAAAGAGTTTTTGAGGACTACATGGGAGTTGGGGTTGAGGAGCTTTAAGATAGAGTGAGATACTAGGCTGCTCTTTGGTCTTCTGTTGCTGTTGAGTTTAGAGATTACAATCTTCATTCTATAGTTAGGGATTTGGTTGCAGCCGTCTTTTGATATGGCTTAGCCTTTCCTTTGTTCTTTTAGTTTTTTCAGTTGGGGGTCTTTACTTGGGTTTTTCTCCTTGCACCTGGTGGTTTTCTTGTCCACATGGCTGCTCTTTCTTTCTTATTTTCTTCTTTTTTATTTTATATATACTCTCGTTTCTTTTCAAAAAAAAAAAAAAAAAAAAAACAGATATAAGTCATATAAAGGAAACTAATTCGGCTCTGTACCAAAGAAGCTTGAACCCTTGCAATGGCTTCTTCAGGTACAAACCAGACATAAACACAGCACCATATTGTTGAACATTTATGATTGCATGGATCCGAAACTCTTGTAGTATTAAACCTAGGTCTTAACAGTTTTACATTCTCATCCTGAAATTCCAAATTCAAGTATGTCACTTCACTACTAGAACAACTGAACAATGAGCAAAAATGGCAACTTTAATAATCATCGCAAATTTTAAAAAGCAGCCCATTCAAACAGTTGAAAACTGTGTTCCTTTTACCAGAAACCATGGGAGAAATGTAGGAAGAAGACAAAGCTTGAAATCTCAAACACAAAGCAGAACAAATTTAAGGCCCTCCCGAAACTTCAAGTGCTACTAATCTTTCCTAATATTTTCTCGGGAACCAAACATAAAGTGAACACTCAACTGTGAGCTCAAAATAAGTGAAATATGAATACCACAAAAATTTGAAACCTGTATCATGAGAATGAATGATAGGCAAATGTAAGAGAGGTCTTTAAACTTAAAAGGAACCAATAGTGGAAGTCCAATGTTTTGAACAAGTTCACTCTATGTCATTTTACCATATTATTTCTTACATCTTTTTATTCTTGATCACAAAAGAAATTATTCAAACAATGGGCAAAGATGTAAGAACACAATACACAAAATGCATAAAAGCCACCCGCATTTTCAACTTAAGAAGCTCATCTTATCATTGAACTATTCAAGGAGCAACTGCCTAAATCATTTGGACATGGGAAGAGGTATATATGATTTTGTCACTATGTTCGCAGATTCACACAAATTGCAATACAAGAGGAATCAAATTGTTTGATGAAAGCCTCGAGCATTGGTGTCTTGCCAAAAAGAAGAAACAAATAAAAACCATTACAAAGTTTCAAGTTGAAAATGCCATGTAAAACAAGTGAAACAGAACTTTAGATGGTTCAAAACTTATTGACCATCCACGGCACCGACTTTTGTGAACATTGCTGGTAATGTCTAAATTTCAATAGATTGAGTCCTAATGCTCCTTTAGTCAGAATATCTCAGTTAAAGTACAAGTTTCATTATAATGTTTTATTTCTGTTGAACACAGTTTGTTTTATTACCAATGACCCCTTAGTCAGAAAATCTCGATTAGAGCATAAGGTTCACTATATTGTGTTCTGTAGTTATTATACAAGTTTGTTTTATCAGTGAATTACAAAACCTACACGTTCATGAGATAGAAAGATTAATAAACCAAGAGACGGAAGATAGCATGTAAAGAGAAACTTGTATATCCATTCACAGAATACACAAAGACATAAAGCTTTCAAATGACCGATAAACTAAGCTACAAGCTCATAATCAAAGAATGCTACAACAAGATACAATCAATAGAAACCTGTCAAAATAAACAACAAAAAAAGGAGACACAACCCTCTACTCTACAATGCAACAGTGATTTCATCATGTATCAATTACACATATATAACCCATTCTCGTACCTCTGATTAACCTGATAGAAGTCTGTATTACCCTCAGAAGCTGGGTGCAAACAAACTCCATACAATGATTTAGTTCCTTGCCAAGAAAACTTCACATAAGCAATAACTTCAATTTCCTCACTGCCATCTCCTTCATTAGAATCCATAGGCATCCTTGCCCTCAACCAACTAGGAGATCCATTCAACGGAATCGCGGGGATATGCCATTTCAGTTCTTTGTCAGACCTACTTAATATAGCTTTTGGTGATACCTTCAACAATGTAGGATCAAATGGGAGTTTAAAAAAAAAATGTCAAATCAGTCAAAGGTGCTGGCAACTCAGGGTTTGACACATATTGTATCATCACAGAAAGTAAGCTTTCTGTATGGCGTTGCACAAGACGAACCCTCAAGGGCAACGGTGTCAACCTGGTGTTGGAAATATGCCCTGAAAGTCAATCTTTGGAAGAAACCTTTCAGGACATTGAATTGATGTATACATATGACTCTTATACATCGGAAGGCAAAGATACTAACTAGGACTATCTCAATAAACGAAATATGTCCTAAATAGTGAATCCATGGACAATGGATCGATTGAAGAAGTAATCTAATGATGTTAGACTACAGAGACCTTCTTCACATAACCATCATGTCCAAAAGGTTCCTGGTCATAGGATTGTCGGAGGGATACTGACAATGCATAGATCAGTACATACTATGTCCCCTTCAAATGGAAGGATGGAAAGTCTCTTCCCATTCGTGTTGAGACACTAGGACAAGTATGTAGGTGCTCATTGAGGGAATGAGTTCACTGAACACAATCGAACGAGAGTACTTGCATGGAGGTCTACTCACATGTCAAGCAAGTAACTCTAATAGTTGGAATAATGTAACTAATCCTTTGACCTGAGACATCATTGATGTCTAATGGTTAGGTCCTTGATCTTTGACCATGTCAAATGACATTCCATTTGGAGAGTCCACGGCATTCTTGGGATCAAGCTATCTAAACATGTAGGCATGTGAATGGTCAACAAGGGATCTCTAATCCTCGTTAGAGGAGGATACTCTAAGATATGATTCGGAAATCTTCGGCCGAAGTATTGAGCGTAGTTAAGGAAAGTGTTCCTATACGACTCATGTGAATCATATAAGAACGTATAATCACATTAGGGGTTTGACATATTAAATCCATACCCTAGTGATGTGATTAAGAGTATTGTATTGGAGAAGGATCGAATTGCATTGTAATTCCAACTGAATAGGTTCTCTGAATAACTTCTACATTAGCTTGGGTAGACATGACATATGTTTAGATGTCACTCATGGCTTGTGAGTTCTTCTAGATGACTAAATGTAATCGTCAAAGAAGAACGTGAATTAAAAGCAAGTTTTAATTCAACAAGTGATTGGATTAAATCAATTGGATCGATGCCAATCATCTCACTGCCTTGCTAATTAGAACCTAAAAGATTGTTCACCAATACACTCTTGTAGTGATTAATCAATGGATGATGGAAATAATTAATTGGATTAATTGGGTGTGGTGATTAATTTAGAAAGTCTAAAGAAATCATAAAAGCGATAAAAGATCGTTTTGGACTTAAAGAAACGTTCGGGTTTAATTGGGCCTATTGGGCCTAAACCCATTGGGCTTTTATTTAAGCATTGGATGACTTAAAACAATAAAAGCCCAAAGCCCAAAATATCACACCAAGGCCGGCCACTTTGAGGAGGTGGGAGAAGTCAAATGTTGACTTGCTTCTTTTTGCCTATAAATACAACTTTATAGAGAAATATCTCCTAGGGTTTTCATTTGTGTTCAAAAGACTTAGAGAAAAAGAAAAACATCTCTCTAGAACACAAAAGGGGGCCGGCCACCTTAGGGGATTTTAGCTAATCATCTAATCCCCCTTTGGTTATTCCTTCATCTTTTCTCACTACACTAGTGGGTGAGGATCTTTAGAGGTTTTCTCCTTGAAAACTCTAAGAGAACCTTGGAGCACTCAAACTAACAAAGTGGAGGAGGCAAGGAGGGAGGCAAGGCTCAAGGACTTTGAGGAGCAAAGATCTTGGAGGTGGTCCATCCTTGGTCTCACAAGTAGATCAAGAGGTATACATCTACTCCTAACCTTTGTTCTTCAATAAAATTTTTGTGATGCATCTTACATAAACCTATGCTCTTGAAGGGGATTTAAAATGACTAGAGTAATAAATTTAATTGTTAACATGCTTCCGCTAATTTTGTATATATATAATGATTTGTATATGCATGCTAGTCACATGAAATCCCTAATGAAACTCATAATTTCCTTCAAGTGGTATCAGAGCCAAAGGTTTATGTATTATGTGTCCTTTTGGATTTTATGCATATGGGTATTAATTTTATGTTTTGAAATATATGTTCTTCATTTAAAGTATGTTTATCTTTTGTTTTTTCAAGTGTTGAAAAATGTTAGTCAATAAGTTGAGAAAGATATGCATGTAAAAAGGTGTTTTATATGCATGAATGAAGAATGAGTTTAAAACAAAATTTTGGGGTTTTTGGGTCTAAGGGGGCACGGCAAGAAATGCCATTTTGCATGTGTTTGTGTTTTTTATTTTGAATCACACACACACTCTTTGGTGCTAGGGAAAAGTGTTCTTGTCACTTTTGTTTTTGGTTTTGTGAAGAAATCACCAAGAATATGAAAATCTTGAAATTATGTTCATGGTTTTGTTCTTGGTGTTCATGTTTTGATTTTGGTGAAAATGACTTTGTTTAAGCTTATAAAATTGTTTTATGGATTTGGTTGATATATTAATCATCTATATGTTTTGTTAATGCAATTTTAATCCTAGACTTCTCTAGGATATTTTCATCAAAAACCTTGCAAAATATCCTTAAAGCAAAACCAAGTGACAAGCAAAATTTTGATTTTTCTTCCTTGCATTGAATTAAAGCATGGTGGGTGAGACTTTGCTTCTCCCACCATTAAGGCCGGCCACCCTATGACAAAACCCACATGGGTGGGTTTTGTGTTTTTGATAAAAGGTTGTTTTACTTTTGAGTATTTACACTTTGGCCCTTAACTTTTGCATATTTGCATTTAGGCCCCTACTATTTGGAAAAGTTAAAATATTTGATTTTAATTTTGTTTATAGTTTAAACTCATCATTTAATTATGCCCATATGCACTAAATCTAATTGTTTATGTTGCATTCCTATATGATTATTTAATGTGATTAAGTAGTTAGAAAAGGGTGACTATGGACTTAAGCCTTAAACGATAATTGAGCTATATGATAAGGCGCTAAATTCAAATTGTTTGAACCATGGGAATGTGTTTTAATTACTGTTTTAATTGGACCTTATAATGTTTGACATTAATCTAGCTCTCCCTCTTAGTATATGTAATTTGTAGGAATTTGTACAAATCGATTTGTAATTCTTATTACTTCTTAATCTCTTTTAGTTAGTGGATTCCCTCTAGTACTAGACTAGAGTTTCTTTAACTATTGGTAAGGAAACATATTTAAAAGAGGGTTTTGACATGAGACAAAAGATTAAATGGGTCCAATGCCCTAATTAGCAATGATTGATTGTCTTTCATTTCTAATGGCTCAATGAAAATGTTTTAATTGGATTGATAAGCACGTAATTAAATTGACACAATATCCCCGAGATCTTATTCAACAATGTTGGCTCATTGTTGAAATAAACAATTAAGTCCATGGTCATCCAAGAGCCTAAGATAACTATAAAGTCCAAATTCAAAGGATTGCAAAATCATAGTAGTAGTAGTTACTTCCAATATTTGAAAAATTCATTTTTGATATTGATTTGTTTTTCTCAAAACAAAAATAGTGGGAGTATCATACGCTACTAAACAATAATGAATTCAATTAGTAGTTATATGTATCTCCAATATTTTGAAAAATGTTTTGATATTGATTTGTTTTGTAAAAACGAATAGTGGAGATTACATATGCCACTAATTTCATTAAACTTTGGACTAATAGTTATAATAGGACACAATTTATTTGAATATGTTTAAATAAATAAAATTGATGAGACCTTAAAATCCCTCAACCAACATGCAATATTAAGTTGAAAGCGTAGAGGTGCTTTTGAACACTTCTTCGTGGCCTTCCACCATGGTAGCCTCCAATCGTTTATGACTTGTGCACCGCCTTCACCCTATCATGGGGGAGTGCAAAGTACATGCTTATAAGTCGGGAGGAGTCTATTTAAAAAGCATTTTGATGTGGTGAAAAATAGGCAACGAGTGTAGCCAACATCGTATCATCGTGAGGTTATACTTGGACCCCTATCTAAACCGGCATGGTGGGAATGAACTTAACTAAGAAGAAATGATGCCAACATCGTATCATCGTGAGGCATTCTTCTCTAGAGGCCAAATTGATGGGTAATCACAAAACGTAGTTGTGAATGGGTAAATGTACCCTCTCATTATTATTTTGCTATCCAACATCGTATCATCGTGAGGTGCGCATAGTAATAATGAGCCTCCCATAACCCGCTAGGAGCTTTCTTTGAAATCTCCCGGATTCCATCATGGGGGATATGGAATTTGCCAAAAATGGTGGGTGATGTCATTCGGTTTAAAGACCCGAATCGTATGACTTAATCAACAATCAAACTAATTTATTTATTGTTTATGTATATAGATATGGTTGGAAGCACACTCGCGAAAATACTCGACAAACATTGCCTCGAGGGGCACAATTTCCCATCCTGGTTTCGTAATGTCAAGATTCTCCTAACGTTGGAGAAGATTGTTTACGTCCTAGACAAGGCCCCACCTCACATACCTCTTGAGCCTGACGCCTCTGAGGATGAACGTGCTAAGTATGACAAGCACGTTGAGGACGACACGCAAGCCAAGTGCTATCTTTTGGCTTCCATGAATGAGGAGCTACAGAGACAGCATGAGGGCATGGACAGTGCATCCTCCATCATACTCCATCTTACGGAGTTATATGGTGAAGGGACGCGCAATCGTCGCTTCAGCACTGTCTGTGAACTTGTCAAGACCAAGATGGTCAAAGGGGCTCCAGTGCATCAACATGTACTGAAGATGATAGGATTCATAGAACAATTGGAGAGCCTTGGAACTCCACTTGACGGGGAATTGGCCCAGGACTTCATTTTGGCTTCTCTTTCTGATTCATTCTCGCAGTTCGTAATGAACTACAACATGAATAAGATGGATAGTACTCTCTCTGAGTTGCTAAACATGTTAGTGACTGCTGAGAAGACTATGAAGAAAGAGAACGTTGTAGGGACTTCTGCAGTAGTCTACAACAAGCCATCCTCTTCCACTCCTAAGCCGCAAGGCAAAGGAAAAGGGAAAGAGAAGAAGTCTACCACTCCTAAACCGAAAGGTGGAGTGAAGAAAAAGAAGGCGATGGAGCCCAAGGGGACTTGCCACCACTGTGGAAAGGAGGGGCATTGGAGGAGGAATTGCAGGTTCTACCTTGCAACTCTAAAGAACAAGCCAAAAGGTATGGTTTAATGTTCATATCTTCAATTCTAAATTGTTAGATCTTCTAAATGTTTATATTTTGATATAACGTGCTAATCACTCGTATAATTGTATATAGGTGAAGGAGGCAAGTAGAAGAAGAACAAGCAAGGAAAGGTGGAGAAGGGTTCGGCCACCATTGTTTTTGCTTACTACTTAGGAAGTTTTAATTTAGGCATTTAAAAGAAAGTCTTTGAAACTTTCTTATTTTGTAAAGAACTTATTATGTGGCTTCATTTGATGTAAGACCACTATTAGTGCCTAAATGAAGGCATTTAATTAGTCTCTAAATAGATAGAGCTAATTCTTTTTGTATTAAAACATTTTTGAATGTTTGTATCATCACATCAATGTAATGTGATGGGTGCCTTCTAAATATATATGATATTTCCTTTAAAGTAGTGTTATGAATTGAATATTGTCTTGTTGTATCCTTGTTGAGATACAAGACTTATATCACTTATTGTAATATGATAAACAAAACTTTAGACTAATCAATTATGGATAGACCTCATATGTTGGACATAGTAGGATACAATGAATCTATAGATTTGGTTCCAAATGTCTACCTATGAGTTCTATATGAATTGACAAAAGTCTAGAGATTCCTTTCTTAATGAAAAGGAAGATCACATTATGGTGATATAAGAAACAAGAAAAAATGTATCTTGTAAAGGTTATCACTTAAACCACAAACAAATCAAGATCACTCTTGATTCAATTAATGGTTTTGAACAATTGATTGGGCATTCTTAAAGTTGTTTTAGAATGTCAAGTATGTTAGTGACTAAACCAAGAATGAAGTGTCTAAATCAATAAAATGTTTAATGACTTTAGTCACTTAATAACAAGACATCATCTTAGTGAAGAATGAAAGAGATAAGCTTGAAAAGTTTTAAAGCTACTACACAATGTCCTCTACCCTTATACTCCACGTTTATACAATTTTGAATGTATGAAGTAAATTCTCATTAAAATCATGAGAAATAGTGGGAGGTGAGAAATTGGATATAAACTTGAATATGATTGTTTTATAGTTGTCAAAACAATGATAGTGCATGACTATTGTTGAGAGTTTGAAATTTTAATTGTTAAAGACTCAAGCTCTACAAACGTTAAAATTCTATGTTGTGTAACATTCAAAGAATAGTCTTTAAATGTTGGTTTCGTCAACCTAGCATGAAATGGTTGTATGTTGGGAGTTGTCCATTATTCTCTTTTATGAGAACAAACTAATAACGAAGCGTATGGACAAATTTTGACGAAACAAAAGGGATGGTTACAAAATGAGTCACAACATATAGTTTAAACAACAAAACAATCCAAATTCGTCACCTTATGTAACTATAACGCTCTATGTAGTTTTGATAAAGAATTATATCAACCACCTAGAAGGAATGGTTGAGTTTCTATATCCTTAGTAGAAGCCATGCTTTCACTAAGGACTTAGATAATTCTCATATGACTACTTTGAAGTCTTAGTATGACTAAAACTTAAATAATGGTGTATGACACCATATAATTTAAATGAATGAACTTGAAAGAACAAGTCACACATTTTAATGGAATTACTTAAAGAAGGAATTCTTTTATGAATGATTCGTTTAAATAAACTTGTGTTAGCTAGGGTTGTTGATAGTCTCAAAATTGTTGAGACATCATTAAACAAGCTAATGGATCTAAATGATTGTCAAAAGATCCAGAACAAGTTAGTGGGAGCAATAAGCATTCAATCAAAGAAAATATAAGTATTGAGTTTTTTGATTGAATACTTAGTTACAACAAGGCCAGTGGGAGTGATGTCATAATTTGAATAACAAGATATGAATGAAGTCTATTTGATAGACTTAATAAAACATAAATGTTACTCAAAAATGACAAATTTATGATACGCTCAATTTTGAAGTATTGACTTGAAAAATTGAATGTGTCATAAAATCACAAAAGGGACACATGCATGGACTTGTGAAATGATATCCAAAGGTGTAGAACCACATAGGGTTGTCACTCTAAGATATTACTGTATCCCAGGATCAGAACCATAGCAACTGAATGAGTATTATTGCCTTTAAGAAAGGAACATCAGAGTGGGACTCTGGAAGCGTGTATTCACTTAGGTTATGGACCAAAGTGAAAAATAATCCATTTTTGTAAATGGAACTTCATAATAGATGAAGTACTAATCATATAAATGAATTGATAGTATTGTACTACAATGGTCTCAAAGATTGGAGCAAAGTTTGTATAAAGTATACAAACGAAATATATGACGATATATAGTTTTAGAAACTGCTTCAAAAGGTGTTTTGAATGGAAAGGGTTCTTATAGAACCAATGATTGAATCCAAACCATAAGGTCGTTAGTTGAACACTACGACGTAATGGGGCGATAGCTCAAGCCATGGAATCAAGGTCTCATCAAAGTATTCGAACACAAGAAAGATACATCATCAAATGTTTTGGAGACATTTGATAAGTAAATCCCTTTTAGAGTTAAAAGGGGATTTTATACATAACCAAGTAAACCTACGAGCATAAGCTCACTCAACTAGCATGTATTAGATACACTAGTGATTGACTTTAGTGCAAGTGGGAGATTGTTGGAAATATGCCCTGAAAGTCAATCTTTGGAAGAAACCTTTCAGGACATTGAATTGATGTATACATATGACTCTTATACATCGGAAGGCAAAGATACTAACTAGGACTATCTCAATAAACGAAATATGTCCTAAATAGTGAATCCATGGACAATGGATCGATTGAAGAAGTAATCTAATGATGTTAGACTACAGAGACCTTCTTCACATAACCATCATGTCCAAAAGGTTCCTGGTCATAGGATTGTCGGAGGGATACTGACAATGCATAGATCAGTACATACTATGTCCCCTTCAAATGGAAGGATGGAAAGTCTCTTCCCATTCGTGTTGAGACACTAGGACAAGTATGTAGGTGCTCATTGAGGGAATGAGTTCACTGAACACAATCGAACGAGAGTACTTGCATGGAGGTCTACTCACATGTCAAGCAAGTAACTCTAATAGTTGGAATAATGTAACTAATCCTTTGACCTGAGACATCATTGATGTCTAATGGTTAGGTCCTTGATCTTTGACCATGTCAAATGACATTCCATTTGGAGAGTCCACGGCATTCTTGGGATCAAGCTATCTAAACATGTAGGCATGTGAATGGTCAACAAGGGATCTCTAATCCTCGTTAGAGGAGGATACTCTAAGATATGATTCGGAAATCTTCGGCCGAAGTATTGAGCGTAGTTAAGGAAAGTGTTCCTATACGACTCATGTGAATCATATAAGAACGTATAATCACATTAGGGGTTTGACATATTAAATCCATACCCTAGTGATGTGATTAAGAGTATTGTATTGGAGAAGGATCGAATTGCATTGTAATTCCAACTGAATAGGTTCTCTGAATAACTTCTACATTAGCTTGGGTAGCCATGACATATGTTTAGATGTCACTCATGGCTTGTGAGTTCTTCTAGATGACTAAATGTAATCGTCAAAGAAGAACGTGAATTAAAAGCAAGTTTTAATTCAACAAGTGATTGGATTAAATCAATTGGATCGATGCCAATCATCTCACTGCCTTGCTAATTAGAACCTAAAAGATTGTTCACCAATACACTCTTGTAGTGATTAATCAATGGATGATGGAAATAATTAATTGGATTAATTGGGTGTGGTGATTAATTTAGAAAGTCTAAAGAAATCATAAAAGCGATAAAAGATCGTTTTGGACTTAAAGAAACGTTCGGGTTTAATTGGGCCTATTGGGCCTAAACCCATTGGGCTTTTATTTAAGCATTGGATGACTTAAAACAATAAAAGCCCAAAGCCCAAAATATCACACCAAGGCCGGCCACTTTGAGGAGGTGGGAGAAGTCAAATGTTGACTTGCTTCTTTTTGCCTATAAATACAACTTTATAGAGAAATATCTCCTAGGGTTTTCATTTGTGTTCAAAAGACTTAGAGAAAAAGAAAAACATCTCTCTAGAACACAAAAGGGGGCCGGCCACCTTAGGGGATTTTAGCTAATCATCTAATCCCCCTTTGGTTATTCCTTCATCCTTTCTCACTACACTAGTGGGTGAGGATCTTTAGAGGTTTTCTCCTTGAAAACTCTAAGAGAACCTTGGAGCACTCAAACTAACAAAGTGGAGGAGGCAAGGAGGGAGGCAAGGCTCAAGGACTTTGAGGAGCAAAGATCTTGGAGGTGGTCCATCCTTGGTCTCACAAGTAGATCAAGAGGTATACATCTACTCCTAACCTTTGTTCTTCAATAAAATTTTTGTGATGCATCTTACATAAACCTATGCTCTTGAAGGGGATTTAAAATGACTAGAGTAATAAATTTAATTGTTAACATGCTTCCGCTAATTTTGTATATATATAATGATTTGTAAATGCATGCTAGTCACATGAAATCCCTAATGAAACTCATAATTTCCTTCACCTGGGCAGCAGGCTATACTTCAAAATGGGTAAAGGCTCATCGGAGGCTGCAGTTCTCACATGAAACAATCCGTTCACCATACTACTAACGCGAGAATTCTGCATAATAAACCTCTTAACCGGGTTAGTTCCCTCAACCCTAAAAGAAAATTCGGTTTCCTTATCACCACTAGTTTTGGTAGGCAAAGTTTTCATATAAACAACACCCACTAATTCTACTCTAGCAAGCAATGACTCTCTAAACTCAGCAGTGATCTCTTCCACAATGTGCATCTCAGGAGCCTTCATTTCACTTTTTACAAGGCTATCAAGGGGAGTACCTGATGCTGCACCACCTGCAGTGGCATCAGCAGTTTTTGGAGCATCAGGCCTGGTCTGCAACAATTCAAGCCCGCCCAGCCCTTCTTTCTTCGCAACCTTCTTCGATCCAACAAACTCAGAAGCATCCAACCCACATCCCCAAGCATCACTAAACCCTTCAAAAGTCTCACCCAAAGAAGCTTGGTCATTCCCAAACTCAATCCCACCATACTCCCCTTCAAACCCTTCCACCGCGATATGGGTACTTTGGGTCGCCTATGCGGGAAGCAATGTAGTCACTTCAAGTGTCGCCAGCGTTGTTGTTAAGTCCGTGGCGGAAGGATCCTTGTTCTTCTTGAACCCACTCTGCGTGTATATCCAACACAGATATATTCCTGAGTGTGTGTGTGTGTGTGTGTGTGTGTGTGTATACCTGGGCGCGGGGAGGGAGGAGGACATCATTTGCAAGTGTCATGTTTCCTCCGTTCTAAAACACGGCCAAACTCGCCTATTGCGAGATTTCAAAACTCTAGACAACTTGTTTAGTATTTATTATTACCCACACAACTAAGAGAAAACAACAAAACAGAAAACAATACTCAATTTTACTCAGCAAGATCCTTCCATTGACGGCTGGCTATTAACTTGATACAAATACTGTAAACTACAGGATTAGAAAATCGATGTTGCGGAGCAAAAAATAATCACAAAAATTTAGAAGGCGACATGTGAACTTTTTTCAAGAAAGGCAATAATGTGCTCATTAAATGAGAAGGGTGCAGAGGTTGAGCTACTCTCCATATTGTCAATTAGTTTTATGGTAGAACCTTAACTTTCTTCATGGTATTTGAATAGGTTGACCCAAGTGTAAAGCTCAATGGCGACATGTACTCACGTCACCTATTTGTATTGTCCACGTGTTAGGCTTGAAAATTCACCTCACGTGAGGGGACGTGTGAGAATGTGAAGACAAAGTTTCACATTGGTGAGGGAACAAACCATACAAGGGCCTATAAGAGGTGTGATTATTTCCTATATAATAAATTGCTAATTAGTTTTATAGTGAAATCTCAATTTTCTTCAATAACAGTGCATGAAGATGATGATATCATAAAAATTATTAGTGGAGCGTGAGAGGGCTTTCTTAAGTTTTGGAGAGAAAACTAATAATGTTTCAATAGAGAAAAATGATATTTGATAGAAGAATTGTAATAGCTCATGTGGAGCTAGGTGTAAGAAAAGGGAATTTATTACCCTTTTGGGGAAAGCATGGGGGAATTTTAGTTATATAACGTTTTCTGGTCGAGGGAGTATTGAAAGAATTTTTCAGACTCCATTAAGTTTAAGGTGACTGATTGTTTAATTTAGTGGTAGTCCAGAGTTCATGCCCTTCGCTAACAGTTTGGGGCAGGACATTTTTGATGTGGTGATTTACATCTGTGATATTTAAAATCGATAAAATTGGTTTGTTCACAGTCAATTATTTTGGTCATTTCATAAAAATTCTTCGTTAAATAAGAATGAAATGGAAAAAAATGCCGTCAATTTTTGTCAAATTATTTTGACATATTGTTTATTAAATTGAGAGTATTTTTTCTCATTCTGGTCCTTATTTAATAGAGATTTTTCACGGAATGACCAAAATGATTGAAACCGGACAAACTCAGGAACCACTTCTGTCGCTTTCAAATCTCAAGGACCGAGTGCGGAGTTATGCCAATCTCAATAACCATTTTAGCTAAAAAGCCGAAGGTAAAAGCCCAAGATAATATTACCCTTTAATTTAAAAAAAAAAACTTGCAATGAAATGGGGCTCAAAAAAATAATTTTGAATTGGAAAAAAAAATAAAGCAAATTTGAGATTCAAATAGAACCATCATAAATTCATTTGTTTTCTATTGGAACAAGGTTAGTTTTTGTTGCCATCTTGGTCTTTGTGTAACTAGGTTTCTTCTAGTTGGAGATGCATATAAGGTTGTGATGGGTTTTGTATTGCTGAAAACTAATTTCTCTAATTCTCTAATACATTTATTTCAAAGTATTTAGATTTTTGTAACGAATGTATAGTTATAATAACTTATTTACAACTTAAAATCCAAGAATCAGAGGCTGTGAATGCTAAGTTGCCATCTAAACTTGCAAATTGTTGCTGCCATGAGGCTTGTTATTTATTTCTTAATATTTTTTTTCACTGTCCTCTCATATGATAAAGGGCGGTGCAATCCACGCACCTAACTTTACTTCTCATACACCCTTGTTAATTAATGTTCTTTCTATTTTTCAATTTATTCGATCAATTTTGACTGTACAATGCACAAGCAAAACACAAAAGCGAATACACCAATTCTGGTTGATTTCTTAAGAAAGAGTCATCATCCAAACCAGAGTAGTGCCAAAGACTAATTGGAAAACTAATAAATGTCCGTACAACCAACAAAATCACACTCCCAAATAGGTTACAAGCATTCATCCAAGTTCCAACTAGTACTAGAGAGCAGCAACAGTCTAGAACTCCCATTTCTTCTTCTCCATGCCGACCGGAGCACTTCCCTCAACCTTTTTGTTTCCCACTTCCTTCCAGTCTGTCTAAAGCACTGTCCTGTTTCACTTCCCTCAGCATGTCTTGTCTCCTTTTTCGTCTGTATCCGAAGCGGCGATAATTTTTCGCACGTGCATTAAGTTCTTCCCGCCGCATCGCTCTGTCTACTCTTTCTGGTTTCAGGGATGGGTAGTATGGACTTGACGCTCCAACAACTGGGCCACTGACCCTTAGTGGGACAGAGCTGTCCTTGCTGAATTCAAGAGATGGCCAGTCTAATGGTTCAGCTTTAGCCAGGCGAATTTGAACTTTGGTGGACAGAACGTCAATTCTGCACTTTTCAGGTATTATCTTTCCAAACAAGCGAGTCTGAAAATAATATGTATCTTCACCAGCAACATCAATGCTAACACTTAGTATTTGTTCACCAAGGTCAACATTAACGTCTTTGGCTGGTATGCCCTTGGCGAATATAGTCACAACCGCTTCTTCTGGCTTCTGGTAGAATTCATGCCTGTACCTTGGTTTGACAGATTCAAAGGCCAACTCGAAGGGGTCGTAGATGAACGCCTCCTTCTCACGCCTTTTGAGATCGGAAGCCATGGGTGGACAGCGGTCCGTGCGGACTGAGGAAGATGGAAGAGCCTAGAAAAAAAAAAGTAAACAACTATGGTTAATTGTTGATTTCTTTTCATCTTTGAGATAAGAAACTCAATACAATTTATAGTATTTAAAAAAATACAAAATACGTTGATAAATTAATAAATTTTTAATTTATCGATTATTTAATTTTTTGCTAAATAATAGTCTTCCTAGGTCTCGAGGCTATTAATTTAAAGAAGTTTAATTATATAGAAAACCAAAAATAAAAACAGGACAAAATATAAAAATAACCAAAACCTAAACTTAGGTGCTAAAATTTGGCAAGTACAAACCTCGTCAGATGAAGTATTGCTTGGTACGGCACCAATCTCGTCATTGCTAGAGTATGCGTCACCGCTAGAGTATGCGTCACCGCCATCACCAATCTCGTCATTGCTAGAGTATGCGTCACCGCCATCACCATCATCCCAGACTAGATTAACCCCTGTTTTCATCACTCTCCCTCTCCCATGAGCCTCTGTAACTGCAGAAATCGAGACTTCGTCCCCACTTTGCAAATGGAGTACATCATTTGATAATACACTTTCCAAACGGAGTACACTATCAGCTACCCAGCAGGTAGATTCTTCCCAGATGTGCAAAGCCTTACCGTTGGTAATATTTGTAACAGTAAATCCCGGACAATATCTTTCGAAAATACAGCACACAGTCAATCCTCTAAAATTACGTCCAATATTTTGAGGCACTTTAAAATGAACATTTTTGGGCTCATGAATAACAACAAACTCGAACCACTCCGGAATATCATAAATTCCATTGAGAAAAATGTCACCATTTCTGCAAGAAGTCCATCCCTAGAGCATACCGTGTAAAGCCAGATTAATTTGTAGAAGCAATAGTCTGAATTATGCATGCGTGTGTCATGTACATGTACAGTACGGGTACCTCCGTGGGCAAGTGATAAAGAGGAAGAGAATACAGCTCTTAGAAAGAGATCTGTAGGATGCTCTTCCTAAGACTCAGCATGTACATGTCCTTGTGCATAAGAAATACATTCTTGTACATGCATGTCTTACGTGTGTATGTGTGGATGTGTGTGTGTGTGTGTGTGTGTGTGTGTGTGAGAGAGAGAGAGAGCGAGAGAGAGAGAGAGAGAGAGAGAGAGAGAGAGACCTGTAGGATGTTCATCCTGAAATCAGCAGTGAGATTAGTGCAGCCTTCCATATGAATCCTTCTAATAGTGTTTAACGACTTACGCAAGCCTACAATCTCAGTGAGATTGGGGGAGTGATTCAGATGCAGTTCTACCATACTCGACATTTTTGAAAAATTTGGCATTTTGTTGAGTGCAATGCACTGATTCGCTCTCAAGATTTCCAAATTTGCTGGTAACGCTGGGATTTCAAGAAGATCTTTGCAATGATTCAAATCTAATATTTTAAGCTTGGAGAGTCCACCGAGGCTAGGCAGCCTATAAAACAAATTGCCTTCAAGCTCCAATATTTCTAAAGAAAATAGAAACCTAAGATCCTTAGGGATTGAACCATCAGTTAAACTGCAGTTTCCAAGATCTAAATATGTCAGCGAAGGGCTAAAATAATGACTTGATGGTGACCCTCTCAAACCCCATAGAAATAAAGGTGTCAGGTTCTTCAATCTTACAATTGAAGATGGTCCTTGGTTTATCATTGTATGGTTTGCTTGAAGTGTTGTCAATGATGCCATGTCCCACAAGCTGTCATTCGGTCTTCTAAATCTTGAACAGCCATTAAGAATAAGAGTCTCAACTGATGTTGACTTGTAGAAATCCCCTGGAAAATACTGAAGCGTTTTGCAGTCTTCAAAATTTACCAACGAAAGTCTTTTAAGATGGCCAATGGATGGGTGAATCTGAGACAAATTTCTACAGTTTGCTAATATCAGCTCCTCAAGATTTGGGACTCTGGAAAAGTCTGGTGATCCTGTTAGGTAATGGGAATGACTGAGATTGATGATTTTCAGATTCTTGAGCAGCTGTTAGGAAAAAAAACATAACACAAAATAAAAATTCAAATAGACGAGAGAAAACAAGATATCGGTAGAAGCTGAAGAAGTAATTTGTTTGAGATCATGTCATACCAGGTCAGTATCCTCCCAAACTCTAATGAGTTTGCTAAAGCTCAAGTCAATAGCAACTAGGTTTGGTTGATAGAAATCGAGAGGTGTGACCTCCAGAGGAAACCCATGCCAACACAACCATCTTAACTCTTCTGAAAGACTGATGTCACTTCCAGTGACATTTACATAATTGAGTTTGAGCAATCTGAGACTCTGCATCTTTCTGAATGCCTCTGTACTAAAACTTGAATGATCAGACCCATTCAAATCTAAAGCAAGTCCTTGAATTGCAAAAGTTCCCTATTCAAGATAAAAAAATAAAAATAAAAAAAAGGAACAAAGTAAGACAAAATTTATTTTAACGTGAAAAAAGAATTTATATATATATGAAGAAAGCCATGTATTGGGTGTATGAACTACAAGCCATGTATTGGGTTTGGGCTTTTTAATTTTGTTTAAAAATTAATTATTTTCAAATATGTTTGAGGCATATACTTACAGATTGTTTCCCCAAAACGTCCATTACATCCGCATGATACCACAATCTACTACGTTCTCCGGGATCATCAGGAGATTGTGCATGTACGATTTCTCTAGCCATGTCTCGAATCAAGTCATGCATCATCAGATTGCCTTTTGTATCAACGGTTACAAGGCATTGATCTTGGAGTATTCGAATTCCTCTCACTGGATATAGGCCACAGCCATCCAATATTGTCGTGACATAGTTCTTGTTCATTCCAATAAAGAAACAGCCTATATCCAGTAATACATTCTTCACCAGGTCATCATTTAGCCTATCATAGCTTGTCTTAATATTTTCGCAAATTACCATATAAGGCTGTGATCTTTTCCATTTATCCAGTACAGTTTTCCATTCACTTGTGCTTTTTGAACGTAGATAAGAACCTAAGACTTCAAGTGCTAGTGGCAAACCTCCACAGTAGTCAACAGCTTTTCTTGAGAGCTCAAGATACTCTTCATTAGGATAAATCTTTCTAAAGGCATGCCAACTAAGTAGCTCAAGAGCTTCTCTTTCATTCATTGCTGGCAAAGGACATATCTTATGCACGTGAAGTATCATTAGCAAATGTTTGTTTCTTGATGTTATAACGATTCTGCTCCCTAGACCAAAGGAGCTACATGTTATAGCCAAAGCATCTAATTGTTCTACGCTGTCTAAGTCATCAATTACGACAAGTACCCTTCTCTTGCCTAACCTTTGTTCTACCTGCTTGGTCCCTTTATCGATACTACTTACCGCTATGTAGGCCGGTTTCAGGATATCAGCAAGTTGTTTTTGCAAATCAACCAGTTTCTTTCCCCTCACGTTTTGAAGGAAACTTGCACCGTCAAAACTATGATGATGTTTGTTGAAAACGGCTTTTGCAACAGTTGTCTTACCCAGTCCACACATACCCCAAATTCCAATGATACGGACATCATTTGATCCTCCAACATCTAAATAATTACTGATTTCTTGAACGCGAGAATTTATTCCAACTGGGTGCATGGCTACGTCCAAGTAATTGCTTCTCAGTTCTCCACTGATTCCTTCATGCCTGGTAGGTAAAATTCAATTCAAAATTAAGCAAAAGTAAGATTCACTAATAAACAGTACAATTAAATTGAACTTATATAAGTTATATCTTACTCATTATGACTAGAGAGCTTGGGAGTGGAAGATTTGAAAGCCCAATGATGAATCAAAATCTTCGAAAACCATTAAAGCATTGTAAACTTCATAACTTATATTTATATATGAATGTGTAAAATCAAATATTTGATTCATGTGGTTAGCTCGATATGTGACCACACATGACACAGAGAATGTGTTCATAAATTCTCATGGAAGAGTCTGGAAGCTCTACATTGCAATGTATAAAATCAAATACTCCAAGCCGTAGTTATAATAATTTCATTGTTTGTTCGACATTTGATAAACATGAGAGTTAAATAGACCAATACATTATGTAGCCAATTAATAACTTTTGTTAGGAGGAACTAAGGTACGGCATGCTTGTATATATAAAAAAGACTGGGAAATAAAAAAAGAAAGCAAAATATAAGAAAGGAAAATAGAAATAAGAAAATACCCGTCTGCTCCCAATAACCAATCCGGATGTTGGTCAAAATCATATAAATGCAAGTCTGAATCATGCATATTTTCCTTCATAAATTTGTCCCATACTAGATTAACCGCTATTTCCTTCACTCTCACAGAAGCATCTGCAGTTTCAACAGGCTTTACAAATATATCAACCATGTCCCCTCCTTGCAAACCGAGCACATAGTTCGATATATGTCCCTGCCAAAGATAATGGTCATCAAGTGAACATGAAGTTGGTACCGAGGCATATGTTATCCGGGCGAGGTTTTGAGTATGATTGGTTTTATTGCTAACAAAAATGCCAAGAGGACCTTCACGTTGTTTCTTTGAAGAGTATATGCAGCAGAGAGTCAACCCGCTAAAATAGCGACCACCAATTAGAGGTATGTGAAAACTGACCAGGTCACCCTTGACAAAATCAAACCAGTCAGGAATATAATTTCCATTGAGAAAGATGTCACCATATCCGCAAGAAGTCCGTCCCTGTAGCATGTAGAGACAGATTTGTAACAAGAAGACATCGTTATGCATGCATGTGTCAAATGTATGTGCTTCTGTGTGTGTGGTAAAAGAGAAAGAGAGAGACCTGTAGGATGTTTTTCCTAAACTCAGCAGTGAGATTGATGCACCCTTCCATATGAATTCTTGTCATCGAGTTTAATGACATATCCATGCCCGGAATCTCTGTGAGTTTGCACGAATGACTTAGATACAACTCTCTCATATTCAACAATTCTGAAAAATCTGGCATTGTTTCTAATGCAGTGCACAAACCCGCTCTCAAGACTTTCAAACTTGTTGGCAAATTTGGGAGACCCTTGAGCTTTTTGCAGCCTTCAAGATTTACCAAAGTAAGTCTTTCAAGATTCCCAATTGATGAGTGAACCTCGGACACACTCTCACAATCATTCAATATCAATTCCTCAAGATTTGGGAGTTTTGAAAAGTCTGGTGTTTGTGCCAGGTTATGGGAATGACTGAGATTAAGAAGCTTCAACTTTTCGAGCAACTGTTAGACAAAAGGAGAAACCAAAATAAATACAAATGGAAAAGAGGAAGTATGAAGTTGGTGCTATAAGAAAGAATTAAAAATTTGGTCGAGGCCATATCATACCAAATCGGAATCCTCCCAAACTTGTATGAGTTTGCTACAGCTCAGGTCAATAGCAACTAGGTTTGGTTGATCAAAATCTTTTGGTATGACCTCCAGTGGAAATCCATGCCAACACAACCATCTTAACTCTTTGGAAAGATTGTGGTAACTTCCAGTGACCTTTGTGTTATTGAGTTTGAGCAATCTCAGACTCTGCATGTTTCTAAATGATTCTGAACTGAAGCAATGCACGTCAAATTCTTGTATATCTAAAGCAAGTCCTTCAACATCTTCCGTTCCCTATTACAATTAAAAAAAAAATTAAAAACAAACCAACAACAACAACAACAGAAGAACTAATAAAAGAGTTATTTGCACGGGAAAAAAATGATTATTTCATATATCAGAACCAGAAGGCCTTGAATGGGATGGATGAACCACATGAGGTAGACAATTAGACAATATAGGCAACTTTTATTATATATCTACTCTAATGTGCTTATATGTCTGGATAATAAACTTGGAGTTGTACTTACAACTGTCTACATTAGTTAGGTATCTTTAGCAAGCTTCTGTTACAGGTATCATAGTTAACAAATTGTACTTAGGAAGAGCAGGACATGTGTGATTGTTTTATTTAATTTGAGATAATTCAAGACAATCGGCTCCTTTGTTGTCTCTTACAGGCTCCTTTCTCTGCTCTGTTTTTCTTACCCAATCAACAAATTCTATTGTGCATTGTTGAAACAATCAGCGAATACATTCTATTTAGTACGTGCATTTAAAATCAAATTTAATTGCAGAAGTACTTACAGATTCCGTCATCAATACGTCTGTTATATCTTCATTATTCCACAATCTACTACGTTTTCCAGGATTGTCAGGGGATTCTGCACGCACGATTTCTCTGCCCATGCCTTGAATCAAATCATGCATCATGAGATTGCCTTCTTTATCAACAGTTACAAGGCACTGATCTAGGAGTTCTTGAATCCCAACTTCTGGATAAAACAGACAGCCATCCAGTACTGTCATGACATAGTCCTTGTTCATTCCAGTAAAGAAACAAGAGATATCAAGGAATATAGCCTTCACGTCATCATCAGTTAGCCCATCATAGCTTGTTTCAAGTCTTCTGTGAATTTCCCAGTAAGGCTGTGAGCTTTTCCATTTATCCAGTATAGTTTTCCATCTTCTTTTTCTTTTTGAACGTAGAGAAGAACCTAAGACTTCAAGTGCTAGTGGCAAATCTCTACAGTAGTCAACAGCTTTTCTTGAGAGCTCAACATACTCTTCATTAGGATAATTCTTTCTAAAGGCATGCCAACTAAATAGCTCAAGAGCTTCTTCTTTATTCATTGCTGGCAGACGACATATCTTATCCACGTTAAGTATCTTTAGCAAATGTTCGTTCCTTGAAGTTATAATGATTCTGCTCCCTGGACCAAAGGAGTCAGGTTTTATAGCCAAAGCATCTATTTGTTCAATGCTGTCTAAATGATCAATTACGACAAGTACCCTTCTGTTGCCTAACCTTTGTTCTATCTCCTTGATTCCTTCATTGATGCTACTTACCACTACGTAGGCTGGTTTCAAGATATCAGAAAGAAGTTGTTCTTGCAAATCAACCAGTTTCTGTTCCCTCACATTTTGAACGAAACTTGCACCGTCAAAACTATGATAATGTTTGTTGAACACTACTTTTGCAACCGTTGTCTTACCCAATCCGCACATACCCAAAATTCCAATTATGCGAACATCATTTGATCCTCCAACATCTAAATGCTTACTAATTTCTTGCGCGCGAGAATCTATTCCAACTAGGCTGGTGGGTACCTCTAAGCATGTGGTGATGCTCAGTTTTCCAGTGATCTGAGAAATAACGTTCCTGATAAAGTTTCCTTCATGCCTGGTTGTTAAAATTCAACAAAGCAAGAGTAAAAATTTATTATGCAACTTCACGATTACATTAATCTTTTAGAATATGATGAGTCAAAATCTCTAGATGCCATTACAATTTCTTCAACTAGAATCTTGGTTGTTAAAATTCAACAAAGCAAAAGTAAAAACTCAAGGAAATCTTGGCATTTGATAACTAAGTTGTTTTTAGTTTTTGTCTTCACTTTATAGTTAATAACAACTTTTTTTTTAATAAACGATATTATGTACACTACTATTTTATTTTAACAAACGCTATTATTTACATTAATAGTGCAAGAGAGTTGAATTAGCCTCTCACAATGACCTAGAATAATGTTGTTCAAATCGCTTTTAGTAAAAATCGAATATAAAATACCTGACTCATAAGTGAGAAGGAGATTGTAGTAACAAGTGGCTGTTTAATAACTACTTTTAATTTTTTTTAAAAGAGAACTGGAAACAAAAGAAAAAAAAAGTAAAAGTTCAAAACTTAAATACTTATCAAACAAGATAACGAAAATTAAAAACTAAATAAATCAATCGGCCGTTAAAATTATAATCTTGATTTAATCATTATATATAAATAAATTATTTAAAGACGAATTTGAATTATACTATTGCTGTTTTATTTGCTAGTTTATTGGGCGTTTTATCCACCATTTTTACCCGGGTAAATGATACCGTTTGCTAAAGAAAAAAAATTGACCGGAAATACAGAGAGTAAAGAAAATAAAAGGCAAATAAGAATGTAATTACCTGTCAGTCTCCCTAAGATTTAATCCGGCCAAAAGTCCAGCTTCCTTAAGAGCGTTTCTCCAGAGATGTACCTTTTCTTCCTTAATTTTCTGTTCATATTTCTGAAACGCTTGCGCAAAACTACCAGTCTGATTCTGGACATCTGAGGGATCAACATCATAGAAAATTGGAAAAAACATTTGACCCAGTGTTTTTCTACACTCCATGATCTTCACCAGCTCCTCCAGACACCACACGGACTCCGGATACCTTCTTGAGAAGACGACGACGGCAACCTTAGACCTTTCGATTTCTTGAATCGGATGTTCCGGAATAGCTCCAGTACTCTTTTCTTGTTTGTAATCGTACATGAAGACGTTGAATCGGTGGTCTTCTAATGTACAGTAGAGGTGGTCTGTGAAGGTCCTGCGTGTGTCTTCACCTCCACAACTCATGAACACGTCGTACTTCCTATCGTCTTTTGAGGATGAAGCCATCAATTGTTACTCCAGGGATTTCTTGGCACTACAAGGCAAAGTCAAACACCGAAAAGAAAAGTGGGAACTGGTAAGTAATGAGTCAACTGCGATCGATCGACCCACCCATTTTTCTTTTTGTTCCAACGGTATCAAAAAGCTCAGCAAGGTAGAAAATGTTTGTCTTTAACTAATTGTTTGTTAAAGACCAAATAACAGCTGTCACCAAAGACTAAATCAAAGCCTTTGTCCCAATCGTCATTTAATTGTTATTTTGTTTCTTTTCTTGAAGAAACAGTATTATCTGTTCTACATAAAGAAGATGGATTTATCTTCACAATGAATTTATAATAATATAATTCAAATTCATTTTCGGCGAAAATCGAACTTAAAACTTTTCATCTGGAATGGGCTTAGCCTCACAATGGGTTAACAATAATATTGTTCAAATTCGCTTTTGGCGAGAATTGAACCTATGACATCTTATTTATATGTAAAGAGTAGCACTAAATCGTAGTACTAACTGGCTTGTCCCAATCGTTATTTCGTTAAGTAGTATTTTATATTATGAATATTTTATTATGCAGATACAAATATGAGTCGGGCAAATCAGATACACTCTGCACTTTCAATTGAGGTTTCTTGTTCCTTTGTATTTATATGTTAGGTTTAACTGAATGAGCGATTCTTGACTCGATTATTGGCATTGATGAATTTTAAAATGAAAATTTTATTTAAATCCATATAATCTTTCTTTACACTTAATTTAATTAAATTATCAATATCTTTTTAAACCCAAATTTACTACCTAAACTATCCTCACAAACTAAATTTTTCTTTACATCCATACTACTAACTTGTTGAATTTGTCTTCTTTCTTGTTGAATTTGTGATAACTTTTTCTCTTGCAGAATAACCAAATCAATATGATTTGGATTCTAATTTATGCATTCACCATAATTTTGGTTTTATTTTTCTTTGGTCAAACGATAATTTTGTTAGATTAGAGAGCTGATGTGGTTCGAACTCATGCTGTGGTGCAAGGACAACATTCTTCTCTACCACTGTGGTAGAAGGTCACTTACTCCCTAATTTTGATTTTTTACTTTTGATTTTGAGACTTAAAGGTTAGAGGCTACTTGTAGTTTTTCTTTAAACTTGTTATATTTTGCATTTGTTAGAATATCATCAATTGATATTTTGTTTGACAGGTTTATATATACATGTTTAGGTATGGTAATTGATGTCTGCCTCAGCACCCTTTGTGGTCATATTGTTGCCAATTTCATCAGCAATTTTACTCTCTTCATTGTATCCTTTCTGGTGATTACAGCTTTTCTATTGACATTCGGCTTTAAGTTTTTGTTACAATGTTCAAAAAAAAACTTGACCAGTGATTTTCACACTCGATTGAATCTCTTTGCATTCCTCCCTTTGAGTGCAAAACACTTAAAAATGGGTGTCAAAATATATATTTTTTTTCCTTTTAACTCGTTCCCACTTTTTACCAATAACCCATACTACACAATCCGAAACAGTAATGATATTAATTTTTTTTTTTAAACTTGATTGTACTAAGCGATTCTTTCAATAATATGATTACTTAAATAAAAGATCACTACCAATAGTTTAGATTAAAACAATCAATTCAATGAAGATCCATACTCCAACAGTTAGACAACTAAAAGAGAAGAGTTGAGAGAAGAAACAACACAAATGACTGGTTTCCCGAAAACCATTTAAGTAGAGTTAAAAAAAAGGGGTTAGTCATGACCAAATTTAAGAAGTCACTAAAACCAAAGCTCAATTGCAAATCTCCTTGTATTTCATGTATGCAATGACTGCAAGTCTGCTAATATGTTCATAGTCATGTTGACCTGTATAAAGAAAAACTCATTTAGTTCATAGCAAATTGCGAGTCCTGAATATAAAAACTTCCTTTTTCAATCACACATCTAAATAAAAAAATCAACTCCAAAATTGATGATCAGAAGTATAACTAAATTAAATGGGAAAATAGTTCAAGAACCTGCCAATGTCAAGTACTATGAATTTTATGGGATTAAAAATTCTATGAAAGACCGTGTTACTAAAATTTACATTGAAAACGTTAGAAATTTTTTTACATACAATATACTCATTTACAAAAGAAAACAGAGCCACTGAAACGAACAGGGATATCAACCAATCATCGCAGTACAAAACCAGTAAATACAGCATTCACATAACTGAGTGACTCTTACACAATTCAAACATAGAATTTTAGCTTGTTGGTATTAGATGATTAACTCTAATTACACTAACGCGGACACTATCCCTAAAGAAAACTAAAGAGAAGGACCAAAGTTGTGAAGAGTTATCAACCAAAGTACAAAGACCATAGAGCATGAGATATTCAAGAAGAGCAAAATTCTACTCAACTGATGCATATTGCTGTCATAGCTTTGAGAATAGCTAACTAAACCAATCTAACTCTAAAGGCAGCCATCATAAATTAGAAAGCTCATTCGACAAAAGGTTATATTAAAAAAAAGGTTCATGTATATGCCCAATTATACAAATAATTTTGCTAAGGAACGCCTTTCCAACCTCTTCCTACAGCAACAGACTCTGCATGTACAATTTGATAGTGTTTCTCCCGGATAATATAGCCAATAGGATTAACAATTATCAAAGTTGACCCTCCACTACAACTATCCATTCTGCTATATATTCATTCTTTTGCGAAACGTTCAAATGGATGATAAGAAAATCTTGTGTATATAAATTATAGCCGATGGTATATGTCCGTTCTCTTCTACCATTACAACAAATGAGATATATACATTTTGTTCTACCATTAAGATATATAAGAAAATACCTATTTAACCGAAAATGAAGATCTAAAAGCTATCCACTGTACATGTTCTGTCCATTCTATTAAACCATTGAAGCATGCATGTTAAGAAAATTTTGTAAATCTAAACGCTTATTTCGAACAGAGCATGTCCATTCAGCTCTTAAAGCCAAAAGAAAATATTTAGGTTTCTTTCTTACCCAAATCCACCAATTTGAATCAAATCTCTGCAATCCTTCCAATCAAACGCAAATTAATACAACTCTGCAATCAATAAACAAAACGCAAGTTAATACAACACTGCAATCAATAAACAAAACCCACATCGAAAATTCAACAAAGAAAGAGAATCCAGAAACCAAACTTATCAATCAATTCCTAAAATCAACAATAAAGAAAAATTTCAATAAATAAGTATCTAACTTCACAAATAAACAAAGCGCATATCAAATAATTCACAAAAATTAATAACAACTAAAGAATTACCTTCCAAGAGATGGAGACTCCGAGTAGGCTTCCAATAATGATTTGATCGATAAGAAAATAGTTGTAGGTCATGGGATATCACTTTGGGATTTTCATGGTTTACCTTTTCTTTTAAAATGGGTTAATACTTGATCATCCAGTCTTCTAACTTTCTGTTTATCAATCTTCTGCAAGAGGATTGAAATTAGAACTATTAAGTTTCAGAAGAAACAAAGTCAAGAGGAAAAAAATGGCGTCTCCTACATCAAACAATGAAAATGCAAATTCCTTGGACGTAAAAGAAGGCAAGTGTGGAATGCTTACTCAAGCTCAATTGAAGTTGAACGGGTCAGAGACGGAAACAAAAGCCAAGGAGAAATAACGGTCAACGCCAAATTTGTGGGTGAGGCAAGTTCGAGAGCGATAGATCCAGAAATTTTTTTTTGAATATATATACAACTAATTTACCATTCAATCATATTAGTAGAAAACAATTAAACCGTAAAATTAACAACAATTAAATCTTAGGAAGACCAAATTTCCTGTAATTCAAAAAACCCATATGAAAAGTTGTAGACAGTCAGCGTCAAATCTATACCTTGAGTACATGATGATGAGGTCACGAGGTATATACATGCCAATGGTGGCCGATGTAAAGCAATTCAGAAAAACATGTTGAGGAGGCGTTGATGGTGGTCGAGTAGCTCGAATCGTCAAGGAAGTTGTCAAAGTGTGAGGAGAAGGGCTGAAGGCGTTGATTTCATGGAGGAAGTAGGGAGGGGGAGAGCTCGAGAAATCTGTTTTGGAAGCAAATGAAAGAGCCTCTGCTTTTCCAACCTTCTTCCATTACGCGATGAGCAACATGTGTACAGGAGAGGCATATTAGTAATTTAACCGTGCAACTCACAATAAAAAGCTTAGAATGGATAGCTAATGAAAGGCAAATCCGCCCTTTTACTATTGCTGAACAGTGCTAAAACTCAACTAAGTTTTAGTATATACTAGCAACGGTGCCCGCGCGATGCTACGGGTTTTTAAACTGTATAAAACATGTAGAAAGTTTTATTTGCAATTCTGTTTAACTTAATCTATTTACAAATCTGCCTAACTCAAGCTATTTACAACTCTGCCTAAAGGAATAGATTAAAGTTTGTTACCGAAATATATGAATTTGAATAAATGCATCAAAGAAGTATAAAGTGGAGCAAACCTTGTCATTTTTGTAAGGTGGGCAGCTACAAAACCAATAGTGATATAATTTCACGGAATGTGGCTGCAATCCGGCTTGGTTGTTCTTTGTAAATTTGTTGGAAAATGTAATGGTTGGGTTGAAAATAAAAATGAAGAGCGTTGAACAAATCAAACCTGAATGATATCAAATGTAATGTTAATTATGTACCAACTCATATTTTACAGGCACCATGAAGGATAAAAGTTTAACGAAACAATGAAAGTTCACCTAGAAGCGTCAATGTTTAAACATTTGAAATGTATAAAAGTTTAGTGAAACAATCAAAACCCAGATAGAAACCTCAATGGTTCAACTCAGAAACTTTGTAAGTTTTCTCTGTATTAATCCATGCATATCATTGCACTAAAACAACTAAAAATGCTAAGATAGGTTAAACATACATAAGTATTTGATGTTAAAAGCAGTACCTGAAGTGGGCAAAAAAGTTGACCAGTGCAGGGAACTTGAGAGCTTCCACATGAGTTCTAACACATCATTTTGGGCAGGAAATTCAAAATTTAGTGTTATGGTTTAAGTGTATTGAAACAACTTAAATTAGAAAGAGAAGGGGGAGACTGGTGCATGTTCTCTATGAAGCTTTGCTTGTTCTCTGTTTTCCTCAATTTAATTAAGAGTTTAGAACCACTAATTTATTAGTAAATAAATAAACACAGTAAAAAAACTTTAAATTAACCAATTAGACTGGTGACAACAATTGGACAAAACAAAAGAATCCGTAGAGATTCAGCAGTTCAGTGTGTACAACCTGAAATTTTTATTGAATTTTTGCAACTAAAGGGGCAATCAAATTACTAAATTGTAAACAAAAATGTTTACAACAAAGTATCCAATTTCACGAAAAAAAAAAAGTATCTAATAGCACATTAGATAGTAAAGTTGGAATTAACCAGTGGATTTTGTGAGACAACATTTAAGATAGATGTGTAAACGTGGAAATAAATACCTATCTAAATGGGGAAGTCATGTGTGGTTGTATTTGTGCATTCATATGTTTATCAGAAAAGATAACATAGGGCAATAAAATATTTTGTCAAATTAGAAATTGTGAATATAAATTTGTGTAAAATTTGTGGAGCGATTAATCTGATAAAAGTTGCTATATAAGAATGAGATATAAGATGTGCTAAGATGGATCAGATAAGCTTTGGTTTGGTTTCTCTACAAAATACAAAGATGTAATTTGATCAAGCATTGCAGATGTCATCATTTCCATCTTTTTTCTTCAGAGGAATTGGGTTGTTACCAATTTATAGATAAAAACTTTCTTCTTTTGGTTTGCATTATATACATAACCAAATATTCAACCATTTATTAAGAAGTCTAAGATGGATATCTAAAAGTATGGATACAAATGCTCCCACCAAATATACATCTTCTCCATATGTTTCCATTGATCTAAAAAAATATGTTAGAAATGGAGAAAATGTTAAATCTGGATAATTATTGATGGAAATAGTACATGGATAGATTTAACCATTCTTTATCATTAAGGTGTATTTTGGCTTAATTAAGGCATATGGATAGGGTATATCTGTAATGGAGACAATTTTACTAATACTTTTGGATACCTATCTAAATTTCTTAATGGTCAGGCAAACAATTGGTCATGTAAAAGACTAAGCCAAGAGAAGATAGTGATTATCTATACTGGTAACAGCCAATTCCCCTGAAGAAAAATGTTAGCAAAGATCGAATTTAAATGTTAAATATTGATAAAAGAAAACTAATGAACCATGAAATGTTATGACATACCAATGAATCCAAGCACTGTAGTTTGGAGTATGAGGCAGGTAATGATGGAGCAAACATGTTAAATAAGTAACGGTGTTCATACCTTAATTGTATTTGAAGGTTAACGAAAATTGAATATGTTGAAAAGTCCTAAAAATGGAAAGAGAATGGTATAAAATATTTATATAAAGCAGGCAATCAAATATATAAAATGTACAAAATAATAAATGGAAAATGTATGTATAGCTTAAAAAAAACAGGGAAGAAGTTATGGATTGGCAAATTTAAAAAAAACTTACCAAAGTTTATTGTAAATTTTGTAATACATCTTTAAATACTATATTAAGAGTGTAATTATTTGCATTATTTTCCCCGTTTTCTATCAATATTTTTAAACCTTGTCTTGATGTAACTCTAGACAACGCAACATATAATTGTCCATGAGTGAATATAGGTTCAGAAAGATATAATCCAACTTGTTTTAAAGATTGTCCCTGGCTTTTATTAATAGTCATAGCATAACATGGTCTAACTGGAAATTGACATCTTTTAAAAATGAAAGGCCATTTACTTTCAGTTGCTGACAGAGTTATTCTGGGTATAAATACTTTGTGTCCAATGTTGTTTCCAGCAAGTATTTTAGCTTCAATAACTTTGTCATATAGTTGAGTCACAATTAGTCTAGTTCCATTACACAAACCATAAGATTGATTTAAATTTCGTAACAACATAATTGGCATTCCTATTTTCAAAATAAGGTTGTGTGCTGGTAAACCGTTGAAATCAAGTTTATTTAGAAACTTTGTAGGATATAGCGTTTCAAGATTTTCAATATTTCCACTTGAAGAGCATAAAGAATCATAACTTATAAATACATGTTGATGGCCAGGCAACAAATTAATTATGTAATCATTTATCTCTGAAACAGTTGTATTTCGAGGTGTTATAATAGCTCGCTCCCTTAAATAAACAAAATTTTCAAAGAAATTTTCAAAATTGGGGAAAGTTGCAATAAAAATTGAGGAAATTGGGTTTGTAGAAGAAGGAATTATCAAATCTTCAGGTATTTGAATCAATGATGTATCAGCATCGTATCTATTATTTGTGTTAATGACATCATTAATTTTGCCATCACCTATTTGTAAAATCCATGCTGCAAATTCACTGATTTTCTTTTTTTCTTCAATGGTTAAATCACTTCTTAACAATCTCATATTTTCTTTTAATCGAAAAATTTTAAAATGTGGCCATAAATAAGAGGTGTTCAAAGAAGCGTTTATTATATCTTATTTACTTCCTCCTGGAATAACAGGTAATATTTGTCTAAAATCACCACCTAGTAAAAGAGGTTTACCACCAAATGGAAGCTTTTTATCAGGAGTATGCAAGTGTGATAAAATATCAGAAAGAGTTTTATCCAATGCTTCAAAGCAGTGTTTATGATTCATAGGTGCTTCATCCCATATAATTAAATCAGTTTTTTCAATTAATGTAGCAAGATGAGTTTTTTTCTTTATTGGACAAATTGTAGTATCATTAATAACTAATGGAATTTTAAATCTGGAATGAGCTGTTCTACCACCTGGTAATAATAATGATGCTATTCCGGATGATGCCACAGCTAAAACAATTTTTCCCTCAGATCTAAGTCTACTTATGATTGTATCCCATAAAAAAGTTTTTCCAGTGCCTCCATGACCATAAACAAAAAATAATCCATCTTTTTTTGTATGCACAGTATCTATAACACAATCATATACATATTTTTGATCTTGATTAAGCTGTGATTTTAAAAGTGCATGTTTTTTGTATAATTCTTGACAATCATAATTTAATTCTTCTTTTAAAAGCCTGTTTTTAATCTCTAACATTTTATTTTCGTCAGGCATTGGTAAATGGTACTTGTGTAAGGAAGTAGAAGCATTGTTAAAAAACAATTCTAGCTCAAATAAGACAGAATTTTTTAGTTCATCTTCTGGTATAATCACATCAGGAATTGAAAATATTTTTTGAAGCTTGTACAAAATGTCATCATACATATTCTTCCAGTGAGCATAAAAAAGAAGTTGAGGATTTGCAACATCACAAAATAAAAGTATTGTAACAAAAAGTTGTCTTAATTGTGGGGATGATGCAGTATTTGCAGCAGTTGACAAAGCTTCTAACCATTCTTTATCATCACCTAATAAACCCAATGATTTGCATGCAACATGGTATGTAGAATGTAAGACACCGTTGACAGGTTTAATATCGTCAAAATTTAATGCGCATTTTTTCAAATTTAAAAGCATTCTTAAATAATATAATTCACCAGATGCAGGATGTACATATGCTATTCTACCTATTGATCCTTTGCGCTTTCTTGGTTTCCACATTTTATTCGACTATCATACAAAAACTTTGATGGAATTTGTGCATAAGTTAATGAACGTGCTTCATGATAAACTTTATTCACTTCGAACCAACCTGTTAACATTGTATGTTCAAAAGTTTCCTGATTAATAATTGAATGGAGTGGTTGATCAACATGAAAAACAATGTTTTGTTGTAATGGCAAATGGACTGGTAATCGTTCAACAGAAGGTTCTCTATGATGTATTGAATATTGAAACAATCTCCAAACAGCTTCATAAGGTGATATATATCTACAATTGAGATATGCCAAAATTTCATCGTTTGGATCTTGTTGAAGAATTCGTGCTCTATCTGAACCTTTATTAACATACTTAAATAAATATTTTATAAGCATTGATTGGCAGCAACATTCAACATTTATATGAGCATTATATCTCAGTAATAATTCAGCATTATAAGGGACAACAAAACTGTTATCAATTTTGATACCATTTTTAATTACAAATTTTGAATCATCATCTTGACGCCTATATACTGGAAAACCATTGGATTCAAAAACTGTCTCATTTTTATATGGTTTAGAAAAAAATTTTGAACACTTATTTTCTCGCATACAAGGAGACTTTTGATTAATATAACCACATGGACCATGAATCATAAATTGATTAACAATTTCATAAAGTTGTGGATTAAGAATTTTATCTGGTATTTCAGCTGATATGATTGAATCTATGTCAGATGGAAAAAAGCACTTGAAATTAGATTTTAACCATATTAACATATGAGAATGAGGCAAACCTCTTTTTTGAAATTCGATTGTGCAAACATCTGTTTGTAAGAAGACATTGAAAAGACAAAGAAAAAAAAATTAGTTTCATCAAAATAATAAAAGAAAAAAAAATTGGATTAATTAAAAGAATAAGTTATTAGAACTTACTTGCTTGAACTTCTCCAAAAGGCTTTCCAGATTTTATAAATTCAAGCATGTCATCAAGTTTCATTTTGAATATTCTAGAAATTATATCAGGCCTATCTTCAGGTTTGAATCCTGGTTTTTTTTTCAAATTCTCTAATAATTTCAGGCCACTTCACATTGCAAGTAAATGTTATAAACAAATCAGGATGCCCATATTCTCTGCAAATAGCCATTGCGTCTTGATAATTATTAATCATATATCTAGGGCTTCCTGTATATGAAGCAGGCAATATAATTTTTTGACCCAAATTTTTGGCATCGTTATCACCTCTTGATACTGCATCATAAATTCCCTTGTAAACTTCAGTTCTTAAATTTTTTTGATTTTGTCTAATGTAATCCAGTCGATCTTCTTCAAGTGTTGCATAAGAATCAACCAAATATTGTTGAAAAAGTCTACCACCTTTTAACAATGTGCTTAACGATGAACCTTGTTCTTGAATTTGATAAGCAATAAAAGCTCTCATAGGTACTCTTTGTCTTTTATTTTTTGAAGTTTTAGAATTTTCATTCCATTTTAAATCTGGTCTATAACCATCTTCACCATATGGAAAAAGAATAGGATATTGCAAAGACATAAATTTTGGGTTTAATTTTGTGATACGTTTTAATCCATCACTTTTAGACTCTATAATGATATCTCTATTAGAATCAGATAGGCCTATATCACCAACTATTAAACCACCTATTTCATCAGTTGTTGGTTCATCATACTGTTTGCTATCATTTGGTTGTCTTCCTAATAATGTCATTTTAAAAGAAATGAGACCTTCAGTTTCAAATTTATCTCTTACTTGCCGAAAAAGTTTAACCAATTCATTTGTCACATCAAACATGTTAATCAAACCTTCAACAATTCTTGGATCAAGTTTTTTCCTGTTTTCATCATAATTAAAAGCTTTTAAACGATTTTGTACTTCATTATATGTGTCATAAACATATAATTGAGCAAATTTTGAATCCTCATTATCAACAGGCAAAAGAGAACCCATTAAATGACAAACTTGACCACTAATTTTGAAAATGTAAGGACTTGTTCCATCATTAATTGAGTGATCAACTTTTGCACCCATAGAAGTAAAAGAAAACATAGAATTGTAAGCTCTAATATTTTCACGAAATGATAAACTTATTTGTCCTCCATTTGGATCAAGCAATGAATCTAAAAAAGTTAGGGTTGGTTTTGAAGCTAGTAATTTAATCTTTCCTTGTTGGCAACAAACAGTAAAAATAGGTTTATTTTTTTTGCATGTTTGTTTCAGAGATTCTTTTAACCAAAAATAAGCACCACAATAATTGCATTTATAATTCTTATCCCCCAAGTCCATGTAATCTTTAACAATTCCTACATAAGAAATATAAAAAAAATGGAAAAGATAGTATAAGCAAAAAATGATATTAAAAAAATATCAAAATTAAAAATTTTGATAAAAAAACTATTAAATAAAATAAAAAACGCACCGCTTCTATTTCTCTGAAAAAATGCTTGACCTTTATTTGTAAGATTGAAATTCTGAAGATCAAAAGTTTGATCAGTTTTGTTTTGAAGATCATTCAAGGGATTTACAGCCTTTTTTACTTTTTTATCATATGCATCGAAAAAAATTTCAACAGATGTATCATCTTTGAGTTCATCATGGATAACATTTTCAACAACATATTGAATAACACTTGAATTGCTGGTGCTACACTGATTTGTAAACAACGAAGCTTGAGAAACAAATGTTTTAGGTTTAGACAAAACAGTGTTCTCAAAATTTGTCATGTAAGCAACTCTACACACTCTTTTTGATTGATGATTATAGTCAACCGAAATATCAAATTCATTATTTGCGATGCTTTGTTCATGCTCGATCTCTTGATTTGGCAAAGTGTCAATAGGTCTTTTAGACATGTTGTACAAATTATTATAAACAATCTTCAAAGGAACGACTGAAAAATAGGATAAAAAAGAAAGGAAAAAATAATAATAAACTGATGACAAAAACAATACAACAATACAAATTACAGCAACACAAACAAAGAATACAGCAAGATTTTAATTTGATATAAATAATTATGACAAAAACATAAAACTTAACAGTAACATGAAGAAAAAAAACTATATATCTACGCTTTAAATTAAATAGTTATCAAAATTTAGGCTGCTTACCTCACTGCCTAAATTTTTCCAGCAAAGGATAAAATCATTTAAAATTTTGGAAAATAAAACGCTTTAAAAACCTGTAACAAATAAGAAAAATACTATTTGTTAGCAACTGAAAAGAACCAATGACATTTAATAACTACTTTTCCAAAAGCTGCATGCCTAAAAAAGAAAAAATAATTTTGGAGCCCAAAAATATTCCAAATGCTGTAACTTTTTTTTTTTTTTTATCACAATAGGTAAACCTCTAGTAGCTGGAAAGGCTCACTAAAAATCACATTCTTCGTTTAAAAAAAAAAAACTATTCATATCTCCAAAGAACATCTAATAAAATAAAAACTGACAAAAACAAAGCAAAGCAATTAAAACAGTCTTATAATGTAAACAGTTTCACACTAACACCAATGCAACATATTTGTAGAAAATGCTGGTAGAACAAAGAAAAACGAAAAGAAAAAACATGCAATGATGATAATCCAAAATCATTTAAGTAATTAATCCACATTGGAAATCACACATTACAAATCCAAATCAAAATATATCAAGTGAGACATTTTATTTCTACCTTTGTTATTGCGTCTTTATACTGATCAATAGCAGAATTGCTTTCTTTTTGGACAATTTGCGAATGTCAATTTTTTAAAAACCTGCAATGACAGTATATAGTTTTAACACGACAAAGATAGAGGAAATACAATTTAAAGAATTTATAACAGCAAAACAATTACCCCATAGCGATAACATTAATAAACAAAGATATATCTCTTAATGAAAATGAAAGAAAACACAACAAAAAATGTTTAAATTTTTTTCTCCTTGTTGATCAATACACCTTAAAAATTAAGTGATGCAAACAAAGTGAAAAAGCATAGCCAAAACTGATGAAAAAAAAATTAAACACATTAGAACACTCAGTGGATAACCTTAATAACATTGGTGAACAAATATATATTTTTTAATATATTTTTAACCAAAGATAAAGAAAACACATTCAGAAAAACTGCTAAGTTTTAAAGATTCCTGATCATCGTAGTTAAAAAATAAAGTGATGCCAAAAAAAGGAAGAAATGATCACCAAATGTCATGAAAGAACAATTTAAACACAGCATATGATACACTGCATAACCCTTGACTGAATTATAATCAGTCAACATCCTTAGCAAATACTTAGCTATCCAGCACTATATTAATTTTGAATAATAAATTTATCACTGGCTTACAAAAGACATTGAGGTGCTTAACACACATATAGTTTTTCAGCAGCATTTAAAGTATAAACTAATATCAGTCTCTGACTTTCCAATAACATTTAAAGCGAAATGAAAACACTTTGACAAAGTGCAAAAAAATATAACCAAAACCAATGAAAAAAAAAAGATTTAAACACATTACACCACTTAGTGGATAACCCTGATAACATTGATTAATAAAGATGGATCACGATTGAAAATTATTCCATCACAAAGCTGCTCTAGACATAACTCAATAATGAATCTAGTAGCATTAATAAGGCTCACTATGGGCTATACATCAGATTACACTGTATAGCAATTACACTGTTTTTAAAGTTGAATTTATGTGGCTAAAAATCTATCATATTCTAATTTATATTGTATCACAACATTATCAATTTTAAGCAAAAAGATTATATCCAGCGGTGTTAAATCCTAAAATTCTACAAAGAAAAATACCATGAACACACCCACTACCCAAACACATAGATAAAACATGACAGAAAATGTTTCCAAATAAGCAAAACAAAATAAAATAAAATAAAAAACCCAGCCGCAAGCAAAACAAAGGAAACTGAATTAAAACAGTCATATACCTTCAACACAGAGAACTTGGGAAATCAAAATTGAAACTCCCAAATTTTCAAAGGCACCGTTTCCTGAAACTGAAAATCAATTGGCATCAGACATTTAGAGAAACTATTGAACCAAACACAGAAAATCAAAATCATATAGACTGATAAACATGTAATACTTACCTGGAAACGCCAGATTAGATCAGTCCAAACCAATTTCCAATCGAATAAAAAAGGGTAGAAATCTCTGAAATCGGAAACCAAACGACATCAGACATGCAGAAAAACTATGCGAGGAAACGCACGAAACCGAAACGACTCGCGATAACAAATATACAAAAGTTACCTCAAAATGGTCGATCAGATTAGCCCACAAATAATTCCAAACGATTAAAAATATGTAGAAATTAAGAACTCTGACAAAGAACCAGCAAAGTGGAGGTATCCCAGAGAAGAAAGCCAAAAAGTTTAGAAATATGGAGGCAGAAAAACCAACGAAGTGGAAGTCTCAGATGAAGAAAAATGGAGGCCCAAAAACCAATGAAGTAGATGTATCCCAGAGAAAGAAAGCCAAAAAGTCAAGAAATATCCAGAATACCTAGACCCAAAACACACACGATGATGGACACGTGGAACGAAAAAGGCATAACTGTCATTTAACTGTGCACAAACGGATAGAAATTGCAAATTTGGAGGACATTATTGTCATTTTACTGTTAATGAACAGTACGCGAGTGTTTGGGTTTTAGTATATAGATAATAATATATTTACATAAATATCATCAATCTGGTTTTGTGCTTGACCAATTTTAACTAGTACATAATCTCTTCTCCATCTTCCGTCTTCTTTGCCTTGACGTCGGAGTGATTGCCTCGGTTTCTATAGGATGGACTGGGAAGTGGTATATGCCTTCATTGACTTGTGATTTGTATGTGAGGCATTCAATCACAAATCTAATTTCTTTGTCTCTCTCTAAGTTTCATAGAAGAAAGATTGGTGATAGTAAGAGTTTGAATATTGAGTCTGAGTTTAGTGATAGAAGTTAGTTTTATTGTTAATTACATCTTGTATTGTCACTCAGTACTACGATCTGGTAGTATTCCTCTTCACTTGGAAGTGAGAGGTCTTAGGTTTGAATCTCGTGGATGGTGAATTCGATATCAAATTAGGTTGCCGATTGTGTGGCTTAGCCAAACTCCCCCTCTCCTTAGTGTAAAAATATCGATGTATTAAAAAATTACATCTTGTACTTAACAATAATTATGCAATAGGTTAAAAAGGACACCTCATATTTAAAATTTAAGTTGGGTGAAGAAAGAGGTTATATAGGTTTAAATATAATTTCCCATTATTAAAATGATAGTCGGAGGAGGTTGAAATGTTTATGTGAGTCTTTTCAACTTTCATATTTAAAATTGAAGTTGGGTGAAGAAAGAGGTTATATAGGTTTAAATATAATTTCCCATTATTAAAATGATAGTCGGAGGATGTTGAAATGTCTATGTGAGTCTTTTCAACTTTAAAAGAATGGACTGCAGTGTTGAAACTTTCAGCAGCCCCCCCCCCCCCCCTTTTTTTTATAAAAAATGAAAAAGAAAAAGAAAAGGACAAACGATGCTCGTCCCTCCTATCACATACCATAACGTGTTACTTACACGATCTCTTCAACGTGAATGGTGATGAATCATAATTTTTTTCATGAATTTAAGTATATTATTGTTAACCCTAAAAATTAACTAGCATACGTGGCGCGCAATCCGAGTAATTAATAAGCTAACTACGTCATTCGGTTGAATGCGGGGTGTATCAACTCGTCGGCCAAGTTCCGTCGGGGAGTAAAATATGTTGATGTGGCGTTGGGCGCACTGCTGACTTCTTAATCTCGCGACTGCAGCTGAGGAAGGAAAACGTCTTGGCCTTTGCGTTCTAGAGCCTAAAGACAAGGTTGTTAGTTTTGCGAAGTTCAATATCAAATTTGGCTATTAGTGTGCCTGTTTGGGCCCAAAGTGATATTTTGGGTCGAGCCCGAGGTTCTCGGTCTAATTAGGAGTATCAAGAATATTCTGCCATGGGTCGAGCCCAGTAGAGTTTGGCCGAGTACTATCAAAATGTGATTTTCACCTGGATAAAGATGAAATGGTCAAATTCTAATACAATAGGGACTCCCTAGAGTTTAAAAACTTCTGAGTCGGAGAAGATGCAGAACTTCAAGGGATGAATCCGAATGATTAAAGAGCTTGGTTCAGAGTTTTATAAAGGTTAGGATTGGTTGACACCGAATCAGATTGGGATGAGAAATTTCAGTTCGAGTGAAATTTTAGTTCAGTTATTTAGGAAATCACTACTATAAATAGAGAGAGGGATGCATCATTCAAAGCCCTTCCAATTCAACACACAACTACCCTATGCAAACCTTTCAAACACTTTGAGATTTTTATTTTCTTTTTTCTTTCCAACACGTCTTCAGTTTGGATAAACAACACTGTGGAGGCAACCAGCAACATCTTCAGTTTGGATAAACAGCACTGAAGCTGTAGAATCAGCCGAATAAGGAGCATCTTCAGTTTGGATCAACAACATTGCTTCAAGAACGATTGGTTATTTATCCAAGTCTCGGTCAACAAGGATTTTCGAGTCCTTGTTGGAAGAGGTCATCTCATCAGCATTCTCGACAAAGTGAGGTGTTACTAGGTTATACATTTGGCACACTAAAAGCCGAGTTTGATATTTAACTTCACATAACTAGTAGTCTTGTCTTTAGGCTCTAAAACCAGCATTCTCGACAAAGTGAGGTGTTACTAGGTTATACATTTGGCACACTAAAAGCCGAGTTTTATATTTAACTTCACATAACTAGTAGTCTTGTCTTTAGGCTCTAAAACCCAAAGGTCGAGACGTGTTCCTTCCTCGGTCATAGTCGCGAGATCAATAAGTCAGTAGTGGACCCAACGCCACATCAACATATTTTATTCACCGGGAAAACTCAGCCGATGAGTTGGCACACTTATCATTCAACCGAATAACGTCGTTAGCTTATTAATGACTTAGCTTGCGCGCCACGTAGGCTAGGTATTTTTTAGGGTCAACATTTTGGCATGCCCAGTGGAAATTAGTGCTAAAGTTACAAAGTTCATGACGATTGGAACACGGTCAATAAAAAAGAAAACAACTATGGGCAAGTCGACTACCAGTTTAGCACTTATAGTTTAGAGCCCCAATACAAAGTAACACGTCGTAGGTGCAGGATCTTCTAGTTGCCGTGACACTTGAAGCCACGGGTATGGTGCGTTGAGGAAAGAAAATTAATCTCGGGAGTCAAAGTCATAATGCCACAGTCTTCACCCATACTACCAAGATGGCAAAAAATGGTTTTATTAAAGGTCTGGTAGAGGATTGGGATGACGATGATGAAATCTTTAGTCCACCATCTAAATCTTTCCTCCGACGATGATTGGAAGAACAATCTCTGTAGTTTGAGCAACTGTTTGGCTGATAGATGAAGAACGTATTTGAAGAAGTATGTGACAATAGTGCTTCGAGTAATAAGTTGCTCAAAATTCTAGTTAACAAAGCTCACGAGAACGAGCCAGTCAATCAACCTCGGCAACGTTTTATCAAGAATGTTCATTTCAGATAAGAAATGCTGCCGCAGATACCGGTCGAGATAAAACTTACTAGGCCTAAGATAATCGATCTCAAGAAAACAAGCAACACCAGTGGATATGGTTGAAGTCTAGAAGATGAGTAATTCGACCTTGAAAAAGGGGCCAAAATTTCCAAAATTTCTTCATCCATATCCAGCCTTTGTAGAAAGGTTTGAATATCCTTGAGGACTCAAGATCCCAGATTTCAGTCTCTTCGCTAGGGAATCAATGTTGTCCTCATTAGAACATGTGGCCAAATTCACTGCCCAATGTGGAGATGTCAACAGTGATTTTCATAAACTACAACTATTTAATTCTCATTGACTGGCATAACATTTGCGTGGTACATTAACCTTCCATCGAACTCTATACAAGAAGCTGGTTGAAAAATTCCACAAACAACTTTATTGACTAAGGATGAAAGTGTCAATCTCCTCTTTAGCTAGGATGGCCCAGTCGTCTGATGAGTCACCGATAGAATTCCTTACTAGGTTCAAATCGGCCAGGAATTGGTGCCCAGTAACCTTTCTTGAGGTGTAATTTGCTAAGCTTGCCCAGAATGGCCTAAATGTAGAGTACAAGAAGAAATCTTTGGGGGAAAACTTTCGAGATATGTATGAGTTGGCTCAACATGTCAAGCAATATAATTATCTGCTAAAAAAAGATCTCGAAAACTCCAACTTGTGGGACAATCTATAAGAACCCAATGGTAGGATATGCATCAGCCGGGGGGGATGGGTCCCAATATGTCAGCATAGACGTGGCCGAGATAGTGATTGACAAACCGTATGTATGCAAGGCATTGGCTCATGCTAGTGCCAAAGATGTCAAAATGCATTCGGCCTCTGTTGAAGCAACCATCAAAACATCAAAAGTATTTACTTTTGACATCACTAAGGCTGATGCTATCTTTAACTAGCTACTACTTGGAAAGATCCTCAAGCTTTGACCAGGGAATGACATTCCTAAGGCCGAAGATTTAAAAGGGAAAACAAATTGTAAGTATCATAACTCAAACAAACAAACGACGAACAATCTTATGTAGTAGGTGCCAGTTAGAAGTTATCATAGTCGAGCTATGACCACAGAAACCATTTGGCGAACCCACATCTATGGTTTCGACAAAATCTCAACCAGTGCTCAGCTCGAGACAATGCTAGCGAATGGTTTTTGATAGACTCAACCCTCAACAACAGAGTTACCAACTACCATCAGTTAGACGACACCTTGATTTCAATCAGTTGTTTTATGACAAGGATTAATATGTACTTAATTCTAGAAGTTCAAGTTCATCCGTGACTCGGCGAACTTTCAAACCACCTGAGCCACATGATCATCAGTGGTATATTTACAATTCTTTTGCTGATGCATATGCCATTCTGTCTAAATCCCAAAAATGTCGCCGACAGAGGATGGATTGCATGGCTCATCATCGAATGGCTCAGGAAGTTTCAGCCACAAAATGGCACCCTAAAGAAACGGCTAAAAAAAAGTGATAATCGATAACCTCAAACAATCATGATAAAAGTCATTGATCATGATTTTGAAATTGAGATAGAAGAATCTGAGAAACGTATCAAACTCTTTTAGGAAGAATGATGAGAGCAAACTCTTTCCACTACCACCGCATGAACCATTGATTAAAGTCAAATGGAATCGTCATCAACCATTTTTCGGCAAGGCTCTAGAACACATGTAGGAATTTCATTAGAAGAATTCGGCAAAGAACCTGTATGGCCTTCCAAAGGTGTGTCAGAAGTCTCTTGACTTATCTTTGACCGGCTTCGATGCCCAACTAATTATTTAATAATGGTCAAATTTGGGAATGAAGGCCAGATTCCAACACATTCGTGAAGCTAATGTTCTCGGCTTCGATGTTGACTCATATGCCCATCTAGATCCTGCAGACCTCGCATTCTCTTTAGATAATCTATAATATTTGTGACATCATTTTGAGGCTTTTTTGGCCGTATCCATGTGAGGCTTTTTTGGCCGTATCCATGTTCGGCCTTACGACCGATGAGATAAAGCGAGTTAAAGGTTAGACACTTACTTGGATACAAGAGATGCACGGGTCGCGTATCATGAGCGAGTTCATAAGGCTTTGCCAACACAAGATCAAGTCCTGGTGACAATGGAACTAGTTGTCGAAGTTGAAGATGAAACGGCCACACCAGGTACCCAGGTGCGCACCTTTTGCCTTTGGTAGAAGACGACGTTGTTGGGGTGACCAATGATTAAGATGTTTTTCCAAAAAAAGGGATCACGACCCAATAGGCCCCTCAGTCATCTATAACATGGAAATTAGCATGGTCCATGTCTTTTCTGTGGAATTCCAACTAACTATGTCTCAACCAAGCTTTTTGGATGGTGATGCGATTATCGAAGAAACAACGCCAGTTGAGTTCATAACTGCTGAAGAGGCCGAATCAATTGGCAAATAGGATAAGCTCAAAGCAGCCTTAGCTGAGCTATTTTCCCGTTCATTGGCCGTCAACTTCCACCACCTAAAGCCATTGTATATGATGGCCGATATCGAGGGATATCCGATGTCCAAAGTTTTCGTTGACTGTGGAGCAACGGTCAATATCATGCCCATTTCCATTATGAATGTTTTGCACCATTCCAAAGACGAGCTCATTCCATCTGGCGTAATTATGAGCAATTTTGTTAATGATAAATCCCAGACTAAAGGAGTATTCCCTTTGGAAGTTAATATCGCAGGTCGAAACCATATGATCGTGTTTTTTTATAGTTGATTCCAAGATCGAGTACAATGTGTTGCTTAGTCGTGACTGGATCCACCAGGCAGGTTGTATCCATTCTTCACCATACCAGGTCCTTAATTTTTTGGGACGACAAATCGACCATAGTTCATCTAGTCGATAATTAATCGTTTGAGGCTACCATGATTGAAGTCCGTTATTATGATGACCAGGTGAGCTACATCACTTTACAAGGCTTTAACAAAGAAGGCAGACCGACTAGAATCTTTATCCAGAAAGCCATCGAGGTTGACACCGAGACCATCTAGCAGGATTAAGCAAGACTCGGATTGGCTAACTTAGCCGATTGTCCTGATGATTGACGCAACACGAGGGGACAAACGAAGGGTTGCAGTTTTATCTATAATGGAACGGCTGCTAGCTCACTGGTATACCATTTCCAAGGAGCTTAATTCTTACGTGAACTTAGTGGAGTTCCGCGCCTAAAGGGATAACAGCCCCGAGCTATCATACGACAAAATTAAGGCTGCTTTATCCGAGCCGAAAGATAATTGGCCTGAAGTCAAAGATCATTTAGAAGAAATAAATTTTGGGACGGTTGACGAACCTTGGCCTTTATTTATTAGTGTTTTGTTGCCTCATCCTATGAAAGACAAACTTTGTAAATTACTTGAGGAATTTAAAGATTGTTTTGCTTTGAGCTACCATGAGATGCATGGCCTTGACCGTACATTAGTTGAACACGAACTGCATATCAAACCCAGCTGTAAACCTTTCCGCCAACCTCCACGATGATTCTCAACCAAAGTTTAGCTCGACATAAAGATGAACTTGTTTAGCTTTTAAAAGCCAACTTTATTCGAATGGCTCGATATGTTGAATGGTTGGCGAATATTGTTCAAGTCTTGAAAATAAAAAAGTGGTGCCTTGTGTATTTGCATCGATTTTTGTAATCTGAATCTGGCAACCCTTAAAGATGAATATGCAATGCCGAATTCAGATTTATTAATTGACGCTTTGGCAAACCATGAAATTTTATCTTTCATGGACGGCCACGCGGGTTACAATTAAATTTTTATCCTTGAGGCCGACATCCATAAAACTGTGTTTCGATGCCCTGGAGCACTAGGGACTTACAAATGGGTCGTGATAACTTCAAACTTAAGAACACATGTGCCACATATCAACGTGCCATGAATACCATTTTTCACGACCTGATTGGCAAAATTGTTGAAGTATATCGAGGATATCGTAGTTAAGTCCAAATGTCGCCTTTTCTTCACACGTGTCAGCATAACCTCAAAATGAACCCTACTAAATGTGCCTTTGGCATATCTGTAAGAAACTTCTTGGGTTTCTTTGTGCATCATCGTAGCATTGAGGTCGATAAGAACAAAGCTCGTGCGATCATCGATGCTCCACCCCCAACAACCAAAAAGCAATTGCAATCCTTGCTTAGCAAGATCAATTTCCTTTGTTGATTTATTTCTAACTCGGTTCGAAAAATGAAAGCTCTTTCCACACTCCTAAAACTTAAGGATTTTGACCGATTCGAATGGCGAGAAGAACATCAAGACACCTTTACATATATCAAGGTCTCTATCACTAGCCTTTATGTTCTTATGCCACCTAGCGCGGCAAACCACTCTAATTGTATATTTTGACTGCCAAAGAATCCATTGGTTGTCTTCTCACACAAGATAATGAAACCGGTCGGGAGTATGCCATTTTTTACCTCAGCCAAAATTTTAATTCGGTTAAAATAAATTATTTGGCTGTCTAGAAACTTTGCTTGGCTTTATTCTTTGCCACATCCAAACTCAGGCATTACATGCTCCATTCCATTACTCAGATCATTACCCAAACCGATGTTATTCGATATATGCTTACTCGACCGATGGTCAAAGGTCAAATTAGGAAATGGACAATGGCGTTATCTGAATTTAGCTTAAAGTACGTACCCCAAAAAGCTGTTAAAGGTCAGGCTCTGACCGATTTTTTAGCTCAACGTCCTTCTCAATACGGTTTTAGGGGCAACAACACCAAGATTGGCATAGTATTAACGCGTGATAATTTTTGGACGATGTATTTCAAAGGTTTTAGTACTACATCCTCGGTCGACATCGATATTGTCATCAAATAACCTTACCATTACATATGGTATTTTTCATTTAGATTAGATTTCGATTGTACCATCAATCAGGCCGAATACGAAGCCCTCGACATCGGCCTTAACATTCTTCATGACTTAAAAGTAGCTCGCGTCCTCATCCTCGGAGATTCAAAACTTATGATCAACCAGCTCAATGGGATTTTCTGTTGCATGAGTTTTATTTTGGCGCTCTATCATATGGTCATCAGTTATTTAGCCGAATCATTTGCGGGCATCACGTTCAAACATATCTCTCAAATTCAGAATACTAGTGCAGATGAGTTGGCTCAAATAGCTTCCGGAGCACAACTCCTTAGAGGTAAGGTAGGCCAAGTCATACCAGTTGATCGGCATCCATACCCAGCCTTGGTTAATTAACAAGCTCTTAAATCAGATGGTGTAATCCAGACATAGGTTATGTCTTTACCTTCGTTACTTAAACAAGAGGCTCATGTAGACATCTGTGTGGTCGAAACATTACCAAATGATTGGAGAAGATCGATTATACGGTACCTTGATGATCCTAGTGGCAAGCACGACCGCAAGAGAAAGGTACATGCTACAAATTATATAGTTTATTAGAATGAGTTGTACCTAAATTGCGAAGTTGGTCTTTTTTTATTATGTCTCAGCCCAAAAAAGGTTGTTCAAGCCATTACAGAGGTGCATGAAGGAATATGCGGTAATCATAAATCCGGTGGCAAAATGTGTTGGTTACTCTGCCGACACAGATACTTTTGGCCATGTATTGTAATTGGCCATGTATTGTAAAAGACTGCATAGAATATGCACGGAGTTGCTTAGAATGTCAAATCTATGGACCTATTTAGAGAGTCTAAGCTGAATTACTTTACTCGGTCATTAAACTGTGGCCATTTAGATGGTGGCTATGGATGTAATTGGCAAAATCATGATGTCATCTGGATCAGCGAAACATGCGTGGATACTCATAGCAACCGATTACTTCACCAAGTCGGTTGAAGCGAAGTCATATGCCGAATTAACGTCCAAGAAGTTTGCCAATTTTGTAGAAGAAAACATTGTAACAAGATTCGGTGTTCGAGAAACAATTATCACAAATAATGGCATGATTTTCATGGCCGATAGGTTTAAAGACTATATGGCGAGTTTGAAAATTCAGTTTGAACAGTCTACGCCATATTACCCATAGACAAATAAGCAGGCTGAAGCAAGCAACAAAGTTTTGATTGGTATTCTTGAAAAAAATGGTGAAGGAAAAGGTTGGTATGTGGCATTTAAAGTTAAATGAGGCATTATGAGCATATTGAACTTCACTTCGATCAGTGATAGGAACAACTCCATATGTCTTGATTTATGGGCACGATGCAATGTTACCAATCAAGTTGAGTATAAGCTCATTGCAAATTATCGAACATAGTAGTTTGTTCAGCGCTGGATATAGTCAAGCAATGAGGTAAGATTTGAAGGATCTATAGGAGGCTCGACTCAATGCCTATAATATGTTAGAAACGCAAAAAAAATCTCCAAGCAGGCTTACAGTCAACAAGTAAAGTAAACAAAGTTCAGCAAAAATGACTTGGTGACACGTCCCAATAACGATGTCCTGGGCACATCGAGATGGTCACGTGCTGGCCGACACCCGAGGGATGACGAAAGTCATTTAGAAGGCCTAAGAATGGGAAATAAGAATTTAATAGAACAATAAATAGGCATTTAAGGAACGTGTTCAGAGCATACAACTAATTTGAGATACTAAAAGAAAGAATATAAAATTGAATAAACAAAAGAGTGGGTCCTACACCAAGAAGACTCGAAGATGCCGATGCAGAAGTGTCTTGACGCCGGGATTATTTGCCTCGATTCTAAACCCTGAAGGGGGCGCAAAACGAACATGAGTGGACCAATTTGATATACATATAATAAAACAGTTATCAACATACTAACCCCCAGGTTTTATGAAAACACATATATACCATGATAAACATGGGCTTTCCGAAACCTAGTATGCTGTGCAATATCTCAAATCATAACTCGTATATAATAATCACTAGTGACAAATGTCCACATATCCCTCCAGGCCATATGCCATCTCCCCGTCCCTGAGTATACAGTCAGAGGAAAATAGCGCTTCAAGCCCTATGCCATCTCCCCGTCCCTGTGCTAATTAGCTAAAGGAAACACACTTCAGGCCCTATGCCAACTTCATCCGTCGCCCAGGATAGGCTGGAATCTATCCGTATATCCCGTGGTGGAAATTGGGACCACTAGGTAGTACAAAACCATTAAACATACACATATTGAAAATCAACTTCAAGTATAAAGTCATATATAATCTATACTATAAAGAGGTGTTCGAAACATATTCTAAATATCATATCATTCAGCAGATATTATATAAAGAATACGGGATATAGGATAAATAGTAATAATTCAAAGTGGCTTTAGTAAGCACGATATCTCATAAAGCATTTCATAAAACATATTTATAAACTCATGCTTTTCATACGTGCAATTATACTAAGAAAACATGCATTTTAGAAGGGGTCCACTCACAGTACTTCGCCGTCGAAAGCCGCACCGCTAGCGAAGATAGAAACGCCACAATAATAGCTCCTAAGCACATAAAGGGTCCAATTAATAAAACTCTATTATAACAATTGAATTGGGAAAACGGACGTCAGAAACAGATTCAAGAAGCAGATTACCTTAAGAAGGGTCCCGGGTAAATTTCGTAAAAGTCAATAGAATATTTCTAAAATATTCCCTAACAAAAGGGTTTGGGCCGAAGGGCCCTAGGTTTTTTGGGGTTTATAGGGCACAGGCATAAAGCCCTAAAGATTAAATGGCCCAAAGGCCTTTTGGGTGTTTAAGGAAATAAAATAAAACAAAATAAATAAAGGGTTTGGGTTTAGGTAATAAGGGATTTGGGTTTAGAGCCCGGCCCTAAGGCCAAGGGCTTTACAGAGAAGGACGGCCCAAAGGCCTTAAATAAATGGCCCAAGGGCCTTTAACTTAAAACAATTAAATATAAAACAAAACAAATAAGAAAACAAAAATGGGTTTGGGTTGGGCTCGGCAAGAAAGGCCCAAAGGCCTTGGATTGGCGGGTCGCCGGATTTAAGGGAGGAGAAGGCCGGAATTCGGCCGGAAAGTTTCCCTAACTTCAAACATCCATAACTTTGTCAACACACGACAAAATCAAGTAAAACAAAAACAAAAATTGTAGTTCTCGATGAGACGAAGAGAATGGTACCTTGCATGACGTCTAACTCGCCGTGGTTTGGCCGGAAAACGCCTCGAAAGCCGTCGGACTTGCCAGAAACTGGGTAAGATTCAAATGAGTATAACTTCTTCAATACTCAACGAAATTAGATGAAACAAAAACGAAAGTTGTAGTTCTCGACAAGACAAAGAGATGGATACCTTGAACGCTTGCCAACGAGAGAGGGAAACAGTAGTGGTTTTTGCCATTATAGTGTACCACGGACCTGTCCTGGGTTCGAGTTCTAGCCAGTGAGGATCCTAGGGTGTGAGGATGAGGGTGACTGGTTGTGCATGTGTGTGTGTTTTCGGGGAAGAGGGAAGGAGAGAGCACAAAGAGAGATACGGGAAAGTGAAGAAAGAGAGGGAGAAAGAGAAAGAAGAGTGACGGAAATAGGGGACAAAAATCAGGGGGTGGGCTCCATTGGGCTAACCAATTAAGAATTAAAAACTATTTTTAAATAAAATAGGGGTGGGGTGTTACACTTGGTTTGGCAAACGGTGTTGCCAGTAGGGATCAAAGATCCCAGATTTGGAAAATGGTCGCCGAATTAGGAAATACCATTTATTGTTCATAAAGTTCTCAACAATGAGGCATACCATCTCAAGGATCAAACTGGTTTCATACATAAGTTGCCAATCAATGGGAATTTTTTAAAGAAATATTATCCAGTTACTTGGGAAATGTAGGAATAAAATGATATTGGGTAAATTACAAAAAACTACCTCAACTATTGGTGTCACGACACTTTCATACCTCATCTTTAAAACGTGACAATGTCATACCGCATCTTATGAATTTGTGACAATGTCATACCTCCGTCAATTTTTCTGTTAAGTGCTGACGTGGCAAGAGATGGGGATCACTCACTAATACATCTGGATTAAAAAATAATTAAATATATTTTTAATAATTAAAAATTAAAAAAATTAATTTTTTTTATTTTCATATTAAAAAAATTTTAATTTTAATTTTTTATTTTTATATTAATATTTTTTAATTTTTAATTATTAAAAATATATTTAATTATTTTTTAATCCAGCTGTATTAGTGAGTGGTCCCCATATCTTGCCACGTCAGCACTTAACAGAAAAAACTAATAGAAAAATTGACGGAGGTATGACATTGTCATAAATTCGTAAGATGTGGTATGACATTGTCACGTTTTAAAGATGAGGTATGAAAGTGTCGTGACACCAATAGTTGAGGTAGGTTTTTGTCATTTACCCAATGATATTTCATTTAAGTTGGCAAAAGAAGTACAAACATAGGAATAAAAAAAACACCAACTCACAAGACGGCACTGGGAACATAATTTATAAGGTCGAATAAAGGAAGGCTTTGAGTGTAGCTTTTAATTCCAACCACTTCACTTCGCCCATACTGATCTTGGCATGTCGAGCTCTCTTGTAAGCTTTTAAAATTTGGATCCACTTCGCGCTAACTGCATATGCTGCCAGCCGAGGTTTATTTGCCTCAAAATCTTTCTCAAGCTCAGAGGCAATGACATATTTTTATGATTCAAGCTCGGCGATCTGACCGTCGAGATTTGCTATCTTCTCTTTCCTTGCCTTGATCGCTTCTGACTTTGGTAAGATACTTTCCTGAGCAGTCGTTGCAGCGTTTAGATCCTCGTCAGCTTGAAGAGATTTCTCAAAAATATCAAAATATTGCCGAGTCCACTCCAAGGTGGTCGTCAAGTGAACAACACTTTCATTGCTCACCAAGCCATTGGATGCAAGGCTGTTTAGGCACTTCCCAGTAAAATGGTACTTTTCATGTGAAAAGCTTGCATAACCGAGAGGGATAAAATTTCTTACAACTGATTTAGAGCTTTCAACTCGATTGGAGCTGCAAAATTGTCGGCTTTTTCTGATGTGTTAGCAAGAAGGGCATCGAGTTCGACCTCTCATGAAGGTTGTACAGAAAGAAAAGTTACCCGGGAATATTTAAAAGAAAAATGACGAAAGAGAAAACATTTTTAGACCTGTTGAGAAGAGACTTCGGCCATATCTTCTGGGCTGTTGGTCGAACCCAGAGAGCTTAATGGTCGAGCCCAATGTTTAAGATAGCTCCTCAATTCATACGACTGATGAAGGTTTTCTACATTCGATGACCACTGAGGCAGCCACGATTTATAGACAACACCATTCGGCGTATAGAATTTTCGATGAAATGAACGACTAGAAACCTAACAGTTGATGTTTTTATTTTTAGTTTAGTGTTCTAAGACAAAAGTTAACCAAAATAGAAGAAAGAGACTTACAAAAGCCGAAATGACATCCTTTGTAGGGATGTTGAGGTCTTGGTCTTGAGAACTGCTAGATCAACTACTAGACCCTCGACGACTGCCTCAGAAGCACCATCACCGATCTCCTCAACCAGCGGATGGACATCATCCCGACTTGGACTGGGCATAAAAGATGCAACAGCTTTGCCTTTGTTCGAAGGCAAGGGAGTTGCACTCGATTGCTTACTCGGTCAAAAGCATCTCACCAGATGACTCAGCTTGTCATCATCATTCTAATAACAAAGAAGATTTAGTAAAGTCAACTAAGATATATATCGTTGATGTTAGGATGTTCTCATACTTCTCTATCCAAAATAAATGGTGCAATGGTGCTACTTGGATTTGATAAAGGAGTTGCTGCCGCCGAGTCGACCACTGCCTCAAAAAAAATGGCGCTAGGCCGTATGTTAATAATTGCTGTGTCAAGTTGGGGATCGATCACAAGATGAACTACAAGTTCCTCGACCATTGGGTTTTGTACCAACTGATTAACCAAGTCAGCAGGTTGTGTTGTTGGCTGTGCAATGACGAGTTAATCAGCAGTTGGGGCTGGGAAGTCTAGTAGCATTCCAGTGGATACCTCGACCACATGAGGATGAGTAATTTCAGGAATACTGGCTCCTGTGTCTTGGCTCAAGATAACAAGAATCTCAAGCTCCATTTTCTTGGCCATTTTCTTCACCCATTTTGAGGGTTGCGCTACGACGCCAGTTTCCTTGGTTGAAGGATGAGGCCGTTTGACTACTGTTGTTGACCCAACAATAGTGTCTGTTAGCCTTGGTGAAGTCAAAGCCACCTTGCGAGGAATGGTCGAGGTGGTAGTGACTTATCGGCGGTAGTGTCTGTGGGGTTGGAAGAGCTGAAGTTATCTGGGGAGAAGCGGTCACGACAGCAACAATATTTTTTGGGGGAATGATGAGTTTTCTCTTGGCTGCAACCATCATAACCATTTCGGCCCATTTTATTGAGTGATCAGCTGAAAAACTGATTAAGTTTTAATTCAAAGACGTTTATTTAAATATGTATACGAGCAAAATAGTAGAAATAAAGAGTATATTGGGTTGTCTCTTTGGATTTTGGAGCAAGGTTTTTTTTGGTCAGTCACCAAAATTTTTATTTGTGATCTCTTTGACCGACGTGCCGTGAGTCTCATGAACGTTCGGTTGAAGGCGGAATTTTTTACACTGCTCCTAAAACTCCTCCTCCGCATCTTCACATTCTCTCTCGGAGGAACTAGAGATTTGTTCTTGACTCAGGAGAGAGTAAGAGGTATACAAAGGCACTGGGCATCACTAGAGATAACCGAGTTGTCAAGCGACGAAGTGGGGGTGGTAGACCTTCCAACTGGCTCGCTGAATGTCGCAACCAAATGAGAGGTCGCAAGACAGCACAAATGATCCCCTGTTCTATCGAAGATTAGCTTCTTCTATTTGCCGCCATTTAGATATGGGGAATTTAAGGGAAGAATGGTAGTTTTTTTTACAACAGATTAAGAATTCATCGTTGGTGAGGTCATCAGGGTCAAATAAGAATTTGAAAATTTCTTGAACTGAGTGAGCTAGGGTGAGGCATGAGGCTAGTTAGAAGCCTATTATTTCAAAGGAATCAAAACTGAAACTTACTAGCCTCAGACTGGCGAAGTAGACTTGCAGCCATAATTGAAAGATTCAGAGTAGGTTCTTCTAGTGTGGGTCAATTTTCCCAACAGTTGCCTCCGCTAGACAATGCGTAAGGTTGGTAAGAATGGTAGGTCTAAGAGCTAGGTGATGACCACTGGCTAGGGCCTCAGTCACTGACATATTATTGGCGAGGCACTTGTTCGACTTGGTATAAAAGATGAACTTATTGTACCAGTAGAATAAGAAAGCCTCGTGTTTTCCTTTCTTGAGGCCTTCTTTTTCTCTGCCAGTGAAGTGATTGATAAGTGTGCTGTAATTAAAGAAATTTTTGTGCAGCTTGTTCACTTCGTCCTTCGGTACTTCCTCTTGAGTGTTTTTCCTCAAGACCTCGATAGTGCGTTCTTCAAATACCCTTTTTAGGGCTAAGTTGAATTGATACTGAAAGATGGCAATATCAATTGGAAGACCAAATGGAGATGTGTCGATGATGGTGGTTATATCAAGGAAGGTTAGTTCGATATGGCCAAGAGGAAGTACCATAGTGTTGGTAGTCGAGCACCAGAAGTTCAGAGCAACTATCAGGAGTTATCGGTCCATGCTAATTTCGATGGTTGAGAGCTTGATAGCGTCAAAGATGCCAAATGATTTCCAAGCATCGCCGAAATAGGGCTCTAATCGGTTAACCCAAGTGATCCATACCACAAGAGTCGAGGGCCAGGCTCCTTGAGGTTTGGTCAACTCCCATTTCAACCAATCATGACCCTAGGCGAGATGACTTAAGAAATGGGTCTTCAACATCTCAATGATGATTTCTGAAACCTTGTCTTTGAACAGATGGCCCAAAATCTGGTGAATGGCAACTATGTCTCATTCAAAGCATAGTGGTTCAATGTCATTGTGGTTAATGAAATCGTGACACTTGTCGCATTCCTCAGTGAGCTTGGTGCTGAAGGTATTGGTAACCATTAAAGCAAAAGTTTAGAGATTTTTTGTTTGGGTTTCAAAGGTTGGTCTTTTCTAGTTTTCAAAAGCTCCGAGCAAAATGGCAAGAGCTTTGAGAATTTTGGAAGTGTACAGTTGGAATGAGATCGAAAGTGATATTTATAGGCAACTGGAGAAGAAGATCAATGGTCTCAAATTCGAAAGTTGAGGGGTCAATCCGGCCGAAATATTTTGCAATCATTACAAAATTTAAAAATCAAGGCGAAGCTGCCGATAAACATGCGAATATGGGTTGCACAATTACGTGTGACGACGAGTTTTAAAGCGTGATCATTATGAAGAGACGTTTCGACGTCTATGGGCCTCGAACATGAGGTGCATACATCACCGAGCCAGACAGCCACAATAAGAAGCTATCACGTGTCAAACATGTATGACATTTAAAGACTAACATATGAGATGGGAAATCGTGCTTAATAAATGCATATGAGTGGATGGGAATATTTGAAATTCACAAGGATATTTTGATCGACCAAAAGTGAAGGCCGAGGTTTGATAATAAGTCACTTCTTCGAGATTGAAGTTCGACCAGATTTTGTAGGCTGAATACCTCAAAAGATAAAGGGCAATGTTTGGGCCCAAAATATCCCGAGGTTCTCGGTCCAATTAGGAGTATCAAGAATATTCTACCATGGGTTAAGCCTAGTAGAGTTTAGCCGAGTCCTATCAGAATGTGATTTCTGCCTAGATAAAAATGAAATGGTTGAATCTTAATACAAGAGGGACTCTCTAGAGTTTAAAAACTTCTTAGTTAGAGAAGCAGCAGAACTTCAAGGGATGATTCCGAATAATTAAAGAGCTTGGCCCAAAGTTCTATAGAGGTTAAAATTGGTCAACATCGAATCAGATTGAGATGAGGAAATTCAGTCCGAGTGAAATTCTAGTTCGGTTATTTGGGAAATCGCTTTTATAAATAGAGAGGATGATGCACCACTCAAAGCCGTTCTAATTCAACACACAACTGCCCTGCGTAAACCTCTCAAACACCTTTAGATTTTTATTTTCTTTTTTCCCGCCAACACATCTTCAGTTTGGATAAACAACAATGTGGAGGCAACCGACAACATCTTCAGTTTGGATAAATAACACTGGAGCCGTATAATCAATAGACCAAGGAACACATTCAATTTGAATAAACAACACTGCTTCGAGACCAAATAGTTATTTATCCAAGTCTCGGTCAACAAAAATTTTCGAGTCCTTGTTGGAAGAGGTCATCTCATCAGCATTCTTGGAGAAGTGAGGTGTTACCAAATTACTACATTTAGCACACAGAAAGTCGAGTTTGATATTGAACTTCATAGAACTAGCAGCTTTGTCTTCAGGCTTTAGAACTCAAAGGTCGAGACGTGTTCCTTCCTCAGCTGCAATCGTAAGATCAAGAAGTCAGTAGCGCGCCCAATGCCACATCAACCTATTTTACTCACCGGTCGAACTTGGCCGACGAGTTGGCACGCCCCGCATTTGATCGAAAGACGTAGTTAGCTTATTAATTCTAGGCATGCGCGCCACGTAAGCTAGATAGGTTTTAGGGTCAACAGTGCCGAATGTAGTAACATGGTAACACCTCACTTCACCGAGAAGGCTGATGAGAAGACCTCTTCTAATAAGAACTCAAAAATCCTTGTTGATCGAGACTTGGATAAATAACCAGTCGGTCTCAAAACAGTGTTGTTTATCCAAACTAAAGGTGCTCCTCAATCGGTTGATTTTACGGTTTCAGTGCTATTTATCCAAACTGAAAAAGTCATTTGTTGCCTCCACAATGCTGTTTATCCAAACTGAAAGTGTGTTGGCAGGAAAAAGGAAAACAAAAATCTCAAGGTGTTTGAGAGGTTTGCGCAGGGCAGTTGTGTGTTGAATTGGAGGGTTTTTCATGTTGCATGACCTCTTGTATTTATAGTAACCGAAAACTCACTATCCAACCCCATGTAGTTCCAATCGAAAGCAGAAAACTTTTCCTGAGATAATTATCACAAAAGCCCTTGCCATCATCTCGATATCTTGGAAGGGTTGGCAATTGCACTTTCCTTCTATTAAGACTAGATACACTAGTCACTTGATAAGGCTCATATTTAGAATTGTTGCCAACTCTAAATTTTGATGCAGCATATGCCATATCTTATCACCCATTCACCAGCTTATCATGGTAATTTCAGTTTAAACTAAAATATGCCATTGCTAGCAAACTAAAGAGTGCGGCGTCTCTTTTATTTCTTCTCAGATGCATCCATGCACGCAACGCAACTTGCAAAATAATTGCACCAATTTCACTTGCATTATCATATTTGTTCAACTAAATGCAGGCCATGCATCATCAAAAGGTTCCATCTGATCACATCTCCCACCTTTGCATGTTGTCTTATCCCTAAATCCTGATAAGTACTTTTTTTCCGCGTTGATTAGGTCGCAAACATGCCAAGCTACACAACACGTAACCACATAAAGTAACCGTAAGATAAGTCACTATAAGATAGTAACCGTAAGGTAAATCACTATATTAAAATTACTCTCAAGATGTAATCGTAAGATAAATCACTATATTAAAATTACTAATAAAATAGTAATATCTAATATAGTTTCTTACATCCAACGACTTAAAGTATACGGACCAAGTGCCTGCAAGATCACGGCCTCTTAATGTTTAGAGTCATCTGATGGCCTAGAATCTTGCTCATTCAATGACTTCGATTGCTTAGACCGATGGTGTAAAATTGGGTCCAAACATTACCCCCAGTTTCCTTAAGCTTCAGCTCGAAAGCCGAATGGTTAAGGAAATTAATTGTTTTCCATCGTACCATTAAAAAGGAAATGTTGCTTCTCAGTAATAACACCTATGTTCTGCAAGTGTTGTGGTCTCTCTCTGCTGCCATCATTCTCTATACAAGGCTCAGCAAAGACTTCTTCACCAGAAAAACCTTGTAATCACTTCAACCGTCCATCTCATGATTCGGTCGAAACTTAAAAAGCGAATGAGGCAGAGAAAAATCTGATTCTTGGTAGCTCGGCTTGCCATCAAACACTTCAATCACCGAACAAATCATCACTGAGTATTTATAAAGCCGAAGAACCAAAAGCTTCGACCATAAAAACACCTTTATCTCGCCTACCATTAAAAAGCTAGTGAGCTATGAAGCACAGGAAACCAATCTCCCAGGAACCGCAATAAAATAGCAATTTATCCAACTGCTAGCTTCCTCCAAACATATTGGTCGAGACCAATAAAAGCCGAGCCCCACCGCCTAAATGGCACCTGAGCATATATCTATCTATATATACTAAAACTCAACCGGCTGGTCACTGTGGATGACCAGTGGGCAGACGATTTTGCTCCTATATTTTTATATTATATTATATTATACATATATTAAAAGTCAGTTTTCTGGCACTGTTCATTAACAGTAAAAGGCGGAAGTGCCCTCGAGTTTCTTCTTTGGATTACCACTGTTTCTATTTTTCTACAGTAAAAAATCTCTTTTGCCCTTCCTGGTCACATATCTCCCATATCTCCCATTGATTTGCCTCTGATTATTTTATTTTTTTGGTTTGCCTCTACTTTTTGTCTTCCACGTGTGTTGATCAGGGGGGGACACTTTCTGATGAGAGGGGTTCTCCCTTTTTGCTTTCGTTTTCATCTATTGCTTTTCACTTCTTTACTTCTTCCCTTGCTTTTTCTGCTTCTTTCTTCCCCGCTTCTCTCCTTTGTTTTCAGTTTTCTGTCTTCATCTTCTCCTTCGGCCGCCGGCTTCTTCGCGTCTTAAGTCTTCCCGTTTTGTGGTTAGTTGTGTATTTTCTGGGGTGCCAATTTTTGGCACTTCTGTGATTAATTTTGTACTTGGAATTAGATCTTATGTTTTAAATTTGGGGTTCGGTGATTTTTAAAGTGATTTTGAGGTTTTAGAGTATAATGTTTCCTCTGGATTTTTTGTGCTGTTCATTTTTCCCAGGTATTGTGTTGCCGTTTTCGCACTGGTTCAACTTCAGGTATGTTGTTCTTTTTTTTTTCCACTTATTTTTATTTATTTTCTGTTCTTGGATGAATTTGGTGTTTAACTTAGTGTAGAAAATAGGGAATAATGATTAAAAAAAAATTGTTCTTGGATGAATTTGGTGTTTAAATTAGAGTAGATAAATTAGGGAATAAGAAATAAAAAACGAAAGAGAAGGGTTTCTTACAGTTCATGTGTTAGTACAGAATTGATTAGCGGATTGATTGACAACAGTATGTTAAATGTTTGTACAAATTAATCGTATGTAAATACAAAGTTTAGATGATGTAACAAATAGAAAGGTCTTCATAGTTAATGGCAATCCATACTGCTGCAATTCAAATGGAATTCAAATGCAAAATACACTGATTAAATTATGGATTTTGGAAAGAAGAATAAAAAGATTTCAAACAATAGTTTGAATCTGACCTTCTTGGTGATAATAGTTGCCAAATAAAATTTTATACAATATCAAATACATTGAAAAATTGGATTTGGTTCATCATGTATCAAATGTCCCTGGAAATTGTCGTCAACAGATGAATCAATTTGAAAATATGTATTATCATGCTGTGTTTTTTAATGTGTCTGTGTTAATGTCAGTCGATATAATTAAATGGTGTTTATGGGTATATGATTTGGTGCCTGTCTATTTTCAGGAAACGACGCTGTTGGGTTTTCCAGGCTACCGTGTTATTGTTTTCAATCTGCTTCTGTTTCAGGTATATAGTTTGGGGTTCTCCTTTTTTTGGCTTAACTGAACATAGTTTATGGTGATATTTTAACGGACATATGTATGTATATTAGTTTGATTCTAGGTATTAGTTTGCTTTTTCCCTCCTGACTTCCCCTTGCATGCGCCCTGCAATCCCTGTCACCATCGTGGCACAAAACACAATAAAAAATTATAAATAAATTAGATGCATATCTCTCTTGGCTTCCCTTTCCGAATTCCCATGCTTCCCTCCATCCTGTCACCATCTCACCTTCCATCCGCACACAACTCAATACAAAATTATAAATAAATTAGACACAACACATTAGAAAATTATAAAAAAAATTAAATACTTGGACAGAACAATTATTAAAAATTGAGATATTTGTAATTTTTTATCTTTTTTTTTCCACAAACCATGAGCCCGTTTAATTCCTGACAACTTTATTAATTTCTTTTGTTTTGTAGCTTATTTGTTTATTATTTTTTTTGTCCAAAAACTAATTTGTTTTGGTATCTTCTTTATTCCTTCTTCATGCCCTTTCAGTGATTTTTTACCTAGCCCACGTGTCGATCATCGTGAGGTTTGATTTTTACTTTATACTTTTTGTTCAGTTTCTCATATGAAGTTCAACATTTCTATCATTTTGCAAGTTGTGCGTTTTCCTTTTCCTCTTTCCATTCTCGCATTTGATCGTCCCTTTCAAATCTCGCTTTGTGTCCCTTTTCAAGTCTTCGTTTCTTCACTCAACAGCACATCAGTGTAAAGGTTTTCAACTTCTTATTTTTCTTTTGTTTACGATGGTTCTAATATAGCAATTTGATTAAATTTTAGGTGGCTAAGAAGTGCTGCACTGCTCTAGATTTTTTTTGTTTAAACCGTCTCAGGTCTTACAAGTTCATGCTGGTTATTTTTTCGTATTTTTTTTAACGTTCGTTTTTAATTTTGTAATTTTTTGGGTTGTGTGATTTGATTTAGTTCTTTTTTATTTTCAGCAAGCGGTGATTGTCCTCCTGCGCTATAGCAACCATAAAGAACACAGCTTTAGGTACGCTTACACAGCTCTAGCAACCATCAAGCGGTGATTTGGCTGGTATGTTTTCGTTTGTTTCATTAAAATTTAATTTGGGTTATTGGCTACTTCTTGATTTCAATGATTTGTAAATATTGTTTCTCCCCCAGTTTATGATATGAATAATTGTAACTGGATGATGGTATGAGCTCAGTTATATTCTTTGAACCAATAATAGCTATTCAATTTTTTTTTCTATGTCTTTTTAAACTTTCATGAGTCATTTAATTTTTCTTAAATCAATATTTTGTTTAAGTCTTTACTCCTGCATAGTTATCAAATTTTGATTTAAGTTAGCTTATCTTTCCTTATTTATCTGCATTACTTACACAAGAAGTTTTGTTGTATAACTAATGTCTAAGAAATTAATATTTTTACTTATTTAATCATTTATTTTAAGACTTGGTGATATCAATTTTTTAACTCATACAAGTTATGTTTGGTTTAAACAGAGATTTAATGGAAGACACAGAGATAACTCCCATCTCTAAGTTACGTCCATATATAAAGGCTGAGAAAATCAAAGCTCGCGTTTGTAGAATATGGAAATCAACAATTCCCGAAACTACTCAAAAACACACATGTCTACACACTGCATTTTACTTGATGAGACGGTGAGAAAATATTATTTTATTATTTTGATGAACAATTATAACAAAAATGATTGACTAGCCAATTAATATTTTTGTTTATCATTCTTTGTAATATGTTCAATAATGAATCTTAACTGTATACAGATAATTATAACACATTGATATATATTTTCTCATTAATTTTACATCGTTATTTAATTGTGTATCCTCTAATTTATTTAGATTGCAAGTAAACATATGAATATTTTAGGTGAACTTCACACTTTGTTTAAACTTTTTTACATTTTTCCTGTTTCTTAATTTTTTAAGTGTTGGTTCACCTGACTTATTCGTTTTGGTTTCGCTTTATTTTCATAACCAATTGTAAAGAAACATGCAGTTCAAGGCTTCACATCGGACATTGACTACGAGACTACAGCTTCAAAAATTGAACCTGGTGGTTGCTATGAAATCACAAATTTTCGGACCACTAAAATGAAGAGCCAGTACAACGTGGTGCCGCATGAGACAACTTATATTTACTGGTAAAACTAATTTCAAAAAGCTCTCAGATGTGTTTCCGCATATTCCTCGACACCGGTTTTTCCTACAGGATTACAACACTCTTTATCCTCGCTTGAACAAAGTTGACATTCTTACAGGTGATATTATTATATATGTATCTATATATAGAGATTAAAAACATTGAAGTTTGTTTTTGCTAAATTATTTTTCACAACATGCTTATATTTACCTTTTAAATTGCAAGATGTCATTGGTCATCTCACTGCAATACAACATTTAGAGCCAAAACAGATTAATCAAAGGGTAGCATACAAGTGTGATATACACATTCAAAATGTCAGGTTATTCCTTTTTTCTTATCACTCTCATTATAAATTATCTTCATAATTTGCTTTATATTGAAAAACATGTATATATTTGTTTCTGATTTAATATATCTACAGAAGGGAACAACTCACTGTTACACTATGGGAAGACATTGCTGAAAATTTTTGTTCTTCATCTGTCCAAGCACTGCCTCTCCCAATTGTTATGGTTTTAACAAGCTTAAAAGTCAAGCTTTTTCGAGGTGCTTAGCTTAATTACAAGCAATCTTTCGTATCTTTATTTATTATTATTTTTTGACACAGCTTTGTGTAAATTGTTCAAATCTTTTGTGATGACATAATTTTTTCATATTCACTTTCTGTGACTTATCATATATCTTTGTTTTATACTTGATTAATTAATTTTCAAATATGTTAATAAATTAATTGTCAATCACTGTTATTAATTAACTTTCTTTTATTTTCAGCTTTTTTAAAACTGTGTTCATTTCAATTAAAATCATGGTGCAATAAGTGATTGTATCATATCATTCTGATACTTGGCATGTGTCAATAAAACCATTTATCAATATTTTCTTTCAACTTATCATTTTTTTTTCAATGCACAGATAAAATTGTGATGAACAGTTTCGCAGAATGATACATTTTTCTGTAAAGCGTGTATCAAGTGTTTTGACACACGTTATCAATGGTGGTATAGTGCGTGTCCCAACTGTGTAAAACAAATGCATAAAGACTTGACAACTGGACAGCTCATCTGCCAAAAGCATCCAAACCAAATTCCAACTCCTTGGTAATGTTTAACGTGCATTCCTCAAATTTTGTAATAAATTGCTTTAAATATTTGTTATGCTTATATATTTTCATTCTTTATGTAATCTAACATTTACCGAATCTGTTTTTTTTTCCACATTTTTTCTCATATTTGTATGCACATGGTTTCAATACATTTATCTAAAATGAAATTAGGTTTCACCCTCATTCATTATTTTTCTCCCTGTTTTTTTGTAGCTGTTATCCAAAACTTTGTTAGAGTGATATGGCTAACATAAATCCAAACTATTAATAAACTTAATAATCATGCATTTCTTTGTAGATTTAAGTTAAAAACAAATACTGCACTTTCTGGTATTAACAATGTTTTCTTATGTTTTATTTTTATTTGTACAAGTTGAATTCAATATTATTTTCCCTTATGCAATTTCGTTTTTTCAATCTAGGTATAAATTCAATTTGGTTCTTGAGGATCACACCAATGAAATCAATGCTCTCATAATTGGAAAATCTGGTGAAAAGCTTTTTGGTCTGCCATGTAAAGACTTAGTACTAAATCAAAGATTAATTGACCAACAACAATTACCAAACGAGTTTTTAAGGCTGATTGGGCAAAGAAAATTTTTTCATCTGTGATTTGGTAACAGAAAAAGCAATTTTACTTCAACTGATATCCTTATTTACAATGTCTCTGAGGATACCTCGATTGAGCCAATCACTCCACAACCATTGTCCAGACAAATTACAGTCTCTTCAACCACCATGTCATCCTCTGCTTCAATGCCTGAAACAACTGGATCATCATATAAACGAAAGCGAGATTCCATCAGAAAAGCTCTTTTTACCGTTGGTGAACATAGGTTTCTTTCATATTTCTCTTTCTAATTACCAATTTTAAGTCATTATGTAACCATCTATTCTAACACTCAATTCCTATTTTAAACAGTGAGCTAGAAGAAATATCAGAGATTGATCCAGAAGAATTTGATGAGATTCCTATCAAATCATTGAAAAAAAAATCGTCTCTGACTGATACAAAAACTGCGACTACCTCGCCAAAAAAAGTCTAGGTAAATATACTCTTAACTTTCTCCTCTCTCTCAGTCTAAATTTATTGAAAAGTAAATTTAACAGTTATTGAAATATATTTTGTTAACATATTTTGTTTTTTTTTTTTGCAACTAGGTTGTCTTGACAGTGTAGAACCAAAACTTCATCTGCTGCCCTAAAAAATATACAGTATGGTTCATCAGCATATGTAAAAAACTCTTCCTGATGTTTTATGGCATGTAAATAGCTCTTTTTGTTAAAACTTATCAATATTTTTGCATGTTGATGCACCAGCACTTCTTAATATTTTGTATATCATTGCTGGTTTTGGTTAAAAACAACTACAACTACCAGACTATGTTGGATGACTGTAATATTTTTTGCATGTACATAGACCAACATTTTGTAATTTTTTGTATCCAAGTGCTGGTTTTAGTACAATGATAGCCATAACTACTGAACTATGAAAAATGGATGTAATATTTACCAATGAAGTTGTCCATATTTAACTGTTTATCTCTATAGTGTTTTTAATATTTTTGTAATCAATGATATTAATATTCTGTTACACTGTTTTTAAACCCGCGGCAACGCGCGGGCATTATATCTAGTATTGACTAATTGGCCACAAGGCCAAATAATGAAAAATATAAAGCCATGAAGCAGCCTCATTATGGTTATAGCCATAAAAAGACAAATCCCAAGGAAACCAATGTATAGGACCCAAGGTATAAAATATCCATAATATTCCGATATTTCCATCGAAATTTTCGTGTTTTTGGACTACCGATATTTCCGATGTCATCGATATTTCCGTCGAAATTTTTGTGTTTTTAAAATTTTTATATTTAAAAAAACACCAAGATGATTCGAACCCCTCCTATTTTACTCCTTCAACACCTTGACCACCATATCACTTATGTTTTTGTGAAAATATGCTAAAATATTTACATATTGTCTACACTCAAAATGTTTGTCAGCTCGCTATATAATCAACTTAAATCAGTTAAATCCATCATGCAATGCATTTCCTTCCAATTTTTTGTGATAAACTAATAGATAATTGACTAAATAAACATCCTGCAAAGTTTTAATAAAAATTTCCAAGTTTTTCTTACAATTTCCGTGGCTTTTATTCAATTTTTATCGATATCAATAATATCACGATATTTCTATCGAAATTTCTGTGTTTTTAGACTACCGATATTTTCGATATCATCGATATTTAATACCTTGATAGGACCTGAACATAATACATTTGCTTGATTGAAGTTGAGCTTCCAGCTTTGTAGAGGACAAATGCCACGAAAGTCATCATGTAGTCTAAAGCTTTTGAACATCCCACCGAAAATGCAAATAACACTTGCTCACCGAGTACAAACACAACTTGGCGAAAACAAATCGCCAGTAAGCTACTCCAGAATTTTCCATAGCTCACTAGCTTGCGGTGTATACCAACGATAATGGCACACTCGATTGGAGCCTTGCTCTGCGCATCGACAAAATCATTGCACCAATTTCACTTGCAATATCCTATCTTTTCAACTAAATACAGGCCATGCATTATCAAAAGGTTCACTTTGATCACCTCTCCCACCTTTACATGTTGTCTTATCCCTAATCTTGATAAGTACTGTTTTTCCTGTGTTGATTAGGTCGCGAACAAACCAAGCTGCACAACACGTAACCACATAGAGTCCTTATTGCAATGCAACCTCTTTCATTTGTTTGACTCTCACGATGTAACGGTAAGATAAATCACTATATTAAAATTACTAATAAAATAGTAATATCTAATATAGTTTCCTACATCCAGCGGCTTAAAGTATATGGACCGAATGCGTGTAAGATCACTGCCTCTTAATGTTTAGAGTCATCTGACGGCCTAGAATCTTACTCATTCAACGGCCTCGAGTGCTCGGCCTAATGATGTAAAATCGGGTCCAAACAATTATATACTGTATTATCAAGATTTTATTATGTGAAATTATAGAGCCAAGCGTATTCTGACATTTTGTGTAGAGATTGAAATTATGTTATACACACACATAAGGTGATGCTATCTACACATTTTTTATCTTCCACACACCCTCCTGGATTTCTGGCCGTTAGATCTAATGAATTGAAGATAATCCAAGAAGATAAATTAATAGAGTGTGGATGGTAAAAAGAAGTGAGTGTGTAGCACCGCCCTATATGCACAGAGTTTGGATTTAGAGACACATTTTTACACACATTTTTATGGCTCTCATGTTGTAACCATTTTCAAGAATCCGAACCTTCTATATTTTAATTCATTATTAATAGATCATCCTTATAAATAAAAAATTAGACAAATCTAAAACCATTAAAACATTGAAATGTAGTGAAGAAAATGGATTTGAATGATTTTGGTAGAAATGATATTTAAGGAGAAGACATAAAAGATTGACAGTTTGATCGTTGAAATATATTACAGAATAGGCCCACAAAAAGATATGTCAAAATGTATGTCAGTAAAGTGTCCAAAAAGTGTGATTCCAGATCATCCTAACCATATATACAAACAACAACAAAGCCTTTTCCCACTAACTGGGGTCGGCTATATGAATCCTAGAAATGCATTGCGCTCGGTTATGTGTCACGTCTTCCATTAGATTCAAGTACTCTAAGTCTTTTCTTAAAGCCTCTTCCAAAGTCTTCCTAGGTCTTCCTCTACCCCTTTAACCCTGAACCTTTGTCCCGTAATTGTATCTTCTAACCGAAGCTTCAGTAGGCCTTCATTTCACATGTTCAAACCACCGTAACCGATTTTCTCACATATTTCCTTCAATTTCGGCTACTCCTACTTTACCTTGGATATTCTTATTCTTAATCTTATCCTTTCTCTTGTGCCCACACATCCAACGAAGCATTCTTATCTCCGCTACACCCATTTTATGCACGTGTTGATGCTTCACTACCTAACATTTCGTGCCATAAAGCATTACCGACCTTATTGCCGTCCAATAAATTTTCCCTTAAGCTTTAGTGGCATACGATGGTCACACAACATGCCGGATGCACTTTTCCACTTCATCCATCCAACTTGCATTCTATGGTTGAGGTCTTCATCCAATTCTCCGTTCTTTTGCAAGATAGATCCTAAATAGCGAAAGCGGTCGCGCTTTGGTACTTCTTTGTCTCCAGTCCTCACCCATAACTCATTTGAGCCTCCGTTTGCATTGACATTGCACTCCATATACTCTGTCTTTGACCGACTTAGGTGAAGACCTTTAGATTTCAACACTTCTCTCCAAAGGTTAAGCTTCGCATTTACTCATTCTTGAGTTTCATTTATCAACACTATATTGTCTGCGAAAAGCATACACCAAGGAACATCATCTTGAATATGTCCCATTAACTCATCCATTACCAATGTAAAAAGGTAAGGACTTAAAGATGAGCCTTGATGTAACCCTACAATTATGGGAAAACGTTCAGTTTGTCCTTCATGAGTTCTTATGGCAGTCCTTGCTTCATCATACATATCCTTTATAGCTTGGATATATGCTACTCGTACTCCTTTCTTCTATAAAATCCTCCAAAGAATGTCTCTCCGGACCCTATCATACGCTTTTTCCAAATCTATAAAGAGTCAAAGACCATGTGCAAATCCTTTTTCATATCTCTATATCTTTCCATTGATCTCCGTAAGAGACAGATTGCCTCCACGGTTGGGTGCCCTGGCATGAACCCAAATTGGTTGTCTGAGACCCGTGTCTCTTGCCTTAGTCTATGCTCAATTACTCTCTCCCAGAGCTTCATTGTATGACTCATTAACTTAATGCCCCTATAGTTCATGTAATTTTGTACATCGTCTTTATTCTTGTAGATAGGCACCAAAGTGCTCTTTCACCACTCATTTGGCATCTTCTTCGTTTTGAAAATTCTATTGAAAAGGTATGTGATCAATGTTATACCCATCTCTCCCAAGACTTTCCACACTTCGATCGGTACATCATTTAAGCCCACTGCTTTTCTATGCTTCATATTTTTCAAAGCTACAACCACTTCTTCCTTCCTAATTCGACGGTAAAATGAGTAGTTTCTACACTCTTCTGAGTTACTCAACTCCCAAAGAAGTACTCCTTTCATATCCTTCATCGAAAAGATTATGAAAATAACCTCTCCATCTGTCTTTGACCACTTTCTCTATAGCAAGAACCTTTCCATTCTCATCCTTGATCCTTGATGCACATCACTTGGTTTAGGTCCCTTGTCTTCTTTTCCCTTACTCTAGCTAGTTTATAAATATCCAACTCTCCTTCTTTGATATCTAATCGCTTATACATATCGTCAAAAGTCGCTAGCTTAGCTTCTCACATAGCTTTCTTCGCCTCCTTCTTTGCTATTCTATACCTTTCACCGTTTTCATTGGTCCAATGGGCTCGAGTCCCTGCAGATGGCTATTATTATGCTTATTAAGTTTTGAGAAATCAAACCTTTAAACTTTGGGAAGTTAGTACTGACATACCTTGACTTGGTTATCCAATTGGACACCAAAATTAAGGCATGCTGGCTGACACCCGAACGGGTGACAAAAACCCTAACATATAGTGTCAGAGCATAATTAAAACTAAATTAACTAACAGTAAGGGTGCGCAATACGGAAATGAACCCTTATTACAATGCATGGAGCGTCAGAGCATAGTTAACACCAGCAAGGAATGCCCTGCGATGTTGTGGGATTGAAAGTCCTATGAAAACTTTGTATACAATACCTCAACACAAACATATTTTAAAATTGTGATAAGATAGGAAGAGATCCTCCTTGTTGTATGTAGCAAGTATGATATCTTCCAAACTCCAATGACCATTCTTCCAATTCAGTTTATGCTATTAACTTGTTTAAATTATCCACATAACCTCCATGGTGCTTTCCCCAGTGATACCCTAACGTCTCCTTGCTCATGTGGCTTTGACACACCCTGCTTAAAACGAAACATCAAAACAAAGTGCCAAATTTTAAACAACATAGCTCAAATTTGACATCTATCACAATAGATAAACCCAAAATTCGTTCCAAATCGAAATTGAAGAACCTTTTTGACATCAATCACAACATACTGCGCAAAATCGTAAGCACATTATCATATGGTCTCATAGAAAGCAGTTAAATGAAATGAAGAGCATAATTCTTCAGTTAATTTCTTCAGTCACATAAACATAAACATTACAACAAATAACATTGCAATCTTGTGATTAAGGGACGAATACTATTCACATAAGCATGTAACTTTACAAAATATGTAGCATGCGAATAAATAGAATATTCCCTAGTTATATGATCTAGCTTTGTTCCTTTACAAAATATGTAGCATGCTACATATTGTATTTGAACTCCATTATACGATCAGAGTTGGAAGGCTTTGATTGGCATTTTCTCATGAAAGAATCCTGAAAATAAGAATTTTAGACGATTAGACAGATTGCAATAGTAATCTGCCCCTAGACTATATAAGTTCTTCATCCACAGTCCAAGTTAGCCACTGCTTTAACAAAAAGAACCAAGCAAACTTTTGGTCCCCTTGTAAGACACCCAAGGAATGTGAAGTTCTAAAGAGTGAAAAAAGAGCCTTGTCTTCTCTCGTGAAATTTCTCTCATTTTTGAAAATGAGCTTGTCCTCGATTACCCCTAAGATCTCTCAATGCCAAATAAGAATTGTTCTCTAAAAATTATTGTTGGAAAAATAGGGTCTAATTGCTGTATTAAATCACATAAAAATTTTAGAAATATTTCATGCAATTATATATTAAAATTAATGTATGCACATGAGTAACCAATGTTAAATGAACATGATATAATGGATTAGAAAAACCTAGAAAATACTGTCGAGGCAAGTGTTGGACACTTTGTCCTTAAGACAAGTACGCCCCACTATGGTACTCATGGTTGATTGGCGCATGTCTCCCAAGATACAACGACCACGTCCTTGTAATAGTATTACTCCAAATCACAAGGCTCCATGAACCACGATTGTGTTGAAAACTCTCTCATATGGACTCAATGAGACTCTATAATATTTAGTGCACTCTATGTATGATTATGTAAAGAATGAAAGTTATTTTGCAATTATAAGGGGCTTCCCTATTGATAGAATGTGAGATACCTCTTTGGAAAGCATGTGACTATTCATGAAGAGTCAAAAGTTACAACACTTCATTTAAGTAGACATATCGTTCTACCAAAAGGCTCCACTTCTAATTTCCATTCAATTAATAAATTTAATATAATAATATTATTATTAAATTTTCCAACTATCCTCCACATGAATGGAAATTGACTGAATACCATGCAAATGACAATGCAGACACTAGAGAGAGAATTCAGAAGGAACAGTACTGCATCGGGATAGGTGGCTTTTGGCTTTGAACCGTCTGTAGTGAATTATTATTGGATATACTTAGCTAATCAGTGAATGCGATGTCTTGAACTGCTTAGCCGTTTGTGTAAACCAAGACAATAGTACTCACACAATACCTTTCCAGACACCCCGTGGTTGCTTAGTTATGTTCATTTTGGCCCTGAACAATTCTTGGTTTCTCATGAGTGCTTTTAGAGAACTAAGCCCTTCAAAATATTCTCACAGGAACGGCCCCATTCTTCACTCAAGATAGGTGACTTCCCATTAAGAGTATCCTGCAATACTCCACTTGTTATTTCCAAGTATAGGAATCATTAAAAGCAAAGCTTATCCTAAATACGCTGCAGGTAGGACTGTTTCATCATAGGACATGGGTAGGAGGTAATCTCTGCAGTACTCCCATTGGATCATCCACAATTCGGTTGTCCCTTTGAACCTAGATCTTGGGATCTCCAGTTAACTAGGTTGGGTTGCCATTATGGCGATTCATAAGACGTAGGCTTTTAACCCATTCCCCTCGATGATACAATTTACTTTCTAGTCAAACCTTTAATTAATTAGATCCACTAGGTTGATGACTATCACTTATGGTGCGCACTTCCATTTATGAAATTATATTTCATTCGAGAGTAGTTGTTTTTCAACGCTAAGTCCTTCAAAACATATGTTAGGACTTAAAAAGTAATTTGCTAACACTCGGGTACATTCTTCCACATTTAAGGTATTTGCTAGAAGATCTCCAACCTTTCAATACCTTAAATTTACCATTATAAGAAATGACATTTTGATTGTCTCATTCAATTAGCAAATTATATTTCCATTCTCCTTAAATAAATCTCATATCTCAAAATTAAATAAGCAACCCCCATAATTCACACATTGTGATTGCTTTGATGCTATTAATAATTCACTTTCATACTTAAAGAAGTAAGAACATGTCAAAGATAAGTTCTCCATCTATCTTCACTTGCTAAGCCTTTTAGCCTCACCAGCCCTTCTAATTAGGAGAATTTGGTACTTTATTTTAGAGACACCTTCATGATTCTTAGCACTTCAAACTTTCTAAATTCTCATGGCTACCACCTTGCTTTTGATTTCTCAATTCTTCAAAGTAGGAACTGGCCTCCACAATTCAATTGTCATTCTTTCCAAGACGAAACTAACTCATCCAAAGTGAGTTCTAAACTATATTTGACTAAGAACCGCACCTATTTATATTGCCACAATGCGAAGTCCAATTCATTGACTAACATATAAAAGGACAAGACACTCTTATGACTATTGTCATATTTTCTGACTTCTGATTGCCTTCTTGTTACTAGGACTCATACTAGTACTAATTTAACAACATACTAACGTAGTAATGCTGTTTTCTTTTTGTTAATCACAGTGACTATAATAAATATGCAGACTGCAACTTTTCTTGTGGCAAATAACGGTCAAATATTGTTCTCGTCTTGTATACTCACATTTTCCATGCGTAGGCCTGTAAGTTGGCCAACTCATCACCTTGTGATGACTATCATCCAGTAACCGATCATTTGATCATGTAACATCAGAACAACTATATGCATGAAGCACCTCTTTAAGCATTTGTGGAAGTCTTTGCCGTTTATCCATAATAAAACGACTTAATTTTCGTTTCGAAACAAAATAGCTGTTTGTAAGGAATGCGTCTCTGTATTATTGGATTGCGCTACTTGCTCTAGTGGATGTTCACAGGAAACCTGAAACATCAGAGCTCTTCCCAAACAACACTATCTCTGGTAACCAAATAGTTGCAGCCTGGAAAAAGACCAAATGATCCATATAAAAGAATCATGTTTTTCTGCCAAATTTAAAACCCTCAATCGTGTCCTTTGGTCCTCTACATCCAATCTTGGAAATTTCATGTTTTTTTTTCACTCTAAAGAAAGATTGACTTCAAGCAGGACCAAGGATCTCTTTAGTTCCATGCTTCGAATCGTTGCATCTATTAAAACAATAAGGAACACGAGACTGTGCATTCTCAGAAAGGTGTGAACACCTTGTATATGGCTTACTATCAGCCAGAGCCCAAATCTTAATGCATGAGTTAGTTAACAGATCCATAAAAATACAAAAATTTAAATTTAAACAAATATATGTATACACACCACACGAGTCTTCAATGAATATTGAGCCATTTCATCAGTTATATAAACATATATGCGAATCATCAATACGGAACCCACGTGAATGATTTCCCAGATTTCATAATACACCTTTGAACATTTCACACAGATAAAATGGTGCACGAATATTATGTGCATCTTTGTTTTAATGCGTCTAATATAAAAGTCGTGCATACGTCAATATATGAATCAAGCATATGAAACAAAACCAAATCAAGTTCTGTTTGCTTGAAAAATGATCAGACCAAATTGAGAAAAACCGTTTCACGTAACATTATAGCAAGTTAAACCTATAAACTTGTCTTAAGATTGTTGGAAAAATAGGTTCTAATTGTTATATTAAATCACATAAAATTTTAAGAAATAATTCATGCAATTATATATTAAAATTAATGCATGCACATGAGTAACCAATGTTAAATGAACATGATACAATGGATTAGAAAAACCTAGAAAATACGGTCGAGGCAAGTGTTGGACACTTTGTCCTTAAGACAAGTTTACACCCCACTACGGTACTCATGGTTGATCGACGCACATCTCCCAAGATACAACGACCACATCCTTGTAATAGTAGCACTCCAAATCACAAGGCTCCATGAACCACGATTGTGTTGAAAACTCTCTCATATGGACTCAATGAGACTCTCTAATATTTAGTGCACTCTATGTATGATTATATAAAGAATGAAAGTTATTTTGTAATTATAGGGGGCTTCCCTATTTATAGAATGTGAGATACCTCTTTGGAAAGCATGCGACTATTCATGAAGAGTCAAAAGGTGCAACACTTCATTTAAGTAGACATATCTTTCTACCAAAAGACTCCACTTCTAATTTCCATTCAATTAATAAATTTAATATAATATAATATTATTGTTGTAAACAATCCTAGTTTAAGGGACTTGGATCCTCTCCGGATCACCTCCATGGGGATCCTAGGGATCAAGCCCAGTGGACCGTTCATCAAAAATCGTGCGGCTAAAATTAAATAATTTTTATATTTTTAAAAATAAAGTAGTTTCGTTTTGCGTAAAAAACATTTAATTGTAACCGCACGATTTTTTATGAACAGTCCACGGGGCTTGATCCCTAAGATCTCCATGGAGGGGATCCAGAGAGGATCCAAGTCCTAGTTTAAGTATGATTGTGTAAATCCTAGATAAGATTTTATTAGGGTTTATCTTTTCCTATTGTATCTCATATTCCTTGGAGAGGAAGGAATATCCCTATCTTATTATTATTATAAATAGAGGTGCAAAGTAGGAGGAAATACACAACACAATTCCCCTACAATTCTCTCTTTCTCCTACCTCTACTGCCGGCCTCCCTCTCTCTAATTGTCAGATAAAAATAGCCCACAACACGTTATCAACACGCTTCTACCGTTGCGCTTAGGAATCTGACGTTGGAGAAATTTTCTGCATCAAACCAATCCATCCATATCATCACGCAATCAGGTTCTTTCAAAATAACGGCTTTTAACTCGATATTTTGCAGCCCTGATAGCATGAACATTCATCATGATGCATGACCCAACTTTATGTTTAACGTATTTTAGATTCTACATAAATTGTGTATGGCTCATAACTAAAATTGTTGAAATTATGTGAATTTGATATTGGTTATGAATTGAATCTTACATATGTACATGCATTGAAAATAATATTTTTGCATTTGCATCAATTTACATATGTGATTCATTGAAATATATGTTGAATTGAATATGCATATAATTATAATTATATTTGGAAAAAAAAAATTGGATTCGTTTTGAACCCGTGCACTTGCACTTGCACCATGCAAGCCGCAAGCAAAATTTTTTTGATGGCGTTTGATATCAACCCGAGCCCTAATGGGCTCCACTCCTAGGCCCGTGTGAAAAGAAAAAGAACCAAACATTTTTTTTTATTTTCTGGGCTCGCCTGCAGTGGCCCAGCCCGAAAAAAAAACAAAGGTTTTTTTTTTTTTTTGGTTAGTTTGTTTTTCTGGGCTCGCCTGCAGTGGCTTAGACCGAAGAAAAAAAATATTTTGGAGGCCTGCTTGAAGCAGCCCATGTGAGAATTATATATATAACTTTTTTTTTAGGGCCTCCTGTTTTGGCCCCACTTTTTCCCACGGCCCGGAAAAAAAAAAGAAAGAAAAAAAAATTCATTGCCCTTGCCTGAAGCAGCCTGCAATAAGGAATTTTTTTTTTGGCTGCATACTGCAGCCCAGTTTTCTTCTGAGGGCCTGCAGCCCCACCCAAGACCCCATAGCAATTTTTTTTTTAGGCCTGGGACACACGGCATTTTTTTCTTCCAACCACCTCGTGGCTTCATTTTTTTTATTTGGGTCCCGAAATTTTTCGCCTATTATTTTTAGGCCCAATGGGTTTTACATTTTTCACCCACAATCTAATTTGGCTCGAAGTCCAAATAAATTAAAATTCAATTATCATTGTAAACCTAAAGTTATATTTTTTTTGCATATACTTGTTGCATATTTGTTTGCATATATATTTGTGTTTGCCTGTAGGAATATATGAACCTGAAGTTCATAATTACTTTGAAACCTGAAGTTTCTTATAACATGCCTTGTTTGAAAACTTGAAGTTTTCACTTAAACATATCACCCATGCAAAACCCGAAGTTTTTCATGCAAGATTAAAACCAATACATGTCTATTAGAACTTGTATGTTCTACTCCTGTGTGAATGGATTGAATTTTTCTCCATTACACTAACCACATCTTGTCTATCTATTTTGTGATAGGAACATGTCAAATTTGAACAAACTCAACTTCACCGCTTTAGAAGTTTCTGGGGCTACTGTTGTGCCTAAAGCACATTATAGCACTAACCAGCACCCAAGATGCCAAAAGAGGCGTGGTAGGGGCGGCCAGAAGCCATCCAACCAAGGTCAACAGAGCCAAGGCCCACCCAAGGGAGGAAACAAAGCCCAGCAACACCCAAACCTCACTCCCAAGGCCCAGAACTTCAAGAATAAGGGCACAGCACCTAAAACCATGGATGACGATATGTGTTATCGTTGTGGTTCAAAGGACCATTGGTTCCGTGTTTGCCGCGCTCCCAAGAAGGTTGTAGATGAATATCATTCTCATCGTAAGAAGTTTGAATCAAACTTCATGCAAGTGGATGAACCGGAGACTACAAAGATGGAGGTTTCTGACTTTCAATAGGATACCACCCCTATGGAAGATTAGAATCTTAGACATAGACTTATTTTTTAGTTGAAATAAGACAAATGGGGCTGAATTACACCTAATGGATGAATCCCCCTCTTGTTTTTGGTTGATTTTTGAACAATTTTCCTTTATGTTTTGGATTATTAGTTGGTGATTTGTTTTTTGGATATTAAGTTTTAATCCTTGAATAAATGATATTATTTTGAATCGATAATTGTTTTATAAACTTTTATGCATGTGACCGATTCAAATTAACTTTTTCATTCTAGGTATGACTAGTGGGAAAGTTAGTTGTCTGGCAGATAGTGCAACCACGCACACTGTTTTGCGTGAACGCATCTATTTCACTAACTTCATACCTAAGAATGCACCTCTGACAACCTTCTCAGGCTCATCTAACCTGATAGAAGGATATGGTAAGGCACGTATAATGTTGTCCAATGGTACAATCTTGACCATTGCTGAGGCACTCTATTCTCCACGTTCCGGAAGAACCTTACTAAGTTTCAAGGACATTAGAAATAATAATTACCACACTGAAACCCACGTAGAAAATAGAGTTGAATTTCTGTGCATAACTTCCTACGAATATGGTCAGAAGCGTATTCTAGAGAAGAAGAAGCGTATCCTGAGTGGTCTGTATACTACAACCATACGCCCCATAGAATGCCACTATGTGGCCGGTCCTACTACTGGGACTGCGCACGAAATTACACTTTGGCATGATCGTTTAGGACATCCTGGACGGATAGCGTTACGCCGTATCTTCAAATCATCACACGAGCATCCACTAACCCGAAGTTTAAGTTCGATCCAAGGAATCGCATGTCAAACATGTTCTATGGGAAAGCTTATTACTAAGCCTTCTTATGACAAGATTCATTCGAATCCTCCCATTTTTCTACAACGAATTCAGGGGGACATTTGTGGACCGATTCAACCTCTCTGCGGACCATTTAGATATTTTATGGTTTTGGTTAACGCTTCCACACGTTGGTCACACGTGTGCTTGTTTTCCACAAGGAACGCTGCATTCTCCAAACTGTTGGCTCAGGTTATCAAGCTCAAGGCTCTCCACCCTGATTATCTAATCAAATCTATTCGATTAGATAATGCTAGAGAATTCACATCTAAAACTTTTGATGACTATTGCATGTCAGTTGGGGTTGAAGTTGAACATCCAGTACCCCATGTTCACACCCAGAATGGCCTGGCAGAGGCTTTCATTAAGCACTTACAAATGATTGCTCGATCGTTGATCATACGTACCAAGGTCCCGATCGCTGCTTGGGGCCATGCAATATTGCACGCAGCAAAGTTGGTCCGCTTGAGGCCTGTTGCGACACATCCATTTAGTGCCCTTCAGTTGGTTACCGATACGAACCCGACATATCACATCTGCGTGTTTTTGGTTGTGCGGTATATGTGCCGATCTCGCCGCCCTTACGTACAAAAATGGGGGCGAAGGATGGGAATCTATGTTGGATATGATTCTCCTTTGGTTATTCGTTACTTAGAACCTTTGACAGGCGATCTATTTACCGCTCGTTTTGCGGATTGTCACTTATATGAGACAGTCTCCACGTCGTTAGGGGGAGATAAGAACATCAACATTCCTGAAGAACGACGCGAATTATCGTGGACGACTCCCACTTTGTCTCACTTAGATCTCTACACCGCTTAGTCTGAAACTGAAGTGCAGCGCATATTAGATCTTCAGAGCATAGCTCAGAGCATGCTAGATGCTTTCACCGATCTAGCGCGCGTGACAAGATCACAAATTCCAGCTGCGAATACCCCTGCAAAGATAGATGTACCAAATGTACGACGGACTGCTCTCCTGGAAGCCCGGGACGCCAATTCTGGTGATCCACGTACATTAGCAGCTAGCCAATCATCTGCCTCTACACAAAAGCGTGGCAGACCCCTTGGTTCAAAGGATTCACAACCCCGGAAGAGGAAAACCAAGGCACAAGGTCCTGAAGAACCTACCGTGAATCCGAATATCGCTTACTCATTCTACCCAACTCATGAGGAAATTCTAGATTACGGAAGCATCCTTGAAGAGACGAATCCTCCTCCCGAGAATCGTGAGATTTCAGTCTATTATGCTAGCTTAGATGATGTGTGGCGTAGAAATAAGATGACTGTCGACGATACATTAGCATTTGCAGTAGCTACTGAGATCATGTTGAGTGATGACATTGAACCACGTTCCATTGATGAATGTCGATGTAGAGATGATTGGTCAAACTGGAAACAAGCAATCCAAGTTGAACTTGATTCGCTTACGAAACGTAAGGTGTTTGGACCTGTAGTTCCTACTCCTCCACATGTGAAGCCCATTGGCTACAAGTGGGTTTTCGTTCGGAAGCGTAATGAGAAGAACGAAATTGTGCGTTACAAAGCTCGTCTTGTTGCGCAAGGCTTCTCACAACGCCCCGGGATTGACTATGACGAAAATTATTCACCCGTTATGGATGTGATTACTTTTCGCTACTTTATCAGTTTGGTAGTTTCTGAAAAACTAGATATGCAGCTGATGGACGTAGTAACCGCTTATCTCTATAGGGATCTTGATTCGGAAATTTATATGAAAGTTCCCGAAAGACTTACATTGACTGGTTCAAATATTTCCAAACCCCGGAACACGTTCTCAATTCGGCTGAGGCGTTCACTCTACAGTTTGAAGCAATCCGAAAGAATGTGGTATAATCGTCTGAGTGAGTATTTGACTAGTCAGGGATATGTGAACAACGAATTATGCCCTTGTGTGTTCATTAAGAAGTCACATTCCGGATTTGGATTGTTGCAGTACATGTTGATGACATGAATCTCATCGGAATTCCTGAAGAGCTCACGAGAACTGCTTCGCACCTGAAGTCAGAATTTGAGATGAAAGATCTAGGTAAGACTCGATACTGTCTCGGCCTCGAGATAGAGCATTGTTCGGATGGAATCTTAGTACATGAATCGAACTACACCTAGAAGGTGTTGCACCGCTTTAATGAGGATAAAGCGAAGTCTTCGAGTACTCCTTTGGTCGTTCGTCCGCTAAATGCAAAACGAGATCCCTTCCGTCCGAAGGAGGATGATGAAGAGATTTTGGAGCCTGAAGTTCCTTATCTAAGTGCAACAGGCGCTTTATTGTACTTAGCTCAATGCACTAGACCCGACATTTTCTTCGCTGTTAATCTTTTGGCAAGATATAGTAAGGCACCTACACGCAGGCATTAGACTAGCGTGAAAGACATCTTCCGCTACCTTAAGGGTACTACGGATCTAGGCTTGTTCTATCCCTACGAATCCTCGAATGATGCTACACCTTGTGCTCCTTAAGTTGATTCTCGCCTTGTTGGTTATGCCGACGTTGGATACTTATCTGATCCGCACAAGGCGCGTTCTGAAACGGGTTATGTCTTTACTGTTGGAGGCACCGCAATATCTTGGAGGTCAACGAAGCAGACCTTAGTTGCCACTTCGTCTAACCATGCTGAAATTCTCGCTTTACATGAAGCAACTCGGGAATGCTTTTGGTTAAGATCAGTAGTGGGCCATATTCGAAGCTCTTGCGATCTTCTACTCGCCGTTGATGTCCCGACGACGATCTTTGAAGACAACGCAGCATGCATCGAACAGCTCAAGAAAGGTTACATCAAAGAAGATAACACCAAGCACATTGCGCCGAAGTTTTTTTCACATCAACAACAAGAGCATCAAAAGATTGAAGTCATGCAAATCCGTTCACAAGACAATCTAGCCGACCTCTTCACCAAATTACTGCCGAATGCGACGTTTCAGAAGCTTGTTCATGGAATTGGTAAGTGTAAACTTTCTGAGTTGTAACTTTGCTATTTCTCTTTGGAATTATGTCAAACTCAGGGGGAGTATCATGTAGATACTTGGTTGATCTTAATGTACTCTTTTTCCTTACGATTATGAGCATTTTTTCCACTGGGTTTTTGTTACCTAACTAGGTTTTAACGAGGCACCCACCTTGGGCTGGTCATATCCCTAATGACGTCTTGTAGACGTTTCTTTGACTTTGCATTTCTCATGCATTTTTCCTTAGACTATGGATTTTGTCCCTACTTGGGTTTTTGCCATAGCCTTAGGGTTTTTAGCGAGACTTACTTACTTATGCAAATTCCTACCTTATTGAGAATAAGCGTTGCTCCTTGGAATCAGCACTGACAAGTCGACTTAATCAACTTCTGCATGATGCCAAATCTACCTTGAGTATTTACACACTCAAGGGGGAGTGTTGTAAACAATCATAGTTTAAGTATGATTGTGTAAATCCTAGATAAGATTTGATTAGGGTTTATCTTTTCCTATTGTATCTCATATTCCTTGGAGAGCAAGGAATATCCATATCTTATTATTATTATAAATAGAGGTGCAAAGTAGGAGGAAATACACAACACAATTCCCCTACAATTCTCTCTTTCTCCTACCTCTACCGCCGGCCTCCCTCTCTCTACTTGTTAGATAAAAATAGTCCACAACAATTATTAAATTTTCCAACAATTATTTAATCAATTTTTCTTCTTTACTGCGCTCTTTGTATTTGTTTGTTAGCTAGCTTGCGATCTTACAGAAATAAGCCTTCAATAGTCATACAATCTGAAATGGAAATAATATGAAGCCTAACAGGAATAAATATAATCCAAAGGCAAAACTTGAGCCTAATGCCATCAGCCAAAAGGAAGGAAGACCAAATTTTACACACTAGGTGACACATCCTGACTCAGAATGTTCATCTAGACTTTGAATCGAATTGTGCTAGCCGACACCAAGAAGCTGACGAAGCCATAAAGTGTAGTGATGTGGAAAATATGAGTAAATTTAAACATAAAATGACTAAATGCAAGAGTCCGCATGTGAGCAGAATTGAACCCAATTCATACATGGTGTCAGAGCATAAGTAAAGTATAGTAAAGGTCAAATAAGAATTATTCCATCGGAAGTAATCTCTTATACCAACGTTTGCCAAGAATTCTCGTCGACATGAATGCTTTATCACTAAAACCTAGAAGAGCAAAATATAAGGTTGAGTGGGTCTAAAAATGAAGCTTTGTTAAACCTTTTGAAAATTTAATAACCCCTCGCTGTAAAACAAGTATAGTTTTCAAACATAGCATACTATCTATAGTATGAAAATACTTACCGCAAACAATAATATCATCGAGAATGCAATACTTCATAATATTTTGTAAATAAACACATAACATCCGGTAATCATAATATCTCGAATAAACGAACATATACTAACAAGTGCTCATCGACGTATGTTGACACACGAGTTCGTGTAGATGTATTCTGACATGAACAAGACTGGGTGTAATAATAATTTTTTCTCTAGTACAACTATCGCATGAAGATTGTCACTATGCACATCACATACGAGTCCTAATTGCCTATAGCAATCTAAGATGGAACTGGCACCTACAATGGATCCAAAGTGAGTGTATGGTGCAATGTGAACATACACGTGAAGATTGGCCCTGGCCCAAGCGAGTACTAACACTAGTGTAGCACATGATGAGTAGATAACATAATTATGATCATGTAACGGTAAATCGATAATTCTAGTCAACATAACACTATTCATGGCCACAAATATAATTAAAGCATCTCATAATAGTATGCATACCTATGCATCTCGCAAGATTCAAAATAATTTCATAATTCTTAACATTACGATCTCTCTTATAAAAGTTAATTTAATTTTGGCAACCACATAGAAAATTCATTATTAAATATATATATATATATATATATATATATATATATATATATATATATATATATACAGGCCCCTTCTCAGGAGGGATCCCCATTTTTCAAAAAAAATGGGGATACCCTCTTTACCGTTAGATTTGACTTTAATGAAATTCTGTGGTTAAGATTAAATCACAGGCCATAGAATCTCAACCACAAAATTTCATTAAAGCCAAATCTAACGGTGAAGAGGGATCCCCATTTTTTTATATGTGTGTGGAAACTAAACAAACATATACACTATATAAAAGACCCACTCACAAATACTTGTGAGGTCGCAGTCATTCGACCTAGGAAAGCGGAGTCTATAATAGTAATTGCACTTGTTTGGAGTTCAAAAAGTGGTCAGAGATGGCTGGAAAATGCCTGCAAAACGTCGGAGGTAACCAAAAACTCTCAACGAGACGAAGAGAATGGTACTTTTCTCGACGACTGACTTGCCATGGTTTGGCCGAAAAATGGCTGAAAAAGTCATTTGCCTAATTGAGTTTAGATCCCAATGATTCGGAAGGAAGTTTGAGGTGAGATTGGATGTCCTGGTTTCGTGGGGCCGAGATGAAGCTCATGGTGCTCTTGGTACCATGTGTGCACAGTGAGAAATGAGGGAAGAGAAAGCATGAGGGAAAGAGAGAGGGAGAATGGAGAGTTTGAATGGGAGAGATAATTTTGAGCGGGGTATGGGCCCCACTAAGAAAAAAACTTCAAAGAAAATAATATAATAATCAAGGACCAAGAATCAAAAATGCAAAATTACTAAAGTACCATTATGTTCGTAGTTCCATAAAATTTCAACTGTAATTTTGATTTTGATTCTGCTTGCGCCCACGTGTTTGTAGTAACGAGTACTACACAAATATGGTAAAATAGTAGCTCGTACACATCATGAAATGACGGTCAACAAAAGTCAACAATTTCACCTCAATGGACATTTTGGTCAGTTCACACTTTTCAAATTAATAAAGCTGTAAAATCTAGGACGGGTTGTTACACCAGGTCCCAACGCGTTTGATAAAGAAAGCCCAAACCCGAAAGAACAATTTAAAAACTCTGCATAGATGGTTTCGACTGTGTTAAAAAACTGACTCTAGCAAAGGAAGGTCTATTTTGAAAAGCTCTCTCCTTTATATTACTTCGTGACCTTCTCAACTATAACATAAGGTAAAAAAAAGGGGAATTAATAAGACATTTGAGCACACTGGACGTTACAGGAAAAAAAGAACATGAATGGAACTGCATGCTAGACACATAAGACATGGATAAGCCTTGGAATGGGAGTGAGAACTCACTATTTGCTCATAAAAATTTCCAAATATGTCACAGTTTATTTTCCACACTGGATTTGTCAGTAACTCATAAGCGTATTGAATCTGCACTTACATCCCAATGTCATACTTAGATCAATACTATCAATGAAAGAGAGCAAGCCAAAATACTAACAACGAAAGCTACACATTCTAAAAGCAATGAAACAGTAGTTATCATATTACTTTTATACGAAAATAGTGAACAAAAAGCTCACAAAAAACAAAATGTCTTTTCCTTGCTATCAGTTCCGTATAATTGATTGTATTGTATATACTAAAACTCAGTTTTGGGTTACTGTTGATCTACATTGTCTGAACGGATTTGTCCTCGCAGCTCTTAGTTGTTTTCGTCTGTCTTTCTTGGTTGGCACAGTGAAGAGACGTTTTTGCCCCTGTTTTCCATGCGTCCTCCATCGTTCGACTTTGACAGTCTTCTTAGCTGCTTAGGGTTTTCATCCTTAGTTGTCTTTTGCTGTTTTTATTTTGCTCCTTCTTACTCCTAATCCTGCGTTTCTCTTTGGTGATCGTTGTTTCTTTCGTGCAAGGACTGCGTGGTTTTCGTCGTTTAAGGGATTTGATATTCCCTGCGATTTGTCATTGAGGGCCGTTCTGCATCTGTTTAAACCTAGTGCTATTCTATATAGAAATCGCCTAACGTATTCAAAATGTTAGTAATAAAAAATGCCCAATTCAACCTCTTTTCCCTAGTTTCTTTGGTAAAACCATATAATTTTACCATTTCATAGCATCTGTAACCCAAAAATCGTCACTTTACTTCTTGAAACTCAAAGTTCGCTCTACTTTGCCCCCTAGAACTCGATTTTGATCCCATTTTCCCCTTTGAAACTTGAAAGTCGTCTCTATAAAACTCAAAATTCGCTCCACATTGCCTTAAGATTTGATAATTTCTTATGAATGTGGTTTTGATTTAGGTGCGCCAGGCTAATCAACTTTTTTTTCATCTCTTTAATTACCTTTAAACTTAATATTATCTTATTATTAAATGTTAAAGCATAATGGAGATTTATAATCAAATTTATTTCACACGTAGCATAGTTTTATTGGGTGTTGGGTCTCAAACATGTTTTAGGAGGCTACCTATAAGTTTTAGGGAGTGGAGAGAGTCCACAAGTTAAAGTGGGACGAATTTTGAATTTCAGGGAAGAAAGTCGTGACTTTTGAGTTACATGAGGCATAGTGAGATCAAAATGGAGTTTGAAGGGGCGTAGCTAAAAATAAGCCTTCGATAAATCAGGCTGCATGAAGTTTTCTATCTACATGTAACAATAAAATTGCACCCCGTAGAGAAACCACATAATTCACTAACCTTGATAAAGTCAGAAGTATTCGAATCCTGCCCGTCTAAATTCCTGAAAAAAGCATGAAATTTTGAAGCATTACAAAGTGTGCTTTTTAAAACTTGGACAGAGGGCCTTCTTCTTCTTCTTCCGGAAATTATCAAAACTAATCAAATTGTGGAATTCGAATCATTAAAAAGACATACCAATCTGAAGAAATATTGTCGTACGCGCTGTTCTAAAAATTCCCGCCTAGGTACTAGGCGGCTGGCCACCGTCCCGATTAATGCCTAGGCGTTTGAAAATTAAGAAATGGCGTCTAGACCTGCTGAGGCGCCCGCCTAGACCACCTAGGCACCCGCCCAGCCCACTCAGACCCGTTTAGGCACCCGCCTAGGTTGTGACTCACTTAGATAGAAACTATATAACTTTCATTTTTATTTTATTATTTTCAATAAATTGTAAGAGACTTGTCGAATACTTAAATGAACACACATTATATGTTTGTTCCTCATGTTTTCATTATGTCCCAATACTTCATAATATATATGTCATTATATTTTGTAGTTTATGATAAAATTATATATTTTAAGTATAAACAAACACTTATTTACACGAAATATAATAGATTTATTTAAATCCGCCTAGTCCGCCTTGGCGCCTGCCTAGATCCTGCCTAATCACCTAGGCACTAGACCCCAATCCTCCACCAAACTAATGCCTAGCATCTTTTAGTACCTTGGTCATACGCCTCTCACTTCTTCAATGGAGCTATAGCTCCGTATACCAAGAACTGCAACAATTCAATCAAAAGTGAGACCAAGTTTATGCAAAGTAAATACATACACAATAACATTATATTTGACAATATAAAAGACATTAAATTCCCACCATTCAAAAGCTTTAATTACTTTGGAAGACAACCTTTAATAAGACCAATTGTCTTTATGGCCATTTTGTGTCAAATTATCAATTTAAACAGAGCTTTTCCTGCATATCAAAGTGTTCTATTAGCTTCTATGTTATTGAATTCCGGCACACTAATCTTATGTTGTTTGCTGAAATCTAATCAAAATGCTTAATTGCAATACTGTTGTAAACACGAAATTTCCTGCGATGAATGAGAAAAGAACACGTATACAAAATAATATTTGTATTAATTTTTGGGGTTACAATCTCTTTTGTTGACTTTTTAAGTTATATTCTTGTCATCTTGGGATTCTTAGTTTAGTATGATATTATGTAAATTATTTCTTTCCTTATTGGTAAGATTGTAACATCTTATAAATCCCTCCTTGATAGATGAATAGGCATCCAATTATTCTAAAAGAGCATTCTCTTCTTGGCACCAGAGCGTAGATTAAGGGAAAAAAACCCACTGCTATGTGCAGAATCCAGATCACCAAGCCACACGCCAGATTGTGCAGCCCGCCGTCCGATCATCAGCCGCATCGCCAGTTGTGCTGTGCGCCGTATAACCAGCGAGCGACGCCGTCGTTGCTGGATCGAACCCTCCTGTTTGTTTGCTTCACCGCACCGGAGTCTATACGCATTGTGTGGAAGCCCGGAACTCAGACCCCCATATCTGCCACTGTTGGTTGTCGCCTGCCACAATCCGAAATTCGAACCCGACAATCATTTCCGTTGCCGAACATCCTTGCCTGAACCAACCAGATCCCCCACTGAACTTGCTCGCACCCACCATCGCACCAATGCACGAACCATTTGCTACAAGGCTTTTTTTTGTTTGCACAAATTCCATTCGCTGCAATCCTTTCGTATTTGTGCGGACTGAAGAAAGGAAACAATTAAAAAAGGGGAAAACACAGAAGTGTTGTTGTGTTGGAAAGAAGAAAGGAAAAGAAAAAAAGGAAAAAAAAAAAAAAGAAAAAAAGGAAAAAGAAAGGAAAAAGAAAAAAAAAGGAAAAAAGGAAAAACATTGTTTTTTTTTAGTTGCAGTTTGTTTTTTTTTTTTTTTTTTGTGGCCCACATGCTACACTTAAAATGGCTAGCGAAGAAATCATTACTGCTCGAACCCATGCTTCTTGCTATCCTCCATCCAGCAATTGTCCTTATTGTGGTTTGAGAGGACATTCCAAAAATTGTTGTTTCAAATTTATTGGCTATCTTGTTAATTGGGACAAGACTCGTGATCCCCGGTGTAATAAGTCATGTGTATTGATTGCTGAAACTAAGGTACATTCTGAACATACAGTTAACGATGGCAAAGCTTTAAAGGTTTCTGTATTTGTTACAAATAATACATGGATAATTGATTCCGGTGCTACTGAACATATAACTTGTGATTCTAGACAGGTACAAACCCTAAAACCATCCACCAAAACTGTTGTAAGTGTTGCCAATGGTAATCTTGTCCCCATTATTGGGGAAGGTGCTATCTTTCTTTCAGATACCCTTAATCTTGATACCGTGCTTGTTGTTCCTTCTCTTGATTATAATTTATTATTTGTTGCTCAAATAACCGTCGCCCTACAATGTCTTGTTATTTTTTGGCCTTTTTTGTGTTTTTAAGGATATTCAGACTCGCAAGACGATTGGTTATGGTATCATAAAAGGGAGGCTTTACTACTTGGAGCTGACATCAAACAATACCCAGATGTTAACTCAAGCTCTTACTATGGTAAGATCTCAGGGGGAGCGGAATAAAGCTTCAGATGCTTGGTTGTGGCATCATCGACTTGGACATGCTTCTTTCAGTTATTTACAGAGGTTGTTTCCTAGCCTATTTGTTAAGAATGACGTTTCTAGCTTTAAATGTGGTGTTTGTGAACTAGCTAAAAGTCATCTTACTTCGTTTCTGTCCAGTTTGACAAAAAGTTTTGTTCCATTTATGATAATCCATTCTGATGTTTGGGGGCCATCTAAAACTGCTACATTTGGTGGTGCTCATTGGTTCGTTACTTTTGTTGATGATTGCACACATATGACTTAGGTTTGTTTGATGAAGTCAAAAAGTAAAGTTACTTCTTTGTTCTAGAAATTTCACAAAATGGTGCAAGTACAGTATAAGTCACAAATACAAGTTCTCAAGAGTGATAATGGTGGCGAGTTTGTGAACTCTGAACTTCGTGCCTTTCTAGATCATCATGGTATTGTTCATCAAACTACATGTTCATACACTCCACAACAAAATAGGGTTGCAGAGCGTAAGAACCGTCACCTTCTGGAAGTTGTCCGTGCTTCCTTACTCGAGGGGCGTTTCCCATTATCCTATTGGGGAAAAGCTCTCACCTCAGCTGTGTACCTCATTAATCGCGTTCTATCCTGATCAGTTGATTTTCAGACACCTCTTCTAGCTCTCTCCTCACATGTTGATGCTCCTGCAATTCCAAATCTTCCACCTCACGTTTTTGGATGTGTGGCTTTCGTTCATCTTCATAAACAGCAGAGGAGTAAGCTTGAACCTCGAGCCTTACGATGCGTGTTTATGGGGTATGCCTCTAATCAGAAAGGATATCGCTGCTATCATCCTCTGACAAAAAAGTTATTTGTCACTATGGATGTTGCATTTCATGAAAATGATATGTACTTTGCCTATTCCGAGTCTACACTTCAGAGGGAGAATCAGACAGAATTTCAAACTCTTGATTATACTATTCTTGATGTGAATCATTTGGGTTTAAGTGGTGATGTATTGGAAACAAGTGGTGATGATTTACAAAAACATAATGATGTGAATCATTTGGATTTAAGTGGTGATGTATTGGAAACGAGTGATGATGATTCACAAGAAAATAATTATGTGAATGACTTGGAATTAAGTGGTAATGCCTTTGAGTTAAGTGGTGATCATTCACATGAAAACAATGTTGATGAGCCGACACCGCCAAAAAATTCATTGCCTTCCTCACTGTTGGACAACCCACTGCTAGCTTCCTTATCATTGGACAGCTCATTGTCGCCAGCTACCTCATAGTCAGTCTCACCACCCTTGAGCCCCAATAACCATAATCAATCGTCTTCGATCCAAGAAGCACCACCACCACATCGTCTCCCTAACTGTGTCAATTGAGGTATTCCAAAACTTACTTACGAAGCTGACCCTAAATGCAAAACTAGGTACCCAGTGAATAGACCTAACCAAAAGTCTAATGTTTTATACCCATTGGCAATCAGCAATGAATGAAGAATTGAAGTCGTTGAAGAAGAATGTTACCTAGGAGATCACGGACTTGCCACCTGGCAAGAAGCCTATGGGATGCAAATGGGTCTATACTGTCAAGTATAAAGCTGATGGGACAGTGGATCATTTCAAGGCAAGACTGGTAGCAAAAGGTTATACTAAAAAATATGGAATTGATTATATAGATACATTTGCACATGTGGCCAAGATCAATACAGTTCGTGTTTTGTTGTCCTTGGCTGCAAATCTTAATTGGCCCTTACAATAGTTCGATGTAAAGAATGCCTTCTTGCATAGAGATTTGACAGAAGAAATTTATATGGATCTTCCATCAGGGTGTAATACTCCAGACCAATAAAAAAAAATGTGCAGGTTGAAAAAGTCTTTGTATAGTTTGAAGCAGTCCCCTCGAGCATGGTTTGGAATATTTACAAAATCGATGAAAGCATTTGGTTACAGACAAAGTAACTCCGATCATACTCTTTTTCTGAAAAGACAAAATGGAAAGCTTACTACACTCATTGTGTATGTAGATGATATGGTGGTAACAGGGAATGATCCGGAAGAACGTTTGGCCTTGCAAAGATACTTATCTACTAAATTTGAGATGAAAGACCTTGGATCCCTGAATTATTTTCTAGGGATTGAAGTGTCGAGAAGTAGTTCTGGAATTTTCTTGTCTCAAAGGAAGTATATTATTGATTTGCTACAGGAAACTGGCATGTCAGCTTGTTAGCCAGTAGCTACACCATTAAAGGAAGGCTTAGTGTTGATCCAAATCAAGTACCAGTTGACAAAAGAAGATACCAAAGGTTAGTAGGCCGTTTAATGTACTTGGCACACATAAGACTAAACCTTGCCTATGCCTTGAGTGTAGTGAGTCAATACATGCATGATCCTGGAGAGCAACATATGAATGCAGTGATGAGGATTTTGCGATATTTGAAGGGAAGCCTAGGCAAAGGAATTTTGTTTAAAAGGAATAACCATCTTAGAGTTGAAGGTTATACTGATGCAGATTGGGCACGCTCAGTGGATGAAAGACGCTCAACATCAGGTTACTTTACATTCATTGGGGGTAACTTGGTTGCATGGAGGAGTAAGAAACAAAATGTAGTTGCCCGTTCCACTGTAGAAGCTGAATACAGAGGTATGGACTTAGGGATTTGTGAAATTTTGTGGCTTAAGCTTCTGTTGAGGGATTTGGGTATAGAACATGATCAGTCCATGAAATTATTTTGTGATAATAAAGCTGCCCGTGACATTGCACATAATCCGTTACAGCACAATAGAACAAAGCATGTTGAAGTTGACCGATTCTTCATCAAAGAGAAATTGGAAGGGAAGATAATTAAGGTACCAGCAATAAGAACAAATGATCAGTTGACAGATATCCTCACAAAAGCTGTTTCAAGTCATAAGTTTTCAAGTTTCTTACAGAAGTTGGGCATGTGTGACATATATGCACCAACTTGAGGGGGAGTATTGACTTTTTAATGTAAATTCTTGTAATCTTGGGATTCTTAGTTTAGTATGATATTATGTAAATTATTTCTTTCCTTATTGGTAGGATTGTAACATCTTATAAATCCCTCATTGAGAGATGAATAGACATACAATTATTCCAAAAGAGCATTCTCTTCTTCTTTTGCAATTTAATCCTCTGATTCTATCTTCGCGAGGTATAGATTTGTCGATGGGCTGTTGATCCAAAGGGTCGTCGGGGCTTGATCTTGGGATGAACAGTGATGTACATTCGTTGATGTCAGGATTCTTGGGAATTCGGGTGCTTCAGAGTCTTGAGGTTTCGAAACTTCAAGGATTTTGACGAAGACTTAAGAGAACTTTCTTAATCTTTCGAGGTTCTTGGGAATTTGGGTTCTTGAGAGTTTTGGGGTTTCAAAACTTCAAGGATTTTGGAGAATTCTCTTGCAAATTTGTGAGTCGAGAATTGCATATGTCCCCTTCAAATTCCTCCATGGAAGAGCCTATTTATAGGCTTTGAGAATCAATCACCACCATCCTTTTTTTTTTTTGGCAAAGTAAGTGGAGGTTGTAGGTGAAAATGAATGGGTTGTTGTAGGTGAAAATGAATGGAGGTTGTAATTTTAATGCATTTGCTCAACATTTATTTCACTGAAATTTTGATGTCTACAAATGCTCGCACTTTAGAGCGCGTCGTATACATGTGTTTGTCATGTGTAGAAGATGTGTTTTGAAGTCCCTTAATGTAGACGTCGATCCAAAGGCCGTCAAGGCTTGATCTTGAATTCGGCTGGAAGATTTTCTAGTTTCCTCCAATTGTTGATTTTCCACAGGCTTGTTCTTGAACTGGGCCAGAGAATCCGAGCAAGGAATTCTCCAGCGGTGGTGGTGATGATTTTGGCGGCGTTGCAAGGCGAGGCTTTGCTCTTCGATAACGGTGCTAGGGAAAGGCTGTTAAAGCTTCTCGAGCTCTTTGGTTAGAGCAATGATATTTGACTTAGACTCCTCCTTCTCGATTATGCAGTTTTGCAAGGAGAACTCTCCAAGAATCAAAGCTGATTGCATTAGAAAAAACTGTTGAGCAAGAAAAATAAACACACCCAAGAATCAAACAGTAAAATTCAAGGAGAAAAAAGCTCAAAGCTGCAATCTTTAATAATAATATCTAACTGAAATGCTCTACAAACTTTAGCAGTTAGAAGATCACACCAGCAAATGCATGAAAAGAACAAAAAACTATATGAAAATTACAGAACCTAGATGAAAGGAAAACAAAAAAAAAACATCAATAAAATGAGAAACATAAAAACTCACCTAAGAATTAAAGTCCCAAACTGCACTGCTTTTATATATCAATGTTTAAAACAATCTTTCAAACTTCTTAAAAAATAATAATACTTTGAAATAATGAACAGAATCTCCCTTTTGGTCCAAAAGAAAGAAACAAATAATTAAAGAACAGAACCCATAACCCTTTAAAGACAATTATATGTGGGGATGGGGTTGTGGGATCACAACAAGTCCAAAAAAAATTTGCACCACCCATTAAAATTAAACATTGACATTGATTCACAGAGAAGAATATGGACAACAACAAAGATTGGATGCATGGTGCAGGAAAATAGAAGGAATAAACACGGACCAAAAATAGAAACTTCAAAAATATATATAACCATACGAAGAGATTGTTTAACAACTAATGGCATATATATCAAGGACACAAATAGTTGCAGAGGCGTGGATTATACCTTTTCATCTTGAATTTGAGAACTTTGTGGCCTCCACCCTGTTTTTAAACACCAGATTTGAGTTGTGGTGCTCAAATTAAATGAGTTCATCCAGGCATGGGCTTTAGATCTCACTAACTCTCTGCAAGCATGGGATTCCTCCTCAATTTCCGTCATCTTCTCTATACGATCTCTCCATCCTCCCTCACTCAATCAAGTCAGTGGCAACCCCACACATACTCACCAAATCCCTTAATTCCATCGAAACCCAAACACCCCAAATGCCGAATGACAAAACGGCCTCTGCCAATTTCCAATCCAGTTCGTTGGATTTGGAATGTAGACGGGCCAAAACGTCATTTAACCTTCAGCCTTTAACCGTTTCAGTGGTCCCAATTCCTAAGTGCAGAATTTGGTTTCAAAGTGTTTTATATTTCTTGAATAAATCTGAATGTACAAGGCAATATATATATATATATATATATATATATGCAAGATAAACAAATGGTTACAAGCAGCCATGGTTAAACCTAGGGGACAAGTGTTTCCTTAATTTAGGGTGATTTTCAAACAAGTTAAGTGCCTTAAATCAAGGAGATGGTGACTTGTAATCATGATTACTTGTAGACTTGAGATGAGAAGACATGCTAGGGTATGATTGCTTGTAGACTTTAGAAGACATGCTAGGGTATATTGCTTGTAGACTTGAGATGAGAAAACATGTTATAACACATAAGAGACAATGTGTATGGCAGCTTGGTTATCATACATGAGAGACATGAGGGCTGGATGTGAGAACCCTAAATCCGAAACCAAGCTTTTAAGCCAAATCAGTTCGCATGTTGTGGCTACCATTGCTCGATACTTCGCTTCAGCACTAAATTGTGCTATAACAGTTTGCTTTTTACTTTTCCATGTCACGAGGTTTCCCCCAACGAACGTGCAATATCTAGTGGTAAATTTTCTGTCAATTGTACTACCTACCCAGTCTACATCAGTGTAAGCACTGATTTCTGTGGACTGATTGTTAGACATAAGAATGCCTCTGTCCAATGAACCTTTGAGATAACGAAGAAAACGTTTAACAAGGTGAAAATGTTGCACTGTGGGGGTATGCATAAACTGGCTAACTAAGTTGACAGCGTAGATGATGTCTGGACGTGTGATAGTGAGGTAGATGAGCTTACCAACCAATCTTTGGTAGTAGCTGATGTTGGGATGTGGTTCTCCAGTAGAAGCAATCTTCATTTTGCTGTCATTAGGTGTGATAGTAGGCTTGCAATCTGTGAACTTAGCCTCAATGAGTAAATCAAAAACATACTTTCTTTGACTGAAAAACAACCCTTTGTGAGACGTGGCCACTTCAATGCCAATAAAGTACTTTAATCTCCCAAGATCTTTGATGGCAAATGTGTGGTGTAAAAAGTGTTTCAAGGCTTTGATTTTACTCTCATTGTCACCTGTGATTATTAGATTATCAACATAGATTAGAACCACAAGTTTGCCACTTGAACCACTTTGAATAAATAACGAGCAATCAGCATTGCTTCTGCCTTTTCTAAGACAAAACTGAGCTTGGCATACCATGCTTTTGGAGATTACTTGAGTCTATAGATTGCCTTATGGAGCTTACAAACCATTCATTTTTCCACTTGAGTGTAACCCGGTAAGGGTTACATGTAGACTTCTTCTTGAAGTTCTCCATAGAGAAAAGCATTTTTTACATCCATTTGGTACAAAGACCATCCACAGCTAACTGCCATCGAGAGTAATACCCTAACAATATTCATTTTTTGCCACTGGGGTAAAGGTTTCCTTGTAATCAACCCCGAATGTCTGAGTGAAGTCACGAGCCACAAGCCTGGCTTTGTCTTTTTATTGAACCATCTGCCTTCGGTTTGGTTTTGTAAACCCACCTGCTTCTAACAGCCTTATTTCTTGGAGGCAACTTGACAACGCTTCAGGTATTGTTTTCTTCCAATGCATTTAGCTCTTCAACCATAGCTAGTTGCCAATGTGGCAAGGAAGTAGCTTCTTGGAATGTACTTGGTTCAGCAATCTTAGAGACTTCAGTGAGAAATGCACGGTGAGAAGTCGAATATTTTGAGTAATGTAATGCATCAGAGATGGAGTACCTGATGCATTGTAAAACAGCACACAAATTAAACCCTCTTTTTTACAATTGTAGTATACATGTAAGTAGGGATCGTTCTAAACCGGGGATTGGGAGGGATTGCTAACCTATATAAAACTAACTTAGAAACACTAAATAAGACTTCAAAAACACAAATCTAAAATCAAAACACTTAACTAGATTCAAATAACTCAAAATAAACTAGAATGACTCAAAACAGCCCAAAACTAACAAATAGACTCAAAACAGATTCTAGGGTTGTTTTAGGACGAAATTGAATTTAAAAGATTAAATCTATGAAAATAAACCAATTCTAAACTAAATTAACTCAAAGAACTCAAAAGAAATCAAATAAGGCAAATTCAAATCAAAAGACACAGTTTGTAAAAGGGGGATTGGATTTTGATGAGAATAATTTAAAAACAAACAGATTGTAAACTAGACAGATTTTGGCACGAAATATAGTTGTTTGGATGGATGATGGATTAGCTAGAGGGTTCTCCTCCACACATGACACACTTGTACATAAACCAATTTTTAGTTGTTCTTTCGATAATTTATGAAACTCAATACCCCGGGTTAACCGTGATAACACTTTTTTAACCTTCAAGTTCTCCTTAAGTTAATGAATTGAATGGGATAGCGCATATAACAATTCAAAACATTCTTCAAAAGTTCCCTACGTGAAAATCACAATAGAGATACAATCTAAGATTATTAAGATTCATGAGAACTATAAGTATTGACGAGGCATTCGTAACTATGAAAAGCATGATACTCTTGCCAAGAATTTACTTAACACGATTGTGGATAGCAACCTTCACTACTCATGAATATAAGTTCATAACGATTAGGTGAAATTCCCTTATATTCTAGCATCAAACTTATGCATGAAAACTAAGCGTGCACTCTTAATCAACATACACAAATAAGTTATCAATCAAACAATTAAGCGAATTGAAATCACAAATTATGAAATCACAACCAAAAGTAATTAATTCATAATGCAAGTGTAATCATGGCTTTGAATCCCCCCTAGCAAAGGGGGGTTTAGTTCCTTATAAACGTAAAACAAAGGTAAATAGATTTATACATTGAAAACAAAAGAAAGAAAACACCTAAACGCTCCAACGATCCAAGTTGAACAGCAAGCACGTCCAAGCACTCTCCTCTCCTTCTAAGTGTGTTGTATGGAAAAATGGTCTTTCTAAGCCTTACAAGAAGGCTTATTTATAGGTGCTGAAAAGTAAAGAACCACACAAGTGGTTTTAATAAACAACACAAAGCAAAGATTAAATCATTCAAAACAGCTAGTACACATGCTCCTTTTCAGAAATAGGCTCCTCTTCATGATGAAACAACTAGCACACATGCTCATTTTCAGAAATAGGCTCATCTTCATGATGAAAAAGCTAGCACACTTGCATTTCAACTAGCACATGTTACTTTGCAGAAATCATGATGAAACAGCTTGCAACATGCATTCTTTGGTCCATGCCGTGGGCTCACTAGTGATGAAACAGCTAGCAGTTGTGTTTTCATGATTAAAACAGCTAGCAACACACATGCTTGGTCTTTGCAAGGTATCTTCTTCATTGTGTCCAGATTTTAGCATATGCTTGAAGCCCTTTGAAGCACCAAAACGTCCATCCTTTATGCTCCACATGCATGCAATCCATTCCACCCCAAAACTGCTCCAAATTGCACCAAAATGCACTTCTTTGCCAACTTTGTTATTAGGACCTACAAGGACACGAAAATAGCTTAAAACATTCTAATAAGATGAAACTAAGTAAATGCAAGGAAACAAACTAATAAAGTCACATAAATATGCTTCTATCAGTACCTTGAGGCATAAGTGACATAGTCTAATAGCCTCGCTGGGGGCTTTCTTGTCCGAGCAGGATTTCTTCGTGCACCTTGAGTTGTCTATGATAATTATACATCGTCAACTTGACCTTCAGAGCCATGCTTAACATCTTCTTGTGAGGAGACCTGTGGACTCGAGCCATGCTCAACATCAACTTGACCCTCACTAAGTCGAGTGTCATGTCTTGATGGAATATCATCATCCTGTTTAGTGCACATAGGTAACGGAAACAAGTCATGCAAAGACTCCCCCTCACCAGGAACATGCCTTGATGGTTGAAAGAAATGAGTGTCTTCTTCAAAAAGAACATCTCTGGAGACAATACACTTGTTAGTGAAGGGATTGAAGCATTTGTACCCTTTTTGTGTAGATGAGTACCCTACAAACACACATTTTGCAGCCCTAGCATCCAATTTGTCACATTGTTGAGGCTGTACATAGACAAAGCATTAGCAGCCAAATACTTTTAAGTGAGACAGGTTGATAGACCTCTTTTCTAGAGTTTCACAATGAGATTTAAATCCTAGAATTCGACTAGGGAGTCGGTTGATAAGGTATGTAGTTGTCAAAACTGCATAGGACCAAAACCTCTTTGGAATGTTCATGTGTAACATCAATGTACGAGTTTTTTCAAGTAGATCTCAGTTCTTCTGTTCAGCAATCCCATTTTGCTGTGGGGTTCCCACACAGCTAGTTTGATGTACAATTCCTTTTGAGCTCAAGTATTTAACCATGGTCTTGGATAAAAACTTGGTGCCATTATCTGATCTTAGTGTTTTAATTATTGAGTGAAATTGGTTTGACACAAGTGAATGAAAGTCTTGAAAGATAGTTGAAACTTCACTTTTAGCTTTCATGGGATAAAGAAAAGTGACATGAGTACAATCGTCCACAAATATGTATTTGTAACCTTCCATTGATTCAATAGTAGGACCTCATACATCGGTGTGAACAAGTTCGAAAGGTATGCTAGACTTAGACATTGAAGTTCCAAAAGGTAACCTAGCAAACTTTGAAAAATGACAAGTATCACACTGAATCAATGGATGACCAAACTTTGGGAATAGTTTTGACAAAAAAAATTTCGGATGGATGGGCTAGCCTTTGGTGCCAAAGTTGTTGGTCCTTGGAAGAACTTGGTTAAACGTGAAAAGTTTTTGGCAAAAGAGGCTTCTTGAAAAAATAGTAGAGACCATTTTGATAGAATCCTTCACCAATCATTCTCTTGGTGAGAGCATCCTGAAAAATTACATTTGTGGGTGAGAATATAGCTAGGCAATTTAGAGTGTTAGTGAGTTGTCCTATGGACATCAATTGAAATGGAAAAAAGGGTACGTATAAAGCAGTAGACTCTATGGTATTTGAGACTAAACCTAGTTTTCATTTTCCCATGACTAAGACATTTTTTCCATTTGCAACTGACACATGAGATGGTTTTGGCAAGACTTGAAAATCATGTAAGTTTGAGGCTTTATTTGTCATGTGATAAGAGGCACCCGGGTCAATTATCCAACAATCACAATTAAAACTAGTTTGTAGTGTAGTTGAGAATGCTTTGAAGATACCCGGGACCGCATCTCATGAAACATGATCATGATCAGCAAGAAATTCTGCAAATTGTCCAAGAAGTGCAGTTTGTTTGTTTCCTTCACCCTTTGACGTTTGTGGAGCTTCTCCATGATTCTTGGTTTGCAAGTAAGCTGCAAACTCGTTGATAAGAGTAACAGGATTGGTTGTGAAATCCATTAGGCCATGAGTGGTGAGCTGGTAACGTGATTAGCAACATGTTGAGCTTTGATATGAGTCACTGATGGGGATGGGGCCATCATCTTGTTATCTTTGAACCTAGGCTTGAGTTCGGGGTGTAACTCCCAACACATCTCTTCTGTGTGACCAGAAGCATTGCAATACTTACACTTTAGATGTGGATTCTTTCCTTTGTACATTTTGGTATCATGGTTCCTATGGTTCGCGACATACCCTCGAGCTTCAGATAGCTTAAGATTAGGCTCCAGATTCATCACCCTCCTTCTTGCTTCTTCACATTGTATCGTGGCACAAACAGTCTTGAACAGTAGTAGCTCCATGCTCATTAATATATGACTCCTGAGATCCTCATATTCTGAGCTGAGGCTTGCTAGCAGTTGGTAAATCTTATCCTCCTCGGCTCTTTTAAGGAGAGTAGTATGATCTGTGGTGTAAGAAAGGTACACATCAAGCTCATTCCACATAGTCTTCAAACTGCTAAGATGTTGGACAAATGACTTCTTTTCTTACTGGAGGCAAGCAATATCTCGTTTCAACTGAAACACCCTAGTGCAATTATTCTAATTCCCATACATATCCTTCACAGATTTCCACAAATCTTGTGAAGATTCACAGTAGCTGAATATCTCAGCGACATATTTCTCCATAATGTTGAGTAACAAGGACATGACAAGTTGATCCTTGCACAGCCATGCTTCATAGACCTGAAAGGGAGAATCTGGAATTTCAACACTTCCATTAATGAACCCTAACTTTCCCCTCCCTCCTAGAGCAAGTGAGACTGCCCTATACCAAAGGAGGTAGTTAAGCTCATTTAGCAGCACCGAACATAGACACTGGTTGGTATTGACTTCAGCATCCAAAAAATTCGAGGGAGAAACTTGAGAGTTTTCTCCCTCAAGATTGACCAAGCTTTCCTCAGTAATTACAGGAATTTAAATGAACACCAAGCAGAAGCAACACGAGCAGAGACAGGTCAGAGATGACACTGCTCTGATACCAAGTAGAATTTGGTTTCAAAGTGTTTTATATTTCTTGAATAAATCTGAATGTACAAGGCAATATATATATATATATATATATATATATATATATATATATGCAAGAGAAACAAATGGTTACAAGCAACCATCGGTTAAACCTAGAGGACAAGGGGATAAGTTTTTCCTTGCTTTTCCTTAATTTAGGGTGATGTTCAAACAAGTTAAGTGCCTTAAATCAAGGAGATGGTGACTTGTAATCATGATTGCTTGTAGACTGATCGGACCATATTTATATACATTTTATATCAATTTCACTTATCTTTTCTTAGTTAGTTCCTCATTTTCTGAGCTATTTACTTTGTTTTTGTGTTTTATAAGATTTATCTAGCTAAGAAAATAAAAATAGAATAAGTGAAGTGTTAAGTAATAAATTCGTCTAAATTATCTTGCTTGTTGATTAGAACTTATCTTTTGGAAAATAATATTTATATATATATATATATATATATATATATATATTTAATGTTGTGTGTGTGTGATTAAAGAAAAAAATAAGACAAGGCAGGAAGCTTAAAGAAAGCATGCGGCTTAGCAATGGTCTCGGTGGAGGAATAATGGGTGAGCTGGCAACCAATTGGAGCACAGAAAAGAAAGAGGCAGCAAAGCTGCCAAAGGGAATTTCAAGCACGTGAGTTAAGTGCCTGGGGCCATTCAAGCAACTAAAGAAAATAAAGAAAAAAATATAAGAGTGGAGTTCATAATGAGGATTAAAAAAAGAAGTGGAAGGCAATAGGCGCAAGAATAAAGGCCAGCTAATCAAAGCTGGCAGGGCAGAAACGGGGCTACAAGGCAGCGAGACTTAGAAAAAAGGAAAACAGAAAAAAAAAATCAGTGTGAGCTCGGGGGAGAACCAAAACAGAAAATAAAGGGAGAGAGGGAGTAAGGCAGCGGAGGGAGAATAATAAGAGCTGCCTTGCTTGGCAGCTTGGGCGTGAAGACCAAAAGAAGGAGCTGCCCACGGGAGAGCCTTGGAAGAGAATAAGGCAGTGCCAAGCTGCCAAAGGGCAGCGGGCGGATTGGCGCAGAGACAATTCAAAAGCAGCAAGGGGCAGTTTGAAAAAGAAGGAAGGTCTTCGGGGAGCTTGAGCTGCAAGGGCAGCTCCGTGCATGCGAAAAGAAGGAAAGGCAGGAAACTGCCTGGAAGAAGAAAGCTGCGAAGGCAGCTTTGAAAAAAGCACGGAGAGCAACCAACAAAGCAGCGTCGAGGAGAAGGGGAGCGCGACAGCGCAAAGGAAGAAAAGGCAGGGTCCTCGGTGGCAGTCTATAAAAGGCAGGGAGAAAAGGCCACACGGTGCAACACAGTGCACATGCAAGTGCACAGAAAAACCTCTGCATTCTCCGTTTCGGTTTAATCCTCCAACTCATATTTTAATTTTTTTTTAATTTATAAATAATGTGTAATTAATTTGTGTTGGCTAGAGGTTAATTCAAAGCCATGATTATATTTGTAATTTGAATTGATACCTTCGGTTGTGATTTCTGAGTTGTGATTTAATTTGCTTAACTGCTTGATTGATAACTTATTTGTGTATGTTGATTAAGAATGTATACTTAATTTACATGCATGAATTTGATGCTAGAATATAAGTGAATTTCACCTAATCGTTATGAACTTATATTTATGAGTAGTGAAGGTTGTTATCCACAATCGCGTTAAGTAAATTCTTGGCAGGAGTATCATGCTTTTCATAGTTACGAATGCCTCATCAGTATTTATAGTTTTCACAAAGTTTAATGGTCTTTGATTGTATCTCTATTGTGCTTTTCACGTAGGGGACTTTTAGAGAATGTGTTGAATTGTTGTATACTGTTCATCCAATTCAATAACTTAAGGAAAACTTGAAGATTAAAAAAGTGATGTTCACGGTTAATCTGGAGTATTGAAATTTACAATTTATTGAAAAAACAACTGAAGGTCAATTTAGATTGCATATGTATCTTGTGTGGAGAAAAACTCTCTAGCCAATCCGTCGCTCATCCGTTCACTTTTAATTTTATGTTTTTGTCAATTTGTAATTTATTTAAGTTTAATTTACTTCGTCAAAACCAAACCAAACCCCCCCATTATTATATTATATTATTTAGTTAGTTTTTATTATTTTTAATCTTTTAATTCGATTTCCGTCCATTTTAATTCCTAGTGTTTAATTTGATTGTTTTCTTTATTTTGAGTCATTTTAGTGTATTTCGAATTATTAGAGTTTTTAGCCTATTTTTGTGTCCTTGAGTCTTGTTTAATATTTTTAAGTCAGTTTAGAGGTTATTAGCAAGCCCTCCTAATCCCCGGCCTAGAACGATACCCTACTTACATCTTTACTACAACTGTCAAAAAGAGGGTTAAATTTGTGCGGTTTAAAATCCTATCATAGACTTGAGATGAGAAGACATGCTAGGGTATGATTGCTTGTAGACTTTAGAAGACATGCTAGGGTATGATTGCTTGTAGACTTGAGATGAGAAGACATGTTACTGCTAAGTTCCAACACCAAGTAAGCCTGGCAATTCCTGACACGACCCGATAACCCAACACAACATGACATGAAATTAACAGGTGTTTGAGTCGACACGATAACGAATCGGGTCATTATCGAGTAACCCGATAAGCACCTGTTAAGATAACGGGTTGATTCGGGTATACACGTGGGTAACACGATACACGATAAGCAAAATATTAATTTTATAATTTTATAACCCTAAAAAAATACTATAATAATTATATATATTAATTTAACAATTTTATACCCCTAAAAACTAATATATATATATATATATATATTCAATTAACTATAATAATTATATATACTATAATCATTATACCCCCAAAATATTAACTATCTATAATAATTATATATATATATATTAAATTTTGAATTAAATTTCATAAAAACTATAATAATTATTAATTAATAATATGTATCCATAATCTATTGATTTGATTCCATTTCATTCCCAGTGCCACCCTTTTTGAAGAAAAAAGGAGGCAAAATGAAAATGATAAGACAAGTTGAAAAGGAAACAAAAAAGAGAGGGAATTAGGGAAAGATGAATAAGCTAACCGAGGGAAAAGTGAAAATTATAAGAAAAGTTGAAAATGAAACAAAAAAAGAAAGGGAAAAATGAAAATTAATAGAAGTGGTGAGAATTTTTTTTTTTTTTTTTTTAAGTTATTAACTTTTTATCACACATATGACATATCCCACTATTTTAAGTTATTAACGGGACAAAACTTTTCGACGGTTATAAACGAAAAATCACGATTTAACGGTTATTTTAACTCCAATTTTGATGATTTTTTACACCTACACTCTTTGACCCTATATGAATACAATGAATGAATTCGATCTTCAATTAAAAATATTTACACAAGTGGATACCACAAAATCTTATATTATACTTAATGAAAGTATAAATAAACTCTAAGTGTTAGTGAATCTATCGTTTTAATGGGATACGAATTTTTCGAAACTAATTTCAACGATCCTAACCATCAAACTTGTTTGTATATGCTTCGAGATCACATCAGGAAAAAATCATAAAAAAAACATTCAGAGACCGAGTAATGTGACAAAGCTTTTTGACGGTTATAAACGAAAAATCACGATTTAACAGTTATTTTAACTCTGACTTTGATTATTTTTTACAGCTACACTCCTGGACCCTATATGAAAACAATGAACGAATTCGATCTTCAATTAAAAATATTTACACAAGTGGATACAACAAAATCTTATGTTATACTTAATGAAAGTATAAATGAACTCTAAGTGTTAGTGAATCTATCGTTTTAATGGGATACGAATTCTCCGAAATTAATTTCAACGATCCTAACCATTGAACTTGTTTGTATATGCTTCGAGATCACATCAGCAAAAAATCACAGAAAAGAAACATTGAGAGATCAAGTAACTGGACAAAGCTTTTCGACGGTTATAAACGAAAAATTACGATTTAACGGTTATTTTAACTCCGATTTTGATTATTTTGTACAGCTACACTCCTTGACCCTATATGAATACAATGAATGAATTCGATCTTCAATTTAAAATATTTACACAAGTGGATACCACAAAATCTTATATTGTTCTTAATGAAAGTAGAAATAAACTCAAGTGTTAGTGAATCTATCGTTTTAATGGGATACGAATTCTCTTAAAGTAGTTTCAAGGATCCTAACTGTCAAACTAGTTGTATATTCTTCATAATCACATCAGCAAAAAATCACAAAAAACAAACATTCAAAGATCAAGTAACGGGACAAAACGTTTTGACGATTCTAAACGAAAATCACGATTTACCGGTTATTTTAACTTCGATTTTGATGATTTTTTTTACTGCCACACTCCTTGACCATATATGAATACAATGAATGAATTCGATCTTAAATTTAAATTATTTACACAAGTGGATACCACAAAATCTTATATTATACTTAATGAAAGTATAAATAAACTCTAAGTGTTAGTGAATCTATCGTTTTAATGGGATACGAATTCTCCGAAACTAATTTCAACGATCCTAACCATCAAACTTGTTTGTATATGCTTCGAGATCACATCAGCAAAAAGTCATAACAAAAAAACATTCAGAGATCAAGTAATGGGACAAAGCTTTTCGACGGTTATAAACGAAAAATCACGATTTAACCGTTCTTTTAACTGTGATTTTGATTATTTTTTACAGCTACACTCCTGGACCCTATATGAAAACAATGAACGAATTCGATCTTCAATTAAAAAAATTTACACAAGTGAATACAACAAAATCTTATGTTATACTTAATGAAAGTATAAATGAACTCTAAGTGTTAGTGAATCTATCGTTTTAATGGGATACGAATTCTCCAAAACTAATTTCAACGATCCTAACCGTCAAACTTGTTTGTATATGCTTCGAGATCACATCAGCAAAAAATCACAGAAAAGAAACATTGAGAGATCAAGTAACCGGACAAAGCTTTTCGACAGTTATAAACGAAAAATCACGATTTAACGGTTATTTTAACTCCGATTTTGATTATTTTGTACAGCTACACTCCTTGACCCTATATGAATACAATGAATGAATTCGATCTTCAATTTAAAATATTTACACAAGTGGATACCACAAAATCTTATATTGTTCTTAATGAAAGTAGAAATAAACTCAAGTGTTAGTGAATCTATCGTTTTAATGGGATACGAATTCTCTGAAAGTAATTTCAAGGATCCTAACTGTCAAACTAATTGTATATTCTTCAAGATCACATCAGCAAAAAATCACAAAAAACAAACATTCAGAGATCAAGTAACGGGACAAAACGTTTCGACGGTTATAAACGAAAATCACGATTTAACGATTATTTTAACTTCGATTTTGATGATTTTTTACAGCCACACTCCTTGACCATATATGAATACAATGAATGAATTTGATCTTCAATTTAAATTATTTATACAAGTGGATACCACAAAATCTTATGTTATACTTAATGAAAGTATAAATAAACTTAGTGAATCTATCGTTTTAATGGGATACGAATTCTCCGAAACTAATTTCAACGATCTCAACCGTCAAACTTGTTTGTACATACTTCGAGATCACATCAGCAAAAAATCACAAAAAACAAACTTTTAGAGATCAAGTAACGGGACAAAGTTTTTCGACGGTTATAAACAAAATCACGATTTAACGGTTATTTTAATTCCGATTTTATTGATTTTTTACAAGTACACTCATTGACTCTATATAAATACAATGAATGAATTCGATCTTCAATTTAAAATATTTACACAAGTGGATACCACGAAATCTTATATTATACTTAATGAAAGTATAAATAAACTCTAAGTGTTAGTGAATGTATCGTTTTAATGGGATACGAATTCTCCGAAACTAATTTCAACGATCCTAACCGTCAAACTTGTTTGTATATGCTAAGAGATCACTTCAGTAAAAAATACAAAAAAGAAACATTCAGAGATCAAGTAACGGGACAAAACTTTTCGATGGTTATAAACGAAAAGTCACGATTTAACGGTTATTTTAACTCCGATTTTGATTATTTTTTATAGCTACACTCTTTGACCCTATATGAATACAATGAATGAATTTGATCTTCAATTTAAAATATTTACACAAGTGGATACCACAAAATCTTATATTATACTTAATGAAAGTATGAATAAACTCTAAGTGTTAGTGAATCTATCGTTTTAATGGGATACGAATTCTCTGAAACTAATTTCAACGATCCTAACCGTCAAACTTGTTTGTATATGCTTCAAGATCACATCAGCAAAAAATCACAAAAAAAAACATTCAAAGATCAAAAAAGGGAGAAAGTTTTTTTACGGTTGTAAACGAAAAATCGTGATTTAACGGTTATTTTAACCCCGATTTTGATGATTTTTTGCAGTTACACCCCTTGACCCTATATTTATGCATTGAATGAATTCAATCTTCAATTTTAAATTACTCTTGAAGTTGAAGGCAATAGATCAAGCCAAAGTTCCAATACAATTTCATGATGATCGATGTAAATTTAAGATTTTGTAAATTAAAGTTTAAACTTTTGAGAAAGACTTACAACCTTAAAAACAAAAACTCTTTCATTTTGCATATGTTTGCACATTTAATATTTGTAATAGATTAGTAGTGTATGTATTTTTTTTATTTATTATGCTCTTATTTTCAAGTGTAGATATAATACTTAAACAACAAATGCTTTAATATTTTGAAGTAATATTTATGTGGCAATGTGTGGTATATGCAAATTAAAAAAAAAATTCTTAACGGGTCATAACGGGTCGGGTCACTTTACAACCTGTTAAGGACCTGTTAAGATAATGAGTGTGATACGACACGACCCATTAAGATAACAGGCCCGTTTGCCAGGCCTAACACCAAGCCACCACTGAAGCTCACTTCCCGCCCAAAATTTAACAACCCTAAAACCATCTCCAATGGTGGGCTAAAAGCCAAACTATCCCCCAAAATTTCCTTCCAAACTCACTCCAATGCAAGGGGAAAATTCAGGCTAAATGCTAAATGCTAAACCAAGGCCCAGAAATCGGTGTGTGCTCCACCGAACCGAGTGAAAATATTTATCGGAATTAGAAAAAAATTTCATTAAAATGTTCATAAAATTAATTTACGATAATCTACATATTTAATTTAAGAAAAAAAAATAGTCTAAGTTTATTTTTTAATAATCCCGGGCTAAAATTTTAGGCTTGAAATGGTTGGAATAGAAAAACTGTTTTTGGACTAAAAACTAAATTTTTCTGACTAAAATATTTGGATTTTAGCCCAACCATTGGAGATGGTCTAAACAGACCTAAATCAGATCAGTTGCACAACCGTAATTATATAAAAATAGAGTGCCTAAATCTTATCCAAGATGAACAGTACAATTTACATCCCAACTTTAGCGTAGATAAATTGCAGTAGAGAATATTCCCATAATGAGTAGGATGGATATTATAAAACTCACAGAACGTAGATTGACATCCTTGTCATACCTCAGTCTTTGACGAGGTGGATTCTCCTCCGATGAGAGTCCCACCAAGTCTTGCATAGGATTGACATCCTCCTCATACCTCAGCCTTTTACGAGATGGATTCTCCTCAGATGAGAGTCTCACCTGGTATTGCATAAGATTGACATCCTCGTCATACCTCAGTCTTTGACGAGGTGGATTCTCCTCCGACGAGAGTCCCACCTGGTTTTGCATAGGATTGACATCCTCCTCATACCTCAGCCTTATACGAGATGGATTCTCCTCAGATGATAGTCTCACCTGGTATTGCATAAGATTGACATCTTTGTCATACTCACTTGAATTGGCTGATTCATTGACTAATTTTTCCTGCTCCAGGTAAACCCCTATTTTCTGCACCCTCAGATGATGAATATCGTCAGTACTCCCGTGTTCTAAAAAGTGTGCACCAACATTTATCTTGTCCCCACCGTTCATTTTGAGCTCATTGTTTGATAAATGTCTCAGCCAAATATAACTTTCATGGCGATTTATTACGGTGGCATACATTGGAGAGATGAAAAACTCAGTGTGCTTGGTACGATTTGCGACACGGATGCAAAGAGAATCACCAAATTGGGAGTTGTCTGAAGAATAAACAATGCAGAGAGTCAATGCTTTTGCATCATAGCCAAAACATAGCGGCACAACTATTTCACCCTTAGGGTCAACGGATGTAAATCCTGATGGAAAATCATTTCCGGGTAGAAAAAGATCACCATTTCCGCTCGTGCTCCATTCCTATACCACGGAGTAAGATTTGTACAAAAAGTTAATACATGCATGTATGTATAAGCTGTATACGGATGAGTGCAGAGAGAGAGAGAGATGACCTGTAGGATTGTTTTTTTAAAAGCAGCAGTGAGCTTGACGCACCCTTCCATACGAATCATTCTCATAGTGTTAAACAACTTATGCAAGCCTAGAATCCTAGTGAGTTTGGGGGAGTGATTCAGATGCAGTTCTACCATACTCGACATTTCTGAAAAATTTGGCATCTTTTTCAATGCAATGCACTCATCTGCTTTCAGGATTTCCAAATTTGTTGGTAAATCTGGGATTTCCTGAAGGTTTTTGCAATTCGCAACAGATAAATACTTAAGGTTCTTCAATTGTACTATGGAGTGGTGAATCTTGGACAAACTCTTACAGGCTTCCAGTATCAATTTCTCAATATTTGGGATTTTTGAAAAGTTTGGTGTTTGTTTCAGGTGATCACAATAACCAAGATTGAGAAACTCCAACTTTCCAAGTGACTGAGAAAAAAAGGGAAAACAAATATCAAAATTCAAATAGAAGAGAGAGAGCATGATGTTGGCATTTAAAAAAAAACCTGGTGAAAAGAATTGATAGTTTGGTAGGGTTTGTATTGTACCACGTTGGAGTTCTTCCAGACTTGTATAGTGCTACATCTCAGGTCGATGTCAACTACGTTTGGTTGATTAAAATCTTTTGGTATGTCCTGCAGATGAAAGTCAGACAAACTTAACCATCTTAACTCTTCAGAAAGGTGTTTGCAGTCTCCAGTGATATTTACGCCTTTTATTTTGAGTAATCTCAGATTCCGCATATTTATGAATGCTTCTGTACTAAAGCTAAGCTTGTCAGGTTCTGGAAAATCTAGAGCAATTCCTTCGATTTTTTTGGTTCCCTGTTAGAAAGGAAAAGAAACTAAAGTAAGACAAGGGTTATTTGCTTAGACTTTAAGCGGTGCAGAGCACCAGTACTGGATCAATGATATAGAGTTTGCTTAGTCATCTGTGCTACAAGGATAATTTTCATAATTCAGTAAATAAAATATCTTTTTTCTCCTTTATTACGAACATGTATTAAATGCAATTTGATTGAGGATGTACTTACATATTTATTCTTCAATACTTGTTCTACATCTTCATGATGCCACAATCTACAACGACTTCCAAGCTTCTTAGGGGATTTTGCACGTACAATTTCTCTGCCCATGTCTCGAATCAAACGATGCATCTTCAGAATGCCTTCTTGATCAAAAGTCACAAGGCATCGCTCATGGAGTTGTGTAATTCCTATTGCTGGATTACAGTCACACCCATCCAATATTGCCGTGACACGGTCCTTGTCCATTCCAATAAAGAAACAGGACATATCAAGGAATATATCCCTCACCTGGTCATCAGTAAGCCCGTCATAACTTATCTTAAGAATTTTGTGAATTTCCTGACAAGGCTGTAATGTTTTCCATTTGTTCAATGCACTTGTCCATTGACTTGTGGGTTTTGTACGTAGGTAAGAACCTACAGCTTCAAGTGCAAGTGGTAAACCCTCACAGTAATCAACAGCTTCCCTTGAGACTTCGAGATATTCTTCATTAGGATAGCTCTTTCTAAAGGCACACTGACTAAGGAGCTCAAGAGCTTCGTCTTTATTCATTGCTGGCAGAGAACGTATCTCATCTGCTTCAAGTGTCCGTAGCAAATGTTCATCTCTTGTTGTTATAACAATTCTACTTCCTGGACCAAACGAGTCACGTTTTATAGCTAATTTATGTATCTGTGCCACACAATCTATATCATCAATTATGACAAGAACCTTTATGTTGCCAAGTCTTCTTTTTATCTCCTCGGTCCCTTCATCAGCCGTACTCACCTTTATGTGGCCTGATCCCAATATATTAGACAAAAGTATGTTCTGCGAAGCAACCAGTTCCTTATCTTTTCTCACATCTGGAAGGAAAGATGCACCATCAAACCTGTGCTGGTATTCGTTGTAAATAGCTCTTGCGATTGTTGACTTACCTCGTCCGCCCATCCCCCAAATTCCTATTATGCGAACATCATTTGATCCTCCAACATCTATATAATTACTTATTTCTTTCACGCGAGAATCTATTCCAACTGGATTCCTGGCTACACTTAAGTGTGGTTTCTTCAGTATTTCAGCGATCTGGAGAATAACTTTCCTGATAAACCTTCCTTCATACCTGGAATTAAAATTCATAACTAAGGAAAAGTAAGATTTACTATGAGACTGAAGGATTATAATGTACCAGTATACGTAGTAGTTAAACTTCTACAAACACTCATCAGCGAATGCACTGATATCTAGTGAGAGAGATCGAGCGTTTATATCAGAGTTTCTAAGCATTGCAATTAAATTTTGAAAAACAAAACGATTTAGAGAATTACTTTGTTAAAGGAAATAAGCAAGTTATTACCCGTTATTCACTCGAAAATGCTCGCCGCTTAACTCTGCTGCTGCATTAAGAGCATTTCTCCACTTCCGAAACCTTTTCTTCCTCAAACTTTTGTTCATGGTTCTGAAACGCCGTTGCAAAACTACCGGTCTGATGCCTGACATCTGAAGGAGCAACATCGTAGAAAATCGGAAAAACAAGTTGACCCAGTCTTCTTCTGCACTCCATGATCTCCACCAGCTCGTCAAGACACCATCTGGACTCCGCATACCCCTTTGAGAACATGATGGCAGCAAGCCTGGACTCGTTGATTGCTTTCTTCAGTTTTTCTGTTATAGCACCCCCCCTAGACAATTCGTCCTCGTCCAGAAAGACATTAAACTTGTTGTCTTTTAATGCACAGTAGAGGTGGTCCGTGATGCCCTTGCGTGTTTCGCCTCTAAAGCTCAAGAACACGTCGTACTTGCTGCACGCGGCATCCATCTGTTGGCAAGTCAGCGATTCTCTGATGTCTGACCGGAACTGCAAAATGGCACCAGGGGCAGATGGTTTTCGAATCGATGAACTAGCCAAGTAAAGTCAACTACACCTCGTTTTACCAAAAAAAAAAAAAGTCATCTACACCTCGTTTCAAGTCCTAAAAAAAATATGACGTGCGTTGTTAAAAAAATGTACAGTAGAAGCCTCAAATTGAAATATGAAAATTATAAAAATAGAGATCTACTAGACGTACTTAGTATCCTATATGTCCACGCACAATATTATATCAGCCACTATAAATAGTTTAAAATAGCCCCTTTGTTGTGACATATGTTCTTATCAATATGTGATTGTGTAAATCCTAAGTAGAGATAGAGTAGGAATCCTTTGAGATCTAGAAGATCTTTCCTAATATACTTTGTATTACTTGGAGAGCAAGTTTCTCTCCTCCTAATTACTATAAATAAAGGCACAAGGACTGGGGAATAGAACAACAGAATAACACAATTCCTCAAGACTATTCTCCAATCTCTCTTCTTCTCTTTGCCGCACCTCTCTAGAAAATATAGGCCACAACACGTTATCAGCACGCTCTTCAAGATGTGCTAAAGAGAATTTATTCGTCTTCATCAGGGGAGTATTACGTTTCAATTATTTTTAATTGATTAAATTTTGATTTTATTGAATTCATATACTTTTATTGATTCAATTTATTTTTCTCCTTATGTTGAACGTGATACAAGCTTGAAAGATGAAAGCCGAAATTGAAGAAAGAACTCCTACAAAACCCGTTCACAATATTTATCACGCAATCTAGGTTCTTCTAAAAATAATGGTGTTTAACTCGATATTTTTTCAGCCTTGATTGCCTGAACCTTCACCATAATGCATGACCCAACTTTACGTTTTACGGATTTTAGATTCTACATAAATTGTGTATACATTATAATCATACTATTGCTATTATGTGAATTAAATATGTTTGAATACAGAAAGAAAAAGAAAGAAAAAAAGGGGTTGTTGAAACCCTAGAATTCGTAATGGGCGTAGATGCCCTAGTCTCCTTTAGACTGGGCCTGATTAACAAATCCCCAGCTTGAGCATGCAGATTGTTCTGGAGCCGCGAGCCACGTGCCGTGAGCAGTGAGCCGTGATCAAAGAGAGCCTGCAGCCTTCTGTTGAACCCAGCAACGTAACGTCGCGTAGCGTCGTCCCTGTCCTTCGACTCAGACCCGTGAACCACTGCCTCGACCACCAATTCGGTGTAGCCCAGACTAACTCCGATGACCTGCAGTCATCGTCGATGGAGTTTATGGCTGAGATTTCTTTGGAAATCTCACCTACGTTTGAAATTTCGATTTCAATCCCACGGAGTTTTTAGTTTGGGGACGTTGAGGCTATCCATCCGCCACCAAACGGTGGTTCTCAGGTGAACCACCGTCTCAAGCACCACTCCCTGACCAAGAACACGGCCACCTGAAGTGGCAGTGCCGGTCTCTAATTCCGGTGCACACACCCAGTGTTGCTGGGAAGTTTCTTGGTCCAGACCCGAGCCTACTGGGCTTGTTCTCCTTCAGCCCACAGCAACAACCCTCTGGGTTTTTCCCAGGGTCTGCCTGCAGCGGCCTAGCCCATTGTTGTTGATTTGTTAGCCCATGACGCCATAGAGCCCAACCCTGGGCATCTGTCCCACTCGGCTTGCATTATGTAGCCCACAGACATGTAAGACAGGGCCAACAGCCCTAGTTTTTTGGGCTTAAGACCTCAAGGGCCGTTTGTTTTTTTTGACTTGCTGCATCAGCAGCCTGCCAAACAGCCCGTTCTGGGCTTGGGCTCATTCTCTATTTTTTTTGGGGTTTTTCAGCCTATTTTTTCAGTTGGACTTGCAGTCCAATTCGTGTGAAAAAAAATGTTTTTCTTTTGGGCTTATTTACTTAGCCAATATGAAACCTTAAACCCTATTATCGGGGTTTGGTCTTCACTTTTTCTTTCTTAGCCCATATTTGGGCCTGGATTTTGTTAACCCAATTTTTCTCGCTGGCCCGCAGCCTAGCCAATTAAAATTAAATTCTAATTGCAAACCTAAAGTTATATTTTTGCATATACTTGTTGTATATTTGTTTGCATATATATTGTGTTTGATTGCAGGTCTTATGAACTTAAAGTTCATAATTTCGAACCCAAAGTTTCGAAAACGTGCCATAGAAACCTGAAGTTTCTTAATGAGCAACACTCATGTTGAGAGCCGAAGTTCTCCATGCTTAAATCCATTTAAACCAAACCATGTCTTAGAACCTAAATGTTCTAACTTTGATGTTTATGGAAATTTTATTTCCTAAAACACCAATCACATTCTTGTTTCCTCTATTCAGCGTATTGTCGAACCGTAACAAGTTCGATTTCACTAATTTGGAAGTTTCGAATAAGAAACTACTTTATGTGGATACAAGACGTGACACCCCGCTTGACTATGACTAGTTGAGAAATCATTGTAGCCAGTTCTTCATTTGAAGACTTATGCCTGAAGCATATCAAGTGGAAGGATCTCACTAATGAGGACTTCATGGCTCTTTGACTCGCTATGGACAGTTCTAATCACGCAAAGATAACTTTTTTTGCCTGAAGCAAAACATGATTGAAACCTTTACGTCCATGAATAGGTACAATTCTGAAGTTTATATCCGATTGAATTTTGACTGGAAGAAAATTTTTCTCGTCCTTCTATATCTAATTTGCTCCTGAAGTAGCAGTATAGAAAACAGAAGTTTACCAAATTCTCGGATTTGATTACTACCACACCTGTGAGAAAATGGTGATACCTTGCTTCTGCAGGGGTGCACTGAACACTAATGCTCTGCTTCGGCAGAGGCCTACCGAACCCAAATTTGGGTCCGTCCCTCTCTCACAATCCAATTTTCGAATGTTTTTTCCAAACATATGGTAAAATCAGGCCTGCCAAAAGGTAGTATCATGCCTGAAGCATGATCCCTGGCACCTAAAACTTCAAGAATAAGGGATAGTATTCCCGAACCTCAACCCTGCCGAATCTAACTCTGTTTTGACGGAATAGATCATTGAGTATGCACCTTTCAGTGCTTCTACCAATGTTGTTGAGGAGTACCATTCCCATAGTCAATTTGTGAGACCAATTTTGCTCCACCTAACACATTTGGAAGAGCAAAATTTGACATGGAAGGCCTATTGGCCGAACCCCCTTGTCTTTTTGGTTTATTTTATGAATAATTTATTTTGTTCTCGGATTTAAGATTGGTGTTTGGATGTCACTATTATTCTTGAATACAAGAGTTAATTAACGAAGATTACCACATGTGACTACAATTAACTCATGCTTAGGTATGTTTTGTGGGGAAGTTAGTTCTCTGGTCTATGCTAACTTCATACCTAATCATCCCCTGACAACCTTTCATGCTTATCCAACCTGATTGTGGGGCATGGCACTGCCCTATATTGTCCAATGGTATTAATTTTACCATAAAGGGAAGCCTTATACTCACTTCGTTCCGGCAGAACGCCTTTTTGAGCTTTAAGGATATTCGAGAGTATTATTACATATTGAAACCAATGTAGAAAAATGGAGTAAAATTCCTTGGCATATCACCATTTTGCACTTCCTATGAATATAGTTAAATGGATATTCTAGAGAAGATGGAACGCTTAACGAGTGGATTACACCCATTCAAGCCACTTTGTGGCCGGCCAGACGCCTGCGATTCCTAAAGAATTTTTGTTATTGATGTACGTTTGGGATATCTAGGATGATTTATGATGCGCCGTTTAGGGCATCCCTTTACCAGAAGTAAAGCAATCATACCTGGACACGTATTATACCTTAGCAGCCTCCATCTTTTTACAAAGGATTCAAAAAGGGACATTTGTGGACTGATTCAACCACCTTACGGACCATTTATATACTTTGTAATATTGGTTGATGCTTCTACACGTTGGTCACACGTGTGACTGTTGTCCACAAGCTGCATTCTCCACACTGGTAGCTCAGATTAACAAGCTCAGGGCTCACCACCCTGATTATCCGATCAAATTTATTTGATTAGATAAGTTGGAGAATTTACATCGAAATTTTAATCGAACACTTTAAATCTCGATGGATATTGCATGTCGATTGGGTTTTTGAAGTTGAACATCCAGTCCCATGTTCATACCCAGAACGACCCAGCAGAAGCATTCATTAAACGCCTTCAAATGATTGCGTGGTCAACTGGTCATACGTACCAAAGTTCCCGACCTCTGCTTGGGGCCATGCAATATTGCAAGCAACCATGTTGGTCCGCCTGAGGCCCGTCATGACCCAACCTTATAAAGCGCGTGTCAGTTGGTTACCAGATACGAACCCGACATATCGCATCTGCGCGTCTTTGGTTGTGCGGTCTATGTGCCATTTGCGCCGCCCTTACATACACAAGAACAAAGGGGTCCTCAGGGAAGGATGAACATCTATGTTGGTTATGATTCTCTTTCTAATATTCGTTACTAATAACCTTTGCCAGGCGATCTCTTTACCGCTTATTTTACGGATTGTCACTTTTATGAGACAGTCTTTCCGTCGTTAGGGGGAGATATGAACGTCACCGTTTGTAAAGAACAACGCGAATTATCGTGGACGTCCCCACTATGTCTCATATCGATCCCAATCTAGATCATCAGAGTTTAACCAGACACTTCCTCTGATCTAGTAATAGTGACGAGATCACATGTACCAGTTGCAAATGTGCCTGCAAAGATGTGTACCAAATGTACTTCGGACCTTTGTCCTGACAGTAAGAACGCCACAATTGTGGCCGACCCTCGTACATTGGCAGCTAGCCAATCAATCTATCTTATGCCAGAAGCATGGTAGATCACTCGGTTCGAGGATTCACCTCCCCAAAAGTGGAGGAACGTGGCACGAACGAATCCGCCCCTCGATCGCTGTCTCAAACCTTTTCATCTCATGAGATTAAATCCGGATTACTCCCGAGACCTGAAGTTCTTGGTCCTGAATACTAGTTTGGATGAGATATGGAATTGGAATGAGATTATCATAGATGATGTTTCATTTATATGGTAACTACTGATATAAATGAAAAGCGACGATAACGAACCGTCTTCCGTTGATTAATGTCGACGTAGAACTGATTGGTCAACTAAAAGAATCAATCTATGACGAATGAGATGAATGAAATAGTGCAATATGACGCCTTGGCGCAAGGTTTCTCTCATACGCTTTGTGATTGATTGCAGCATTACAAACGTGGTTATAGTATCTCTGGGTTCGTGATATGAACCTACATGGAGTTTCCAAATGACTTACATGTACTGATTCAAATAGTTCTAGACCACAAGAACACCCTCTCGATTCTGATGAGGTCTTCACTTTACGGATGCAGAACTATCCCGTTTAAGTGAATATTTGATCAATTAGGGATATATGCCCCTGCGTGTACAAAATCTGAAATTGCTAGAGTTGAGCAAATTAAACTCGCATGTCAGAATATAAGATGAATGATCTTGGGAGAACTTGACATTTCCTCGACCTGAAGTTTCGAGCAAGTTTTGATGGTATTCTGGTCTACCACTCAAACTAGACCCAGAAGGTGTTATGTCTAAGTATACCCTGATCGTCTGTATGCTAGATGCAAATGAGACCTTCACGGAGGGTATGGAGCATAAGGTTCTATATTGGAACGTGAGGCAGCCATATCTAAGTACCATTGGTGTTTGTTGTACTTAGCTCAAATGCACTAGGTCAGACATCTTATGTGCTGATAATCTTTTGGCATAAAGCAGCACTACGCCTAACACGCTACCACCAAATTTGGTGATAAAGACTTTTTTCCGTTACTACGGATTTGGGCTTATCTATCCCTATGCATCTCAGAATAGATCACACCCCCTTGATCTTCAGAATGATGCCTACCTTGTGGGATTTGCTGAATCAGACCGTTTGTCTGACCGCACAAGGTACGTTCCTTTCCCACATGGTTATGTCTTTACCATTAAGGAACACCGCAATATCTTGGAGGTCAACCAGATAGACCTTTTTGTTGCGAAACCTTTGAATCGTTCCAAGACTCACTATGTCTCATCACGTGAGAGATGTACTCGAGAACTCTTGTTGAGCATATTCAAAATCACTGCGATTTTCATCCATCGTTGAGTCCCAACAACGATCCATGAAGATAACGCTGTATGTATCAACCAGATCATGATACATCCAACAAGTCAACACCAAGCATATTGTGTCTACATCAGCATGAGCATCAGAAGATTGAAGTCAAGCAGTCCAATCCCAGATAACCTTGCCGACATCTACACAGAGTCACTGCCGAAGTCAACCCTTCTAGAAGCTTGTCTGATGAATTGGTATGCGTAACTTTCTCATTTGCAATGCTTGTAGTTTCATTCGGAAGTTTTGTCAAACTCAGAGGGAGTATCCAGAAGTATACTCACTTGATCTTAATGTACTCTTTTTCCTACGATTAGGAGCATTTTTTCCACTGGGTTTTTGCTACCTAACTAGGTTTTAACGAGGCACCCATCCTGGGCTGATCATACCTTTGTGAGCTCTTCTACTTGCGTCCAGTAGACGTATAGTCTTGACTTAATGCAACTTCTCACTTTTCTCCTTAGCCTGTGGGTTTTTCTCCCACCTTGGGTTTTGCCATAGCGAGGTTTTGTGAGTTTCACTACCTATGCATTCTTCCGTTTGTTTTGAGACTCGCATTCGCTACTTGTGCCAACTAGACGAGACAACTTCACTAACCGCTTCTACATTTACCTGAAGATCTGATGCGCCATCTACTTGAGTATTTGCACACTCAAGGGGGAGTGTTGTGACATATGTTCTTATCAATATGTGATTGTGTAAATCCTAAGTAGAGATAGAGTATGAATCCTTTGGGATCTAGAAGATCTTTCCTAATAGACTTTGTATTACTTGGAGAGCAAGTTTCTCTCCTCCTAATTACTATAAATAAAGGCACAAGGACTGGGGAATAGAACAACAGAATAACACAATTCCTCAAGACTATTCTCCAATCTCTCTTCTTCTCTTTGTCGCACCTCTCTAGAAAATATAGGCCACAACACCCTTAGTATTATGATTTAGAAGTATTCTTTTTCATTTATAAATGAGAAGTCTTAGATTTGATTCTCGCCAAAATCAAAGTTGAATCACATTATTACTAGCTCATTGTAGAGAGATTTTTTAGTGTGACTAGAACACGACATGGTATATTACATGTCACTATATTAATAGTGGAATATGTGTGCTAAAAAGTTAATAACTTAAAAAATACAATTTCCCGCCACTTATATAAAAACACTTGGTGTACCACCTATATTCCCGTCACAATGAAAAAAATTTCCCCACTGTGAGGCTAACCCCACTCCCTCTCTCTTTGTGTAGATAATATCATTTGTTCAAGAAAAAAAAAGTTTAAATGACAATTTTTCACCCACTATTATTCCTAAAGGATAATGTTATGGAGACTAAATTTATAGACAAAAAGACATGGAAGTTGATGATTGATTTATTACTTAAGGGTTGATAAATGTGCTTATTTCTATGGGAACTTTAACGAAAAACTCCCGGTACTGTTCACTTTAACGAAAAACCACATTTTTATACTAAAAAGTCAATCCTGGTACTATTCACTTTATCCTTTATTTTGTCCTTATCGTTAAAACTCAAAGTTTTCAAGCCCTTTTCATTAGTTTTCCTTATTTCTATTTGTAACACATCATTTAGTTTGCAAATTTAGTCTCACTAGCTTACTCATTCCTAAATAACTTCTAATAGCTATTTACCCACTCACTATTGCTATTTCTTCAACAATGAAGTCTCCTCAAATTATACCAAAAAAAATGTTCCTCCAAATGCTCAGCTGTGTGATTATGCACTCCATTAATTACCATTAATATCCAATGATTATCGGTTGCTAATTTTTTACCTTTTAATTAACTGGAAAGGACATCCACACTTATTGTTATAAAGACTAGAATTCCTTCTATCCTCATTCTTTATGTCTTTTTGCCATTTCGACTAGAACTCCTTCTATTCTTTATGTCTTTTTGCCAATTCGACTGACTTATTGTCCATTCTTTCCCAACTCAATGTAAACATAGGGCACCTATTGCTTTTTCGTGTTTATTCTATTATTATTATTATTATATATCTTTTAATATCTTTTACTAATCATTTTATAAATAAACAAACTTATAATTAAAAATTTCACTTAAAAGTGGTGGAAATAATAGCCCTCTAAAAATAATAGAAAAAGTGGATATAAAAGAAAGTTGAAAACCCAACCATAACGCCAGCCCCGACTCCCCGCATACCAGCCTGAACCTCTCCGTCCTTCTCCGTATTGGCTCCATCACTACCCACCCATATCTTTCTCTTCTCTTTGGCCTTCTCCATGCAGCCTTAACCTCTCTGGCCTTCTCCATACCAAGCTCCATCACTCAACCACAGAGTTCAGTCACTCACTCTCTTTCTACATTTCTCTCTTGTTTGGTCAATGAGAAAATATGGTTAAAACTTAAAACAAAGAAGGTTAAATGCCCCAAATCCTATTGATTCTCTGCAATTATTGGGTTGGTGGCATGGATGGAGCCAATGAAGTCTCACTGGGGGCAAGTGCCCCATTCAAGTAATTCTTTGGTCAAGCTGTATACTGAAACTATATATGTACACGTGTTATCTTTGAAGAAAATATATGTGTCTAATATCAAGCATACATTCATATTACTACTCTATATCGAATATAATATGAGCAAAAGTACTCTTGTTCTGTCATTCTGTTTGGATCCGATTTACACCATCGGCCCAAGCGATCGAGGCCGTTGAATGAAAATAGCTTCACACCGTCGGATGGGAAAAAGAAGATAATTTTAATAATGAATTATCTCAATATATTTATATATTGTTTGGGCGATCTCCAAGAAATCAAGAGTTTAAAATGGAAGTGTCCAGCTTGAGATTGGTATCATGCATTTACGTGAAGGATTGGAAGACTATCTCCCATGCATTTATGCAAATATAATGGAGATAAAGATGGGATCAGATTGTCATTAGCCAATAAAGGTACTTGGATAATTAACCAATAAAGGTGTTGTTTATCTTGAACCCATGCATGTGGAAATATGGGATAAAAGATGGCATATGCCATTTTATCCAATGTGATCTTACCTGATGGCGCGGCAATTGTTGATTGGGATAAAAATGGTTGTGATTTATCATCAGAGATGGTTGGATGTTCACGGCTTTGATTCTATGGTTGGATGTTCACGGCTTTGATTCTACAACATGTCTAAGAGTTTTGAGTCTATAGATACGAGAGCGCAGGCAACATTCAGTGAACCTTCAATTCAACACACAAATCTGCCCTGCACAAACCCTCGCTCTACGTGAAACCTCTCAACACCTTTGAGATTTTTATTTTCTTTTTCCGCCTTCACATCTTCAATTTGGACAAACAGCACTATGAAGGCAGCCTGTAACATCTTCAGTTTGGATAAACAGCACTAGTGCTGTAGAATCAGTCGTCCTTGAAGCACCTTCAGTTTGGATAAACAGCACTGCGACAAGGTCGACTGGTTATCTATCCAAGTCTCGGTCGACAAGGATTTTTAGATCCCGGTCGACAGAGGTCATCTCATCAGCCTCTTCGGCGAAGTGAGGTGTTACTAATTGTTGGGCTCAGCGCTTCAAATGCCGAGTTATTTTATGATCGCATACTCACAAGTGAGTTTCAGAGTTCGGCACTCAGACGGCCAAACCACATTCACCGTCAAAACCTTCATCCGCTTTGAGTATCTGTGCCCCTATACTCTAGTATTGATTCGGCGTGAATTCACCTTCACAAATACAGTTACTGTGGCCGAATCGGACGACAGCGAGCTGTGAACTTTGTAATTGGTAGCCTTGTCTTCAGGCTTGAGGACCCAGAGGCCAAGACGTGTTCCTTTCTCGGCCACAGTCGCAGAACACAAGAGTTAGCCGCGCGTATCAACACAGCACATCAGCATTTTTTCTCCCCGGTCGAGCTCGACCGACGAGTTGGCACGCCCTGCATATATTTAAAGGACATAGTTAGCTTGTTAATTACTCGGCCTGCGCGCCGTGTAGGCTAGGTAGTTTTTAGAGCCAACACATTCAAACTAAAAAAACCCCGCCTCTCATGTATTAATATTTTTCTCATCAATTTGCCACTTTCTACTACTACATTGATAAGTAACATTCAAATTATGACACATCGTCATTTGAAACCATCCCATCATCATCCCGCACCCCCCCAACTTTTCCCTTCCCTGGTTTTGGTCTCCACCCCACTCTCCCCCCTCTATTTTTTTTCCTTCCTTCCCCATCTTTCATGGGATTTGCTTCCCAACTCCATCCTTCTTCTCTCCTTGGCCAAGGCCATCATCTTCTTTCCTTATTTTCTTTTCCTTTTCACTTATGCTTACCCTTTGTTTCCCTACATTTCTTTCCTTGCGTTCTTTCCTTTATTTTATAGCTTCCTTGAGCCTTGTCTCAACCTCCCTGAGTTTGTTTCACATCTGGGTATTATGCCCCTTTTTACCCCCGATGTTTCTCTCTGTTGTCAATCCTTCACCGCCAACCTTTGCTACTCGGTCCATCGCATGTCTCCCTTTGGTGGCGCATTTTGGTGTTGGGTGGTTGTTAAAGTTCGTTTAGCACTATTTGGTAGGATTATGGGAGCGCTTTTTGTACAGGTGGCTCGCTCACCCTCATTTTCCATTCATCCAGTTTGTTCTTGGGTTCTTTCTCTTGGTGGTGGTGACAGATTGACAATGGCGATGCAGCTGGCATGGTGGAGTTTGCATCCTTCTAGATCTAGAGTTTTTGTTGTTGTAGGCTTGCTCTTTATGGACTTTTCAATTGTATTTACTTTTAGCTTATGCTTGTATTTGGATTGCCTATAGGCCTTCCATTTCTTGTATTAGGTTTTATTAATGAAAGTTATTGTACTAGTTTTTATTAATGGTAGTATTAGTTTTTATTAATGAAAGTTATCTGTTTGACCCAAAAAAAATAAAGGATTACAAAGAATCCACGCGAATGTCATCTATTGACCAAATTGTACTACTATCAATTTCAAAATTTGTTTGCTCAAGTTTTTTTTCTTTATACATATGCGCTTTTTTCCTTCAAATTTGTACTTACGAAAACATTTATCTAGAACTAATGTATATCAAGATACTATACATGTAACGGGTGGACATAAGAACCGTGGAATCATGAAACCAAATCGAATCGTGACAAAATAAAACTTAAAAAAAACCGTGTTGACAAAAAAAAGTCAACTTAAGTTTAAGAACAGAACAGAACTGTTCAGATCGGTTTTGGTTTTCATCTTGGGATAACTACTCAGAACTAAACCGAACCGTGAATATATACTAATTTTTTTTAAATATAATAAAAATAACACAATTATCAACTTGATTTCGACTACAGCTCTAAAATCATCCTCCAGTGATCGTTGTATGTACTTTTGGAAATCGAATATGGATTCAGAACCATGAAATTAACTTCAAAATATGAAGTCAGCCCATTGGCCACGTGCCGCCAACAACGCGGTTTCCAGCGAACGGAAACCACAATTTTCAACAAACTCTAAAAATTACCAAATTTTACGATCACGTAGATCTCAATGAGAGGAAAAATTTTCATACCTGGGGCCAAGTCCATTTTGACCGAAAAACACCTGAAAACTCCCTTGGTTCGCCGAAAACCCAGAAAGAGCACCATTCGATTTGACGACCTACGAACTCCGACGCTTCAACAAAGGCTTGGGCCTTGATCCTGAGTTCATGTGAAGTTCCTCAGTGGTGGTGGTCGGCTGCGAGGCTTCCAGAGATGGAACATCGTCGTCGCTAAGCTCACGACGCACTAGAGCTGATCATCGAGAAAATGGAGCTAAAACGGCTCGGGGTTTTAGTGGAAATGGGATATGAGAGGTCGGAAATAAGTTTCCAAGTGAAGGCCAGGTGAAATTCTCCTAAAAAATCACTAGAGAAACATCGAAATTTGATTACAGCCGTCAAGTTTGCAGCCAGAACGTGGATCCGAAATGGGCCATTAATCCCCTGTTCTCTCATTTCCTCCTTGGCCCTCTCTTTCCTCTCCCCGATTGGGTAGCCCCCCATCCTTCCTTTCTTTCCTTCCCTTTTCTCCCCCAATCCCACCACCCACATGGCTGCTTTTCCACGGGAAGGTGCTCCAGATATCCTCGAGCCTTCCATATAAAAGTCTAATTATCATTTTGCCCCTTTCTTTAACCGCTAATTTCTCCTTCGTTAAAACTCCGTTTTATGAACGGTTTTTTTCTACGCACTCGTGAGATCGAGCTTTATCTAAATATGTCAAGAAATATGATAAAACATATAAGGATAAAATACATCCTCGTATAATTACATTTCGCCAACTAGAGATATTTTCATCTTTTCCACTTAACGATAAATTTTACGACTTTAATTATAATAAATTCCAGAAACAAAATTTCAAAATTTCTCTATTTAATTTCCATAACCATAAATCTATTTATTTTCGATTTTCTCCACATAGTCATAATTATGAATATCTAATTCATATGTTAAAAAAAATTTGGATGTTACAGGAACAAAGCTAAACTATATTTTCTTTGAATTCAACTTTTCAAATTAAAAATAATAAAAGTTGTGGCACAAGATGCCAAGATTACCCAACCTGACTAGTTGATAACTGTAACTATATTTTCTTAAAGACTTTCTATCTTCTCTCTCCATCCCACTCGTTTTCTCTATTGTCGTTCGTAGTTGTTCTCTGTTTTTTAAATACCATAAATAGCTCTTAAGAACTCCAAAATTCACAGTTAAATTAAATTGCCTTAACAAACTCCAAATTCACAATTAAATAAACGAAATTAAAACAGTAATTGAAGACATTTTAGATTTTAAATAGTTTTAATTTAAAACTTCATAAACAAAATAACAAAAACAAAACCCCCACGTTAGTTGGTGTTGGTAGGGCTGGAAAAAATTCCCGAAAGTCTCAATCGTGATCAAACCCAAACCGAAATTAACACGAAATTTTTGCTTTTTAACATTTTCAATTTGGTAATTATCCCGAACCATCCAATTCGATTTAGTATTCAGTCTAGCATTTGTCAATCTCGATTTTACCTGAACCGAACTGAACTGACGGTAGATAATTACCTAAAAAATGAAGCCGCAAGGATTCAAACCCCTGATCTCCCTTTGGAGAATTGAGGAACTTCATCACTGAGTCAACTCTTGATTGATAATATTATAATACAGAAAATATATTTATACGCTTAATAATTATTAGTTACTCATACTTTACATTTTCATTAACCCTAGCCGCCTACCATTTTCCATTTATGCAATTTCATCTCTCACCTTTTGATTTCAATTTTTAGAGCTACATATTCTCTCTGAAACTCGCTCTTCTCTCGGTGGTTCCACCACCAACACTCGACCCACCACCTCACTCTCCTCTCGACTCACCACCTCACTCTCCTCTCCCTTCACTCGCCTCTCTCTATATCTCGACTCTCTTTTCAGCCATGTGGTATTGCTCTGTGGAGGTTCTATCATACCTTCCAAATTGTTCTACCAATTTAAAAAGTAAGTCATATTGTATTCTCTTAAAGAGTTGAAATTTGTGGTGCAACTGCTGCAAACTGAGGATTTGGAGGAAGCTTGGGTATCTTGTTTTTGAATTAGGGTTCGAATTAGAAATTTACAAATTGGGGATTTGTCTTTGTTTTGCTTTGTTTTGGGATCCCAAAACATACTGAAATACCGAAAATCTGGAATACCAAAACTTTCGGTTCAGTTTTGGTATTCATAATCTTGTCCCAAAAGTGTTTGGTTTGGGATTCTGTTTGTGCTTTTGGGTTCGGGATCTCATCCTGAACCACCCCTAGGTGTTTATGCTTGATTTCTATTTTCTGTTTATGCTTAATTTTTATGGGGATGTAGTCAATTTGGATTTCAAAGAATTTTAATAGACTTTTTTAAATAACAAATTTCGAAGGATTTTAATAGATTCTACAATCTATACAGATTTTGGTAGATTTATATGGATTTTTACTATATATTTGTATAGACTTCTTTTATGGATTTCTTAGAATTTCTGTGGACTTCTTTCATATATTTTTATCAAAGTTACAAGTGGCTGCTACTTTTCTTCCCCAATTTGTCCTATCTCCATTTCAAATTATAAGTTGTACATATCAACCCAAAATCTCAGCAGCACCAAATTCATACATTAAAACCAACATAAACTTCATTGGATGAAAAGAGGAGCAAAAAAACCCAACTGAGTCGTCAAATACTTCTTTGAGGCATTTAATCAAACAGCTTGCACACCAAATTGCGTAACCCTAATTCACCAAACGAGCAAAGGGAATTCTCCAAAACCAATGTCTTTCCACTTGTTGATCAAACAAAAGCAAACACAATTGGCATTTGAAGAATTTAATCCAAATCAAAACGAAAAACCCAATATTTTTTCAATTGCATGCATCCAACCCACCCAATTTTTTTTGCAGTTGTGGTTAATTTAAATTAAGGAAATTTTATTTGAACCCAAGTAACTTCTCTTCACACCTAACTTATTTTCTACACCTATATTATTTTTAATTAAAGAATCAATATCTCTTTAAACCCAAATTTGTTACCTAAACTACCTTTTTCAAATTCAATTCAAATATAAATTTATCTCTACACCTATTTATAAAATAAAATATCAAATTAAATAGTTTTATTTCTATTGGAGCCCAAAAATGTCGCACACCAATCTAACCAAGTCTCAAGGCCCAATTGTCATGCAAAGCCTACATTTAAGCCCAAATACATGTCAAGGTGCGGGATCAACGAGGAATATATTTATAAACATGCCATGCCATGGTGAATAAGCGGATATTCACGCCATGCTTCCTTGGTCACTATTTATGCTAAGCCCAAGTCACATATTCGGGGCTTGTCAAATAGATTGTGGCGTAGATGGTTATGGAAGGTTATCAGGCCTATGTGGAATCGAGGTAATGGAAGACTTTGGGCTACTTGAGGGCCCAAAGATCCAAGCCCATACCCTTTGCATTTCACCCAGGCATCATTGAGAGAGAACTAGCTAGCCTAGTTTATCCCTCTCCCTAGCAAGCCAACCCTTTAGTTAGGATTAAACTAGAGCCAATGCGCAAAAGCCATGAAGCGCGTTACCAGAATTAGTGCATGCAGAAGGCCGCCCTAGGAAAGCCGCACCTCGGGAAGAAGCAAACTGTAGGTTTCAATAGTGCAGCTATCTTACACCAAAAGGAGAACAATAGGAGGCCTAGGGAGAAAGGAGGGGAAGACTAAGCCACAAAGGGAGATTCCCTTGAAGCCTAGAGAAGAACCATTCACTTACATAAGGTGGGGGGAGCTATTACAGAAGGAAAATATTAGAGTAACACAAAGAGAGATAGGAAATAAGACCAAAGAGTTCCAATTAGCCTAGAAGCATACTCTAAGCCTTAAGCATCACCATCCATGCAACCTTAGTAATTTCCATAGCTTTCCATTAAACATCCCAGCCATTAGAAGCCTTACTATCACCCTAGGAAAGCCCAGATTATCTATCAAAGAATGCCATGCAACCATGCAAATCCCTTCTCTCTCATATAAACTGATAATCTTCTAACTTCCACACCACACTTCACTTGAGCAATTCATTATCTTGATCATTCATGCTATCTTCGAGCCATTGATGTTACCAGGGTATTTCCTAAGATAAGTTAACTCTTTCGAGATATCCCAGAACTTGGTATGAATCCGCACCAAAAGAGATAAGAGAACATTCTCAAAGCCCAAATTTTAAATTTTAAATTTTAAAACTCCATGTTTATACACAGGTCATAACACAAAGATCATGAATCATCACCCTAAGGCTAAAAGATATGTTGCCCTGAAAGTCCTGTATTTTGGGCAGAGGTACTTCCTGCAACTAAGATGAATTTATTTTCTTTCCCCAACATGGATTGGTATGTACCACCATGCATTCCTTATCTTCGTCTAACTTGTGATTCTGGATGTTTGGTATATTTTGATTAATTTAATTTATTGTTTTGGTTTCATATGCAGATTTAGATCTGACATTCGTGTCGTGTTTTTTGTGTTCGTGTCATATCTGATATCTTAACGGGTCGTGTCGTGTAACACCCATTAAAATAAATGGGTAAAATTAGACCCGGCAGTTTCTGACACGACACAAAAACGACACGAAAATAATAGGTTTCGGGTCAACACGATAACTAATTGGGTCATTATCGGGTGACCTGTTAACGGGTTCGTAACGGGAATACACGTGGGTAATCCGTTTCGACCCGTTAAGAAAAAAATTATTTTGATAATTTTAAAGTTTAATTACTAAAAGATTTATTATAAAATACAATGGCCATATTAATATATACAATATATTCTATATTAAATTTATAGTTTTATCTTATTATTCTATATAAGTTTTTAAAAAAAAGTTTTTGTCATTATTTATTTTTATTATGAGAGTTCCTTATTATCATTACTAGGATAAATTTTACTTAAAATGTTGTTGTCCAAAATTAAAATAAACTAGTATAGTATTTGTATAGGAAAGAACTAAGAAGACATACATATAAGTATGAAAAATGTGAAAGAATATATAAACACTCGTGATTCATCATTATTCCTCCACAAATTAATAATGGTTACACTTACATTATCGTTTAGATTTTCAAAATCCTCCAAACCCTCATAAATAATGTTTTTTTATTTGAGGGCAAAATTAATAAAATTAATAATAATTATTGTAGAAGTGTAAAAAATGTAAAAAAATATATATAATCACTCATAGTTATAAGTTGTACTAAATTAATGTCTATACTAGGCATGTTTAATTAGTCACTTCATTGCTTAGTAATATCCATTATTGGTGTGTGTTACTGTTTGGTCATGCTTTTATAAATTGGATTGAGTTTGGGTGTTCCTAGAATCCTACCTGTTTAAAAAGTTATTAATTAATTTATACTCATTTTGTTTCAGAAGCAATGGATGTTAGAGATTCATATTCATTAAACCTTAGTGATGAGGAGTCCATGGAGATTATTGATAGGAACATATTTATGTGACTTTATTAGTTTGTTTCCTTGCATTTACTTAATTAGTTTCATCTTATTAGAATGTTTTAAGCTATTTTCGTGTGTTTATAGGTTTTAATAACAAAGTTAGCAAAGAAGTGCATTTTGGTGCAATTTGGAGCTATTTTGGGGTGGAATGGATTGCATGCATGGGGAACATAAAGGATGGACGTTTTGGTGCATGAAAGGGCTTCAAACACATGCTAAAATCTGATCAAAATGAAGAAGATACCTTGCAAAGACCAAGCATGTGTGTTGCTAGCTGTTTTAATCATGAAAACACAAGTGTGCAAATTGTTTTTGCAAGGAAACCCCACGGCATGGATGGGTAATCATGTCTTGCAAGTGTGCTAGCTTATTTAATCACGAAATACAAGTGTGCTAGCTGTTTTGCAAGTGTACTAGCTGATTCATCATGAGAAGACCAAGAGGGACCAAAGGCATGGACCAAGGAAGATGAATGCAAGTTGTTTCATCATGAAATTTCTGCAAAGATGCATGTGTGCTAGCTGTTTTTGATGATTAATTCTTACTTTGTATTGTTTATTAAAACAACTTGTGTGGTTCTTTACTTTTGAGCACCTATAAATAGGCCTTCTTGCAAGGCTTAAAACACACCAATTCATACAACAACTTCCTTCTACACATCCATTCATTCTCTCCAAAACAGCCGCACCTATTCCCTAAAACCCTCCACAAAAATCTGCCCATAAACACCATTGCCACACCCCCCCCAACCATCATAAATACCACCATACATCCTCCTATCCATTCCTCCATACAACCAAACCTTCAACCCATAACCACCCCTTGTGCCGTAGCAAAGGAAGGGAAGGAAAGTGCTTAGACGTGCTTGCCACTCAACGAGGATCGTTGGAGCGTTTAGGTGTTTTCTTTCTTTTATTTTCAATGTATAAATCTATTTACCTTTGTTTTACAATTATGAGGAACTAAACCCCCCCTCTTGCTAGGGGGGATTCAAGGCCATGATTACATTTGCATTATGAATTAATTACTTTTTGTTGTGCTTTAATAATTTGTGATTTCAATTCGCTTAACTATTTGATTGATAACTTATTTGTGTATGTTAATTAAGAGTGCACACTTAGTTTTCATGCATAAGTTTGATGCTAGAATATAAGGAAATTTCACCTAATCGTTATGAACTTATATTCATGAGTAGTGAAGGTTGCTATCCACAATCGTGTTAAGTGAATTCTTGGCAAGCGTATCATGCTTTTCATAGTTACGAATGCCTCGTCAATACTTATAGTTCTCATGAATCTTAATGATCTTTGATTGTATCTCTATTGTGCTTTTCACGTATGGAACTTTTGAAGAATGTTTTGAATTGTTATATGCGATTTCCCATTCAATTCATTAACTTAAGGAGAACTTGAAGGTTAAAAAAGTGCTATCACGGTTAACCCGGAGTATTGAGTTTCATAAGTTATCGAAAGAACAACTAAAAATTGGTTTATGTACAAGTGTATCATGTGTGGAGGAGAACCCTCTAGCTAATCCATCATCCATTCAAACAACCATATTTTGTGTCTAAATTTGTCTAGTTTATAATTTGTTTATTTTCAAGTTATTCTCATCAAAACCCAATCCCCCTTTTACAATTTATGTCCTTTGATTTGAATATACTTTATTTGATTTCTTCTGAGTTCTTTGAGTTAATTTAGTTTAGAGTTGGTTAATTTTCATAATTTGAATCTTTTAAATTCAATTCACGTCCTAAAACAACCCTAGAATCTGTTTTAGTTTATTTGTTAGTTTTATTTTGAGTTATTCTAGTTTAGTTGGAATCATTTGAATCTAGTGAAGTGTTTTGATTTTAGATTTGTGTTTTTAAAGTTTTATTTAGTGTTTCTAAGTTTATTTTATATAGATTAGCAATCCCTCCTAATCTCCGGTTTAGAACGATCCCTACTTGCATATATACTACAATTGTCGACAAGAGGGTTTAATTTGTGTGTTTACTTATTCATCGCATCAATTATAATGGGAACATAACGAGATTTTGGAAGCGAAAGTATAAACAATACAAATACGTGTCTTGCAAAGAAAAAGGCTAGAGCAATCAATTTAGGTAAGCGAAAATATGCTTAAAAGAAAAATGCGTTTTTTATGTTTGGGATGTGACAATATGTATGTATATACTTATTTAGTATTATGTTTTTCATTTGTTATTTATTGGTTTAAAATATATTTTCCTTAAAGGGTAACGGGTCGAGTCATATTACATGTTAATATTATCAGGTCGATTTCGAGTCGGGTCATTTTACCTATTTATTTTAATGGGTGTTACACAACACGACCCATTAAGATATCGGGTATGACACGAACACGGAAAACATGACATGAATGCCAGGTCTAGGTAAAATGACCCGACACGAAATCGACTCGATTATATTAATAGGTAATATGGCCCGACTCGTTAAGATATCAGGTATGACACAAAAACGACAAAAACACGGAAAACACGACACAAATGCCAGGTCTAGGTAAAATGACCCGACACAAAATCGACGCGATTATATTAACAGGTAATATGACCCGACCCGTTACCTGTTAAGGAAAATATATTTTAAATCAATAAATAATCAAATGAAAAACATAATACTAAATAACTATATACATACCATATTATCACATTCAAAACAAAAAAACGTATTTTTTTTAAGTATATATTTACATACCCAAAATAAGAGCATAAAAAAAACATTTGAACATTACAAAATATCAAATGTTCAAAAAATTTGCAAAATTAAGGACATTGGAACCTTGTACATTTTCTTCCAATCAAATCCTTCAATTTTCCTCAATCACTATGGGAAATAGTATTGGAACTTTGGCTTGATATATTGTCTTCAAGAGTTATATTGATGATGTTTTCAGTGAGACTTTCCACATTAGCACTCTCTTCCGCTTGATTTTTCTCATTAAATTTTTTTTTTCATATTTTCTTTTTTTGAAAACATGATCTATTAGAGGATGCAGGAAGATGAACGGTTTGGATCATTGATGTTATGTTCAGAGTTTTACGATTAGTGAAAATATTGCTTGATGTTTATAAAGTTTCTACAAACTATATGACATCGACTCATATTTCAGTTAACTGTAAATATTGAAACGTGATATCAAAATCTAAATTATTCATCTTCTTACATCCGCCAGATGATCATGTTTTCAAAAAAAAAAAATTATAAATGAAATTTTGTCAGAAGAATAAAGCGTAAATGACAATCGATGGTTAAATATAAATTTAAGATTTATGGATTATAGTGTTGGATTTCGAAGTTGACCATTTCATGAAAATTGTAAAGCTTGTCACTATGAGTGATTGTGTGTGTGTGTGTATACATATATATATATTTTACATTTGTTTACACTTCTACAACAATTATTATTAATTTTATTATTTTTGCACTCAAATAAAAAACATTATTCATGAGGGTTTGGAGGATTTAAAAATCTAATCGATAATGTAAGTGTAACTATTATCTACTCGTAGAGGAATAATGATGAATCACGAGTGTTTATATATTCTTTCACATTTTTCATACTTGTATGTATGTCTTCTTAGTTCTTGCCTATACAAATACTATACTAGTTTATTTTAATTTTGGACAACAACATGTTAAGTAAAATTTATCCTAGTAATGATAATAAGAAACTCTCATAATAAAAATAAATAATGACTAAATCTTTTTTTAAAAACTTATATAGAATAATAATACAAAACTATATATTTAATATAGAATATAATGTATATATTAATATTGACACACCCCGACCTAGGAAGGTCGAAGCATGCTAGCCATCACCATGAGGTGACGTAACCATAAGGGTAAGTGATGTGAAAAAGTGAATAAATTAAAACCAAACTAGAACTAATTAAAATTAAACAGTGAAGGAGTGCATAATCATGGGAGTAACCCACTACAATTATTCAGAGCTTAAGAGACAGTACGACTGCCAAAGAGTAGTCAAGCAGCTAAAGTACACTTATTACATAACAGTGATAAGTTCGTACGTCTAAACTGAAGATAATGTCATAACTGCCAAAGGTTCCTCGAGTGCCATGAAGAAATCAGCTATCTAGGTCATGGAGAGGCGAAAAACAAAGTTGAGTGGATCAGCAAAACAATATTACTGAATCATTGTTTGTTTCTTCTTGATGAAATTGACGCCATTTTGGATCTCATCTCTAGCTTTTCTTAACATGATAAGAAGCTTTGGTGTGGTTTTCTAATAGCGACACCCACTGTTGTAAGCTTTGGTGTGCATGTGTGTGTGTGTGTGTGTGTGTGTGTGATAGAGAGAGAAAGACATGTAGGATGTTCTTCCTAAAATCAGCAGTAAGATTGGTGCAGCCTTTCATATGAATCCTTGTCATAGCATTTAACGACTTATGCAAACCTAGAATCTCGGTGAGTTTGGGGGAGTGATTCAGATACAGTTCTACCATACTCGACATTTGTGAAAAACTTGGCATTTTTTCGAGTGCAGTGCAATGATTCGCTATCAAGATTTCCAACTTTGTTGGTAAATCTGGGATTTCATGAAGATCACTGCAATAACTCAAATCCAACATTTTAAGCTTGGAGAGTCCACTGAGGCTTGGTAGGCTAGAAAACCAATTGCCATCAAGCTCCAATATTTCTAAAGTAAATAGACTCCCAAGATCCTTAGGGATTGCATCATCAGTTAAACCGCAGTTTCCAAGACCTAAAAATATCAAAGAGTTTAAGCTATGCAACGAAGGGGGCAAATGATTATGTAATGGTGACCCTTTCAAACCACGTAGAGATAAAGATCTCAGGTTCTTCAATCCTACTATTGAAGATGGTACTTGCATTATCATTGTATAGTCTGCATGAAGTGATGTCAATGATACCATATCCCCCAATACATCTAGTACATCTACTTGATGCCACAATCTGCTATGTTCTCCAAGATGGTAAGGGCACTGTGCATGTACGATTTCTCTGGCCATGTCTCGAATCAAGTCATGCACTATCAGATTGTTTCTATATCAACAGTTACAAGGCATTGATTTGTTGAATTATAATCTTGTCTTGGCCCAAGATGGATCCTGCCCATGGACAAAGAAAGATCTATACATATGCTAGAGAATTCTAGCAAAGTTCAAGTTGGTGGAAGAGTCTAGAAGAATGGTGAGGTTTCCACCAACATGCAAGATTAGCGTAGATAATTCTAGCATAGGAAAGTAGTGGAATTATCTAGATATCTCTAGCATGATGTTTTCATGCTTCTCCAAGGTTCCATCCATGCCTATAAAATGAGAAGGCATCCACACCATTTGGAACAATCAAGAGAGCAAGTAGTGAGAAGTGAGAAGAAGCAACAAAGCTTCTAAGAGTGTTTGAGTGTTTCCTCTTGTACTAGTTTGTGAGTGAATAAAAAAATTTGTGTAATACTTTGAGTGTTCTTTCTTTCTCTTGCCTATCAATTCAGCTGCATTACAATCTTCTTTGTGAGATAAACATCTCCAAAGTAGTGAAGTCTTTTTAAGACCCAACAAAGTGGTATCAGAGCCATGGCTAGCAACGCAATGGCATCCTTCCAAGTTCCAATGCTCAACAACAACAACTTTGATAATTGGAGTATCAAAATGAAGGCTCTTTTGGGAGCACATGATGTCTAGGAAGTCATAGAGAAAGGCTACACTGAGCCAGAAGATGAAGTTACTCTGTCTAAACCTCAGAATGAGAGTTTAAAAGACTCATGAAAGAGAGACAACAAGGCTTTCTACCTCATCTACCAAGCATTAGATGACAATGGCTTTGAGAAGGTCTCAAGTGCAACCTCCGCCAAGCAAGCATGAGAGAAGCTTCAAACCTCTTACAAATGAGCGGAACAAGGGAAAAGGTTTGTCTTCAAGTATTAAGAGGTGAGTTTGAATCTCTACAAATGAAAGGGTTTGAATCAATCTCCAATTATTTCTCAAGAGTCTTAGCCGTTTCTAATCAATGAAAAAAGAAACGGTGAAAAATTGGAAGATGTTAGAATTATGGAGAAGATACTACGTTCATTGGACCCTAAGTTTGAGTACATTGTCGTGACGATTGAATAAACCAAAAACTTGGAAGAAATTACTATAGAGCAATTAATTGGTTCATTGCAAGCATATGAAGAGAAACATAAGAAGAGGCAAGGGAATGATAAGCAGCTCCTCAAGACACAAGTCCAACCAAATTAGAAAGAAGAAAGCTTCAACAACGGGAGAAGCCAATACGAAAGAAGTCGTGGCTGAGATCGCGGACGTGGGCGTGGACATGGATGTGGACGTGGTTGGAACTTCAATAACCATAGCAACTACGAAAGAGGAGAAATCTCAACAAAAGGTCATGGAAGAAGACGCTTAAACTTGAGGTATGAAAAATCTCAAGCTTAATGCTATAACTATCAAAAGTTCGGGCATAATGCTTGGAAATGTAGAGCTCCAAGCAACAGACCTGATGAGAAGGTCAACTTTGTGAAAGAAGAGAAAGAAAAGAATGGCGTTGTGTTACTAGCATGCAAGAACAATGATGGAGACCAAGACTATACATGGTACCTTGACACCGGCGCCAACAACCACATGTGCGAAAGAAGAAGCATATTCGTAGAGCTAAATGAATCAGTGAGTGGCAACGTTTCTTTTAGAGACGAATCCAAAATACCCATAAAAGGAAAAGGTAACATCTTTATTCCCCTGAAAAATGGCGGTCACTAATTAATTTCAAATGTCTACTACGTGCCCAATATGAAAAGCAACATTTTGAGTTTGGGTCAACTCTTAGAAAAAGGTTATGATATTCATATGAAAAATTATAGCCTTTTTCTTAGAGATGACAAAGGAAGATTAATTGCCAAGGTGAACATGTCAAATAATAGGATGTTTCCTAAGAATATTCAAAATGATGTTGCAAAGTGCCTTAAAACATGTTACAAAGATACATCATGGCTTTGGCATCTTCGCTTTGGGCATCTTAACTTTAGGGGACTGGAGTTATTATCCAAGAAGGAGATGGTGAGAGGCTTACCGTGCATCAGTCACCCTGATCAAGTTTGCAAAGGATGTTTACTTGGGAAACAGTTCAGGAAAAGCTTTCCAAAAAAGTCGACCATAAGAGCCCATAAGCCACTTGAGCTTATACACACCGATGTGTGCGGTCCAATAAAACCAAGCTCTCTGGGTAAAAATAATTATTTCCTTCTCTTCATTAATGATTTTTCAAGGAAAACTTGGGTTTATTTCTTGAAGCAGAAATCAAAAGTCTTTGGAGCATTCAAGAAGTTCAAAATCGTTGTAGAAAAAAAGAGTGGTTGCAAGATCAAAGCTATGAGATCTAATCGGGGAGGAGAATTTACTTTTAAGGAATTTCAAGAATTCTGTGAAGCCAATGGAATCCGTCGACCTTTGATAGTTCCAAGATCCCCTCAACAAAATGGTGTAGCAGAAAGAAAAAATCAAACTATCCTTGACATGGCTTGAAACATGCTCAAAAGCAAGAGATTGCCTAAGGAGTTATGGGCAAAAGCTGTATCATGTGCTGTCTACCTATCCAATCGGTCTCAAACAAGAAGTGTGTGGTGAAAGACTCCGCAAAAAGCATGGAGTGGAAGAAAACTAGGTATTTCTCATCTAAGAGAGACTCCGCAAAAAGCATGGAGTGGAAGAAAACTAGGTATTTCTCATCTAAGAGTTTTTGGAAGCAAAGCCCATGTACATGTACCAGATGAAAGGAGAACTAAACTCGATGAAAAAAGTGAAAAGTTCATCTTCATCGACTATGACTCAAATTCAAAAGACTATAAGCTGTATAATCTGAAAATGGGAAGACGGTAATCAATCGAGACGTGACATTCAATGAAGAAGGAGAATGAGATTTTGGCTCTCATGCAAGTGATCTCAGTTTCTTTCCTCAGTTTGAAGAAGAAAATGAACAAGGGATGATGGAGCAAGCAAAAGGGGTTCAACAAGAATCCACTACTCCACCTGCTTCACCAACATCAACCAATTATGGCAATTCACCAGCACCAACATCGTCAAGTGGGAGTCTAAATGAAAGAGAATTACCACGCACAAGAAGTCTACGAGAACTCTATGAGGTAGCTGAAAGACTTGATCATCCTACATTTTTCTGTCTCTTTGCTGATTGTGAACCAGTTGACTTCCAAGAAGCAATGCATGACGCTAAGTGGAGGAAAGCAATGGATGAAGAAATCGAAGCAATTCAGAAAAATGACACATAGGAACTCGCTATTCTTCTGGAATGACACAAAGCCATCGGAGTCAAGTAGGTGTACCAGGCAAAGAAAAATGCCAACGGAGAGGTCAAAAGATACAAGGCAAAGCTAGTGACGAAGGGCTATAGTCAAAGAGCCGGAATCGACTATGATGAGGTATTTGCACCCGTTGCTCGCTTAGAAACTATACGATTAAAAACTGATACCCGAAGGGCAGAATTAAGCTCTTCTTGACTTTGTACAATGCTTACGCTGATGTGCTGAGTGCTAGCATTTTTCGCTACGCTTGAAATCTTCACAGGTGCATTTGGTGTGAAGCCGATTCCTGCTTTGCCGTTGTCAACTCCGTAACCATATTCTTTCAGCCTCTTTTGAGTCTTGGTGAGGCCACGTTCTTTTATACTGACAGTGTCTGAACCCTCATTTCCGGGATTCGAAGAGGGAATGAAGGCGTATCCGGCCTTCGACATGAGTTTGTAGGCGTTTAGATCGAAACCTTCTTCAGTCCTCTTGGTTGGGAGAAAGCTTGGTTCTACTTCTTTTGACAAAGCTTTTATGAAGCCTCGAGGTGGTCTTGTAATCTTAGTTTCGCCTAACTGTGTTAGAGGTAAAAATACATTTGTCTTAAGCAATTCTACATCACCCTTGCGTTGCTGCGTGTTAGCTTTGCTTATCCCCGTTTGGAACGGAGATTGACCATCCGTTCTTTTTGACATCGGGATATATCGGAAGACGTGTGTTCGCCCCCTTTGAAGGTATCCTGCTCCCTTTGGTTATTGCCGGTTTAGCAGGCTTATCATCATTTTTTCTTGAAGACGGTACGACTTCTCTTTCTTGCTTCTTGGGCATGGCTTGCCATTCTTGTCACTTGGATGTTGCTTTACCCGTAGACTTGATTTCTTTTGGAAGAGCTTATGGCACCATGTCTTCCTCCATGTAGAACTTGGCATCTGCAAAGTGTGATTCAGCTTTGGTGAATGGCTTGGTATCGCCTTGGATCACCTTCACTCCTTCTTGGTATAATTTTACACATTGGTGGAGGGTGGATGGTACTACCCCATTCTCGTGGATCCAAGGTCTTTCTAAGAGCAGGCTGTATGAAGTTCTTGCATCGATCACGTGAAATATCGTGCTTGATTTGAGCTCACCGGTGGTCATCTCTACTCGGATCATGCCTATCGCCCTTTGTCCTCCTTGGTTAAAACCCTAGATCAGCAGACGGCTTAGAGCCAACTCACCCACCTTGATGCCGATTGTGGTCATTGTTGACTTTGGCATGATGTTTATGGTCGATCCACCGTCCACAAGCATACGGTTGACTTTGTGCCCCCTCACGTACCTTGATACGAAGAGATGACGGTTACGAGGCTTGGATCCTAGTAATAAGTCTTCGTCGGTGAAGTGGATTACGTCACGGGCGGCACAACACATGGCATATTCACGTGTCCGAAGCTTTGAACCTTCGTCCTTGCTTTCTTGCACCTTGTGGTCGTCGGGACTCACCAAGGCTGCTGCTAGTTCTCTCTCCATCTCCTTGGGCGACCGTAATGCCTCCGCACCGTTAGAGCGTGCCAGCAAGCTTTCTTTGGGTGTGAGGGTAATGGCTTCCTCGGTGGCGATAGCTTTGCCTCTTGAAGATTCTTCCACTTCTATTTCGACTATGTGACATGCAGCGATAGTGCATTGTTGGAAGATGTCGCTCGGGAAGTACTCGCGCAAGGAGATAGGAATGCGTGGCCCTTGCCCCCTAGGCTCCTCAGCATATGTTGGCTTAGCAGTTCTTGCACTTCTTTTGGGTTTCCCATTGTTGCAGCCGTGCCTTCTCCCTTCCTTTACTTTTGGCCTTGCGGCTTGTGACTTTGCCTTCCTTGTCTTTTTGTAGGTCACCAATGTCCACCCTCATTCATCGTCGGTAAGCGCATTAGGTCATCTGTCCCCAGCGATGGTTGTGCGGGCGGGGCCGTGTGATTGGAGCTTTGATGGGTATGGTCATGTGTTACCTGAAGAGGAATGGGATCGAAGAAGCCAAACACGATCATAGTGGTATGCGTTGCAGCCGTGTTTTCTAGGTCGAGTTCAATTCGCCTTTGTTGCGCTAACTTCATAATAAGCTCCTTAAGGATGAAACATTTGCCAACTGGATGACTTACAATACGGTGGTATTTGCAGTACCTGGGATCGTTCACTCGATTCATTTCTTCAGGGCGTTTGCATTCCAATAACTCGATCACCTTCTTTTCCAGCAAGTCATCTAACATTGCATCCATGTCTGAGTCAGGGAAAGGGTACGTCTTTTTCTCTAACTCTCTCAATGTGTTTTTATACCTGTTTTGGGTTCGAGGAGGCTCGCTTTTCTTTACCTCATTCCCTTTGCTCTTGGAAGAAATTTTGACAGGAGTAAACGAGGCCTTGCTGGGCGCGGATGAGGTTTTGATAGGGGTAGTGTTGACGGTCAAAGTTTCCTTGGCGGCCCTTTTCCCCGTCTTGTCTGTATTTGGGGTGAACACCTTATCTTTCTTAAAGTCGGTGATTAGCTCTTTCTTCCCGTGATTGGCGATGCTCAGCTCCATGTCGTGGGAACGAGTTGCCAGCTCCTCAAATGTTCTCGGTTTGATGCCTTGGAGGATGTAATGTAACCCTCAGTGCATGCCTTGGACACACATCTCAATGGCGGAGATTTCAGAAAGCCGATCCTTGCAATCCAGACTTAATGAACGCCATCTATTGATGTAGTCGACAACAGGTTCGTCCTTCCATTGTTTTGTACTTGTTAGATCTAGCATGCTAACGGTGCGGCGAGTGCTATAGAAGCGGTTGAGGAATTCCCTTTCTAGCTGATCCCAACTGTTGATAGACTAGGGCTCGAGCTGCTTAACAAGGTAGTCTCCCTCTGTTCCAGCATTGTTGCAGGTTTCAATGAAGTAGGCGACATGTTGCTTTGGGTTTCCTTTTCCATCGAACTGCATGAATTTTGGTGGCTGATATCCCCTCGGCATCTTCAAAGCGTCAATCTTCCTGGAGTAGGGCTTTGAGTATAATACGGAGTCGTGTGAGCTTCCTTCATACTGCGCCTTGATGGTGCTGGCGATCATCTCCTGCAACTGTTGGATAGAGAGAGATCCCATGAGCGTCGCCGCTTCGTCTGGCTTCCGCTTTTCTTCAGCTTTCTCTACTAGGAGCTCATCTTCTTCATCAGCATCTATCTTCGTTGGGCCAACCTTTAGGTCGACTTTCACGTCTTGTGCCTCCAGTTGGCTGGCGAGTGCGGCGATTTGCAAATCTTTTTGTTCCAAAGTTCATGTGAGTTTTGCGATCGCTTCATTCATTTGAGCCAGCTGCTCCTCGATCGAAGTCGCTCCTATGGTCATGACTTGCATGGTTGTGCTGTCGCTCGAGTCGGCATCAACAAGCAGAGACTCAGAGTACTTCCCTTGGCTTTCCTCCCTTGGCGCCTTCAGCGAAGCTAGGGCAATCACGGGCTCGTGCCTGGGGTGCTCTTGTTCCTCCAGCAAAGTTGATGCGGGGGTGGAAGATGCAGCAAAAAGAGCTCTTGCCTTGCTTCGGGTTATGACCTCCGAAATGCCCCCACTTGCAGCGGAGACGGTCTTGTTCTTCGCATTGGGTGCGGGAACAACTTGATCTCTTCTCGATGCCATTGATTTTGGGGGTGTGCTTTGGTTCTCTTGAGCGGAGAAAGAGATGAGAGGTAGAGATTGTCCCGCTGGGCGTGCCAAATTTGTAAACACGAAAATTTCCTGAAACAAATGAGACAAGAACACGTGTACAAAATAATATTTGTATTAATGAATTTGTTTGGGTTACAATCTCTATGCGATTTGGTCCTCTGATTCAATCTCTGTAAGATGTTGGTTTGCGAATTTGATTGATCCAAGGGCCGTCGGGGCTTGATCTTGGAGTGGTTTTTTTGATGAAGAATGAAGAGAGCTTTCTTGATCCTTCGAGATTTGCTTGAGTACTTTAGAGTCTTGAGTTTTCGAGGCCTTGGTTTGACGTAAATTCTCTTCCGTTTTTTAGAGTAGAGAAAATGTATGTCCAAAGTTCCCCTGATCTTTTGATGGAGAAGCCTGTTTATAGGCTTTGAGAGTGAATCACTACCATCCGTTTTGTTGGTGGGAATGAATCACCACCGTCCATTTTGTTGGTGGGAATGAATCACCACCGTCCATTTTTGTTGGTGAAGTGTATGATGTAGGCGAAACGGGTGGATATTGTAATTTTAATGCAATGTTTAACATTTATTTCACCAAAATTTCAATGTCTACAAACGTAATTTTAATGCGTTTGTTAATATTCATTTCACCGAAATTTCAATGTCTACAGTTATAATGATTCTGCTCCCTAGACCAAGGGAGTCAGGTTTTATAGCCAAAGCATCTAATTGTTCTACACTGTCTAAATCATCAATTACGACTAGTACCCTTCTCTTGCCTAACCTTTGTTCTATCTCCTTGGTCCCTTCATCCATACTACTTACCACTATGTAGGCCGGTTTCAAGATATCAGAAAGAAGTTGTTCTTGCAAATCAACCAGGTTCTTTTCCCTCACGTTTTGAAGGAAACTAGCACCGCCAAAACTATGATGATGTGTGTTGAAAAAGGCTTTTGCAACCGTTGTCTTACCCAGTCCGCACATACCCAAAATTCCAATTATGCGAACATCATTTGATCCTCCAATGTCTAAATGCTTAATAATTTCTCGCACGCGAGAATCTATTCCAACTAGGCTAGTGGGTACCTCTAAGCATGTGGTTTTGCCCAGTTTTTCAGTGATCCAAGCAATAACGTTCCTGATATAAGCTCCTTCATGCCTGGTGGTTAAAATTCAACAAAGCAAAAGTTAAAAATTTATTATGCAACTTCAAGATTACATTAATCTTTCAGAAATTGATGAGTCAAAATCTCCATAAACCATTACAATTTCATAAACTGAAATCTTGGTTGTTAAAATTCAACAAAGCAAAAATGAAAACTCAAGGGCTAACCATTTCATTTTTAGTTTTTATAAAACTGAAATTAAAATCTTATTTAGTAACTACTTTCAATTTTCAGTTCACTTCTTATTCAACTTTTGTTTTTGTTTTTGTTTTCACTTTTTATAAAACTGAGAACTGTAAACAAAAATGTCAAAATTGAAAGCCGAAAATTGAAAACCAAAAACAGAAAAACTTCACTTTTTGGTTTTCATTATTTCATTTTTTTTAACTCAAAATCGAAAATGTTGTCAAACAATATTTTAGTTTTTAGTTTTAAAAAAAGTAAAAACTAAAAACCCAAAACTAATATTGAAAACGAAATAGTTATTTAAAGTTAAGGGTTAATTTCAGTTTACTACTTTGAAATTTCTTGATTTTCAACATTTAATACATAAAGGCTTTTTTGTTCGAGAGCTAAAGTCACAATTTTGGAATACTTTTATACATCTGTTTGGACCCGATTTTACACCATCTGCCCGAGTAATCGAGGCTGTTGAGTGCGCATGGTTCGCAACCGTCAGATGAAAAGTGAAGATAATTTTGTTGAAAGATAATATTATGATTTTTATCATAATAATTATCGTTTAGCAAATTGTCTTGATATTTTCTTATACGAGATAATAAGATGCAAAGTATGTTTCCGAGCAAGCAGTACAATTCAAACGGACTTGGGACTCCTATTATCAGATTGAGCAGCATGGTGATGGTGCATTAAGATGAGGTTTGAATGATCAAGATGAATGGTTCTGGGATAATGTTGAAGTTAAGATAATAATGCAAATTGGAATGTCATTGGTGCATGGAATTTGGATGACAGAGATCCACGGCATTTAAATATTATAACCAATGGAATTTGGATGACAGAGATCCACAGCATTTAAATATTATAACCAATCTTTGGATTAGATTGGTGTTCTGCAAAGACGAACGGAGCACGACATTGACCCGAGAAATCTTGACTTTGAGGGATATTATCAAAAAGGTTCTTTATCACAATATCCTAATGCTGAGAGTTAGAATGGAACTAGAATACTTTATTTCAGTGGTTGAGCATTATAAAATCTATAAATAGAGGCAGAATGGAACTAGAATACTTTATTTCAGTGGCTGAGCATTACAAAATCTATAAATAGAGGCAGTGGCAACGACAAAAAGCGACCTCCAATTCAACACACAAACTGCCCTGCGCAAATTCTCGCTCTACGCGAAACCTTTCAACAACCTTGAGATTTTTATTTTCTTTTTCGCCGACACACCTTCAGTTTGGATAAATAGCACTGTGAAGGCAATCGATGATATCTTCAGTTTGGATAAACAGCACTATCGCCGTAAAATCAGCTGACCTCGGAGCACCTTCAGTTTGGATAAACAGCACTGCGTCGAGGTTGACTAATTATCTATCCAAGTCTCGGTCAAGAAGGATTTTCGAATCTTTATTGGCAGAGGTCATCTCATTAGCCTTTTCGGTGAAGTGAGGTGTTACCAGGTTACTAAGTTCGGCACATTGAAAGCCGAATTTGATATTGAACTTCACAGAAATAACAGCCTTGTCTTCAGGCTCTAGAACCCAAAGGCCGAGATGTGTTCCTTCTTCAGCCGCAATCACAGGACATAGAAGTCAGACGCGCGCATCAACGCAACACATCAACATATTTTACTCACCAGTCAAGTTCAGCCGACGAGTTGGCACACCCCACACACAACTACGTGCCACGTAGGCTAGGTGGTTTTTAGGATCAACATTTTGGCACGCCCAGTGGGACCCAGTGCTAAAACTACGAAGTTCACATGATATATCTCGATCAGGCTCCGTTGGACGAGATTTATCACCTATTAAAGGAGCAAGAAAAACTCCTTGAGAAGTGGTATAGAATTCATGAAAGGCAAGAGGTCGGGGGGCAATTTTCCGCTCCGACCATGACCAAAATTTGGCCTAAGAAAATTGTTAACGCGGCCAAAGAAAAACCTAAGCCACCTGTTGTTCCGCTACGTTCGTTTTCTTCCCTTTCAAAAAAATGATAATCGGCAGTTAGTTAGTTGCTATGTTGCTGACATTCGGCCTAATATATATATACATATATATATATATATATATATATATATATCGCCCTAATTTTAGCTCATTTTTTACTGCTGAGGTTTGCCGAGGTTAAAAGCTGAGGTGTTCCCAAGATTTCGACTCCTAAGTTCTCGGCCTCATGTGGTTTCTTGGCTCTCGGTCTCATTTGGTTTCTCGGCTAGCTCGCTAAGCTCGTTTCAAGATGTGTCAGGCTATGGAGTGGATTCCTTGACCATATATTTCTTTGACTGTTCTAATTTCCTCAACCACTGGGCTTTCGGGCTGAAGCTCAAGGAAACTAGGGGCAATATTTGGATCCGATTTTACACCATCGGCCCGAGTAATTGAGGCCTTTGAGTGAGCATGGTTCCCAACCGTCGAATGAAAAGTGAAGATAATTTTGTTGAAAGATAATATTATGATTTTTATCATAATAATTATCGTTTAACAAATTGTCTTGATATTTTCTTATACGGGATAATAAGATGCAAAGTAAGTTTCCGAGCAAGCAGTACAATTCAAATGGACTTGAGACTTCTATTATCAGATTAAGCAGCATGGTAATGGTGCATTAAGATGAGGTTTAAATGGTCAAGATGAATGGTTCTGGGATAATGTTGCAGTCAAGACAATAATGCAAATTGGAATGTCATTGGTGCATGGAATTTGGATAACAGAGATCCACGGCATTTAAATATTATAACCAATCTTTGGATTAGATTGGTGTTCTGCAAAGATGAAAGGAGCACGACATTGACTCGAGGAATCTTGACTTTGAGGGATATTATCAAAAAGGTTCTTTATCACAATATCATGATGCTGATAGTTAGAATGGAACTGGAATACTTTATTTCAGTGGCTAAGCATTACAAAATCTATAAATAGAGGCAGTGGCAACGAAAAAAAAGTGACCTCCAATTCAACACACAAACTGCCCTGCGCAAATTCTCGCTCCACTCGAAACCTCTCAACAACCTTGAGATTTTTATTTTCTTTTTTACCGACACACCTTCAATTTGGATAAACAACACTGTGAAGGCAACTGATGATATCTTTAGTTTGGATAAACAGCACTATCGCCGTAGAATCAACCGACCTCGGAGCACCTTCAGTTTGGATAAACAGCACTGCGTCGAGGCAGACTGATTATCTATCCAAGTCTCGATCAAGAAGGATTTTCGAATCTTTATTGGTAGAGGTCATCTCATTAGCCTTTTTGGCGAAGTGAGGTGTTACCAGGTTACTACGTTCGGCACATCGAAAGCTGAATTTGATATTAAACTTCACATAAATAGCAGCCTTGTCTTCAGGCTCTAAAACCCAAAGCCCGAGATGTGTTCCTTCCTCGGCCATAATCGTAGGACATAGAAGTCAGACACGGGCATCAACGCAACATATCAACATATTTTACTCACCGGTCAAGTTCGGCCGACGAGTTGGCACGCCCCGCACACAACTGAATGACGTAGTTAGCTTATTAATTGCTCGGCCTGCACGCCACGTAGGCTAGGTGGTTTTTAGGATCAACAACATTCGTTAATTTTTCCGTTAAGGCTGGACAATAATGGGTATTTAAAAACAAAATAAAAATAAAAAAAATAGTAAAAATAAAACAAATAAAAAATTCTTTTTCTTCCCTTCCCTCTTCTCTTCCCCAATCCCTCCCACTTCTCATTTTTCTCCCTGACCCACCACCCTCTCTTCCACCACATATGAGAACTGTAAACACGAAAATTTCCTGAAACAAGAACACATGTACAAAATATATTTTGTATTAATTAATTTGGGTTACAATCTCTTTTAAACTTAATCTTCTGATTCAATCTCTGTAAGATGTTGATTTACGGATTTTGTTGATCCAAGGGTCGTCGAGGCTTGATCTTGGAGGTCGATGAATGTTTCTTCAAGGGCCGTCGGGGCTTGATCCTGAAGGTTGATGGAAGTTTCTTCAAGGGTCGTCAGGGCTTGATCTTGAAGGTTGTATGAACGACGAACAACAAACGATCTTCAAGGGGCTTTTGGGCTTGTTCTCGAAGAATGGATGAACGAAGAATGAAGAACGAACTTCAAAGGCTTTTGGGCTTGATTCTTAAAGAACGGATGTGTTGATCCAAGGGCTGTCCGGGCTTGATCTTGGATGAATGATAAACAGATCTTCAGGGATTTGATGAAGAACTAAGAGAGCTTTCTTAATCTTTCAGGGTTCTTGGGGATTTGGGTGCTTAAGAGTTTTGGGGTTTCGAAACTTCAAGGATTTTGGAGATTTCTCTTCCAATTTTGGGAGTGGAGAAAATACTTATGTTCCTCCTTAATTCCTCCATGGAAGAGCCTATTTATAGGCTTTGAGAATCAATCACCACCATCCATTTTTTGGTGAAGTAAGTGGAGGTTGTAGGTGAAAATGAATGGGTTCTTGTAGGTGAAAATGAATGGAGGTTGTAAGTGAAAATGAATGGAGGTTGTAATTTTAATGCATTTGGTCAACATTTATTTCACCAAAATTTCGATGTCTACAAATGCCCCCACTTCAGGGCACGTCGTATACATGTTCTTGTCACATGCAGAAGATGCATTTTGAAGTCTCTTAATGTAGATGTCGATCCAAGGGCCGTCAAGGCTTGATCTTGAATTGGGCCAAAAATTTCTTCAAGGGCCGTTGAGGCTTAATCTTAAATTCGGCTGGAAGATTTTCTGGATTCCTCCAATTGTTGATTTTTCACAGGCTTGTTCTTAAACTGGGCCAGAAGATCCGGGCAAGGAATTCTCCAGCGGTGGTGGTGATGATTTTGGCGGGGTTGCAAGGTAAGACTTTGCTCTTTGGCAATGGTGCCAGCGAAAGGCTGTTGAAGCTTCTCGAGCTCGTTGGTTACAGCAATGATATTTGACTTAAACTTAAACTCATCCATCTAGATTATGTGGTTTTGCAAGGAAAGGCGTCATACTATAGTGATCTGTTACAGCTCACCATGCTGCATTCTTCTCTGCTGGTTTCATTTACATGTCAGGTAGTCACGAGGTGGAGGTGACGGTCTGTTTCTTTGTTCAATCTTTCTAAGTGCGGACCAATCATTTTCCTTCCAAGTACCGACTAATCGATTTAGACCCTGATGATATAAGATACTTTTGCTTTTGAAGAAGTAACTTTCCACAGGTTTAATCTTGAACTGGGCTGGAGGTTTTTTCTGCTAGACTTCCTCTAAATGTCTGAATTTACTCCTTTTATCTGGAGCTGAATTTGATTCAAGGGTGGTGGACACTTGATCTTGAATCAGGCTTGTGATTTCTTCAAGGGTCGTCGAGGGTTGTTCTTGAATGGAAAAAAGGGACCACGAACGGCTTCACATGGCAAGTGATCTCTGGCTTTGTTGGGGATGAATCAGCACATACAGTTGTTATGCTTGTTGGTCCTCCGCGAGCTTGATTCATCATCTTTACTTGCCTTGTTTGTTTTTTCCAAACGGAAGTGGCGTCTTCTCTGGAAGTGTATCAGCCGTTGAAGATGGCTACTCAAGAGCTACAATAGGTAAGCAATCAGGGAAAGGGTTCTAGGCAGTCCGTTTTAGATCAGAAGTTTGATTTCAGGTTCCGACTGATTGCTTTCTTTCTCCTCGTCTTGCAGGCAAGAGCAAGGGCGAGGGAAAAAACAGGGCGATTGCATGATATGAGATACTCTTGCTCTCAACCCTGATGATATGAAATACTTTTTCTCTTGCAGAAAAGAAGCATAAGATTTTGACGTTGGTGTAAACTCTTTGATCGAAAGGGGTTTCTGGCTGAGGAAATGGGTTGATCTTTTTGAGTGACTTGATTGAAGTGGTGTTCTCGGGGAGGAAGAGAACTGAGTAAGTTTGAGAGGTTTGGTTGCAGAAACATTTCTGGCAAGGAAGAAGAGTCAGGCATTTTGAATGTGTGCCTCGCCATGGAGGATGGAAGTGACCTATATAGGGAAGGGTGCAATAGCAGGTAGTGCACGGATGTGGACTTGTCGCCCACGCCTGTCGGCAGAAGTGTGGTAGTTGAAACAATGGACTTCACGCGTTTTCAACTTTATCAGAGATTTTGACAAAGTTGCACGTGCTAATGAACAAGTTGAAATGGCACCTAAAAAGTGTTGACAGACTTTATGCGGAAAAATCTGGCTTTTGAAATTCAAATAGTGGGGTCTCTTCAATTTTTGAATTAGTGGCTGTGTTACCTCTCTTTTTATAGAGGTGTCAATCGCATCCAACACGCACACTCTGAAGATTACCCACTTGTGAAAATTATCTTTGGTGTATTTTCTGAGATTTTACTCCATCTGGCCCTTTTCTTTTACCGTTTCTGAAAAATGGCTTACTCGTCTAACATTTTCTTAGATTTGAGTCTCATGAGTGGTACAAGCGCACCGCGTCAGGATAATATATAGCTCCCGTCCTTCTTATCTTCTAATGGCCTTCTTACAATTAGAGACTCCGTGATGGGGTATGCAATAACGGCTACAGTAATAGCCAAGAACCTCCTCACTCCTAGAGATAATAGGCTGCTTTCAAGACGGTCCGATGAGTTGGCAGTCCAAGACTCCTTGGCTCTAAGTGTCCAATATGCGGATTCTGTGTCTAATATGGGCCAACGCCTACTTGCTCGAGCCCACGAAGTTTAATCATTGATGGCCGAGGTGGTAACTCTTAGGCAAGAGGTTAGACGGCTCAAGCGCGAGAATAGAGAGTTGCACATGCTTGCAAATAATTATTCAACGAGCATGAAGATGAAGCTTGACCAGCTGCAGGAATCTGAAGGTCGGATTCAAAGTGACCATCAGAGGTTGGCAGCTTTATTCCAAAGGCACTTTTTTCCTTCGTCATCTGGAGTTCAACCAAGTGTTGGGGCTCCGAATAATCAACCTCCAGTGCCTTTTCTTCCTAGAGTTTCGCAGTATTGAGACGTCGTGTGAGCAACTTTTGTGAAGGCTCCCTCTTTTTTTTTTATTTACATATTTGTAAATTTTGTTTTTCGGAGATATCAATAGACGGACTTTATTTTATTTAGTGTATTGTGCTAAATACAAATAAAACACACGTCTCACTAAGATGTGTTACTTCCTCTTTCTTTTTTTCTTTTTTTTTTTTTGTAACCACATTTTTTAGGATCCCAACACTCATTTTTTTTTTCTTTTCTAAATCACCTTTTCCAAGTTGGTGCCATGCACCATCCCATCACCCATTCTTTTATTTTTATTTTTTTAATCACATTTTTCAAGTGCACCATCCCATCTCTTCTCATTATGGTCTTCTTTTCCAGGCGCGGTTCATTGATTGCATAATCACCACTCTACATCCTTCTCTGCACATGAATCATTATTTGCACAGTCACAACCTGCATTCTTCTTTGCATGCGGATCATTATTTGCACAGTCACCATTATCCACCACTTCTTTTGCTCCCCTAAGTTCTTCTACATATATATATATATATATATATATATATATGATCAAACCCTCATTGCGCAACCACTACACAGCCACTGCATCTTGCTGCAATGTTCTCGCTACACTGCCTTTCTTGCTGCACTGCCATCAATGGAGATCGGGGAAGAGGGAAAGCCAGCGAGTTTTTTGTGAAGCCTTCACTCTGTGAGGCTTATTTGCTTTAGGCAGAAGACAACTTCAATCCTTTGGGCCATTTATATATATATATATATATATATATATATATATATATATATATATATATATCCCATCACCGTGTGCATATGTATATTATATACCACCCATCACCGTGTGCCTATGTATATTATATACCACACATATATATATATATAAATGTAATATAATGTGTCTATTTTTATACATAACCTGCGTGCCCCACTGATGGATTTCTTTGTTGTAATGCTAGGAATCTTTGATTTTGAGAACGCAAAACGCGGTGCAAGGACTCTCACAAAGCTTTTAGAGTTGGTGGCAAAGTGAGCAGGACGTGGGTGTACTTGTACTCTTTGCTGCCTAGTGCTTCTGCGAGAGACTGCGCCGGAGTTTCGTTGTGTAGTGTCTTTTGATCACAGTTTTCCCTCAGTGGTGTGCTGCCGTGTGGTGCTGTGCAAGAGACTGCAATGGGGATTCGTTGTGTAATGCCTCTTGGTCACAATTTTCTTTCGGTGGTGACGTGTGTTTTGCCACCATTAGCTACTACACGAGGGCTGATGTACGAGAGTTATTGCACTGCCGTTGCCATTTGCTATGCTGGCTGCAAAAAATTTATTGCTAGGGGGCTGAGCTTCACCACTGTAAGGGATGATGCCGCTGCGAGGGAGAAATGACCTAAAGCTCCGAGGCATTGAAAAGGGAGACAGGCAGGAAGGAGACTGAGGAAATGCAATCGAGGTTGGCGTCCTTCACTAGGTCTTTGATGGTCTTCTAGCACATTCTTCAATAGCAAACCTTGGACAAGTCAGAGCTTTAAATCATTTTTAGGTTGTCAACGGAATAACATTGTCCGTCTTCTTCTTCGGAGCTGTACAACTCTTTGAACGGTCTTGCAGAAATCTTCTATTTTGATCTTTTCTTCTCCTTAACACCACCAACACCTGCTTGTACGCATAGTATAATCGCACAATCGCAAAGGCAACTCATTCGTCTGAAGCGCCTGTAGCAAGTGAGTCTTCTCTTAGTACAACCTCATCGCCGCCTCTTGAATCCTAGGCCTACCTGGTCTTCTTCAAGGTTGACTTTGTTTCTGAAGCTGTGCAACTTCCATGGTATATATAACCTGAAGCAATTGACTGTCTTGTTTGTCAGAGATGAATAATTTGATAGAAAAATGGACAAAGATGGAAAGCCAGAATCTGATGCACCCACTTTCACCGGTAACACATACGTAGAACCTCACATTGCTTCGACATCCTCCATCTCTGTGGGTTGCAGTGTTTCTAGGCTGCCATCGACGGAAGCGCTTGAGGGTACAGGTCAATGACGGGTCGAAAATATGCTGAGGTTCTCGGGTCGTCAACGAATCTCTGAAAATCGGGTCATCCGCCATTGACGAGCTTCTGAGACTCGGACGGGTGTTTGATTCTGCAACGATAAGGGAAGAAGGCAAGCTAGACGAAGAGCTCCCTGGTTTTATAGGATCCGCAGCAGCAGACGCACCTTAGTCGATCTTCCCGGTCTCTACAATAGTAAAAGCCGCTGACGACGGGACGGAAAGATCTTTCAAGGGAGCTGCAGAGAAGGTTGGTGAATCGTGGCAGTCCAACCCAGTAACGTATCCATCTCCAGCAAAACCCCTCCTTGCAGTGCATCTATACCCTTCAATCCCATTTGGCGATACGACCGTCGTACAATTGGTGTTCTTATCACACCCGCAAGTTCCTTGAAGCTTGGATCTCGAAGCAGTTGTCTTCTGTCCAATTGTAGAAAAGATAGAGAGAATGGTGATTTTGCGGCGGAGATGAGGGGTTGGGGGCTGGCAGAGTACCAGTTATGGTGGTGGAAGAATAATTGCAAGCCTTGCTACGATTGGGCGTGTCGGCGGAGAGCTGGAGACGAGAAAGCATTGGGAGAGGCTTTGGACCAGCTTGAAGTCGAATGAGGATGATGATGATCCTTTGCTGCTGTAGGCAGAAAAGGAAGTGGGCTTGGGGGCTTATTTGAGGAAGAAATTGAAAAAGGAGAGAAGCAGATGGGTTGCTGAAATGGCAGAGAGACGGGGCCTGGATTTGGGCTCACTTGAAGTTGAATCAAGATGGGCCACGGGAGTTAATGGCATGAATCATGCTGGGTCGAGACTTTTTTTTTTTTAAGAAACTGTATCTTTCTTTTTTTTTTGTAAATACAAAAAACATATGCATTTTTTTTCTTCTTTTCTAATAAAACATTATTTTTTATTATTTATTTTGATGTGACTGAACTCGAAATTGAAAGCTCGAGCTGCCTACCTACCCTTCAAAAGAAAAAGATCAAGTCAAAACGTAGTTCAAATACACCTTCTTTTTTGTGTCGTACGCAGTTTATGCTCTTGCGGGCCAAGAGCGAGGTATGTTTTTAGGCATAGTACCGCTTCAAGAACTTGCCGTTTATGGGGCCAATCCTCAAGCTATCTTCTTCCACGAGTAGGTAAGCACTGTTGGTGTAAACCTCTTGTATCACGTAAGGCCCATCCCACTTTGATGTGAACTTACTTTTTGTCTTGTGAGTTATGACGATAGGCCTTCGCAACGCAAGGACGAGATCTTCTGCTTGAAAAAAATAGGGGCGAACTTTCTTGTCGAAGGCTCTGGAGAGTCGTGCTTGATAGCACTCCAAATGCTGCTGAGCTTCGAGCCTTTTCTCGTCTAGTATTTCCAACTCTTGAAAACGCAACTTTGCATTCTCTTCATCAGTTAGACCTTCTTGTATAGTCATCCTTAGTGAGGGAATTTGGCTTTCCAGCTGCAAAATCCCCATGCATCGAATGGCCATGAAGCGACTATAGGGTGCAGTGGTTTAGGCGGTTGATGTATGAAGTTGGCATGGAATTGGTAGGCTTGACACCTTTTGGCATGTTCCAGACAATCCTTCACCATACTCAACCAGTAGTAACCTATTCTTTTGAGCTAAAAATGTAGCTTTGGCCCAGACTGATGTGCCCCGTATACACCTGAGTTGGCTTGATTGGCTTCTTCCTCGCCTAAGCATCTTAGAAGTACTCATTCAAAAAAGCGTAGGTAGAGTGTCCCTTTGTAGTAGAAGAAGCGAGGTGCTTGTCAACGTATTTCAGAGCGGTGTCTAGGATCATCTGGAAGTTTTCCATGCTCCAAGTAGTCGATCAGTGGCTGTCTCCACTCTTCAGCATCAACTAGAAGTATCGAGATGACATTTGTATCATCTAGTAGCATTTTAGTGACTAGCGGGATCACCCATCTTTGGCAGACTGGCATGTCTAAAGCTTCACCTTCTCCTAATGTCATACTTGAGGCTAAGTTCGCGAGAGCATCTGCCATTTGATTTTCTTTTCTTAGCACATGTTATAGTGTCACAGCCTCAAACCTTTGTAGCAGTTAAGTTGCCGGCCGGAAATATGGGACGAGATCATCTTTCCTTACCTCATATTCAGTTAAGAGTTCATTGATTATGAGCTTGGAGTCGCCATACACCTCAAGGGTCGTGATTTCCATGTTAATCGCCATTTGGAGCCCGATGATCAGTGTTTGATACTCAGCGACATTGTTGAAGCATAATTCACTTAGTTGGAAGGAATAAGGTAGTATTTGCCTTTGTGGCGACATGAATACTACCCATGCCCCCACTCCATCTGTTCGTGCGGATCCGTCGAAGAACATTGTCCATGTCGGGAAGATGTCGATGTAGAAAACCTCCCTGTCAGGCAAGTCGTCTGAGATTTTCTAATTGGCTAAGATTGGATGATCGACAAGGAAGTCTGCTAACGCTTGTCCTTTAACGGCTTTAGCTGGGACGTAGATGATCTCGTATTGGTTGAGAAGTAACACCTATTTAGCTAGTCACCCTGTCAAAACTGGTTTGGACTTGACGCATTTGATCAGGTCGGCTTTAGCAACCAAATGAATGGTGTAAGCATGCATGTAATGTTTGAGCTTCTGAATGGCGAACACCAAGGCAAGGCACATCTTTTCTATCGGGGAGTAGTTCAACTCAGCGCTGGTGAAAGTTCGACTAAGGTAGTAAATCGCTTTTTCTTTCTGGGATTCATTTTCTTATGCCAAGAGTGCTCCTATTGAACTTTCCTAAGTAGCGATATATAATATGAGTGGCTTCCCAAGCACTGTTGCCCTCAGGATAAGTGGACTTGACAAATACCTCTTTATGCTTACAAAGGCATTGTGGCATACTTCGTCCCATACGAACGGAACATCCTTCTTCATGAGTCGACTGAATAGTTGACAACGTCCTGCTAGGTTGGAGATAAACCGTCTGATGAAAGCGAGTCATCCTTGCAGACTTTTCAGCTCGTGTAGATTTCTTAGCTCAGGGATGCTTTGAATGACCTTGATCTTTGATTGGTCCACTTCGATGCCACAGTGTTTGACAATGAAGCCAAGGAATTTTTCGAATGTGATGCCAAATGCACACTTCAAAGGGTTCATCTTGAGGTTGTATTTTTGCAGCCTTTTAAACACTATTCGCAAATCCTTCAAATGATCTGATCTCTTTTTTGTCTTGGCCACCACATCGTCTACGTAACATTCTACGTTTTTGTGTAGCATGTCATTGAAGATTTTTTGCATTGCACTTTGGTATGTAGGTCCAGTGTTTATTAGACAAAAAGGCATCACTTTGTAGCAGTAGATACCTTTTGGAATGCGGAAGGCTGTTAGTTCCTCGTCTTCAAAAGCCATGTGAATTTGATTGTATCCAGAGGAGCCATCCATGAACGACAGTGCCTCGTGGCCAGTGGTTGTGTCTACCATGATTTCGATAATTGGCAAGGGAAAGTCATGCTTTGGGTAAGCATCGTTGAGGTCTCGGAAGTCCACACAAACACTTATTTGTCCAAATTTCTTAAGGACAATGACGATGTTAGAGATCCACTTGGGGTATTGCATCTATCGGATGAAGCCTGCCTCAAGTAGCTTATCAATCTCGGCCTCTATTTGCGGGATGAGCTCGGATCGATAACGTCTTTGCATTTGCTTTATCAGTCGTATTCCAGGCTTGACTACAAGACAATGAACTGCAATGATAGGGTCAAGGCCGGACATTTCCTTGTATATCCAGGCAAAGATATCTTTGTACTCTAATAGCAATTAGTAGTATTCCTCTATCTCGTCCGCACTTAGCAGCGCGCTCATGAAGATAGGTTTGGGCTCTTCCTTCATTCCTAAGTTGAGTTCCTTGAGCTCATCAACCATGGCTTGCCCCCCCCCCGGGTGTCTTCGAGCTGTGGTGGTGCAGCAATGACATCTTCCTCAGGGATTTCATCTTCTTTATCTTCTTAGATTGTTATGTGGAAGACGTCTAACCTCCCTTTCAGTGTCGTCTTCTTGGGCTTGTTGGCATGAAGATTGGCCAGTGTGGAAGAGAGCTCGCCGTGTTGCTTTGCTTCTTAGGTTTTGACAACCTTTCAAAAACAGACCTTTGGGATGTTGGCATGTTAAGCCTCCTGAAGACGAAAGTTCGGTTTGGACCACCAATGTGATTAAGTGCTGACATTCTGGGTCTTGAACGATTCATCCTATCAAAGACCGACGGCCGGGGGTGGGTTTAAGATCCATTTGATCTTGTTCAATGCTCACAGTGATGTGTTGAGCGCTAGCGTTTTTCGCTTTGCTTGAAATCTTCACAGATGTATTTGGTGTGAAGCCAAGTCCGACTTTGTTGTTGTCGACTCCGTAGCCATGCTCTTTCAACTTATTTTGAGTCTCGGTGAGGCCACGTTCTTTTTCATTGACGGTGTTTGAAACCTTCTTCCTAGGTTTCGACGAGGAAGCGAAGTCATACCCGACCTTCGACATGAGTTTGTAGGTGTTTTGGTCAAAACCTTATTCGGTCCTCTTGGTTGGAAGAAAGTTTGGTTCCACCCCTTTTGGCAAAGTTTTTATGAAGCCTTGTGGTAGTCTTGCAACCTTAGCGTCGCCTAGCCATGTCAGAGGTAAAACTGCATTCGTCTTGAGCAACTTTATATCATCCTTGTACTGCTGTGTGTTAGCTTTGCTTGCTCCGGTTTCGAACAAGGATTGACCATTCTTTCTTCTCGACATCGGGATGTATCAAAAAATGGGTGTGTTTGGTCCTTTTGAGGGCATCCTACTCCCTTTGGTTATTGCAGGTTTAGCAAGCTCATCATCGTTTTTACTTGATGATGTCATGGCTTCTCTTTCTTGTTTCTTGGGCATGGCTTGCCATTCCTGCCTTTTAGGTGTTGCTTTGCCCGTAGATTTGATTTCTTTTGGAAAAGCTTCGGGTACCATGTCTTCCTCCATGTAGAACTTGGTGTCTGCAAAGTGTGATTCGGCTTCAATGAACGACTTGGTATCACCTTGGATCACCTTCACTCCTTCTCGGTAGAATTTTAAACATTGGTGGAAGGTGGATGGCACTACCCCATTCTCGTGGATCCAAGGTCTTCCTAAGTGCAAGTTGTACAAAGTTCTTGCGTTAATCACGTGAAATATCGTGCTTAATTTGAGCTCACCAATGGTCATCTCCACTCGAATCATGCCTATCGCCCTTTGTCCTCCTTGGTTAAAACCCTGAATTAGTAGACGGCTTAGGGACAGTTCATCCACCTTGATGCCGATTGTTGTCATTGTTGACTTTGGCATGATGTTTATGGCCGATCTACCGTCCACAAGCATGCGGTTGACTCTGTGCTCCCTTACGTACCCCGAGACGAAGAGAGGATGGTTGTGAGGCTTTGATCCCAGTAGTAAGTCTTCTTCAGTGAAGTTGATTGCATCACGAGTGGCACAACACATGGCATATTCATGTAGCTGAAGCTTCAAGCCTTCGTCCTTACTTTCTTGCACCTTGTGATCGTCGGGGCTCACCAAGGCCGCTACTAGTGCTTTCTCCATCTCCTTGGGTGATCATAGTGCCTCTTCGATGTTAGAGTGTACCAACAAGCTTTCCTTGGGTGTGAGGGTATTGTCTTCCTCAATGGTGATAGCTTTATCTTTTGAGGGTTCTTCCATTTTTATTTTGACCATGTGACATGCAGCGGTAGTGCATTGTTGAAATAAGTTGCTCGGGAAGTACTCGTGCAAGGAGATAGGAATGCATGGCTCTTTCTCCATAGGTTCCCCAGCGTATGTTGGCTTAGCAGCTCTTACGCTTTTTTTGGGCTTCATATTGTTGCAGCGGTGGTGCTTTCTTCCTTCCTCCACCTTTGGCCTTATGGTTTGTGGTTTTGGCTTCCTCGTCTTTTTGTAGGTCACCAAGGTCCATCCTTCGTCATCGTCAGTAGCTGCGCCTTGGTTGCCTGCCTCCAATGATGATTGTGTAGAAGGTGCCGTGTGATTTGAGTATTAAAGGGGATGGTCGCGCATTACCTGAAGAGGTACGGGATCAAAGAACCCAAACATGATCGTAGTAGTGTGTGTTGCAGCCACTTCTTCTAGGTCGAGTTCAATTCGCCCTTGTTGTGCTAGCTTCATGTTAAGTTTCTTGAGGATGAAGCATTTGCCAACGGGATGACTCACGATAAGATGGTACTTGCAGTACCTGAGATCGTCAACACGATTCATCTCTTCAGGACGCTTGCATTCAGACAGCTCGATTACCTTTTTCTCCAATAGGTCGTCTAGCATTGCTGCCATGTCGGAGTCCGGAAAAGGGTATGTCTTCTGCTCTAGTTCCCTCAAGGTATTTTTGTACCTATCTTTGGTGCGAAAAGGCTCACCTCTTTTTATCTCCTTTGCTTTGTTTTTGGAAGAGATTTTGATAGGTGCAGAAGAGGTCTTGGTAGGGGTAGTGTTGATGGTAAAAGCTTCATTGGCGGGCTTCTTCCCATGATTGTCCATCTTTGGAGCAAATACCTATCCTTCTTGAAGTCGGTGATTGGCTTTTTTTTGGCGATGCTCAACTCCATGTCGTGGGCTCGGGTTGCTAACTCTTCGAAGGTCCGTGGTTTGATGCCTTGAAGGATATAGTGTAACCCCACGCACATCTCGATCAAAGAGATCTCCGTGAGTCTGTCTTTGCAGTTGAGGCTTAAAGTACGCCATCGGTTAATGTAGTCAACGACTGGCTCATCCTTCCACTGCTTTGTACTCGTCAGCTCCAGCATGCTTACGATGCGGCGAGTGCTGTAGAAGCGGTTGAGGAATTCTCGTTCTAATTGCTCCCAGTTGTTGATGGATTCAGGCTTAAGGTCAGTGTACTAGTCGAACGCATTCCCCTTCAAAGAGCGGACAAACTACTTTACGATGTGGTCTCCTTCCATCCCTACGTTGTTGCAAGTTTCCACGAAATGGGCAACGTGCTGCTTCGAGTTTCCCTTTCCATCAAATTGCATGAATTTTGGTGGTTGATAACCCCCCAGCATCTTCAGGGCGTCAATCTTCTTTAAGTAGGACTTCGAGTACAACCCGGGGGTATGTGAGCTCATTTTGTATTGCGCCTTGATGGTACTGGCAATCATCTTCTGCAACTGCTGGATAGAGAGAGATCCCATGAGTGTCGTTGCTTAGTCTGACTCCTCCTCAGCTTTTTCTATCGAAGTTTCCTCTTCTTCACTGGCTCCTCTTTTTAGTGGATCAACCTTTAGGTCGACTTTCACGTCGGACTGCGCCTCCAGTTGGTTGACGAGTGCGGTGATTTGCAAGTCTTTCTCTTCCACATTTCGTTCATTCATTTGAGCCAGTTGTTCTTTAATTGAAGTCGCTCCGGTGGTCATTACTTGCATGGCTGTGCTACTGCTCGAGTCAGCATCGGAGAGCAGGGACTCGGAGTACTTCTTCGGGTTTTTCTCCCTTGGTGCTCTTAGCGAGGCCAGGGTGATCACGGGCTTGTGCTTCGGGTGCTCATGTTCCTTCGGCGGAGTTGATGCAGGGATGGAAGATATAACGGAAAGAGTTCTTGCCTTGCTTCGAGTTATGATGCCCAAAGTGCTACCATTTGTGCTTTGGATTTCTTGAACGAAGAAAAAGATGAGAGGTAGAGATAATCCCATCAGGCGTGCCAAATTTGTAAACACGAAAATTTCTGAAGCAAGAACACGTGTACAAAATATATTTTGTATTAATGAATTTGGGTTACAATCTCTTTTAAACTTAATCCTCTTATTCAATCTCCGTAAGATGTTGATTTGCGGATTTTGTTGATCCAAGGGCCGTCGAGGCTTGATCTTGGAGGTTGATGAATGTTTCTTCAAGAGCCGTCGAGGCTTGATCTTGAAGGTTGATGGAAGTTTCTTCAAGGGCCGTCGGGGCTTGATCTTGAAGGTTGTATGAACGACGAACAACGAACGATCTTCAAGAGGCTTTTGGGATTGTTCTTGAAGAACGGATGAACGAAGAATGAAGAACGAACTTCAAGGGCTTTTGGGCTTGATTCTTAAAGAACGGATGTGTTGATCCAAGGGTCGTCCGGGCTTAATCTTGGATGAATGATAAACAGATCTTCAGGGATTTGATGAAGAACTAAGAGAGCTTTCTTAATCTTTCGAGGTTCTTGGGGATTTGGGTGCTTAAGAGTTTTGGGGTTTCGAAACTTCAAGGATTTTGGAGATTTGTCTTCCAATTTTGGGAATGGAGAAAATACCTATGTTCCTCCTTAATTCCTCCGTGGAGGAGCCTATTTATAGGCTTTGAGAATCAATCACCACTATCCATTTTTTGGTGAAGTAAGTGGAGTTTGTAGGTGAAAATGAATGGGAGGTTGTAGATGAAAATGAATGGGTTGTTGTAGGTGAAAATGAATGGAGGTTGTAAGTGAAAATGAATGAAGGTTGTAATTTTAATGCATTTGGTCAACATTTATTTCACCGAAATTTCAATGTCTACAAGAACAACATATGAATGTATAGCAGGAATGAAGGAAAGTGATCAGACCAGATTCTGTCCATTTGCAATTCCCTCTGTTTGTAACGTAACTATCATCTTCACCTCCCCTCTCTTCTCTCTCCCCAGATCAATCTTCACCGACCCCAACCCAAACTACCTAAGACTCGAGTCTCCAGAATCCCCAAAATCCCCAGAGCCTTCGTGGCGGTGTTGGTGGTTGCCATTACCTAGGACCCGAGTGAGAACAAAGATGGACGAAGTTGGTGGCAAGTTCACGAGGCCACTGATCTTTTCGTTGTGCGTTCATGTTTGCGAGGCCGTCGATCTCCTCGTTAGTGGCGAACTTAGCAGCGCTATCGATTTGGATTTGGATTTGAAGTGGCTTGAATTTGGAGGTTTAGGGTTTGGGCGACGGTGGTGAGGTAGGCAACTCATAGATTTATGCCCTCACCAACTCCTCATAGATTTATGTTGCCTTGGTCAGATCAAAAGAATAAGTCTGGTACTTGGGAGGCTTAATAGACACAAATCATCTGTCATTCATCACTACCATCTAGTCTTTGACTGGCTAGACCAATCATTTCACTGTCAATGGTTTGAAATGAATGGTCATCTCAACTGCACATAGGTCAATCCCTTCTCCTACATTGTTGTCACTTCATCCCTGCTTAGAACCTTCAAACTCCAGTTGATGTATTGCAGCTTTGTTCTTGTAAAAATGAGATACTTTAGATAAATGCTTCACTTGCTGTTCATCAGCTAACAACTTCATACTTGGTAGCAGCTATTACTAACTCATGCAACTCATTGAATTGTACATCATAGAACCTCTTCCTCAGTGGCAATCCCAATGCCTTCTGAGCAATAGATATGAGTTGAGCATGGTTGATAAGGAACTGGCATCTCATCCTTGTCCTCCTAAATCTCATCATGAAGTCTTCTGTGGATTCATGCTCATACTGCTTTACTTCTACTAAATCATTGATAGTCATCTTAGATTTCATCCTATAAAACTGCTCATGGAAAGCCATTTCCATTTGCCCCCAGTTTGTAATAGAATTAAGGAGTAATAGAGAGTACCACTGAGATGCTAAACCAACCAATAAGTTCCCAAACAACCTCAGCTTGCAGTTAGAATTGTCTTCAAATGCCAAACAATAGTTAGAAAACTTGAAAATGCCATCTCTAGAAGACACATTGCAATCTTCTCCACTAAAAGTTGGGAATGCGGGCATCTTAAAGTTGAGAGGGGAAAAGGTTCTGCTCATCAATGTACTCTGGATAAGGCTTTTGATAGGTGATCCTGAACAGCGGGCGAGCTTGAGGTTGAGCATTCTAAACTACCATCCTTCTCAGCTCAGCCAACCCATTCTTAAGTTGCTAGTTAGCTGCAGTATTGTGTGAGGTATAAGGCGGTCCCCACTTCAGGCTATGCTCATTGTACGAGAATACCTCTTTCTGCGACTCTGGCTATTTCCACAGGCTTATCCTCCCTTATTAGCCAATGGTTGTGGCCTATAAGGAAAAGGCTTGCCTGTAGCTGGGAGCACACCTTACCTTTTTCACTAGACTCTCCAACAGTTTGAGTTATCCCATACTTCTTTTCATCTTGACCGATCTACCCCCTTTTATTTATTAGAAATAATAGAGGGTCGGGCAAATCTGCCTCCTGGATTTCTTCTTCTAGCTGGTTGGCTCTAGATTCTTCTTTCTCTTTCCCTATATCCTTCTTCTCCTCAAGTAAAGAAAATAAAAGGATCAGTGGTTCTTTCTCAAGGTTGGCGTCTCTCATCATTTCCCTAGCATGATCGTCCTTTGGTGTAGAATATTCTAACTCTAACCTTATTTGCAAACTCCTTGTTAAAGACTAGAGTATACTAACTTCACCTCGAGTCTCTAGGGAAATCTTCTTCATGCTTCTTAGTACTTACACCATGGTGGCTTACAAATCTTCATTCGTAACTTTTCCACCCGACTTCTCAGAAAACGTTGGGCTCTCCCGACTTCTGCCATGTTTGATTCTTCTAAATGTTGAGGTCGCCCATACTCTGTATTCCACCTGAAAGTCTGCTCCATCCTTCTCCTTGGCATACACATAACTGTAGATAATCCCACCAGGCGTGCCAAAACTATGTTCAGGCAAGAATTCGGCCCTAGCAAAGCTCTCCTAGGATGGTCCTGGCACTATGGTTAATGTTGTTCTGTTTGTTCTTGCTGCTAGATGTTTTGCAAGACAAATTCAAAGTCAGCTTGAAAGGTGCCTTTGTAGGGCCTTTGGTATAGGCCTTGAGGCTCACAATCAAAATCAACAAGGATGTAAGTGTGCCATTGTTATCTCAATATAACAGATGTTTAACAAGTGTGATTTAAGTTGATTACTTACGTCCCAAGTTACTCAGACTTTGTTGTTATCAAATGATTGTCACAGATGGATTAAATCTGCATTAAGTTCTTTTTATTGCCTTGTAAACAAGGACTTTTAGTTTACAAACATGTATGTTGAAAAAGAAGGAAGTCGAGAGCCCTTTTAGCTATGATTACAACTTGGTCTTATTGAATTCAGATTCATTAAGTTAACCAAATTAGCAGATGAGTGGGACTCCCCAGTGAGAAAGCAGTTGAAAATGACTTGAATACATAATAAAAAGCATGTGAAGTGATAGATCTACTAGATATAAATACATACAAAGAGGCTCGGGTAAGATTTCACCTTGTCGGGCAAGGTTAAAACATCTTGCAAAAACTTCTCTTTGTGTTTACAAAGGTTTATATGCTAAAAGGATGGTAGATGGCTAGGTTCTACACGAGAGAATCGATAATAAAATACTTAAGTTAAAGTAGCAGAGCTTTTACAATGGACAAAAGATAACTTTTCTAAGAGAACTATGGCTAAAAGGATTGAATCTGGACAAATTTCAGCTTTTCTGAGTATAAACTAGCTTTAGAGCGAAGTTTGGATGTCTTTTGTTTGATTGGTTGAGTGTCCTTGATGCTGATGCTTTTCTTCCCTTTTATAGGCAATTTGCCCGACTGCCTTCAGCTTTAATCTTGCCCGAAAGCTCCTTGAAGGGTAGTGAGTCATCACCTATTTACTTGTAATGTCACTAGAAAGTGTTTTTCGTCTTGAGAGTGGGTTGGCCTCCATCACTTGTCACTTTATCCATAGGTATATGGCATGTGTCTTGGATGAGATGTCTTCATATTACTTTCAAATCTGTCGACTGGGCTTCAAGGCTTCGGGCAAGTCTGTCTTCCTTTAGTGTCGTTAGACCTTCCTCTATACAAAGCCCAATGTTCAAATATTAACCCAAAAATAACCATATCAAGTCACTCCCGACGCTCCCTATACCAGCTGCCACCATCCCCAGGCCTTCTCCATACCAAGCTCCATCACCACCTCTCTCTCTCTCTCTCTCTCTCTCTCTCTCTCTCTCTCTCTCTCTCTCTCTCTCTCTCTCTCTCTCTCTCTCTCCGGGAAGTAGAAACGAGCAAAAGCAGCAGAGGAACGAACACCCAATTACTTGATGACCATGTCCATGGAAGTTACGGATAGAGACCATAGAGTAATGTCATATGTTGTGGAGATGAAAGTAACAGCAGGAGTTATGCCAGAGGAAAATAATAGCCAGGAGAGTTGAGACAGTGAGGGATTTGGGTATCAAAAGAGGGGAAGTCGCTTAACGAGGAAGGGTGGAGTAAATGGCAACTTCTTGGCAAAAAAAGAAAAAGAGCTTATTATTAGTTTCATTTCTAGTAAACAGAAGTGGGAACTTGGGGAAAGGAAAGAATGAGAGAAAATTGGGTGTGACAATTTTGAGCATGGCGCAATAATTTGGCCACAATCAAGAAGAAATGTTCCCATGCCCCTCCAGTGTCACGACTAACGGAGCCTAAGTGCTACCGTCTCTTTGTATAAACCACAAATAACCGTTTATTACAAGAGAAATGGGAATGTCTTTGCATATTACATCCTCGTTAAATAGTTAAAACATCTTACGATATACTTTATGGTACCACCACATCAAAACAATATCTCACTAGCTAAAAGTATTACAAGGGTTAAATTAAAATACGGATTAGGTACAGAACATGAAAACTATGTATGCGTATTATTCGGCAACTTTGCTAAAAGGTATTTTGAAAAATTCGGCAATTCTTATATATGTTTAATACTTATTTATTTTTATTTTTCAATAATTGTTAAGAATACGAATAGAATATGTGAATTTTATATGTATTATTTAAAATGTTGCAAAAAATGTGTCTTAAACGTGAAAAATTATAATTTTAAAATACTACAATTTAACAAATTATTAAAAAGTGTATAAAAAACAGAGAATTTTTAGAAAACATATACATACATAATTATTAATACATATATTATACGCAAATTTACTAACTATATTGGATTTCCAAATCACAATTTTGTTGAGTGGGTCTGCCATTTGTTGGCGGGATTCTACTCTACTCCAAACGGCTACGAACGAAATGTTGTAGGAATAATAGCATACGTAACATAAAAGGCTAAAAGCAGTGTTCTAAAAAACGCCATAGGCGGCCTAGCAACCGAGGCATTTCTGGGCAAATCGGACGGAAAAATCGGATTGGGCCTAGGCGGGCTAGGCTGCTAGGTGGGCTAGGCGGCCTAGGCGGTCCTAGGCGGTTCTAGGAGGTTTTTTTATTTTTATTTTTATTAATTGTGTGCTTTTTTCTTTTTTAGTTTTATGGTGGTATACTTATATAAATGGTGCATCTAATTTGTAAATGATGGATTTACTACAAGTTCATCCAATACTTATGGAAATAGTGTACCTAATTTGTATTTTATCATTATTTTATTATCTATACAAGTATAGTTTTTTTTTAGGTGTCAATATGCACTTATTTACAAGATATACAAGAAATTTACCGAAATCTGCCTAGGCGCTAGCCCGCCGCCCGACTAGTGCCTAGCGTTTGTTTAGAACATTGGCTAAAAGCACATGGACAAATAGTGTACAGTGTGTCGACCTCACAAACCCCCAATCATTTTACCGACTTTTTAACCACAAAAAGTCATTTTCTACCAACTAATTGGGGCTGCTTTTGCTTCTGAGTCCGATTCCAAAGGCAGGGTTCATTTTCTGCACTTAAAATAGATGTGGCATCTCTGTGATTTTTATCATTAATTGACACGTATTTATAAATTTAACTTTAAAAAAATTTATTATCCAAAATTTAATATGTATCAGTCAGTGATTGAGACCACAAAGAGGCCATACCCATTTTAGGTGCAGAAGATCCTCTCTATGTTTTTGCCACATTTTTTTATTATAATAAAAGCATCCATGTTTGTATTTGCTATTGATTTTCTTTAATTTACTCAGTTGAAATATTAAAAATAAACATAAGTGTACAAAAAATGCTTTCCCTCTTTATTGTTATGAAAAAGTTGTTCCAACAAAAAAAATTAATATTTGAGTTTTATTTTAACCACCTCTAATGCACATACTTTAATTAGTAAAACTCAAATTTAGTTTTGAAACCAAGGTTTTCTCTCCAATGAACATTCTTGACTCCAGTTTTTCCTCCTCTACTACACATATCCAAATAATTTTTTTTTCGTTTTTATAATGATATTCTACATTTTAGAGAAGAGGTATAATCTAAAACTACATTAATAAAACCTTCTTTGTCAACCAAAAGAGGGTGAAATGACATCTTTGTCTTCTATCACAACAAAAAAAATTAAGAACAATAATGTAATTTCACAAAAGAAAATTTTAATTTCTTTTTAAAACCTCACCTACATATAAGTTTATCGTTTATAAATTTTTTTTAAACAACCTCTATCCCTCTCTGATACACCCCGACCCAAAAGTCGAAGCGTGCTGGCCGTCACGTGTGAGTGACGTAGCCAAAAACGTCAGCGGAAGGTAATTATGCATGCAGTGCAGCAATAAGAATCAAAGTCGATGATGTGCATGCAATAAAGAGTAATGTAAGGCGAAAGTGAAGTAGTTAAGAGTCACAGAGCCAATCCTAGAAGCAGTCATTTTAAAACAAAACGATATAATCACAAAAGAACCCTACATAGGTGGTATTCTGTCAGAACTGCCTCGGTGCCTCGATAGCCGTCCACGTCTTCGCTACCTAGAACCTGGAGGGGTGCAAAACAGAAAACGTGAGTGGGCAAAAACAAATACTTTCCAAAACCATTTTATAAAATCCATATAACCCCTCGCTGTAAATCCAGTATAATTTTCCCAGAAAATAATACGTATATAAACTTATATACGAAAACCTCATCTAGGAATCAAAACTCATTATCAATCTCAAGAATAGGCCATGTCGATGTACCAACTCAGAAAAATCATCATCATCAAGCAAGTAATATAAATCAAGGGGTGTCCCTAATGTCATATCAGCCGGAGTCACTTCTAGTGACCTGTACGGCTGAATCTATAACTCATTAATCACAATCAATCACTATCAATCATTATCCTGCACACGAGTCGGAACCACCTATAGTGGTATGTACTATAGGCTAGGTGTAAAATATTACGCTCAGTGCTACGATCACGTGAAGGCTGTGCGACGAATCGCGGTCACCTACGAGTCGGAACCACCTATAGTGGTCTGTACGACAGGCTAGGCACCTGCCTTGGATCCAAGGCGAGCGTACGGTGCGTGAGGTGAACGATCACGTGAAGGCTAGGCTCTACTCTGGCGGAGCACAAACACCCGAGGTGCAGGTGATGAGCTAAATCACAATCCATCATCATCTCAACCACTAGCTATCATACTTACCTGACTTACCTGGCCGTCCACAGCGCCAGAGCATAATAAATGCAAATATACTCGTAATTATAAAATATGATTGGCATACGACATGGCAATTCAATTATAAAATCCATTCAATTCGTAAATCAATCAAATTACGTTTCTGGGAAAAACGTCAATTATATATATATACTGAAAACAAAAGCCCACTAACTGGTATGTCGACGGGTCGTATCCCCCGAGCCTAGAATGGATGCGCTCGTCCTCCGGATACGTCTCACCTATATGTGAAACAACTGTAAAATCGTCATTTACAGCACATAAACGAACTACGTAAATAAATTTTCATACGAAGGTCAATTTTGGTATATGAATATACCAACGCGACCTACACGACATCACGAACACGTAGGAATTTTTAGAATAATTTTTGGACTCCGCACACGCCAGCCACGCGCGGCACGTGCCTCGCACGCGTAACGGAAAGCTCACAGCGTCAGGAATATTCCCTCGAAATATTTCGTTATCTTCTAACGGTTACCGTCATAATTAACTGACGGCGTCAGTATATGTCGTCAAAGTTGACGGAATATACCGTCACCTCTAACCTCCAGCTCCGGCGACCGTCGCTGGCGCCGGAAACTGGGTAAATTTTCTAACTCTTCGTTCTAGCTCATTTTTAACCCAAAACTTATGAAATTTTCACCAAAATGCTCCAAATCAAGAGGAGAACACGTCTATACCTTCAAGTCCCTTGAAAAACGACTAGAAATGCCACAGGAAATTTCTCCAAAATCGGTCCAGCTTAGAACCACCAACTCCGACATCCAAAACGTGCTAACGAGGTACTCCGAGCCTCGTGGGAACCTCTAGAGTGTCTCTATGACTTTAGTTTCACCTAAGACACAACCAACACAAAGTTGATGAACAGTGCATCAATCGGTGCCCGAGAGAACTGGGGTTGTTCGAAGGTTTCCAAGCCTAAAACTTATATACATAAGTTCACCAGAGTCCAGAGAGTTCGAATATGCTTACCTGAAGCACGATCCAAGTCTCGATCGTGTGGTATGTGTGCGTCCGTACGAAGAAATGGTGAGGGAAGGATAGAGAGTTTTCGAGAGAATATGAGAGAGAGGAGAACAGAATCTCATAAACAGAAGCACGTGTATGTGCATGTGTGTGTGTGTGTGTTATAATTGTCCCACCCTCAACATCCCAATTCGATTGGGCCTAGTTACTTAAGACACCCAAGGTCCAAAATGGGACCATAAAACACCCGTTCACGTGTAACCGAGGGTAAATGTCGTTTCGTGTCGATAATATATAAAACTCGGGACATGATGTTACACTCTCTCTTCACTCTCACTCTCTTCTTCTATCCTTCAATTTTAATAACCAAAGTAAAAAAATTCACACATTTTTGTGTGTGGGCGTATACTAGTCTAGTTTAAGAGGAGGTGAAATTAAACCATACCACATAATGGGTCAGCCACTTACTAGGTATCGAATCTGATATTTTTCATTTATAAGTGAAGAGGAATGTCTTAAATATTAAAGCAAATCAACTCAACAGGTCACTAGTTTTGGATCCAAGTATATGAATGTAACGGTCTCTTGATATATACGGTGTATTTGGAAGTGATTTCGAAAAGACTAATAAATGCACTTTTGATGAAAATGTTTTTTAAAACTAATTCTTAAAAAATTGCAATTGAATTTTAGAAAAGCACTTGAAATGTTTTTTTACAAAAAAACACATAACTGATGTTTCTTCTAAAATACACTTTAAGTGTTTTTGAAACTTAAAAGCACTTCCATTTATTTTAAAAACATATAAAAAAACTCATATTTTTTGTTTTAAAAATTATGAATGTAGCTAAATTTCTTAATACTTATTATTTTCAAAAACAAATATTTAGATCCAAGAAAAATTTAGCCCAATAATATAATGTAAAAAAGACATCTTAAATTCGATTTGTCAATGAAAAAATTAACATCAATAAAATAATAAAGGATATGATATCCACACACTCCTTTTTACTTTTCTCACACCTTTTTAGATTTCTACCGTTGGATCGGATGAATTGAAGAAGATCTAACGAACATAAAATAATAGGGGTGTGTGAGAAGTAAAAAATGGTGTGTGGATAGCACACCCCAATAATAAATAGTCACAAATAAGCGTATGAGTGGGGAAACTGAAACTCGGGTCAAACAAAACAAGGCGCCTCTTTTATTTTTGCTTCTCGGAGTTCATAATATACCCGAACAAACAAACAACCCAAAAAATAATTAGAGACTCGTGAGACGAAAGAAATCAAAATCCGAATTTCGAACCAGGGAAACATAAGAAAAACAAAAGAAGGGGAAAATGGAAGAAGCGATGGGACTGATGCGTCGGATGCCTCCCAAGCACACTGAGACGGCTCTCTCCGCCCCTCTCTCCCTTGTCCCCCAGCACTCTTCCTATCTCCTCTCTCAAGTCGATCAGCCTCTCCAGGTTCTCCCCTGTTTGTTTTCCGAGAAAATCCAGTCCAATTTTCACTTTCCATTTTCTTTCTCACAGGGGTTCATTTTAGTCCCAATAAAATAAAATAAAATGTTGTCTTGCAATTCAAATTTAAGTCACTGTGTTGCTCTGATTTCCCGAAATTCAGGTTTTGTGCGATATGGAATACGGGAAGGAGTTCATTTTGTGTGAATATAACAGAGATGTAGACTCTTACAGGTAAAACCCTCAAATCTTATGTCAAACAGGCACATTCAATTTGTCTGGATCAATTAGACGACAGGTAATCACCCTTTATTCTTTTTCAGTCGAGGAATTTGATCTTCTGTACAATTTTGCTTGCGGAAACATTTTTTTTCAGAGGTACAAACAAGTCGGTTCAGGGAGAAATGGTTTTCCCCTTCGTCACCCACATCTTTTTCTCTGCGCTTCTTTTCTAAAAGTATTCAGTTTTCTTTTTGCATTGTCTGGAAATTTCAAATTATGAGCACCAAATATATCTGGTTGAGTAATTCATCCAAGTGATCTTTATCTGTAAATGTTTTGAGATGGACTGGCATGGTCTAGCATCGAAATGGCTCTTTAGGCTTCAACATTTTAGTGAAAGTTATAGTGAACAACTCCTCACTTTTGATAGTTAAGAGGAGAACTTGATGTACGCCAATGACAGTGCTGTGAAATATCTGTGAATCAATTTTTGATTGATTGTGTTATATTGTTGGAGCTGATATGGTTTAAATTAATTAAGCACAAGATTTGCTGTTTGAATGATCACTCAACATCTGTTTTTCTGTTCTGCCCTGCATGTACTATTTGTATGATATCCTGGGATGGATCAAGTACTCGTTCTTTTTGGCTTTGTAGATGAATATGCACCTCTCAATTCAAGAAGGCCATATTTGTAACATGGGAAGAATGATCGAAGAAATGGAGAGCAAGCTGAGAAATTCACTCGATCAGGTACTGTGCTTCCTTACATGCTCACTTACATTTCTACATACTGCTCTACAGTTCCGACTACACAATGTTTTGTCAAGTTATGGAACTAAGAGCCATCCATGACCGCTGAAAGCATTGGATTATCACGTACTAGATGTCTCACCGGCACTTGAACCACTGTGCAGTCGTGACTAAACAGTTTCCCATCTCATGGAAAACCCTTTTCGCTCCGCTTAGCCCTATCCCTCTCTAGGGGTATTTTAGTGATAGGTTCTATAGGAACTGGACGATCCTATTTGGTCAAATACCTAGCGACAAACTCCTATGTTCCTTTCATTACAGTATTTCTGAACAAGTTCCTGGCTAACAAGCCCAAGGGTTTTCTAAGGTTTACAAAGGGCTTCGTTTATTTATCCTTGGAATTCAAATTGTCATTGATCTACTTATTGCAGGTTTATTTTGGGAAGACGAAAGAGATGGTTTGCACTTTACGACCACCATCTGAAGTAGTGATGAGACTGCCTGACAGCTGATGAGGCATATATTCTTATGGCCTATCAACAAGGGAGAATATCAGTCCCTCACCAGGTGTTGGTTGTCAAACTTAAGCGATTAGGGTTCTGCTGTGCTTTATGTCATTATCTAGTTTTTGAAATTTTCTTTTGTTTTGAAATGTACCACTTGGTGGCTGGTTTGTGAATCGAAAACTCCTCATGGATTTTGTATTTTCATACTCAGTATCAATTGTGTTCTTGAGTTAGTAAAATCATATTAGCCATTAACCTTATGTGCCAAGTTACTTGATATTAAGCAAAATCATATTAGCCCATTAACCCTAAAACACGTACAATACGCCAAGCCAAACTAACAAACCCTAGCTAAATCAATCAAGTAGGTTGCTACAGTAACCATACAAAGACCAACCTCATATTAACGTTTCCACAAGCGCGGCTAGAGAGCTTGAGGCACCGTCTGTGGCTATGGCGATGCAAATTGTTGCTCCCGGAAGAGTTCGAGACTCCTCTTGCCGGGAAAGAAGTTTGGTTGGAAATAATTTAGGATCTTAACAGATTAAACCTCTCGGTATCGATTCTTTCAAGTTTTGTTAATTTGTAATGGAACTGTATGGACCATCCATAACATCATGAAGTGACATCGAAGCTGGAGTAGAAATCGAATCAGCAGCCACCAATTTATCATCAGTTTTTCTCGGAATCTTCTTCTTGGCTTTTGATTGCACTGCAGTATCATCACAGTCGCCGCCAGCAGAAGCAACGACAGTAGCCTTAAACTTTCCCTTCCTCTTTTCCGTGGTCCTATCGCTCTTCCGGAGTTGGCAGCTCAACACCACCATTGCCAACAGCAGATATGGATAGTCTTTGAGGCTGTATTCATACATAATCCAGGAACACTCTTGCCAAGAAGTCGATTCTCGCTGCTCTTGTAGTGAAACCTTTTGGCATGGCCCAAAATAACGATGTTTCCCTCCATCGTCGCCCCTATCTCTTCCTGTTCTTCTCTTTCTAAGAATGGTCAATTTCTGAAATCTTGAAATATATCCGAATGAGTAATTCATTCATGTGATGGCAATCTGTAAATGTTTCGTAACGGGGGAGTATACCTCTTGTTTTTTTGTTGCAAATACTACTGTTTGAAATCTCTGTGAATCAGTTTTTGGTTGTGTTTTAATTAAGGACAATATTTATTTGTTGTTTGAATGATCACCCTGCCCTGCATGGACTATTTGTATCACATCCTGGGCAGGAACTGAGTTGGTTTGTACTGTTGTCTCGTCCTTTTTTACTTTTTGAAAAACAATTAAATCAAGTTTGGTGGCCGGAACATGGTCGCTGCTGCAGCTGTTGTTGTTGGTGTTATTAGCGGAGGAACTGCTCTGCTGATCCGGTTCCTCGTCGGCAGCTCAGTCCTTGCTCTGCTTGCTCCTTCAGCTTCAGTGCTGCAATCTGCTAAATTAAAGCCATCAAGTGACTGTGAGTACTTGGTTTTCACTTGCTTTTCTATCACAATTTCTACCTTCATTTCTCCAATAACTCAACAAATACATAATTGTATAAATATATACCTCATTTTCTATGAGACGCTTCTCTTCTTTCAGCTGTTTTTCCTGTTCAGAATTAGAGCCATGCATGATACACCAAATTCAAATCAAAACTGTGTCCAAATCACTCCACAAACATTTAAACCAACTTATGAATTGCACCAGATTAAAATTCAGTAACATAGAATATGTAGATATACATGGCACCAGCAGAAATACAGTGATCAGACAACTGAGTATATAGGAAAAATATTAGTGAACCAATATAGTTGATCTTAATCTACACTTTCCCCTCCCTTCTCCCAAACCACAAAAATAATGAAACAACAAAAATGCAAGTCCCTGCAAGAATCGCCAGTTCAGGAGAGGGCATACCACGGTACACATGACCACTGATCTGCATATGTGTAACGTGGATATGCCCTCAAACAGAATGCAAATGGCAATAGAATAGAATTAGAACCCCTTCCATTAACAGAGAAAGAACAGATGATGTCAGAGAAAGAATGCATACCGTCTCAATAAGAGCTGTAAGGGTTTCCATCATCAGCTGTGTCTGCATTATCAGTAGTACTCAAGTGAGTTTTTACCACCAATCTATTAGACTTACTGTACTTCCAATACACGACACAAACTACATAAACACTTCATGTATCTGTTACTACTGTGTGGTTATTTCAACGATATCGAGTGACTCGAACTGATTTTTTCTTTCTTCATATTCCTAGTTATTTATGACACAGGAACACCATTTATAAAGAACAGAACTTATATTAGTCCACATATATGTTAGTATCTGGAATTACTGAAATGATCAAATATCAGTAAACTCGTGTCATAAAACACTGATCATCGTTGTTACAAATGAAATTACAGTTCCATGGATGAATTATATATTTTGTAGCTTAAACTTCAATCAAAACATGAAGAAAATACCTTGATCTTGGACAAAAGCATAACAAAAGAGAACCGACATTTCAAACATTATTGATCTTCGACACAATCCCAGCTAGCAAAAGAAACTATATATGCAGGTTTATATTCCGAAAATAGGTACTTCACTTAATTGAAAGATCCATTGAAACCAGTCTAAGTGAAACCAGAATATGAACCAAGTAATAATGGTCTGAGTAACAAGAAACAACCTTTCTTGATCTTGTTCGTCTTAAAAGTGCATCTAATTCCTCTTCAAGCTGGGTGAGCTCTGGAACATCTAGATTATCAAGGTCTTGTGCCTCCATACCACTGTAAACACATAATCAGATCCCGGTCACGTGGGTGAATGTAACGAAGCTTCTGTACATGATACTTACCTTTGAATCATTTTCGGAGATCGGTTAGTGCCTGCTCGGAGACCACTCCATTCCGCATTATGCTTCTGCACCCGAGATTAGCAGAATGTGAGAAGAGACGATAGGTTGCAAGTATTGCTACTGGTGTTTGTAATAATTTCGACACTGATACAAAACATGAAGTCCTAACAAATACAGTAATTTGAAATTATTAATCCAATCTTCTGGGGGTAGCCCAGATGGTGCCTGGCAGGTGTCTTAGATGCCAACCTTGTCAGTACCACCAGCATTCTTGGAAGCACCAATTCCCGCTTCACTATGCATCTGGTAACGCTCCAGAAGCTTTCCCAAACTGAAGTAGATAATTATGTGCATTAATTATATGAAAGAAATAAACCATCCATGATATACTTACAGTAGCAGCTCCTCTCGTGTGGAGATTTAGAGTCTAACATGTGAAATACGTACTGAGTGATGATTGAACTTCATGATAGCATACTCAAGTACCAATTGATTTTTCATTAACGACTTAAAAGAACTTGGCATTGCCACGTATTTCCAATTGATTTTTCATTGAACATTAGTAATCTAACATGGTATCAGAGCTAAAGTTAATACATATCCTTGAACTGAAACACAATAGAAAACAATAGGGACCAAAACTGAATAAAATTGAAACTACAGGGATAGAAGTAGAATTTTGTGCACACTATATGGACTACATGTAGTTTGTCCTCAAAAGAATGGCATTTTGTTTTTCATACACTTTATTTATTTATTTCTCTTTTCTTTTTTTTTCTTTTTTTTTATGGGAGCTCTTTTTTGTATTCTTGTTGATGTAGGTTTAAAGTTGTCCTCCTGGGGGCTGCTCGCTTTTTCTCTCTGGATTTTGAGAATGTTTTTGCTCACCATCCTCAAGTGATTGTGATACTTACCAACTTATTTATTATTGTTCAATAAGTTTACATTTCAAAACCTGTGTAGTAGATAGACACAAATTTTAAATTTAAACTCATTTAACGGTAATAAATAAGGTGGTGAGCAAAAATGCACCTATAGATGTAAACTACTAAGATATATAACCCTTTGACCCCAAGTTATGAATCCCCCTAGAAGGTTAAACAACACCTTCTAGGTATAAATCCCCCTAGAAGGTTAAACGAGTGACATTTATTATTTTACTCTCAAAGTAAGGTGCATGCCTTGATTATTTTAGTTAAAATGTATGTTTGGAAGAGTTTTAGGAATAGCTAAAACCGCTTTCAAACAACTAAAGTGTTGACAATGTTTGATGTAAAAGTTAAAATCCTTCTAAATTGTAAAAGCATTTCTAAGTGCTTTTATGAAAATTACCTAGCAAGTGCTTCTTAAAGAGTTCCAAGTGCTTTATCAAGAAACAATTCAATTTATAGACATTTTGATTGTTGCTAATAAAAGTGTTTATAAGCAAAAGCACTTTCTAGAGAAACATTTTAAAAGGACCCTAAGTCGGGACAACAATAATGTAACATACATAGTTGATCAAAGGATATGTACCATGTGATATGCAATTGATTACCGTTGAGGGTGTGAAGCATTGTCTCGCATCAGAAATTTAGTAAACTTTGTAAAGGCTTCGAAGGAGTTGGACTTCTCCCGGTTTTGTTTAACTCGAAGCCAGATGGCAAACTAGGAGGTTAACCTAGGGCTGTAAGTATGTCTGTGGATTATCATACGCATATTTTATTTACATGCATGCAGAACTTATCTACATATTTATTGTATTTTATGAAGCATATATCTGAACGTTCTCTCATATCAATACTAGTTAATTTCACATTTATAGTCAAATCATATGGAATAAATGAGAAACAAAATTTCAAAAGGAATTATAACATAATTTTCTTATAGAGGTGATTTTTTTTAACAATGATGAGATAGATTTTTTTTTAGATTTTTTTTAGCAAACGATAATGTTAGTCTTTAAATTGTTAATTGTTAGGGTGAAGAGGAATTCACACCTGAGTATATATGCATGATTACTTTTAGACACTGCGATAAAATGCCATTTGTGATGTCATAGATTTTGACCATGGCCCTTCTTTTAGGTATATTATTACGAATATTTTGATCTTGGTCCTTTCTTTCCTATATTTAATTATATATAATACCACATTAGACTTTATTGAACTTTATAAACTTATGTACCTTCGCCAGTTATGGAGCAGACTACACCTTTCTTCTTTCTACAGTAAGAGTTCATGGTGTTAAATTCTTGTAATTAACATGGTCCTTCCACTACTACAATATAGGCTATCACCGGCAGATCAAAAACCGACAAGAAACTCGATTTCTGTCGAAAATTTGGCAAAAATCCGACATAAAACACTGAAATGTCGGATTGGAATAGCGACGCCATTGCTACCGTCACTAAAGGGCTTCAGTGTCGGTTTGTTCCCTTAATCCGCCACTAAGAAGCGTCGGTTTAAAGCGACGCTGACGTTAACGTCGGTTTAAAGCGACGTTAGATAACAATTAAATAAATAAAATATGCAAACTAGTGAGGTTTAAAGCGACACCACCTTTGATAATAATAATAATAATAAACTCGAAATCGGTTTCTGTATTCGTTCTCAAATAATTATAACTCAAAAAAATTATATAATCAAAATAATAAATTTCAATTATAGGCCAAAACAAACAATAACAAAAAAAATTCAAAAGAAAAATAGTGCCATAATATACAAATGTTTTACATCTAACATTCCATATAATTTACAAAAACTCATCCACCGCATTTATTTAAAATTAGATACAATTCTTCAAAATGGACAATACATTCAAATTCTTGCCACTCTTGTAAAAGATCTTGTGCCGGTAGTATGGTTCATTGTTTTAAATTGCCGATTAATCTTACTTTTTTTAGCAACCACCTAAGCAAAAACAGAAATTTATTAGACAAATTTAAAGTCATAACGAAATAAACATGTAACGATTACCTTTGCTTTTTCTCCATCCCAGTATTCCACCAACTCAGCCCACTCTGTAGGATTCACTTCGGGAGGAGGGTGGATGCGCACCTCTGCTGAGATATACCTTATTATTACAAAAAAAAAACAACTAAAAAACAGGAAACAAATGTAAAATTTCAATTTAAGCATAATATTAGTTTAAACACAAAACAAAAACTGAAATTAATAATAAGTAAAAAAAGAACCAGCTTCGAACACCTTCTTTTCCAAATGAAGTTCCTCAGAACATTGATCTTCACTAGAAATATCCATAGCAAAAGTTAGTGGAAGGAGAAGGGGTATGGCTGAAATGGAGGAAAGAGTAAGGCTGAAATGGGAGAAGGAGATGGAGTAAACCAGTGGAGAAATATAAGAGAGAAATGGAAGCGCAGAAGTACTGGGAAAGACGAGGTTTAAATATGGATAAAAACTTAGCGTCGGTTAAAACCGACAGTAGCTTCAAGTTGTGTTGAAAAATGAACACCAAAACCGACGTAATGTCTGAAAAACTGATAAAAAATAACTTGCGTCGAAATATGATGACTTTGCGTCGGTTCAAACCGACACTAGATTTGACACGACCTAGATACACGCAGCCTGACACACTTTTGACTGAAAGGTCTGACATATTTTGATTGACAGGGTTGCGTCGGATAAAACCGACGTTAGCTTGATTAGATTTGTGTAGCATCGAAATAAGGAATCTTTGTGTCGAAATAATGAGAGTTTGCGTCGATTAAATCCGACGCCAACTCTGACACAGTCTACAAAAGCTCTTCCCACCCATTTTCCTGTGCAAAAAAACCGGGAAAAGCCCAAATTTAACCTAAGTTAAAATATAATCAGTTATTTTATCTTATATAATATTTTAATAAATAAAATATAACTTATATATAATACTTAATAAAAAAACAAAAATATAATTTTATGATAAGATATCATCACACACGAATTGAAACATCGTCTAATTAATACATAAAATAATTAATATATTTATTCCCTATCATCATCTGTTAGCTCGTCATCGGCATTGGCATGATTAACGAACTCGGTAGGCAAGAGTCTCTTCCACGCCAACCCTTGTATGGAAATTTTCATTATCAAGAATTGGATCATCCAAGTTAGGTATGGCATAATAACTATAAACATGTTATAGTTAAAAAAAATTCATTATCAAGAATTCGATCATCTGTAATAAGTATGAAAATAAAAATTGACAGAATAACTATAAACATGTTATAATTAAAATGCAAAACAATAAATAAATAATGTGATTGTTCAAACACATTTGTCGTTTAAGTACTACATCTATACTTGAAAATAAGAGCCTAATAAAAAAAATTTCATACACTACTAATCTATTACAAATAAGTTTGGCGTTTGGATAGTTGAAATTAGTTTCGTAGGATGCGTATCTTATCAAAACGATAGATTCACTAACACTTAGAGTTTATTTATACTTTCATTAAGTATAACATAAGATTTTGTGGTATCCACTAGTGTAAATATTCTAAATTGAAGATCGAGTTTATTCATTGTATTCATATAAGGTCAAGGAGTGTAGTTGTATAAAATCATCAAAAGCGGATTTAAAATAACCGTTAAATCGTGATTTTTCGTTTATAACCGTCGAAAAGTTTTGTCCTGTTACTTGATCTCTGAATGTTTGTTTTTTTTGATTTTTGGTGTATGCGATCTCGAAGCATAACCGAACAAGTTTGATGGTTGGATCGTTGAAATTAGTTTCGTATGATGCTTATCCCATCAAAATGATAGATTCACTAACACTTAAGAGTTTATTCATACTTTCATTAAGTATAACATAAGATTTTGTGGTATTCACTAGTGTAAATATTTTAAATTGAAGATCGAGTTCATTCATTGTATTCATATAAGGTCAAGGAGTGTAGCTATAAAAAAAATCATCAAAATCGGAGTTAAAATAACCATTAAATCGTGATTTTTCGTTTATAACCGTCGAAAAGTTTTGTCCCGTTACTTGATCTCTGAATGTTTATTTTTTGCGATTTTTGGCGTATGCGATCTCGAAGCATATACAAACAAGTTTGATGGTTGGATCGTTGAAATTAGTTTCGTAGGATGCGTATGTCATCAAAATGATAGATTCACTAACACTTAGAGTTTATTTATACTTTCATTAAGTATAACATAAAATTTTGTGGTATCCACTAGTGTAAATATTCTAAATTGAAGATCGAGTTCATTCATTGTATTCATATAAGGTCAAGAAGTGTAGTTGTAAAAAATCATCAAAATCGGTGTTAAAATAACCGTTAAATCGTGATTTTTCGTTTATAACCGTCGAAAAGTTTTGTCCCGTTACTTGATCTCTGAATGTTTGTTTTTTGCGATTTTTGGCGTATGTGATCTCGAAGCATATCCAAACAACTTTGACAGTTGGATCATTGAAATTAGTTTCGTAAGATGCTTATCCCATCAAAATGATAGATTCACTAACACTTATGAGTTTATTCATACTTTCATTAATTATAACATAAGATTTTATGGTATCCACTAGTGTAAATATTTTAAATCGAAGATCGCGTTCATTCATTGTATTCATATAAAGTCAAGGAGTGTACCTGTAAAAAGTCATCAAAATCGAAGTTAAAATAACCGTTAAATCGTGATTTTTCGTTTATAACCATCGAAAAGTTTTGTCCCGTTACTTGATCTCTGAATTTTTGTTTTTTGCGATTTTTGGCGTATGCGATCTCGAAGCATATACAAACAAGTTTGACGGTTGGATCGTTGAAATTAGTTTCGTAGGATGCGTATCTCATCAAAACGATAGATTCACTAACACTTAAGAGTTTATTTAGGGAGATTATATTCACACACCCCAAATTACTTCTCCTACACCTTTTTAATTTTTTTTAATATTTTTCTATCAAGTGTTAGTGGTGTGTAGAAAATATTAAAAAATTAAAAAGGTGTGAGAGAAGTAATTTGGGGTGTGTGAATATAATCTCTCTTTATTTATACTTTAATTAAGTATAACATAAGATTTGTGGTATCCACTAGTGTAAATATTTTAAATTGAAGATCAAATTCATTCATTGTATTGATATAGGGTCAAGGAGTGTAGCTGTAAAAAAATCATCAAAATCAGAGTTAAAATAACCGTTAAATCGTGAATTTTCGTTTATAACTGTCGAAATTAGTTTCATAGAATTCGTATTCAATCAAGTTCAATGGTGTATTTATATATATATATTTATTAAGTAGATTTAAATTTATTTATTTTGTATGTATAACACTTAAGAAATTGAATCGTATGTATATTTCAGCCAATCCAATGATCACCAATTTTTTAAAATTTAATATATATATATATATAGTTCATTTTGTGTGAATACAACAGAGATGCAGACTCCTACAGGTAAAAGCCTCAAATCTTTTGTCAAATTTGATGGGTTGGTGTTAGTTTTCTGATATTTTACACTTTAATTGCTACATTTTTTGGGGACATTTTAGAGGTAGCAGATCTGGCCTTGATTTGTGAATCTGGATCTTTGGTATATTTTGATTAATGTAATTTAACTTATTGTTTTGGTTCATATGCAGATTTAATTGGTGTGATTAGTGCAATGCATGCATAACTATGTACTCCAGTAGTTTCTTTTTTCGTATAATCGTTTCTGTTATGTGAATATCGATTGTCTATAGTTATATTTTTATGCTACTATATTTCCATGTAGATCACCTTGGTCAAACAAATATCATCCGCCGCCACTAGAAGACGGCTCCCATCTTTACACTATGTTTGGGTGAGGGAAATAAACTTGGAATTTGAATACAAGTCATAATTTATAAATTGACATGCACCGATTCCCTTGTTTGGATTCATAAATATAGAAATTTAAAATTTGGGTGTGAAAAAAATCTTAGAATTTGGGACCTTCAATTCTCAAGTTTAAATTTCATGTAAATAAGTGTCATTTATCAATTTTTATGATTGAGAGTTTAAAAATAACAAATTCATTATTCAATTCCATTGTTCTTTTAGGTTAACCAAACAAGAAAATTCACAAATTCTAAAAATTAAAACCCTGTCATTTCAATTTTCGTCATTTTAAAATTTCTTAATAATCTTAAATTTCTTCATCCAAATATATTGTTAGAGTTGAGGAAACTTAATAATCTTAATAATCTTAAATCGACCCTCTCTTTTCTTGCACTAGGGAATGGCATTTTAGACAATGTCGTATAGCTATATATTGGTATCTGAATATCACAATTCAAAATTAGGTTTTTACTCTTAATTTTATGAAGATTATCATAATGCAGGTGGTTCTGGGGGTAAAGGCACCTGGGGAGGGTTACTTGATACAGATGACAGTTACACTGCTGACCCAAATGACCCAAACTTCAATAGCAGTGAGGTAAGTAACTGAACAACTCACAACTTCATATTTAACTCTTTTCTGGATCTTGACATGAAAAATTATCAGTTTATTTGCCATCTTCAATATTAATTGACTTATTTTCATCGTGTTTACCAATGGTGTCTATTGCTAGCAATTATATAATGCGAAAGAAAGCCTTCAACCTGAATCCATGAGAAAATTTCGAAAGTGTAGTTTACCCTTTTTAGGACGCCCATCAACTGCAGAATGTGAATGTCTATCATGCTTGAGTGGAGTTCCTTTTCCATGTTTCCCCTGAATCTTTGGAGATTTTGGAGACTTTGAGGACTTTGAAGATTTAGGGGACTTTGGGGACCTTGGAGAAATGGGCAATGGAGACGCAGATAATGGATCTGCACTTTCTGAAGCAGATCGGTGAAGCTCCCAATGCTCCTTTGATACAAACCCATCACTGAAGTCCATTCTGCTTATCTTTTGAACTCAAGGCTTCTCACTCAATAGTTTTCAAGAGGCAACATATAATACCTTCAGTTTGTGATGTGTAAAACCGAATAAATCGCAAGCTCTCTGCTGTGCTCACCAGCACCAATTCCCCAATATGTTTACTATGTAGTTAATCTATTATTTCTACGGAGAACGCCTCAAAATTAAGAATCAATTAGAGCCTGTTTCACAAGAAGAATAAAACAATTCAATGGTCAATAATACTACGACAATCTTTAGCAATCACTCCATACCTAACCACAATCGACTTCATACACAGACAAAGCTCATGTGATAAAAGTATATGTGACAGAATAATGAGATGTGTTTAATCACTTAGCCAAGCATTCATCAACGCAATTATACGATATTTATACAAGACGTCCCTATGATACTTGATGCACAAAAACCCAGAAGTGCAGTGAAATCTATACATCTCGGAGTGCACGACATTTTAACATACAATACACAAGATTCACCATTGGGGTAAGACATGTTTACAGAATATGTTCCTAATACTCAGCAGAACACGAAAATATTACCCAGGAAGCCCTCACTTTTGTACACAATTAAATGAATTTTCCTGAGAAAATTTTAAATTCAGCATCACCTCACTTTCTTCCTACCAACGCCATGTTAGGAAAGAAGAAAATGCAGGTCTGCAACAAATTCAAGAAACACACAATTATATAAATATTTGGAACTAGTAACAAAATTAATCAGAAATTAAAGAGCAATCAGCCAAACACATAAGATATTGTTGACTACAAAAATCACCTAACCTACGTGGCGCGCAGGCTGAGTAATTAGTAAGCTAACTACGTCCTTCAAATGTGTGCGTGGCGTGCCAACTTGTCGGCCGGGCTCGGCCGAGGAGTAAAATGAGTTGATGTTGCGTTGAGCGCGCTGCTGACTTCTATGTCTTGCGATTGCGACCGAGGAAGGAACACGTCTCGGCCTTTGGGTTCTAGAGCCTGAAGACAAGGCTGCTATTTTTACGAAGTTGAATATCAAATTCGGCTTTCAATGTGCCGAATGTAGTAACCTGGTAACACCTCACTTCGCCGAGAAGGCTAATGAGATGACCTCTGCAAAAAAAGATTCGAAAATCCTTCTTGACCGAGACTTAGATAGATAATCAGTCGGCCTCGACGCAGTGCTGTTTATCCAATAGATAATCAGTTGGCCTCGACGCAGTACTGTTTATCCAAACTGAAGGTACTCCGAGGTCGGCTGATTCTACGGCAGTAGTACTGTTTATCCAAACTGAAGATACCACCGGTTGCCTTCACAGTGCTGTTTATCCAAACTGAAGATGTGTTGGCGAAAAAGAAAATAAAAATCGTCTTCACAGTGCTGTTTATCCAAACTGAAGATGTGTTGACGAAAAAGAAAATAAAAATCTCAAGGGTGTTGAGAGGTTTCGCGTAGCACGAGAAATTGCGCAGGACAGATTTATGTGTTGAGTTGGAGGTCTCTTAAACGTTGCTAATACTCTGATATTTATAATGCTAATACGCTTCATTGCTTGTTGCTTGCTGTGAGTACCTCGCGTGAGAAGTAATATTCCTAAAAATATTAGATAATCCTTCATGTAGGCACTCCCACTTTTTTGGGATGTGATAATGCACAAAAACCCCCCATCGACTTGGCTTACTTTTTCAAAAATACGATAATGCAGCACCAGTGGATATCATGCATGCATTAAACCAATCAGCACCTGCCATTATTTGGAGACAATCCAAACTAACGATCCAATCCAAGTGCCATGCCTAATAATTATCCTGCCGTGCTTACCCATTGCCAAAAATGTGCTAATTATTAGCATATATTCCCACCATAATAATTATCCCAATCTAGGATATGCCACTCCAATCTGATAACAAGAATTCCCAATCCATTCAAACTATACTGCTTGCTTGTAGATATATTATTTTCATAAGAAAATGTCAAGATAAATCATCACTAAAAGATAAACATTATGATAAAAACCATAATATTATCCTTTAATAACAAAATTATCCTCACTTCTCCATCCGACGGTTGAGAGCTGTGCTTACTCAACGGCCTCGATCACTCGGGCCGATGGTGTAATTTGGGGCCCAAACAGATATATGAGCAAAAATTAAAGAATTATAACCATGATTAGAAATCGAAATTGAAATCAAAATCAAGAGGCAATATTCTTGTCCTTGGGGATTGATTGATTGCGTGGAAGAAGTGGGTTGGGAGGTTTTGAGAGCAGACAATGTCAAGAGACGGTTACCAAAATTGTAGGGTTAAAAGCCGTTGGCATTGAACGCGAGACTTGAGGAAATGTCCCGTCTCATCCAACGGCTCACAGCACCTCTCCTTGCTTTCTGCCTTTAGAAACAGGAATAAAGGAAAAAGGACCGGGAGAGCCATGCAAGGGAGAGATTGGGTCCGAACGAATTCTACACTGCCACGATATGCCGTAATAAGGGGAACGGGGTGCAGTCATGCACCCGCACCCAATATTCTTTTACTTCTTAGCCTATGAGAATGACTTATATTTCATGGATACGCCACTACGGTGGTATTTTAATAAACATTCTCTTTTTAATGGTTGAGTTCTGATTTTTAGGCTTCTCATTGCGACCAAACAAATTCAGTTACATTAATTTTACGTACAAATCTATTAGAAAACTGGACAATGACTTTCATGTTCTTACTCTTTCATGCACAGTAGATTCACATTCTTAGAGCATGTTCATACTCCAATCACGCTTTATATTTTTTAGTTAATTTTAACTAAAAATGCTAGAAACTATGTAGAGGCTTTCGAAATTTTTTTTACTTTAACCATACTCTGTACTTCGATAAGTTATAAAAAATATGAACAAATAAAAATCTAGAAAATCTTTTCTTTTGACTCTTTTTAACTTTTTATTACTTTTATTTAAAAAGTTAAAAATTGTAATTAATGCTTTCTCACTCTCTGTACTTGGGAGCTCTTGGTCTTTTGTTATTGAGTTGTGCTATCCATACACACTCTAAATTATTTTTCACACAATTTTTTGTTAATTTTTGTCTTTTAAATTTTCTTTAATTAATTCGATCCGACGGTCGAAAATTAGAAGAATGTGTGAGAAATAAAATGGGGTGTGTGAATATCACACTCCTTATTATTTTATGAGCATGACGGGGTCCGCCCTAGACAAATGTTAGAATCACGGTTTGATTTGCTTTAGTTTTGTCTTTAAACTAAATTAATCATTTTGTGATCAAATTTAATGTAAGTGAGAGATATCAAATTCGAATTTTATAAATGGGGAGTTCAATATCAATGTAATAGTTCGCGTTAAAACCCATGAGATTAAAAATAGTTTGATTTGGCCATTTTCAGTTTTTAGCTCACCCTGTAGTTTGTAGCTTTTACTTAGATTTCCCTATAGTATCAGTTTTGCTTAATTTTGTTCTGCAATAGTTTTACTAGTACACTTGTTACATTAGATTTTTTTTAGTGTATCTAAAATATAAAATGATATACCACGTATTACAATATAAAGACAAAAATATTAAAAATATACCATAAAAATATGACGTATCAACCCGATCATCCACTTGGACCAACTCCACCGGGAGATGGTAATCCCAAATATTAGCATTTGACAACCAATCCTCCCCCAACCAAAAATTTTCTTGTCCGTACGCTATAATTATAAACGACCGAATACTATCCCCGGCCTTCTCCATGCCAGGCTCCATCACTACCCACCCATCTCTCTCTCTCTCTCTCTCTCTCTCTCTCTCTGGGAAGTAGAAACTAACCACCAAGACCAGTCGGTCGACCACGTTCATGGAGTCGCGGACAGAGACCCCATCACCAACCTACAGTCCCTGGTCAACTCCCTCAACAATAGAGTTCAGGTACTATCTCTCCCTCCCTCCCTCCCTCTCACTCTCTTTCTCTTTCCATTTCTCTCTTGTTTGGTCATCAGTGACAAAATGAACGTATCATTTTTAGTTCCATTTCAGTAAACAAGAGTAGGAGCTGGAGGAAAGGAAAGAAGAATCAGAGAAAATTAGGAGTGACAATCTTGAGCACGGCATGATAATTTGGCATTGACCAAGTGCAAAGTTACTAAGTAGGTTGGCCATTACTTTGCACAAACCTAGCGTCAAAGACAAATGTTTTGATTCTGAGTAGACGTAACTTTGTTACTTTTATGTTATAGTTTTTATATGAACCTATCTGTAAGATGAAGTAGATTGTTAGTTAATGAAGATATATGGATCCACTCCGGACCTTATTGTCCAGAGCCTTCAAGTCAACAAATCTAGACCACACAAATTGAATCCAATGGTCTCCGTTAATTCATTTTTCCAACCCACCACACACAACCAACGACTCTGATTTCATGGACGGAGAGAGGTAAGGCCCGGTGGGGGCACATGCCCCCTCTCATCCCATTTTTTTTGCATTACAAATTATTCAATTAATCATTTCCATTTTTTTGGCTATGCAGATTATTTAATTAATCATATTAAAATAGTAAAAATCCTCTTTTAGTTTTTAAATGCACCTCTGTCCTGTATATTTTTCTCACACACTAATGTCTAAACCTTGTTGAGTTGCATGTATTTGGTTAATTAGTACAAATGAGCATTAGATTGTCAACAATTAAAGACAATAGAGTAATAAAATTAGGCATTTTGAAATTAAATTTTTCAGTATTTGTAAAAGAACTAGCTTTATTTGTACAAAAATGGAGCTCAAATTTTTAAGGTGCCCCCTCTTAGTTAAATTTCTAGTTTCGTCCTAGTCTGATTTGACTTGCACACCAATTATCGGCCCAGATTTGTGAACTTGAAGGCTCCGGACACTGAGGTCCGGAGTGGATCCAAATCCTTAATGAAGAATCGGAAATGAAAGGTTTGGCCTATAAATAATAGGAACTTAGTCTTTTAGGGTGCGTTTGTTGCACCGGACTGTCTCGGACTGAACTAGCTTCAGGGACTAAGCTGTACTGGCTTAGACTAGACTAAGCTGGACTAGCTTAGTGAAGCGTTTGGTGCAGTGTCGGACTAACAAGCAGGATAATTAACAAAATATAATATTATATTATTTAATCCATAATTATTAATATTTTATTTTTATCCTATTTTTTTTATCCCTTTAATCCTTCCTTACCGCCCCATTCTCTCTCTCTTTTTCTCCATCTTTTTCTCCCTTGTCCGTTCCAATCCTTTCTTCAATTTGGTTTTTTATATGAAAATTAGTTGTGAAAAGCATCTAGTCCAATGTCTTTCGAATGTGAGTGGTCGAGGAGCAAGGCGAGGATGAGAAAGGAGGAGAAAGGGGACAGTCTTAGCTAGTCCCATGATTTTTGAGGGGTTTCATTAAGACCAGCTAGTCCCTGATTTAGTCTAGGCTAGTGAGACTTAGTCTCATTAAATCTAGTCCCTGTCAGGAACAAACATGGGACTGGACTAACCCTTAGTCCAGTCCAGTCCAGTACCCTTTAGTGAGGGCAAACAAACACCCCCTTAAGTTTCTAGATCACCATACATGTCTGTCAACTCAATTACAAGAGTTCGGGTGTCGAATCATTTGACATGATTAATCAAATTCGGGATGAATACAAATTTATATGGCATGACACAAACTCGGCGCTCCCAAGTGAGGAATAGAGCGCTGGAAAATTTGAAATCGAAGATAAATTATGTGAAGAGTAGCGCTAACTAAGGAACCGTGCACGAAGATGACGATTTAAGGTTTTCTGGTCGAGTGAGTATTGAAAGCATTTTTCAGATTCCATTAAGTCTAAGGTGACTTATTGTTTACTTTAGTCATTGTCCACATTTTATGCCCTTCGCTAACAGATTGGCGGCAGGGACTTCTTTATTTATTTATTTATTTTTATAACAAACAATATTATTTACACTAATGAGGGTGTGCTTGTTAGACGGAGTCAAGTTTCCTCTTCAAACAGAAACTCTTCAGTTGGTTTACTCAGTCAACAACACTTATCAAGTGGAGCTTCTATTAAAATCATTTGAATTTTGAATATGTGTTATATCAGAATTAGTTATAGTATTTGAATTTCGAAATGTAAACTTGTAAATAGGTTTTTTTGAAACCTTGATGTAATATGAAATGTGATTATAAAATGGTTGCTCCCTATAACGTTGAGGGTATGCAATCATAGTGAAAAACCTTGTGTAGTCTAATAGTTTTCCTGCGTGTTTTGCCTTCCCTGCAATCCTAGTTTTTTAGTGCTTAGCCTCACGATAAGCTAGTAATAATGTAGATTAAATTCACCTTTGGCGAGAATTGAACCTAAGACCTCTCATTTACAAATGAAGAAGAATACGACTAGACCGTAGTACTAAGTGGCGGGACAGAGACATTTTAATGTGGTTAGATTTGCTTCAGAAGGGTCTAGTCATGAAGAGAGTTAGAGGGGTGGGAGGGGATTTTAGTGTCGTTGCAAAATAAACTATTTTCGTTTAGAAGGTGGAGGCCTTTTAGCCAAAATAGCATGTGAGATTAGCTTCTCACTTTAATCCATGAGATTTAAAATCGATAAATGACACACCCCGACTCGAAAGTGGGGCGTGCTGGCCGTCACGTGAGTGTGACGTAGCCAAGTGCACAGTGCGGAAGCAGAATCAATAACGAAGTACAAACTAATTTAAGCCAATCCACTAGCAACCTAGATAAGAAAGTGTACTAGAGTGATAATATAGTACTTATACAGAACCAGAGCGTATTAAGTCAAAGTGCAGTCAAGCATGAATAAATAAGTTCGAATACACCAACGGGTGTCCTACATAATAATGAGTCTGTCAGAACTGCCGAATGGTCCTCGCTAGCCACCACGGGTACTCTAACTATCTAGAACCTCGAGGGGTGAAAAACAAAATTGAGTGAGTCAGCAAAACAAATCTTTTCAAAATCATTCTTTTCTCAAAAGTATAGCCCCTCACCGTAAAACCTGTATAGTTTCCCAGAAAATAATACATATGTATATATCACAAACTTCCTCAGCATTAATCATTATTAAACGTATCTCATAATTTGCTATGCAATGCGTTTCAATGCCAATCTGAATCTCATAAGCCACGTCATACGATGCATTTCAATAACCATATCGTTACTAGATATCAACTCAGCCATCGGTTGTACATATAGCTCATAACATCTCAATCTCATCATATATATACACACTGCACATACATCAATATCCTCATGAGGTCATCATCACATCACTGTATCAATATAAAAATGCTCTAGTGCTACAATCACGTGAAGACTGTGCGAATGAACTCGGGTCACCTACATGTCGAACCCACTCAAAGGGATCCAAGGCGAGCATGCGGTGCGGGAGGTGAACGACACGTAAAAGACTGTGCCCCTAACTCTGGGCGTGAGCACTAACAATATGTGCAGGTTTATAAGCTAACATATCACATCATATCTCATCATATATCGTCTGTTCTTTCTCAATAATACATGTACCTACCTGGTACTTACCTGGCGTCCTCGGCACCAACATATGCATAAAATGTATATATATGAATACTCGTGCATCAATATTAAGTTATATGCATGGCGATAAAATGTACTTTTCATTTAAAAGCTGATTCTGGGAAAATCATTATATATATATATATATATATGTTATACGGAAAAATATCTGCCTACTCACTGATAGGTCGCCGGGTCGTAGCCCCCACGTCTAGCCTGGCTACGCTCGTCCTCGGAATAAGTCTCACCTATATGAGAAGTAACTGAATAAACGTTATTTAATGTACATAGATGGAACTTTAGAAATAACTTCTCATACGTAGCTCAATTTTGGTATTTGAACATACCAACGTGATTCACTCGACATCACGAACATCACCAAATTTTTAAAATAATTTTTCCGGCCTCCACGCGCCGCCACGCACTGACGAGTGCACGAACCTACGCGCCCCCACGCACGGTCATGTGACAGGCACACTAACGGTGTCAGTTAACGCCGTCAGGTATATTCTCAGAATATTCCGTTAAGTTCTTAAATGAAACTATTAACTCTGACTGACGGCGTCAGAATATTTCGTCACCTTCAACCTCCAGGTCCGGTGGCCGTCGCTGGCGCCGGAAACTGGGAAATTTTTCAAAGCTTGATTTCTCCGTCGATTTTCATCCATTTTTCTCGATTTTTATATCAAAATGAAGCCCTTAACTTGTAGAATCACGTCATACTAATTTAAAGCTCTAAAAGTCACGGAATCTCACAGGAGAATTTCGAGAAAATCCGGCCAAGCTTCGTCCTCTCGATCCCGACGTCCAATTTCTTCAAACGAAGCACTCCGAGCTTCGTTGGGACCTCACTAAGCTTCCTATAAGCTTAGAATCCCCTGAAAACCAACATACCACGAGTGCATGAACAGTGATATGAAACGGGGTTATGATTTCGACGTGAAAACGAAGGTAATCTTACCTATTTTTGGTACCTTTGAACTCGTGAGGACCTTAGGAACACAATGGTATCATTTTCTTCTTCGATCTGTCACGTTCCATAGGTTTTTCTGGGTTGTCCATACAAAGTGGAAGAGAGACAGAGTGTGAGTCCGAGAGAGAGAAGGGAGTACGGGAGTGAGAGAGAGAAAGTGAGGATGTTGGTTTGTGTGTGTGGACCAAAAGCCACCAATCACAAGTTCCAATTTCCTAGTTTCCAATTGGTCCCTAGAATGTAGGAATTAATACAATTGGACCAAAAATTAATTAAATTCACAAACGTACCTCAACGCTCGAGGACAAAATTGTCAATTCACATCCTCGGAAAATAGAATTTCAGGACGGGTTGTGACAATAAAACTGCTCCCTAAGTTTGTCTACCATCAATCATTAGCAATAGATAATTCAATCCCCTCAAGTGAATAGTAACTGCCTTTAACGAACAGTAACTGCCTTTAATGAATAGTAACTGCCTTTAATGAACATAAATTTTATTTTTAATTACAGATAGGATTTTTAACCGATCTCGTCACGCCACATGTCATTATCCAAAAGTACAATTTTTGTGGGTAGATTTCAATAAGATTTTTAACCAATTTCGTCGCGCAACGTGTCCTTACCTGCTTAAAATTGTTGGAAATATTTAAATGTGGTATAAAGCGGGAGAAAATTAATGGTAGGGTATTTATAGAAAAAAAAATATTCAGTTTTTTTTAAATGAATTTTTTTAGATTTTTTATTTTTTTAAACTTTTTATTAACTTAATTAATTTGGACCATTGGATAACAAAAAATTTGAATCCAATAGTCCGGATTGTGACACGTGGCCCACAGTAACATTTCTGATTTTAAAAAAAAAAGATTTTTAAAGCCAAAAAACGTATTCAACGGTAACTAAGTAGGGCTGACATGCGAGCCCCACTGTTTGAAAATATGTCGGTGATGCACCCGCACGCGCCTGACGCAAATTTTTTAATAACGTAGCTGACACCAAACTTGCATCACATCCATCTAGCGCTTGGGCCTTAGATTCTGCCTAGTTGGGTTCCCCTTAGCCCAATTGTCCGAGGTGGGCTGGAGGAGATTTTGGGGGAAGGGGGATTGGATTTAAATTGCCAATCCACAGGGCTATTGCCTAGTGGAAATGCTTTTAGGAACAACTTTTATCGATATCAAATTTTATGAGTTAAAGTGAAGAGTTATGCCAATCTCAGATAACATTTTAATTAAAAAACCAACATAAAAGGCAGAGATTATATTACCCTTTACCATTATAGCTTATTTTTCTTTTGTAGTTTCTTGTATCACATCAATTTTTTATGGCGATATCACTGCATGTTTGGTTGCACGGCTGCCATTTCAATGCCTGCTAAAGGAGGAGGATAACGATTTTTATTTTTTTGGGTCGGGGGATTGGGAAGCTAGGTTAGTTTTGTTGCTATCTTGGACCGTTTAACTAGCTGAAACCTAATTTCTCTAATTCATTAGCTTTAATTATTTTTTTTGGCCATTGCTATAATCCCAGATTTATTTCAAAATATTTACATTTTTCAACGAACGTTTAGTTTTAATAACTTGTACAAATAAAAATCCAGGAATTACAGGCTGTGAATGCCAAGTTCTCATCTCAACTCGCGAATTGTTGCTGACATGAGGCTTGTTATTTATTTCTTTATTTTTTTCACTGTTCTCATGTATGATAAATGATAGTACTATCAATGCACCCATTTTTACCTCTAAACACTCTGTTAATTTTTGTTCTTTGACATTTTTCAATTTATTTGATCTAACGAGCTGCAAATTGAGAGAGAGAGAGAGAGAGAGAGAGAGAGAGATAAGTGAGGAGTAAAAACGGGGGTGTGAATAACATTATCGTATGATAAAATCAAATACTTATTTTACCGTTGAAACTTTGAATTTCTTAAGAAATAGTAAAACTCAAGAATGAAATCTTATTTCGATGTAATCATACAATGTTGTAGCATAATTGAATATTTAGTCGAAAAATATGCATACAAGGAAACCTAGAGTTGATTAAACAACTATGGTTAATTGTTCATTTTTTTACATCTTTGAGATTAGAAACCGTTGTTGTACGTATGATATGTAGTGTTACTATAGTTTTGTTTATTTAAACAGAATTTTTACTTGGCTAATGTTCGTAAAATGGAATAATGTAGCATATTGAACAATGGACAATCTATTTTTAGGAGAAGTATATTCATAAAGTTTACTTTGTTAAAAAAATACATAGAATTATTAGTTCATAGACGAGAAACTAAATACAATGTATAGTATTTAAGAAAATTAAAAAAAAAACCTTAATAAATTAATTATTAATTTGTCGACTATTTAATATTTTGCTAAATTTATAGTCTTCCTTGGTCTCAACCTTTTTTTTAAAAAAAAAAACTAACGAAAAGTAAAAAAAAAAAGACTTCATTTTTAACAAAAAACGACTTTAAAGATATAGTAAATAGTGACAGTTAAAGGTAAAAAAGTGATTTTTCGTTAAAAGTAAACAGTACATGAAGTGTTTTATTAAACCTCAATTTTTTTAATTTTTTAATTTTTAATTTTATTTTTATTTTAAACAAACCATATTATCTACATGTTATTTTACACTAAGGTCTCAAAGCTATTAGTTTATAGAAATTTAATTACATATAAAAATAACCAAAAACTAAGCTTAGGTGCTAAAATTTGGCAATATACGATAAAACTCTCCAATATTTTTAGAAGTATGACGAATCTCGTAAAATGAATTATTGCTTGATACGGCGCCAATCTCGTCATTGCCAGAGTATGCGTCACCGCCGACATCACCATCATCATAACTGTCGGGAACTTTCGCAGCCTAGATTATTACATTTTGCTTTACAGATTGGTCCCACACAAGATTAACTCCTATCTTCTCCACACCGAACCAACTCCCATCCGCAGAATCCGCTGTAACTGCAGAAATCGAGACTTCGTCCCCACATTGCAAACGGAGTACATCATTTGATAATCTTTGCAAACGGAAACGGAGTACATCATTTGAGAATCCTAGCAAGCGGTGTAGACTGTCAGCTCCCCATGAGCTCCATTGTTCCCGGATGAGCAAAGCCTTACCCTTGGTAATATTTGTAACAGTAAATCCAGGACAATATGTCCTGGAAACAGAGCACACAGTCAATCCTCTCAAATTACGACCAATGACTTGAGGCACTTTAAAATGAACATCATTGGGAAAATGAATACCAACAAACTGTACCCACTCGGGAATATCATAAATTGCATTCAGAAAAATGCCACCATCTCCCCAAGAAGTCCATCCCTAGAGCAATACACGTAAAGCCAGATTAATTTGTAGAAGCAGTAGTCTTAATTATGCATGCATGTGTCATGTACATGTACAGTACAGGTGCCTCTGTTGGCGTGTGATGGAAAAAGGAAGAAAATACAGCTCTCAGAGAGAGATGTGTAGGATCTTCTTCCTAAAACTCAGCATTTACATGTCATTCTTATGCATAAGAAATACATTCTTGTACATGCATATGCATGTCATACATGTGTGTGTATGCGTGAGAGAGAGAGAGAGACCTGTAGGATGTTCTTCCTAAAATCAGCAGTGAGATTGGTGCAGCCTTCCATATGAATCCTTCTCATAGTGTTTAACGACTTGTGCAAGCCTAGAATCTCAGTGAGTTTGGGGGACAGATTTAGATGCAGTTCTACCATACTCGACATTTCTGAAAAATTTGGCAGTTTTGCGAGTGCAATGCACTGATTCGCTCTCAAGATTTCCAAACTTCTTGGTAAATCTGGGATTTCATGAAGAGCTTCGCAATCACTCAAATTTAACACTTTAAGCTTGGAGAGTCCACTGAGGTTTGGTAGGCTATAAAACAAATTGCCGACAAGCTCCAATATTTCTAAAGAAAATAGACTCCCAATATCCTCGGGGATTGCATCATCAGTTAAATTACAGCCTCCAAGATCTAGATTTGTCAGGTTCTTCAATCCTACTATTGAAAATGGTACTTGCCTAATTGTACGTGTTGCTTTAAGTGTTGCTAATGATACCATCTCCCCCAAGCTTTTATCCAGCAGTTTTAAACTCCGACAGCCATCAAGAATAAGAGTTTCAACTGACTTTGACTTGTAGAAATCCCCTGGAAGATACTCAAGCTCAATGCAGTCTTCAAGATTTACCAGCGAAAGTCTTTCAAGATGCCCGATGGATGGGTGAATCTTAGACAATCTTTTACAGTTTATCAATATCAGTTCTTCAAGATTTGGGACTTTGGAAAAATCTGGTGATTCTCTTAGGTCATAGGAATGACTCAGATTGATGATTTTCAGATTCTTGAGCAACCGCTAGAAGAAAAAAAAAACAAACAGAAAACAAAATAAAAATTCAAATAGAAGAGAGAAAGCAAGATATTGGAAATCACAGAAGCTGAAGAAAATAATTCATAATTTGTATTGAGATCATATCATACCATGTCAGTATCCTCCCAAACTCGTATAAGTTTGCTATTGCTCAAGTCAATAGCAACTAGGTTTGGTTGATCGAAATTGTCAGGTATGACCTTCAGAGGAAACCCATGCCAATACAACCATCTTAACTCTTTTGAAATATTGCTGTAACTTCCGGTGACCTTTACATTATTGAGTTTGAGCAATCTCAAACTCCGCATCTTTCTAAATCCTTCTGTACTGAAACTTGGAGCATCCTCTTTCAAATCTAAAGCAAGTCCTTCAATTGCTACACTTCCCTATTCAAATATAAAAAAAAAAAAGAAACAAAGTAAGACAAAATTTATTTTGACGTGAAAAGATAATTTATACACAGGAAAAATGCCATGAATTGGATCTATGAACTACAAGCCACGAATTAGAATTCAGTTGTGATTTACACTTTACCAAATTAGTAATAGGTGGAGGGTTGGAGGGGTGAGGGGGTAACTGCCTCAACATCTATTGCATGGGTTTGGGGTTTTTGATTTTGTTTAAAAATTTAATTATTTGAAATAATAGGTTGGAGGCATATACTTATCCGTTAATGAAGTTCATATTCAACATAAGATTTGAGTGCCAAAGTACTTACAGATTGTTCCTTCAATATGCCAATTACATCCCTTTTATGACACAATCTCCTACGTTCTCCAGGATGGCGATGGTGAGAGCATTCTGCACATACGATTTCTCTGGCCATGTCTACAATGAAGTCATGCATCATCAGATTGCCTTTTTTATCAACAGTTACAAGGCATTTATCTTGGAGTTCTTGAATTGCTTTTTCTGGATATAAGTTACAGCCATCCAAAATTGTCGTGACATAGTTCTTGTTCATTCCAACAAAGAAACAGCCTATATCCAGGAGTACATCCTTCACCAGGTCATCATTTAGCCTATCATAGCTTGTCTTAATATTTTCGAGAATTGCCAGATAAGGCTGTGATCTTTTCCATTTACCCAGTACCGTTTCCCATTCACTTGTGCTTTTTGTACGTAGATAAGAACCTAAGACTTCAAGTGCTAGTGGCAAACCTCCACAGTAGCCAACAGCTTTTCTTGAGAGCTCAACATACCCTTCACTAGGATAGTTCTTTTTAAAGGCATGCCAACTAAGTAGCTCAAGAGCCTCTTCTTCATTCATTTCTTGCACAGGACATATCGCCTCCAGATTAAGTAACTTTAGCAAATCTTGATCTCTTGTTGTTATAATAATTCTACTTCCTGGACCAAATGAGTCATGCTTTACAGCTAATGCATCTAACTGTGCACCCCGGTCTACATCATCTACTATGACAAGTACTCTTTTGTTGCCAAGTCTTCTTTTAATCTCCTTGGTCCCTTCATCGACCCTACTAACCTTCATGTTTCCCGATCTCAAGATATCAGAAAGAAGTTTGTTTTGTGAATCAACCAGTACCTTATCTTTCCTCACACTCGGAAGAAAACTTGTACCATCAAACATGTGCACATATTTGTTGAAAATTAGTTTTGCAACCGTTGATTTACCCAGTCCGCCCATACCCCAGATTCCAATGATACGGACATCATTTGATCCTCCAACATCTAAATAATTACTAATTTCTTGCACGCGAGAATCTCCAACTGGGTGTATGGGTACGTCCAAGTAATTGTTCTTCAGTGTACTGAATCCTTCATACCTGAGGTAAAATTCAATTCAAAATTCAGCAGAAGTAAGATTTACTAAAAAAAGGGCACAATTAAATTGAACTAATATCTTACTCATTATGACAACAGAGCTTGGGAGTGGAAGATTTATAAGCCCAAATCAAAATCTTCAAAAACCATTAATGCATTATGAACTTCAGAACTTATATTTATATATGCACAAATGTGTAAAATCAAATATTTGATTCATGTGGTTAGCTCAATATCTGACCACAAATGACACAGATTTCTCATGGAAGAGAATCTGGAAGCTCTACATTGCAATGTGTAAAACCAAATAATCTAAGCCGTAGTTATATAAGTTCATTGTTTGTTGACATTTGATAAATATGAGAGTTAAATAGACCAATACATTATGTAGCAAATTAATAACTTCTATAAGAAGGAACTAAGGTATTGCATACTTGCGTAAAAAAAAAAAAAAAAAAAAAAAAAAAATGGACCGGGGAAAAAATACAAAGTACAGGAAAGGAAAAAAAGAGATAAGAAAGTACCCATCAGCTCCCAAGAACCAAACCGGATGTAGGCCAAAATCATATAGATGGAAGTCTGAATCATGCATATTTTCCTTCATATCTTTGTCCCATACTAGATTAACCCCTATTTTCTTCACTCTCACAGAAGCATCTGCAGTTTCAACAGGCATTACAACTATATCGACCTTGTCCCCTCCTTGCAAACTGAGCACATAGTTCGATATATGCCCCTGCCAAAGATAATGGTCATCAAGTGTACAGGAAGTTGGTACCGAGGCATATGTTATCTGGGCGAGCAAAGCAGTACGCTTGGTTTTATTGCTAACGATAATGCCGAGAGGACCTTCACGTTGTTTCTTTGAAGAGTATATGCAGCACAGAGTCAACCCGCTAAATTTACGACCAACAATTTGAGGTATGTGAAAACTGACAGAATCACCCTTGACAAAATCAAACCACTCAGGAATATAATTTCCATTGAGAAAAATGCCACCATATCCGCAAGAAGTCCATCCCTGTACCATGTAGAGCCAGATTTGTAACAACAATACATTGTTATGCATGCATGTGTCATATATATGGTGTCACAGTCGTATACATGTACTTCTGTGTGTGTGGTAGAACGAGAAAGAGAACAGGCTAGAGAGAGAGAGAGAGAGAGACCTGAAGGATGTTCTTCCTAAAATCAGCAGTGAGATTGATGCACCCTTCCATATGAATTCTTGTCATCGAGTTTAATGACATATCCAAGCCCGGAATCTCGGTAAGTTCGCATGAATGACTTAGATACAACTCTCTCATATTCGACAATTCTGAAAAATCTGGCACTGTTTCTAATGCAGCGCACAAACCCGCTCGCAAGACTTTCAAACTTGCTGGTAAATTTGGGATCGCATGTAGGTTTGTGCAATCATCTAAACACAACGTTTCGAGCTTAGAAAGACCACTGAGGCTTGGTAGGCTACAAAAACTATTTTTTCGAAGATCTAAATCTTCTAAAGAAATTAGACTCCCAAGATCCTTCAGGATTTCATCATCGGTTAAAGTGCAGCATCCAAGATCTAATTTCCGTAAAGAGTTTAAGCCATGAAAAGAAAGGGGCAAAAGACTAGTTGATGGTGACTCTTTCACACCAATGGATGAATGAACCTCGAACAAACTCTCACAATCATTCAATATCAATTCCTCGAGATTTGGGAGTTTTGAAAAATCTGGTGTTTGTGCCAGATTATGGGAATGACTGAGATTAAGAAGCTTCAACTTCTCGAGCAACTGTTAGACAAAAGAAAAAACCATAATAAATACAAACGGAAAAGAGGAAGCATGGAGTTCGTGTTTATAAAACTTGGAAGAAAGAATAAATAATTTGGTTGAGGCCGTATAATACCAAATCGGAATCCTCCCAAACTCGTATGAGTTTGCTATAGCTCAGGTCAATAGCAACTAGATTTGGTTGATCAAAATCTTTTGTTATGACCTCCAGAGGAAATCCATGCCAACACAACCATCTTAACTCTTTGGAAAGATTGTGGTAACTTCCAGTGAGCTTTATGTTATTGAGTTTGAGCAATCGCAGACTCTGCATGTTTCTAAATGAGTCTGAACTGAAGCCACGCTCGTCAGACTCTTGCACATCTAAAGCGAGTCCTTCAACGTTTTCCGTTCCCTATTACGTAAAAATAATTAAAAGTTAAAATAAAAACAAACCAACAACAGCAACAACAGAGGAACTAAGAAAAGGGGTTATTTACACGGGAAAAGATTAATTCATATATCAGAACCACAAAGCCCTGAATTGGATGGATGAACCACGAGAGGTAGACAATTAGAGAGGTAGACAATTAGACAATATAGAACATGGGACCTCACCTCTCATTGGCAATTTTTATTATATATCTACTATGATGTGCTTATATATATCTACTATATGTACTTACATATATATATATATATATATATTATCTACTATAATATGCATATATGTCTGGATAGTAACCATAGAGTTGTCCTTTACAAACTGTCTACATTAGTTAGGTATCTTTAGCAAGCTTCTGTTACAGGTATCATAATTAACAAATTGCACTTAAGAAGAGCAGGACATGTTGACTCTGCTATTTAATTTGAGATAATTCAATACAATCGGCTCCTTTGTTGTCTCTTACAGGTTCCTTTCTCTGCTACATTAGTATGTGCATTTAACATCAAATTTAATTGCAAAAAGTACTCACAGATTGCTTTGTCAATACGTCTGTTATATCTTCATTATGCCACAATCTACTACGTTTTCCAGGATTGTCAGGGGATTCTGCACACACAATTTCTCTGCCCATGCCTTGAACCAAATCATGCATCATGAGATTGCCTTCTTTATCAACAGTTACAAGGCATTGATCTTGGAGTTCTCGAATCCCTATTTCTGGATAAAACTGACAGCCATCCAGTACTGTCATGACATAGTCCTCATTCATTCCAGTAAAGAAACAAGAGATGTCAAGGAATATAGCCTTCACGTCATCATCAGTTAGCCCATCACAGCTTATTTTAAGTCTTCTATGAATTTCCTGATAAGGCTGTGATCTTTTCCATTTATCCAGTACAGTTTCCCATTCACTTGTGCTTTTTGTACATAGATAAGAACCTAAGACTTCAAGTGCTAGTGGCAAACCTCCACAGTAGCTAACAGCTTTTCTTGAGAGCTCAACATACTCTTCATTAGGATAAATCTTTCCAAAGGCATGCCAACTAAGTAGCTCAAGAGCTCTCCTTTCATTCATTGCTGGCAGATGACATATCTTACCCACATTCAGTATCTTTAGCAAATGTTTGTTTCTTGATGTTATAATGATTCTGCTCCCTGGACCAAAGGAGTCAAGTTTTATCACCAAAGCACCTAATTGTTCTACACTGTCTACACCATCAATTACGACAAGTACCCTTCTGTTGCGTAACAATTGTTCTATCTCCTCAGTCCCTTCATCCATAGTATTTTCCTCTATGTAGGCTCGTTTCAAGATATCAGAAAAAAGTTGTTCTTGCAAATCAACCAGTTTCTTTTCCCTCACGTTTTTAAGGAAACTTGCACCGTCAAAACTATGATGATGTTTGTTGAAAACGGCTTTTGCAACTGTTGTCTTACCCAGTCCGCACATACCCAAAATTCCAATTATGCGAACATCATTTGATCCTCCAACATCTAAATAATAACTAATTTCTCGAACACGAGAATCTATTCCAACTAGGCTGGAGGCTACCTCTAAGCATGTGGTGCAGCTCAGTTTTCCAGTGATATGAGCAATAACGTTCCTGAGAAAGTTTCCTTCATGCCTGGTTGTTAAAATTGAACAAAGCAAAAGTAAAAATTCATAATGCAACTTCAAGATTACATTAATCTTTCAGAAATTGATGAGTCAAAATCTCCAGAAGCCATTACAATTTCTTAAACCGAAATCTTGGTTGTTAAAATTCAACAAAGCAAAAGTGAAAACTTAAGGGGCCATTTAATAACCATTTCATTTTCAGTTTTTTAGTTTTCGTTTTCAGTTTTTTGAAAACTAAAATATTATTTCTTAACAACTTTCAATTATCAGAAATATGAGAACTGAAAACTAAAAAAAAATGAATGCCAAATTGTGAAAATTGAAAACCAAAACAACAAACTTCACTTTTTGCTTTTCAGTTTTTCTTTAAAACTCAAGAGTCAAAACTGAAAGTAAAAATTAAAAAATGAAAACTAAATGGTTATCAAACTAACTTTAAAACTTATAAGCCTGATTTAATCATTATATATAAATAAATAAAATGGACGGGAAATTTAAAGCACACAAATAAAGAAAATAAAAGGTAATATGAAAGCAATTACCCGTCAGTCTTCCTCAAATCTAATTCGGCCAAACGTCCAGCTTCACAAAGAGTGTCTAGCCAATGAAGCACCTTTTCATCCTTAACTTTCTGAAACTTCTGCATAAAATTACCAATCCGGTTCGGGACATCTGAGGGATGAGCATCATATACAATAGGAAAAAAAATTTGACCCAGTGTTTTTCTGCACTCCATGATCTTCACCAGCTCCTCGAGATACCACTCGGACATCAGATACCCGCTTGAGAATACGATGACGGCAACCTTAGACCTTTCGATTTCTTGAATCAGATGTTCTGGTAAAGCTCCATTACTCTTTTCTAGTTTGTAATCGATTTCGTCTTCGTACATGAAGACGTTGAATAGGTGGTCTTTTAATGAACAGTAAAGGTGGTCCGTGAAGGTCCTGCGTATGTCTTCACCTCCAGAACTCAAGTACACGTCGTACTTGCGATCGTCTTTGGAGGATGAAGCCATCAATTGTTACTCCAGGGATTCCTTGCCAGCACAGATCAAATCTGAGATCTACAGACAACCGTAAAGGAAAAGTAAACTCAGAACTCAGAAAAGTAAACTCAGAACCGGCAAGTAATGAGTCAATTACAATCGAGCCATCCGCCCATTTTTCTTTTTGATCCAACGGTACTAAAGTGCTCAGCAAGGAAGAAAATATATTTTTTTAAACCAAATGTTTGTTTTTTTTAACAAACGAAAGTAAGTGGGCCAAATTTTATAATAGGCTTGCACAGTAATATTGCCAAATTGTTTATGACGAAAATTAAATTTAAAATCTCTCACTTAGAAGTGAAGATGATATCACTATCTGTAATACTAAGTGGTTAAACAAAATGTTTGTTAAAAACAAAATAACAGCAGTTCATTTCCAAAAATAAAAAATAAAAAAATAACCGTTGTCACCCAAGGAGCTTTTTGTTGTAAATATGGATGTCCATTGTTGTTAGTGTGGTTGGTGTAGTAAGTAAATGCTTAATGGGTGTAGTAGGTGAAAACATTAAGTAAGTGTGGTAGGTTTTAATTTAACATCTTGCCTATTCATTTGCCTATATAAGGAAGGCCAAAGTTTAAGAAGATGTTACACACATCAAGAATAGAGGGAATTATGAAGACAACATCAAAGAGAAGAAGAGAGAGAATTGAGAGACTTATCTTTGTACTCCTATTATTCCAAATTATAAATGAAAGAACTACTGCTGCCCCAAGAATGTACTCCATTCACACTAACTGTAGAGGAACCTCGTAAATTTTGTGTCTTGCTTATTTATTCCACTGCAAACAATGTCAATTTTACAACACGTTATCAGCACAAGAAGCTCTCGTGTCAGTGGAAAGCACAACGCCACAAATCATGTTCACCTATGTCGCCTGGAATCTCACAGATAAGAAAATCTTTTCATTTCATCTTTAAATCTTAGTACAATTGATTTTCTTGAAGCAACTTTATATATATTGTTGGAGGACTTCATATCATTCTTTGTAGAATCAAAATGGTACAGACTCAAAATCCGTAGAAAATCTGATAGCCATGGAAACAGCCTCAGAACTCCAACTTGCGGACCTCGGATTGAAATACTTTCTTCTTCAAAGTTGTTCGTCCGCCCAGTACCTACAACATATCAAATTTTTAGAAAATTCCAACGGTGTGATCATTGCAGATGCCTGAAATACCAAACTAGTTTCCAATTTCCGCATAAAATTGGACAGGCACCTGATGAGTACCAAAACTCCATTTTCAGTAGTTCAGATCAAAATTGTTTCTTCACAAAAGCTGTTCAGTATCGTCTTATCCATATCATACTAAAATTTGAGTTAAATGTAACAGTTTGATTTTCTCATAAGTTGCAGACATTCTCGACTCCAAAACTTATGGGAACCATTTCGATTCTTTCAAAACCCACAAAGGAGGAACACAAATTGAAACTGTGAAATAAAAAAAATAAAAAAAAAAAAAAAAAAAATATATATATATATATATATATATGAAACAAAAGAAAGTGGCATACCAAGAAAAAAAAAAGCAAAAGATGAGGACTTAATTATTGCATTTTCTGTTTTGACATATTTATGTGAATGATGCTGAATCAAAACCCTTACTACAAGCTTTATTTACTTTAAAGCAATTTATTTACCATGGACGGTTTTACCGCCTACTGCTTTAAGTTTTAATTTATGTGAATGGTGCTGAATCAAAGCCCTTACCACAAGCTTTATTTACTTTAAAGCAATTTATTTACCATGGACAGTTTTACCGCGTACTGCTTTAAGTTTTGATTTATGTGAATGGTGCTGAATCAAAGCCCTTTGTCACAAGTTTTATTTACTTAAAAGCAATTTATTTACCATGGTTGGAATTACTGCTTATTGCTTTAATTTATTTATTGTACTTCTTTTTTGTTACGATGAGTACATACTGGACCCGAAGTTCCTTGGTCAAATCAGAACCTGCAGTTTCTTGATCCTCATCATATAAAAATGATTGGACCTGAAGTTTCATCATGCAAAAAGATCGGGCATGAAATCCATTGATCCTCAAGATCAGACATGAAGTTCCTTGATGAGTACCTTAAGTTTGAAGAGCCGAAGTGCCACAACTTAATTGTAATAAAAACCATTAGAGTCCCAATCCATAGGCTATTAAATAAGGACCAAAAGTTCCTTGATGTATGTAAATGATAATATAATACATGTTTGTTGGAGAGCTTACATCTCGAAGTTTTGATGATTATTGCATGACATTGGGCATTGATGTTGAACACCATGTTCCTCATGTCCGTACTCAAAATAGTTTAGCAGAATCATTTATTAAGCTGATGAAATTGATTACCCGTGCTCTGCTCATGAAAACGAAATTGCCTAGTTTTTTACATAGGGACATGCCATGTTGCATAGTGCGTTATTAGTTTGGTTGAGACCAGTTGCCAACCATTAATATTTCTCAGTACAACTCGTGTTTAGACACCAGCCATTTCATACCTGTGACCAAGGCCAATTTGGCTTGGAAAGGCTCCAATTTCATCAAAACCCTTCGGAACCCTAGAATTTAGGTGTTCTTGATTCGTCCTCAAATCAACTCCGACACTCCAACCATTGATTGGGAATTGTTCTAGGCCTTAAGCGAGGTCTATTAGTGGTGGCAATTGAAGGAAAACATTTCGGGATTGATGGATTTCGAGCAAGGAGGCCGCGACACCTATGGGTGTGTTCTTCGTGAAATCTCCACCATTTCATGTCAATTTTGGCTAGAATTGAATGTTGGGACATGATGATGAGGTTTGGTGGTGGTGAATGTGTGAAAATCGTTTAAAAATTGGCTAGGAACCACCGGAATCCAACCGGGTCGAATGGGCTGGGTGTGTGGGTCGACGGGATCCGGTGTAGTCACACATCTCTCCCTTCTTTCCTTTCTCTTGGTTCTGATTGGATCTCCTCCTTCATCTCTCTTCTCCCCATTTAGCCACTCTCTCTCATGTTCCCTCTTCTTTTTCCCTCCACTGCCAATCCGCAGCTTTCTTTTTCTTTTTTTTTTAATTGGGCAGAACCCATCTTTTCCTCTCCAAGCCTTCCACGTGGCTTCACCAGATTTGGCTCCTAAAATTTGGAGCTTTCTAGAAATAACCAATTTACTAAATTGCCCTCGACTTTAAACGTTAATATCTCATTCGTTACAACTCCAAATTGCGTTCTATCTGGGCCCACGCGTCTGTAACGATGAGTACTACGAGGATATGCCAAGAAAATGAACCTTACGTGACACGACACGGCAATCAACAAAAGTCAACACTTTGCCTCGAAGGGCATTTTCATAAATTCACTTATTAAAATTATAAAATCATAACTTTTAGGGACGAGCTGTTACATTGAAACTCGTGAAACATTATAAAAAAAATATGAAACACATAAAAGAATTTCTTTTTAATTACTTTAGCCGTTTGATTTAAATTTAGACCGTTAGCTATTTTTTTTACTGTTAGATTTCATCAAATTAGATCTTAATTATTGGATTCAATGAATTTATAAATATAAAACTACAAAAAAAAATATACATATATGAGAGTCAGCCCAGGATTCCAACTAACTCTGGGGGAATCCTGGGCTAAATTTGGCCCTTAAATGAGTTTTGAGTTTTAACTCATATTTACCCCAAGGGTTGAAGCAAATTGGGGTAAATTTAAAACCTAAAATTGAATTTTACTCCAAGATTGGAGTATGTCTTTGAGTATCATAAATCATAACTCAAAAACTAAATCAGAAAAGTACAACACACACAATTGATGTTCTTTATATGTTACAAGGAGTATAAATAAATAAATAAATTTTTTTTTTTTTTTTTTAAACCAAGGCAAGATATATTAAATACGAATATTAATGTTTACATCCGAAGCAAGAGTGTTAAACAGAAACTCGGGACCGATATGGTCCCAAACAAAATGACGGCCTTTACCGAGAGTGTACTTGGCTACCGTGTGGGCAGCAAGATTGCACTCTCGAGGCACAAAGGAAAACACCACAGCATCTAAACTCCGAGCTAAAATCTCAATGTCACCTAGGATACACTCGAGGTTAACATCAGCAGGCAGTTCCTTTCTAAGCATTTGTATAACAGACTTGGCATCAGATTCGATTACCACATTACCATACCCATTAGTGTTGCAGACGAACAAGGCCTCCCTGATTGCATGTGCCTCGGCAGCAGCGGCAGACTGAGAAAATCCCACCCCCGAGCCCCCCGCTGCATGCAGCATCCCTGCGAAATCCCTGCAGACCCACCCCACTCCCATCTTCAGGGTGTGTTTGCACCACGCAGCATCAGTATTCACTTTGAAAGTTCCATAGTCCGGCTTAACCCACTTGGTTTTATGGCTGACGTTCAGAGGACCCAGATTCTCAGCCGCAGCCTCCCGTCGTGCGGACAATGGGGCGTTTGCGCCACGGAATTCAGAAATAGATTTGCTACAGATATCCACCAGCTCCAAGGGATGCTTTGTAATGCCTTTGAAAATGGAATCGTTCCTGTTTTTCCACAACCTCCATAATCCAAACGCGAACTCCTGCATTATCTCGTCCGGATTTATTCCGCCCTGGGCCCGCTTACAGAAGGACTCCCAGCTAGCAAGGAAATCATAACCAACGAAAGAATGGGAGTCCAAATGGAGGGGAGAACAGAACCAAAATTTGTGACTAAGGTCACACAGGAAGAGAACATGATTTTCCGTTTCGTCAAAAGCACAGCACACACCACAAACATTATCAACCCTCAGATTCCGGCGTTGAAGGTTGTGTCTGACTGCCAGAGCGTGATTGCAGCACTTCCAAACAAAGATCTTGATTTTGTTTGGCACCTTCAGTTTCCAGACCGTGTTCCACTCAAATGAGTTCTTTGTTCTTCCACTGGCCATCCCCCGCCCTTTTTTTCCAAGGTCGCCATTCTCCAATAACCCCACCGCTACACCATAGCCTGATTTGACGGTATAGGTCCCATCCGAATTGTAGTGCCATACCAATCTGTCGCAGGTACCAAATTTGCTCAGGGGGATACTTAGGATCAAGGTAACATCCTCCTGCTTGAACCCAGCGGTGATCAAATCCGTCCTCCAGGTGCCGTCCTCGGGGTTGATCAGATCGCTCACCATCATGCCCGGCAGGTTCTCCCTGGGCGTTACCCTGAAAGTGGACGGTTTTGGGAACCAGGGGTCCTCTCTCAAGTTAATGCCCTGCCCATTGCCAACACGCCATCTAAGTCCACTCGCTAGCACTTTACGTGCGTCAAATATGCCTTTCCAGCCCCATGAGGTACCCTTCCCCTTCTGGGCCTGCAAGAAAGAGCTTCCCGGGAAGTACTTTCCCCTCAAAACAGTGGCCAAAAGAGATTCGGGGTGATGGACTAGCCGCCAGCCAATCTTTGCAAGGATTGAAACACTGGATGTCACGGAAGCCCAAACCGCCATCCCGCTTTTGCCGCATAAGTTTTCCCCAGGAGATCCAGTGCATACCCTTTTTCCTCTCCGCCCCTCTCCACCAATAATTACGTATGGCCTTCTCCAAGTCACGGCAAACGCCCAGAGGCAGCTTAAAGCAGCTCATGGCGTAGTTTGGTAGAGCCATGGCCACTGCCTTGACTAAAACCTCCTTACCTGCTTGAGACAGAAATTGCTCCGCCCACCCGGCCGTTCGATTCTCAATTCTGTTTCGAACCTCCTCAAAAACAGCCTTTTTTGAGTGTCCGAAGTCGGCTTGTAGGCCGAGATACTTCCCAAACCCGTCCGAACATTGAATGCCCAGAGAAGCCACAATTCGCTGCCTGGCCTTCTTTTTTGTCTGAGAGCCGAAAAAAATAGAGCTCTTAAATAGATTTACCTTCTGCCCCGATCCTTTCGCATAGTCATTCAGCACCGCAGCGATACCAAAGGCTTCCTCCACGGTAGCATTACCGAACAGCACGGAATCGTCGGCGAAAAAAAGATGGGAGATAGGTTCACAGGTAGGAGTGACACGGTAACCATGGAGAGCGCCCGCTTCCAACCCGTTCCTTATCAGCAAAGAGAACCCCTCAGTACAGATGAGGAATAAATAGGGGGATAGTGGGTCTCCCTGTCGCAAACCTCTAGTTGGGGTGATGTACCCGGTTGGATTCCCGTTTAACAGAATGCTGAAAGAAGTTGAGGAGATACACTCCCTTATCCATCCACAAAAGACCGGGTCGAAACCCATTTTACTCATCATCTGCAGTAAGAAGTCCCACTCCACACGATCGTACGCTTTCGCCATATCAAGCTTTATAGCCATGCCCGCGGGATCACCTTTCTTTTGGTGCAGTAACGAGTGTAAAATCTCGTGGACCACAAGGATATTGTCCTGGATGTGCTTACCTGCAACGAAGGCGGACTGGTTCTCATTTATCACCTTTGGAATCACCCTCTTGAGCCGATTAGCCAGGACTTTAGCTACAATCTTGTATACCACATTACATAAGGCAATTGGTCTGAACTGCGCCAAATTCTTGGGACATTTGACCTTAGGGATCAAAACCAGGTTAGTATGATTTAGTTGCCTCAGCAGCCTTCCAGAGTGCCAGAATGCCTTAACAACTTTCACCACATCGGGGCCCACAGTAGCCCAATGGTCCTGGTAGAAGCACCCCGGGTAACCGTCAGGACCCGGGGCTCGCGTAGCCGGAATCTGAAAAGCAGCAGCTTCGATCTCCCCGTCCGATACAGGTGCCGTGAGGATCATATTGTCCTCCTCACTAACCCGGGGTAACATACCATGCACGACAGTCGCAGCCTGGCAATGGGCATCAGAGTTGAACAGTTCCGAGAAGTAGGATATTGCCGTCTCTCGAATCCCTTCCACACTGTCCTGCCACTTCCCGTCGGAGTCCTCCAGTCCACCAATAATGTTGGCTCTCCTTCTTTTCAATGTTTGGGCGTGGAAAAATTTTGTATTCTTGTCGCCCTCCTTTAACCATTGGACCCTAGATTTGGCTTTCCAATACTCCTCTTCCTTGTTATGTGCCACACGGAGCTCACCCTCCAGCCTCTTTAGCTTATCCGGAGCAAAGGACGTTGATTGATAAGATGCTCTAATCTCCGCTTGCAATCTCTCGATGGCCTTTTTAGAATTCCTACCTTGACCCCCATACCAGGTTTTCAGTTTTTTACTCAGCTTTTTAAGTTTGGAGCACAATCTGAATGCACATGATCCGGCGCATCCGTCCGTCCAGTCATTGTTGACCAGATCGCGACACTCCTGCATTTTGCTCCACCTCACATCATATGAGAAGGGTCTTCCAACTTTGGTGGTCCACTTCTCGGTGGATAGAAGAAGTAAGGAGTGGTCAGACCCTTCAAGCACGATGTGGCGAATTGATGAGTCCGGGTACTCGTTGTGCCATCCCATTGAAGACAGGCCGCGGTCCAATCTCTGCTGAATCGGTCTAGCCTCCTGCTTATTCCTCCAAGTGAAGGGGTAGCCCACAAAACCCAGGTCAGTCAGAGAATTAGAGGCTACGAACTCCCTAAAGTCCCGTAGGCTGGCAGCCGAGCGATAATTTCCTCCGGCTTTCTCATCAATACTTAATATGTCGTTGAAGTCTCCGATGAGCAGACTGTTTTCCTTTGCATACTCCAGTTTTCTACTCAGGTGCGCCCATTGCTCTCTTCTTTCCTTGTCGTCGGTGCTTGCATAAATGACATACAAGCGCCAATGACAGCTTTTTCCATCATCCCAAATCTGGGCTTCGATCACGAAGTCCTCATGCTTCACCACCGGAATCAGAGATGCATCTTTCCAGAACAAACATAGCCCACCCCCAATACCTTTGGGTTCCACGGCGTGCATGTACTCCAAGCCCAGTCGTCTTTTAAGATTCCCATAGCGCTTACTATTATTCTTCGTTTCCAGTAGTGCCACCATGTCGGGGGTGTGGAGCCGGTTTTGCTCCAGTAGATTGTCGACTGTCAGGTCACCCCCTATACCCTGACAGTTCCAAACCATTAACTTCATGGAGTCTTGGGAGACCCCTCAAGGCTGGTCTCCTCCGCCTCATAGACAACGGTCCTTCTCTGCCTGGTACTTTTCCGTACCCCACTTCGGTCTACACTCGTGCCCTCCACATCTTGGATCCCCCGCTTCTTTCCTCTCATTTCCTTCGAGATCGCATCGATTATGGGTGCAAGTTCGAAGGGGTCCTCATCAGGTGACAGTACAAGACTAGGGACTGCACACCGATGAGCAGCCCCGTCGGCTGTTGTATCTCTTCCCCCAGCTGAAATTCCGGGACCAACAGGTAAGGGCGGGGTAGCGTTTAGATCAAACCTCAACCCAGACTCATAACTCGGTTCCTCCACGTTAGAGTAAGCAGCGATCTCAAGTGGCTCGAGAAGGGCCACATGTTCCGCACCCGGCCTCAATACTCCTCCCGGGCCAATTAATCCTGCATCGAAAGCAAGTGCTCTAGCCTTGCGTGCCTCCTCCTCCACTTCCTTTTGACGTCGAATTTTGCTGGCCATCGTGGAGCCACCTTTCTCCCCTTTATTTGATGACCATCTTGGTTTGCTTGGCGATGTGGCAGTATCAAATACCTCCTCCTCTCTCCTGTCGGTACAGTCACTCACATTGGCAGAGGTGGATCCCCCCTCCCGAGTGATACCGCCCATCCCGGAGGCCGTGGAGGACCGACCCGACCTCCTTCCTCCTTCCTTGTCATCGCTTGGTTCTTCCCTTGGTTTTCCATTTTGCCCCCGACTTGCAGTAGGTGCCAGGGACCCTCTGCTCCTTGATGTTGATCCCAGGGGATTGCCTCTCAGGTCCGTTTCAGCATCTAGACCGAAGAAAGCCAGTCTCTCCTCCGCGCTCCCATCCATTCTTTCCTCTCCACTTTCAGAGTTTTTTAACTCATTACAGGCATTTGTAGCATGTCCAAGCAGACCACAATTTAGACAGTACTTAGGGAGAGCCTCATACCTGAAGTCTACCCAGATCCTGCCCTCGTCCGGGAAATTGACGAAAGTCCCACGCATGAGGGCCTCCCGCACGTTGAATCGTACTTTGACTCTTAGGAATCTGCCTATGCAGTCTCGGCTTCCCGACTTGTCCACTTTTTGGACCACGCCAATCAAACCCCCTATAGATTCCGCCACTGCTTGGGTCATGCTAAGCACCGGTACGTTGTGTAGCTGAATCCATAGGATTCCAAGGGAGAGCGGTGTCCACCTGTTCAGCCCCTTCTCCGTCCTATCTGCCACCATAACCAGATCGGTTTTGTAAAACCATGGTTGGTCAGCCTCTAAGACCCTCATCATATCCCTCTGTCCAGTAAATCGGACCAGAAACCTTCGATCCCCAATGTCTCGGATGGAAACCCCTTCCCGTCCTCTCCATAGGGACATGAAGCAGTCGATGAAAAACTCTCCTTTCACCTCTTTGGTCGTCAGCACTTCTGCAATCATGGTATACTGGAAGCCCAATAGAGCACCTTCGATGTCTTTCCTGTCAATGCATATACCTCCCAGTTCCTTCTCAGACAGTTTAAGTTTGGATCCGAACCGTGTTCCCAAATCCTCCATAGTTCTAAGACCTCCGAGAGCAAAGCCCTGGCCCCCCCGGGCCACACAGTTAAACACAGTACTGAGGCCAAAGGCTCGGTCCTCACCGAAACCTAGGCCACACGCCTTGGCCACACCTCAGGCACCCAGACTCAGAGTTGAAGTACAAGACAGGATGGGGGGAGGCTAACCTCCATAGATCAGGCCTCCATAGCAGAGAAAACTTCCCACCCCCGCAACTGGACTTGGGGGAAAACCTCAGATCCAGACTCCAGACCAGTCAGCCGGGAAGTCGCCTCACCGGAGCCCCCCCAGAACTTCCTCGCTCTCCCACCCGTACCCCCGCTCAGATCCGGCGACAGTACCTGCAAACGTCGCACCAGTTGCGTAGCCCCTTACCCTACAGTCGTCGACGTCATTATAAAGGTATTTCACCTTTTCCTTATCAACTGATGGACATCTTCTTCTTTGGGTCCAACATCCTCATACAAAGTTGCATTGTAAAAATTAACAAAATTCTGGGACAATGAAATTATTACGATAGTCGGGAAGAATAAAAGCGAAAAACTTTGGAAAAAATTGATAAGAATGCATATACATTCATTGGTTTCGTTTGGGTTTAGTGTTGAGTTGAATCTAAAATTTTATATATACTAAAATCCGGTGGATGGATACTGTTCATTAACAGTGCCCCAACGGTTTTGTCCCTGAGTTTGTTCATGGTTTTTTAGTTTTAGTGACATTGTGCAGTGAAGTGGCCATTTTGCCCTTTCTTCTTTCTGGTCCGTGTTCTGCATCATTTTGATTCTTTGCTTTTTGAAACCCATGCACATTTGTTTATTTGGAACATAACCAATAATGAAAAGTCGGGAAAGAACAACGATAAATAAATTTTTATTGTTTGTTGTGCCACAAATCATGTGACCGGTATAAATTGTTATTGTTTATTGTGCCATTCAGATTTTAAATTTTTTTTTTTGTCTTGCCACAACATCTTTATCACATTTTTTTATATTTTTTATTTCATATCAGCTGAAACCTAAACCCTAGACATGCACAAATGGTCAATGCTTATAGATAAGCATCACCAACAGGCGAGAAAAGATAGTCCAATCTGAGTGAGAGGTTATGATGTGAAGTGGGAGAAAAAAAAAATATATATATATATATATATTGTGTTGGGCAGACCACGTGTTGATCATCTCTTGCATTTGGCTTTTCAACTCATCCCTTTTATTTTTTTTTACTTTCCCACACGTTTGCTCTCTTATTTGTCTATCTTTTTGGCTTCGACTTCTACGTTTCCTCCCCTCACTGTATTGCTGCTTGCAAATTTGGATTTGTAAGCTCATCTCTTTTATTTCTCTTTTCTTTCATGCCCGTTTGCTGTCATATTTTCCTTTTTTTTTTTTTGCTTTGGACTTCTTCTTTGATGTTGTTTTGTTATCTATGATGTTCTTTCCTTGGAGCATGCATTTTTTTATTTTTTATTTATTATTATTATTATTATTATTTGGAAACAGGTTCTGTCTTGAGGATTTGTGGCTGGAGTTCTTCTTCACTATCAAGTATTTAAGGTATGGATTGAACTCTGAATCTTCATATGGGTTTTTTTGAATTTCAAAAAATATTCTCTTTCCATGTTCAATTTTTGTTAATTGCGCATTACGCCTCAAGTTTTGTGCTTGGTTTTCAACGTCTGGTTCTATATCAAAATTGAGTTTATTTTTTTTATAAGAATCGGGTGAGAGTGGTAATGGATTATAGTGAAATTTGAGAGAGTTGGAGTGGATTATAGTGAGGATATTTTGGGTTTGGAAGTTAAAAGTTGTGTTCTTTTTACAACCACAAACAAAAACTGGTTCGAGCTTCAATCAACTTCTTGGGATTAAAGGAGCTTATCAAGAAACTGTAAGTCATCACTGTTGGTTAAGCTTTAGTACATTCTCTGTGTGTGTTGGTGTGTTTGCATACATTTGGTTTTTTTTTATTTTTTTTATTTTCTAGGTTTTGTTTGTAGCTTCTAAATTGCCCGTTATTGAAGCCACCTGTAATCCTTTTAACTGTTGTTCAAGCCATTTAGGGTAAGCAATTTCATATTTATAAAACCGATTTGGAATTTATGTAGGGCTTTTGAATTAGGATTTGAATTAGAGATTTACAACTTGGGGAATATTTTTTTATATTTAGATCAGGTCACACCTTTGTTTTTATACTGATATTTTGTACGACTATGCTCATGATAATACCACAATGCAGTTGTTTTTTTTCTTTAACTGATATCATGCTAAATTTTACGAGCATAAGCCTTATTAATGCCACTTGGCTCATTATTATTACAGTTTTTTAATCCGTTTATAATATTTATAAAAATGCACATGATATTGTGGCTGATATTTTAAACCTTCTTGGCTACACTGTTTATAAATTTATAAAATTTGTATTTCGTTTCTATAGATTAAATGGAAAACGAAGGTCCAACTTCACTTGATCAATTGGTGGCATATAAAAAGGTTGTCAAAATTAAAGTACTTGTTTGTAAGATATGGAGACTATAAATATCCAGGCATGGGCGACAAATATACAGGCTTGCACTGTATATTGGTTGATGAAAAGGTTTGTGATAATTTTTTTTATCAACTTACTTTATATAGACGTTTGATCTTTTATGTTAAGAATGAATTATGAGCTTTAAAACGCATGATGTAGTTTTTATATTGTCTGTGCTAAAGATCGTGTACAATTTATTTGAAAACTCTTTATTCTCCAATTTTATGTTCTCAAATCATACATTTGTTTTGCCATCTATCCTGTGCACTGCATAGCTTTTTTTACACATATTCATTTGCTTTGTGTTGAGATAAAAATAAAAAAAAATAATAAAAAATAAAAAAAAAAGAGGAAGAAGTTTGTAGCGAACAAAACTCCTCAAAAAAAGAAAATACCATCCACGTGAAACCTTAGACTTGTAAGTCCAAGTCGACAGAAGAAGAAAACGGGAACAAAATATATATATATAGGCAAAAAACATATGAGTCTTCCTACAAAAGAGGAGAAAACGTGAAGCAAGACTCCCCATTTTCTGCAAAGCGTGGAAAGGTTGCAGTTGTGGAAGGTTGCTGCACAGATAGTGAGAGAAGTTAAGAGAAAATGGTGCCCTCCATTCCCCCCACGTAAAAGTTCCAGAGCCTTCCTATAATACCTATAAATAGGTGTCATTTGCAATGAAAAAAAGAAACGACACAGAGAGGAGAGGAGAGACCATGCATAAATTAAGAGAGAAATTGAGAGACGGCGGTGAAGAACGGACGACAAAAAAGAACAAAGCAAGAAAGCAATAAAGCATTTTTAAGGTACAAATTGATCCTTCTACTCTATTTAGTTTCTCTCGGTTTTTTTTTATAGGAGGAAAAAAAAAAGAAGCACTCGGCTTCTTCAACAATCCCATTCCCCAAAAAAAATGAAGGAGAAGAGAAGGAACCCAGCAGTGTCGGTCTGCATGCCTAGCAATAATGTAGAGGATCTCTGACGGCGCAAAGGAAAAAAAACGAATAAGGCAGCAACAACAATGAACACACTAGTAGCAGCCACCGCTATCGACTCCCCAAGGTCCAGACGGTTACCCTTGTCCTTCTCTGCACAGCGAGAGAACCATCAATGAGCCCAGAGACCGAAAGATGAACCCTCGTCTCGGTCGATAACAACATAAAGGCAGCAGCAAAATGGTGACATATGGAGATCGTTAGCCCACCCCAGTTCTCTCTCTACTTCTCCTGGACTCTCCTAGCCCTTCCTTCCTCCACTACTACAAAAGAGATTAACAGTGGCGCTATTAAACCGACAAAAAACAGTACTTAATGTCGGATATTTGGTAAAAAACCGACATTAAATCATGCAATGTCGCTTATCTAAACCGACGCCAATACTACCGTCACAAAAGGGTATTGGCGTCGCTTATCTACCTTAATCCGCCACTAAGAAGGAAAGTATTATTAAATAAATAGAACAACAGCGTCGCTTTAAAGCGACATAGACCTTTACGTCGCTTAAAAGCGACATCCTAAGACAGTTATACGTCGGTTTAAACCGACATTATTTAATATATAATAATTAAAGTATCAAATTTAGTGTCGCTTTACGCCGACAGTACATTAATAAAATAAGTAAAATACTAAACTAACGTCGCTTATAAGCGACACTAGTTATATTAAAAAAAGAATTTACTAAGATTGACGTCAGTGAAGTACCCCAAAAAAATATATATATCAAATGTAGTGTCGCTTTAAACCGACACTACATCACTAAAATAAATAAAATACTAACCTAACGTCGCTTACAAGCGACAGTAGTTCTATTAAAAAAAAAATTTACTGAGCTTCACGTCAGTGAAGTACTTAAAAAAAATTTAAAATATCAAATGTAGTGTCGGTTTAAAGCGACACTACATTACGAAAATAATAAAATACAGGGGAAGCGATAATGCTGCAACTTCCGCCCAACGACAGGGGAAGCGATAACAAAGCAATGATCTCGCCAAGCCATTGCTGACCCTGCAGCGGATGAAGACAAAAAGAAATTCGTCCCCGCTGTCCGTACTCACACATGCAACAAACCATTTTCCCTCCGCAGCAACGCCGCCTATGGGTGTCTAAAGAGGTTTTCGACGTCCTCCTGCAGCCACTTGGGTGTCTAAAGAGTTTTTTTTTCAACATATATCTTCCTCTTTTCGGAGATGCAACGGAGAAGAAGCCATTACTCTGCACGTTTGAATAAAAGGAGAAAAAGAGCCCACCATGCCCAGCCATGGTCCCGAAGCTTTTCGACAAAACAAGGATAATTTTGGAATGCAGAGTTCACCCAAAATGGTGCCTCTCATCCGCAGAAAAGAAGACGATTACTAAGGGAAGGAGCATCCATGTTTTGGAATGTCAATAGAAAAGAAGTTTACTTGCAGAAATTACAGACGGATCCCAGGGCCTGACAAACAAAACGGCGCCGTCTCAAAGTTGTTGAAGACCCAACAGGAAGCCGTGCGTTAAGCTGCTGCAACACCCTCATCCCTGCGTGAGTCTTGCTCCAGTAACAAGAAAGGAAGAGCCCCAGGTCAGTCGATGGATCGAGGTTGTCTTCAATAGCATTTGGTGTTCTTCATTGAGACAGAAACCCGAAGAAAGCCCTGCAAGAATGGGCGCTGGTTGACCGAGTCTGCGTAAAAAAATTTGTGACTTTAAGTCAAAGATTGTTTGTTTCCCCTGTGATGATAAACCCATGCAAAAGGTAGTAACCTCAAAAGAAAATGCTTGTTTGCAACAAGCTTAGCACGTGGCACCTAAAAAAAAAAAAGCTATTATCAAATGTTGGTAAAAGTTAGAATCAAGGTTGAAGAAAAAGGACAAAAGGAAAAGGGGTTAAAAACTCATAAAGAACAGAGAAGGAGTTGCGGAGCCTATAAAGCAGCCACGGCATCCCTCTTGTCAAGAGCTTAGAGACGAAAAACGCAATGGCAATGGCTGCCACATGAAAATTGAAATAAAGCACGCAGCAGGGCGCGAAGGAAAAAGAAACGAATGAAGTCAAAGACATGGCTACATGAAGAAAGAAAGTACATAGAAGAGAGAGATGATGCCTTTTAGGCACAAAGCTGCAACCAAAAAAATTCAAAAGAGACAAAAGTACAACTAAAAATATTGATGTGGTCTTCTTTTCTTTTGATAGCAGGAAAGCCACTCACGTGAATAAGAGGATGGGTTGTTGGACCTGGAAGCTTTGAAGCCACATAAAAGAAAAGGGGAGCTTTGTTTAAAATTTAAGTATGGAGACAAGTTGACAAAGTTCCCAGAAAAGCAAGGAAGAGAAAATGGTTCACGTTGGTAATTGCCTAGACACTACACCAATCTATTCAACATTAGACAAAAAAAAAATAAAAAAAATCTGCCCCCCCCCCCCCCCCCCACGTGAAGAGGAAGAGAAATTTGTTGAAATTTCAAAGTTCCATTCTAAATGGGGTTGAAATTTCCCCATGATTAATAAAAAATAAAATAAAAAGAGAAGATGAAGCTTGGTGACAACTTTCTTTTTAAAAAGCACTCACGTGAAAGTCAAAAAGGAAAAGCCATCTTAAAGACTTTTACAAGTTGATGTAAGGAGCTCAAGATTATCATATTATTTCACAAAGAAATAATATGGAGGGAGACTAGCAAGTAGCGGCAAATAAGTGGAGTGTCATCTTTCCTCTCTCATGGATAAACAAGCAACGGCAGATGAATATATCAGTTGTAGTCTTCCCTTCATAAATCTTCAATATACTGTTTATTTGGAGTAAGAGTTAATACTCTAAAAAATAATCCAAAAGACTTCAGAAGCTCTTCAACCAAAAGCAAAAGGTGTTTACATACCTTTTCACTCAGTGTGGCATGAAACCCACCAAAAGAAAAAAAAAGTTACTGCAGGAGGGAAATAAATAAATGGTTATTCCCACATAAAGTCCTACGGGACTCGGAAGACTTCAAATTCACAAAGAATGAAAAAATGGATTGCTGACAACTTCCCAAAACAAATGGGAAGGACGCTTACGTGACATCTTTAAAATGCCATATCACTCCAACATAAAATTATGTGGCTTCTCAAGGAAAATCTTGACTATAAAAGTCTCAAAAGGTAGCTATAAAAGAAGTGGTGCTTTATCACTCGCTTTTATATTGTCAATAAACAATATGAAAGCAAGAACTTGTTATGCTGTTGTGGAGAAGCTGTTGTGGAGAAATGAAAGGCAGCAACAAGAAGAAAAAAAAAGTAGGCATGGAGACATCGTGTTTGACATCAAATACCATGGACACAAGTCATCTTAAAGCATAAAGCTTGATGAATTTACCACCTCAAATTAATGGATTCAAGCCCCATCAAATTTCAAATAGCACAAAGCTACTACAAATGGCAGGAAGCCGCCTCAAATTCAAATGGTACGAAGTCGTATCAAAAATCAAATGGCACGAAGCCGCGACAAAATCTCAATGGCATGAAGCCGTATCAAGTATCAAATCTCAAATGGCACGAAGCCACGTCACATGCTCCTCCCCCGCATAAGCTAAATCTGCACAAGGCATCAGAAGCTCAAATAGTCCAAAATCCTCGCCTGCAAGAGCCTAAACTGCACAAGGCATCAAATGCTCCTTGACTGCACGAGCTAAAACTGCACAAGGCATCAAATGCTCCTTGACTGCACGAGCTAAAACTGCACAAGGCAATAAATTCAAACTGACACCAATTCAAGGAACTACGAGTGACTTAATCCCTCAAACAAGGGTACGTAGGCAATCTAGGGTTCTACCTAGATGCAGTCACAAAATCAAATAAACACCCAAATTCCCAAGTTACGATTTTTTTTTTCATATTAGAATCAAAGGGTATTCCTTTCCCAAAAAGAAGGGTTGTAGTTAATAGGCGTGTAGCCTAGAATGGGTCGAACTCAAGTTAACAAAACCCTCTTCGGAAAAATGAACAAGGGTGAAATTATGGCGAGTGAATTATTTGTTTACATATTGTGTACAATTTTTGCTCAACATGATTTTTGGCACGCCCAGTGGGTAGACCTGGCAGTTTCTGACACGACACGAAAACGACACGAAAATAACGGGTTTCGGGTCGACACGATAATTAATCGGGTCATTATCGGGTAACCCGTTAAGAACCCGTTAATAACGGGTCCTTAACAGGTTTACACGAGAGTGACACGCGGGTAACCTGTTTTGACACGAAAAGGAAAAAGTTATTTTGATGATTTTAATTTTTTTTAATTACTAAAAAAAACTTACTATAAAATACAATAAATATAGTGGATATATATATATATATATTTTGTTCATTAATTATTATTGTATTATTATTCTAAATAAATTTTAAAAATTTAAGTTTTATTTATTTATTTTATAAAATATTATGAGCAAAGAGTGAGATTAAAAAATTATAAAACACATTAAAAATAAAAACATCAAGTAATTTAAAAAATACCAAATACATTTAAATATTTAAAATAATTAATTTACAAGTGCAAAAAATGTGAAAAAAATATGCAAGCACTCTTAATCGCATCCTCTACGCTTTAAAGGTGCGTACATGAATTTTTAAAACTATACAAACCCTCAAGTATTTTTAAGGTAGTTCAAAATAAATAAAATTCATAATCATTAATGTATAAGTCTGAAAAATGTGAAAGCATATATAAAGGGGTGTGATATTCACACACCCCATTTTACTTTTCACACACCCTTCTAATTTTCGACCGTCGGATTGGATGAATTGAAGAAAATCAACAAATATAAATTAACAAGGGGTATGTAAGAAGTAAAATGGGGTGTGTGGATAGCACACCCCTATATAAATGCTCATGATTGCATCCTCTACCCTTAGACAATCGTTACATGGTCGTTTATATTTTTAAAACCCTCCAAATCTCATGAATAATGTTTTTTTAGTGAAAAATTAATAATATTGTAGAAGTGAAAAATTAATAAGATTTTAAAAAAAATTGCACATACCACACATTGCCACATAAATATTACTTCAAAACATTAAAACATTTGTCGTTTAAGTATTACATCTACACCGGAAAATAATACTTTTATTAAGTATATAACATAAAATTTTGTGATATCCACATCCACTAGTGTAAATATTTTAAATTGAAGATCGAATTCATTCATTGTATTCATATAGGGTCAAGGAGTGTCTCTGTAAAAAATCATCAAAATCGGAGTTAAAATAACCGTTAAATCGTGATTTTTTGTTTATAACCGTCGAAAAGCTTTGTCTCGTTACTTGATCTCTGAATGTTTGTTTTTTGTGATTTTTTGCTGATGTGATCTCGAAACATATACGAACAAGTTTGACGGTTATGATCGTTGAAATTAGTTTCGGATAATTCGTATCCCATCAAAACGATAGATTGACTAACACTTAAGAGTTTATTTATACTTTCATTAAGTATAACATAAGATTTTGTGGTATCCACTTGTGTAAATATTTTAAATTGAAGATCGAATTCATTCATTGTATTCATATAGGGTCAAGGAGTGTATCTGTAAAAAATCATCAAAATCGAAGTTAAAATAACCGTTAAATCGTGATTTTTTGTTTACAACCGTCGAAAAGCTTTGTCCCGTTACTTGATCTCTGAATGTTTGTTTTTTGTAATTTTTTGCTAATGTGATCTCGAAACATATACGAACAAGTTTGACGGTTGTGATCGTTGAAATTAGTTTCGGATAATTCGTATCCCACCAAAACGATAGATTGACTAACACTTAAGAGTTAATTTATACTTTCATTAAGTATAACATAAGATTTTGTGGTATCCACTTGTGTAAATATTTTAAATTGAAGATCGAATTTATTCATTGTATTCATATAGGGTCAAGGAGTGTATCTGTAAAAAATCATCAAAATCGGAGTTAAAATAACCGTTAAATCGTGATTTTTTGTTTATAACCGTCGAAAAGCTTTGTCCTGTTACTTGATCTCTGAATGTTTGTTTTGTGTGATTTTTTGCTGATGTGATCTTGAAACATATACAAACAAGTTTGACGGTTGTGATCGTTGAAATTAGTTTCGGAGAATTCGTATCCCATCAAAACAATAGATTAACTAACACTTAAGAGTTTATTTATACTTTCATTAAGTATAACATAAGATTTTGTGGTATCCACTTGTGTAAATATTTTAAATTAAAGATCGAATTCATTCATTGTATTCATATAGGGTCAAAGAGTGTAGCTGTATAAAATCATCAAAATCAGAGTTAAAATTACCATTAAATCGTAATTTTTTGTTTATAACCGTCGAAAAGTTTTGTCCTGTTACTTGATCTCTGAATGTTTGTTTTTTGTGATTTTTTGCTGCTGTGATCTCGAAACATATACAAACAAGTTTGATGGTTGTGATCGTTAAATTAGTTTCAGAGAATTCGTATCCCATCAAAACGATAAATTGACTAACACTTAAGAATTTATTTATACTTTCATTAAGTATAACTCTCTTCATTTTGCATATCTTTGAACATTTGTATTTTGTAGTATGCACTAATGTTTTTTCATTAGACTCTTATTTTGGGGTATGTAAACTTGAAAGAAAAATGTTTTATTTATTAATGTTTTGAATTAGTATTTATGTGACAATATGGTATGTATATACTAATTTAGTATTATGTTTTACATTTTTTAGGGTCAAATTATGTTTTTCATTTTCATTATTTATTGATTTTAAAAATATTTTTCTTAACGGGTAACGGGTCGGGTCATATTACCTGATAATATTAACGGGTCGATTTCGGGTTGGGTCATATTACCCGTTTATTTTAACGGGTGTTACACGACACGACCCGTTAAGCTATCGGGTATGACACGAAAACGACACGAACACGAGAAACACGACACGAATGCCAGGTCTACCAGTGGGACTCATTTTCCCTTTCATCTCTAATTTTGAAGATAACTAATGTGCTCTGTGTTTTGTTTTCGTACTAGGAAACATGGCGCCACAAGTTACTGTTTACTTCCACGAGCTCCTTGCCACTGAATCCAAACTTGGACATGGAAGGCGTTTTGGTCGCCGAATCTCCTTTACCATCAATCAAGCACTAACTATCTGCAATATAGTGAAGACTAAGGTGGCAACCAAGACATTCAAGCCTGCTGTCAAAGTCATCTAAGTTGGGCCGAAGAAATGTCGGTCCAAGAACGTCTTAAGGAATGCAAAGAAGAGAGCGGCACGAGCTCTTAGGAAGAAGATTGCTAAGGAGCGTTCATTTGAAGACATTGAAATCATCTTAAAAGAGCTTCTTGGAGTTATTTCATCTGAGGACACTAGGGTGCCTCGATGCAAGATCGTCAAAGTGATGTCATCACCGCCTCCCAAGGTTCCTGTCGTCACTCAAATCATGATCGGAACAATCCCGGTTACTTTACCTACAACAAAGTCGGTCATGATGACCTCTGTCAATGAGGATAGAGAAATCTTGCTAATAGTGTCTTGAAATGTTCAACAAAAGGCCAAGGCCTACGAACTTGTCGAGGAAAGCGACAACATTCAATTCAAGGGGCCTATCACACGTGCAAGGGCTCGAGCATTAGCGGTCCATTATCCCGAGTGTTCATCTACCATTGGAAACACCACTGGAGGAAATGAATCTTTTTCCCAAGAAGAAATTCCTAGGGTAATGACTAAATTCCAAAGGTTGGAGATAAATGAAGACGTTGAATCTGAGAACATGCAAGTTCTAATGACTGGCGCATCAAACACAGAAGAACAATTACTCGAAATGCAACGAAAGCTAGCAGCAAAAGAAGCAGAAATGGCAGCTTTGGTAGCTGATAAGGAAGTTGAAATTGCGACTTTAGTAGCTCAGTTAGCCGCTCAAGCTAGCATAAATAATGCTGAAGATAGAGCAAAGAAAGAAATAGAAGGAGAAAGTTTTGGTACCCAGCTCACGCATTAAGATATCAATGCGATTTTCGATGAAAAAATTGGTGAATTCCAAATGTCTTTAACGACACCAATTCTTGGATACCGGAAGCCCTATCTAGCTTACTATGACACAGTGCCATTTCCCCGTGGGTATAAAAAATCGAGCTTTGATAAATTTGATGGTTTAAGTGGTTCTCCCCAAAAACACTTAGCCCATTTTTACTCAGCTTATGGGGAAACATCACAGTCAGATCCCCTATTGGTTCAATAGTCCGTTCAATCACTCAAAGGGTTTGCTTTCACGTGGTACACTCAGTTAGAGCCAAGATCTATTCTAACATGGGACGATATGCAAAGAGCTTTTCTAGCTCAATTCGTGAGTTCAAAGAAAAAAGTCACATTAATGGATTTGGCTCTAACGACACAAAGGCTTGGAGAAAGCGCGAGCGAATTCATCACAAGATGGAGGAGCCTTAACCTACAATGCATGGAAAAAATTTCTGAATTTTCGGCAGTGCAAATATGTTATAACAACCTTATTCCTGAGATTGCAACATTTGTAGGAATTGCTGAGCCTCGAACTTTCGACGAGTTGGTATCCAAAGCAAGTAATGTGGAGAAGCAAATGTCCCGGAAAAATGTGATTGGAAAGATGATCCAAAACTTAGAAAAGAAGTCTGACACCAAGAAAGGAGATAATAAAATAATGTCGAAGAAGGGAGATTCTATGGCAACATTTGTCAAAGTAGACAAGAAAAATGACAATGTAAAAAGAAAAGAAGAAAGCAAAGGGACAAAGAGGATGTCGCTTAAGGAAAGAAAAGAGGTCAAATATAGTTTAGATAATGAAGATGTCGGAATTATTTTTGACAAACTTCTTGCAGCAAAAATGATCACGCTTCCTGAACCAAAGCGTCCTACTGAAGTAAATAAAACCGATGATCCAAAGTATTGTCGGTATCATCGACTCATCAACCATATAATAAAGGATTGATATATCCTTAAGGATATAATTCAAGAAAAGATCAACAAGCATGAAATCAAGGTGGATTCATCTTCGAAACATCAGACGGCAACGTCTAATATGATCGAAGGAAAATCAACACCCTCTGCTCCATTACCAGAAAGATCAATCCCTGTAGGATTTCATGTCGATAATAAAACCAAAGTTGTCCATGCTTATCCCAACATGCCTCGTTCTGGAAATCCAAAAATTCCAACTCTATATGAGCTCATGACGGCACCAATTTTTTATGTTTGGGAAGATTCATCGGAGTCATCACTTGAATCCAGAGCACCAATAACCCTCGGAGACTACCTCCCTCTAAAACTTTTCAAAAGTAAGGGAAGCGATGAAGAAATTGGAAATTGTCATGCAACCTCATGTGAAATCCAGAACGATAATGAGGTGGATGAAATAACTCTACGCTCTGGTCAAAGGATCCCATCTGCAGACAAGAAAGGAAGTAAAGAAGCAGTTGATTCAGTCAATCATTCCGACAAACCAAGTGCAAGAGAAGTTTTGGTCACTACCACTGCAGAGCCCACGACAGAAATTTCAACCACAAAAGCAAGTACCTCTAAGAAACATGCAAAGGATGTACTACAATCCTAAGATGGCAAATACGACATCGTCAACCATCTTAAGTGCATTCCATCTCTCCTCAGTGTGTACGATGCCCTGAAAATGTCAAAAGAGCTTTGAGAATCACTCATTATGGCTTTCACAAGTCCTGAAGTGTTTGAAACAAGCTTCAAATCCGCAGAAGTGGATACGACATCACCAAAGTATTGCGCTTGTTGCCTAGCAAGTATCACATTTGACGAAGATGACCTTATACTTGGAGACGAGTACCACAATCGGCCTTTGTACGTTAGTGGACTGGTGGGATATACATCGATAAATCGAATCTTGATTGATTGTGGATCAGCAGTAAACCTGCTTCCTCTTCGAACATTTCGAGCTATGGGGATAAATGTTCGTCAATTGACACCATCAATGCTAACTATTCAAGGCTTCAATCAAGTCGGACAAAAAGCAATGAGAACGATAGCATTACAAATGGAGATAGGGGAGCTGTACTCTGACGCCATTTTTCATGTAATTGATGCTGACACATCTTACAATGTTTTATTAGGACGTCCGTGGCTTCATACATATGGGGTCGTTCCTTCTACACTCCATCAGTGCTTCAAGTTTTTGGTAAATGGCGAAGTCAAGAAAATTCTAGCGGGCACCGACCCATTTAGGGGTGAAGAAGTGAATTATGCAGATGCAAAATTCTACAAACAGTCAAAAGTCAGTTTTTCACAACCAACAAAGGATGAAGTGGTGTAGAAAGAATCACAATCACCAGCTGTGGAAAAGGCAAAGTCATCGAAGCTAGTCAAAATCGCAAGTTCTAAAACTCCGAAATCCCGAAAAGTGGTTCTCAACCGCTCTTTAAAAGATCGAAGAGAACCTGAAAAAAGGGTAACAGAGCAAATCCAGAATGCATTTAAAGTGCTCGTGACCAGCTACACAAAGCCTCTCCGCAAAATCAACCAATCAATTCCTGGGGGCAATTTAATAGTCTTAACAAATTTGCAAAGGAATAATGGTCGACATGGTCGCATTGTTTCGTTCAAAAGAGATGAGTTCTTGTCAAAAGTTCCATTAAAGATAAAATCGAAGAGGCATAAAGCCAAAAAAAGTGCTATTAATGTCATGGTGCACCAAGGAAATGGGATGCTCAAAGCATTTATCTCAGAAACCAATAACAAGTTGGAAGGCTTTACTGATCTTGAGAAAACGATGTTGGCTAGAGAAGAGTCAAATAACAAGCCACCTCGAGTTTCTGTCTTCCAACGACTTGGTAAAATCACCAACTCTCAACCTAAGATGTCTCATAAAAGCAAAAAGTGGAGAGTTAAAAGCCAAAAGGTGATGATAAACCAAGACAAAAATGACGATGCACAAGAAGAGGTAGCAGACGTTGTTCAAGTTAGCATGGTTAATAGCAAAGAATCTGATAACAAGCCTATTGCGCCTGTTAGACAATTCCCCACCTGCTTTCCTGTCAAAAAGAAAATTGGGCAAAGTCGTATTTGTGTAAACTTCAGAACCCTCAATAATGCACCTCCACTTCCAGAAAGTGAAGCTTATGGAATGGATGAAGAATCAAGCACCGAAGAGGTTTGTAATGTTGCTCAAGTAAATTGCGTCACCATTGAGGATGAAAAAAACAAAAATGATGACAAATCAACTGAGTTTATTGACAACGCCCAACCAGCACCACCTCAAATAGAAGATGAGGGGCAAGCCATTGTAGATGAACTTCAAGAGATTAATCTTGGAACAAATGACGAGCCCAAGCCTATATTTGTAAGCGCCCTACTAACACCGGAAGAATTAGAAGATTACAAATGTCTTCTCCAAGATTATCGAGATGAGTTTGCATGGGGCTATCAAGATATGCCTGGTCTAGACACTAAAGTGGCAGTTCACAGATTGGCTATATCAAAAGAAAGGTGTTATGTTAAGCAGGCTCCACAACGTTTTCGGCCTGAGCTAGAAGTACAAATTAAGGCCGAAATTGACAAACTAATAGAAGTGGGGTTTATCAGAGAAGTTCAGTACCCTACATGGCTCGCCAGTATCGTACCGGTAAAGAAGAAAAATTGACAAATTCGTGTCTGCATAGATTTCAGAGATCTTAATGACTCATGTCCGAAAGATGAGTTCCCTCTTCCAATAACTGAGTTATTGGTAGACGCTATAATCGGTTTCGAGGCTCCATCTTTCATGGATGGATTTTCAAGGTACATTCAAATTAAAATGGTACCTGAAGATGAAGAGCTTACGGCATTCCCCACTCCAAAAGGAGTCTACTGTTACACTGTAATGCCGTTTGGACTAAAAAATGTAGGAGCCACATACCAAAGAGCCATGACAGTCATTTTCAGCAACATGTTGCACAACATCGTTGAATGTTATGTGGATGATCTCGTCGTCAAAACAAGAAAAAGGGAACGTCATTTGAACGACTTAAAGAAAGTCTTTGACAGACTCCGAAATCATCAATTAAAGATGAATCCTTTAAAAAGTGCATTTGGAGAGACATCTGGAAAATTTCTTGGCTTTGTAGTGAGGTACCGAGGAATCGAAGTTGACCCTTCAAAAAGCAAAGCAATCATGGAAATGCCTCATCCTTGACATTTGCGAGAGCTACGAGGGGTGCAAGGAAGATTGGCATACATCAGAGGATTCATCTTAAACTTATCTGGGAGGTGTCAGCCATTCACAAGGCTAATGAAAAAAGACGTGCCTTTCATGTGGGATGACGCATGTCAAAATGCTCTCAACAGCATTAAAGAGTATCTTTTGAAACACCTAGTGTTGATGGCTCAAATTAAAGGGAAACCTTTAATTTTGTACATCGCAGCACTTGAACGCTCACTGGGGGCAATGCTTGCACAAAACAATGAGGAAGGAAAAGAAAATGCGCTCTACTATTTAAGTCAAATGTTTGTAGGGGCAGAGCAAAATTACACCCCTATTGAGAAGGTTTGCTTGGCTTTAGTTTTTGCTGTGCAAAAGCTACGACATTACTTGCTATCACACAACATTACTTTGATATCTAAAGCGGACCCGCTCAAATACTTGATGTCAAAGCCAGTGCCATCTGGTTGTCTTGCAAAATGGTCTTTGATACTGTTGGAATTTGAAATCAAGTATGTCTCTAAAAAAGCCATAAAGGGGCAAGCGCTAGCTGATTTCTTAGCAGCTCATCTCGTTCCTGATAGTATGGAGCTACCAAGCGATTTATTGGATGAAGAAGTATTCTCGACATACATTTCTCAATGGAAACTTTACTTCAACGGAGCGGCAAGGAAAAAAGGCGCGGGGGCAGGTATCGTGTTCATCACACCATCTGGAGGCCTAATCTCGTATTCATTTTCGCTCATAGAGTTATGCTCAAACAATGTGGCAGAATATGAGGCATTCATCATCGGCCTTGAAATTGCACTCGAACTGCACTTTGACTGCCTTCAAGCTTATGATGATTCACAATTAATCATCAAGCAAATGAATGGACAGTACGCCGTGAAAAATGAAAATCTAACCTTGTATCATGAAAGGGCAAAACACTTGGTGTCACAATTCCAAGAAATCAACATTGCTCACATTCCAAGGTCTGAAAATAACAAAGCCGATGCGCTAGCAAAACTTGCGGCATCTCTAACTCTCCCTGAGGAAAAAGAAATAAAAATTACAGTTGGAGAACGTCATTTACTTCCTTCGGCATTAGAGCGGATTGAAGAAAACCATGAAGTTAACGCGGTTACAGTTTTGGAAGTAGAGGAATGTTCAGATTGGCGGCAATCTTTGATTGATTACCTTCAATATGAAAAACTACCAACCGACCCCAGAGGCAGAGTTGATGTACGAAGAAGGGCTAACCGATTTGTGTATCTGAATGACACACTATACAAAAGGTCATTTGACGGAATACTACTAAGGTGCTTGTCGAAAGAAGAAGCAGCCCATGCTCTCTCTGAAACCCATGACGATATTTGCGGAGCCCATCAATCTGGACCTAAGCTTGCAGCTCAGTTGAAAAGACTTGGGTATTATTGGCCTACAATGGTTCAAGATGCAATGAAATACGTAAAATCATGTCGGGCATGTCAAATTCATGGGGACTTCAAGCATCAAAATTCATTGCCCCTCCACTTGACCATCTTGTCTTGGCCATTCAATGCATGGGGTTTAGATGTGATAGGCATGATAACCCCAAAATCATCCCGCTAGCATCAGTACATCCTAGCAGGTACAAACTATTTCTCCAAATGGGCTGAGGAAATACCGTTGAAAGAAGTGAAAGTGGAAGATGTTGCAAATTTCATAAAGAAAAACATAATCTATCGTTACGGAGTCCCGTCCAAAATAATCTCAGACAACGCTCTCTACTTTAAGTGTAGGGCCATGGTCAATCTTTGCAAAAAGTATAACATCCAACAAGCCTTCTCCGCAAGTTACAATCCAATTGCCAACGGTCAAGCAGAGGTTTTCAATAAGGTGTTGTGCAACATCCTGAAAAAGATGGTAGTAAAGAATAAAAGAGATTGGCATGAACGCATTCCCGAAGCATTATGGGCCTATAGGACCACCGTCTGTACATCCACTCGATGTACTCCATATAGTCTGGTGTATGGATCAGAAGCTGTGCTACCTCTGGAAATTCAATTACCTTCCTTAAAAGTAGCCACACAACTGACAGACCCCGAAGAAAATGTAAAAATCAGGTTGGCAGAACTTAAAGCACTTGATGAAAAATGACTTGCAGTGCAACAAAGACTTAAAGTCTATCAAGCTCAAGTGGCAGGTGCATTCAACAAAAAGGTTAAGTTTAGATCATTCTCTGTTGGAGATTTAGTCTTAACCGTCCGAAGACCAGTCGTCATCACCAGAAAGATGCAAGGAAAATTTGAAGCCAAATGGGAAGGACCGTATGTCGTCACCAAAGTCTTCATCAAAGGTGCTTATGAGCTCTCTAACACTAATGGGAAATGCATATACCCGTGTGTCAACGGAAAGCTCATAAAGAAATTCTACGCATAAACAGTGCCTAACGAACTCCGAGAGGGAAGCAAGTACATAGGAAGCAAGTACATAGGAAGCAAGCAAGGAAAAAATCCTCTCATCCGAACCACGTATGACTTGATCCCTCAAAAAGGGTACGTAGGCAGCCTAGCATTAAAGCTGGGTGCAGTCGTACATAAAAAAAATATAATATAAAATAAAAAAATCATTCTCGAAAATTAAGGGATGAACGACGTTCGGCTTGATCCCTTCACAGGGTACGTAGGTAGTCTAGTTTTTATTACTAGATACAGCCGTAAAAACCATTTACCCAAAATCAAGGGGTGAACTACGTTTGTCTTGATCCCTTCACAGGGTACGTAGGCAATCTAATCCACAAAATTAGATGCAGCCATAATTCATAAAAAATTATATATTTTTCCTCCAATGAAATTAGCATTGGATTGAATTGCCAAATGCTAACGTTCTCAATATTTATCAAGGCAAAAGCCACGCAAGGCGATTTTTAAAATGGAGAATAACAAAAGCATTGGTTTGAATTGGCATAAGGCAGCACTTGTTTAAACTCTTCACATGCAAGAGTTTAAGGGCAAAGCACAGTGACTCGAAAAAGGAAAAGCACTACCGGGATGTCAAGCCATTGTCAAATCAAAACATAAATGGAGCCAGAGAAGAGAAAAATTTTCAAGCCTCGTACGTGTCAAAGTCACTTCCACGCACGATGCTTGAGGGGTCAATCTGTTGAGATAAAAAAAAAATTAAAAAATTAAAAAATAAAAAATAAAAAAGAGGAAGAAGTTTGTAGCGAACAAAATTCCTCAAAAGAAGAAAATACCATCCACGTGAAACCTTAGACTTGTAAGTCCAAGTCGACATGAGAAGAAAACGGGAACAAAATATAAATAAAAAAATAAATATATATATAGGAAAAAAAACATATGAGTCTTCCTGCAAAGGAGGAGAAAACGTGGAGCAAGATTCCCCATTTTCTGCAAAACGTGGAAAGGTTACAGTTGTGGAAGGTTGCTGCACAGATAATGAGAGAAGTTAAGAGAAAATGGTGGCCTCCATTCCTCCCAAGTAAAAGTTCCAGAGCCTTCCTATAATACCTATAAATAGGTGTCATTTACAATGAAAAAAAGAAACGACACAGAGAGGAGAGGAGAGACCCTGCAGAAATTAAGAGAGAAATTGAGAGACGGCGGTGAAGAATGGACGACAAAGAAGAACAAAGCAAGAAAGCAAAGGAAAGCAACAAAGCATTTTTAAGGTACAAATTGATCCTTCTACTCTGTTTAGTTTCTCTCGGTTTTTTTTACAGGAGGAAAAAAAAAAGAAGCACTCGGCTTCCTCAACAATCCCATTCCCCGAAAAAAAATGAAGGAGAAGAGAACGAACCCAGCAGTGTCGGTCCGCCATACCCAGCAATAATGTAGAGGATCTCCGATGGCGCAAAGGAAAAAAAATGAATAAGGCAGCAACAACAATGAACACACTAGTAGCAGTCACCGCTATCGACTCCCCGAGGTCCAAACGGTTACCCTTGTCCCTCTCTGCCCAGCGAGAGTACCATCAGTGACCCCAGAGACCGAAACATGAGCCCTCGTCTCGGTCGATAACAACAGAAAGGCAGCAGCAAAGTTGTGACATATGGAGATCGTTAGCCCACCGCAGTTCTCTCTCTACTTCTCCTCGACTCTCCTAGCCCTTCCTTCCTTGCATAATGCTGCAACTTCCGCCTGACGACAGAGGAAGCTACAACAAAGCAATGATCTCGCCAAGCCATTGCTGACCCTGCAGCGGATGATGACAAAAAGAAATTCGTCCCCGCTATCCATACTCACACATGCAACAAACCGTTTTCCCTCCACAGCAACGCCGCCTATGGGTGTCTAAAGAGGTTTTCGACGTCCTCCTGCAGCCTCTTAGGTGTCTAAAGAGTTTTTTTTTTCAACATCTCTCTTCCACTTTTCGGAGATGCAACGGAGAAGAAGCCATTACTCTGCATGTTTGAATAAAAGGAGAAACAGAGCCCACCATGCCCAGCCATGGTCCCGAAGCTTTTCGACAAAATAAGGATAATTTTAGAACGCAAAGTTCACCCAAAATGGTGCCTCTTTCCGCAGAAAAGAAGACCCTCGATTACTAAGGGAAGACGCATCCGTGTTTCCGAATGTCAACAGAAAAGAAGTTTACTTGCAGAAATTACAGACGGACCCCAGGGCCGGACAAACAAAACGACACCGTCTCAAAGTTGTTGAAGACCCAACAGGAAGCCGTGCGTTAAGCTGCTGCAACATTCTCATCCCTGCGTGAGTCTTGCTCCAGTAACAAGAAAGGAAGAGCCCCAGGTCAGTCGACGGATCGAGGTTGTCTTCAAAAGCATTTGGTGTTCTTCATTGAGACAGAAACCCGAAGAAAGCCCTGCAAGAATGGGCACTGGTTTACTGAGTCTGCGTAAAAAAATTTGTGACTTTAAGTCATAGATTGTTTGTTTCCCCTGTGATGATAAACCCATGTAAAAGGTAGTAACCTCAAAAGAAAATGCTTGTTTGCAACAAGCTTAGCACGTGGCACCTCAAAAAAAAATCAAGCTATTATCAAATGTTGGTAAAAGTTAGAATCAAGGTTGAAGACAAATGACAAAAGGAAAAGGGGTTAAAAACTCATAAAGAACAGAGGAGGAGTTGCAGAGCCTATAATGCAGCCATGGCATCCCTTTTGTCAAGAGCTTAGAGACGAAAAACGCAATGGCAATGGCTGCCACATGAAAATTGAAATAAAGCACGCAGCAGGGCGCGAAGGAAAAAGAAACGAATGAAGTCAAAGACATGGCTACATGAAGAAAGATAGTACATAGAAGAGAGAGATGATGCCTTTTAGGCACAAAGCTGCAACCAAAAAAATTCAAAAGAGACAAAAGCACAATTAAAAATGTTGATGTGGTATTCTTTTCCTTTGATAGCAGGAAAGCCACTCACGTGAATAAGAGGAGGGGTTGTTGGACCTGGAAGCTTTGAAGCCACATAAAAGAAAAGGGGAGCTTTGTTAAAAATTTAAGTACAGAGACAAGTTGACAAAGTTCCCAGAAACACAAGGAAGAGAAAATGGTTCATGTTGGAAATTGCCTAGACACTACCCCAATCTAATCAACATTAGACAAAAAAAAAAGAAAAATCTGCTCCCCCTCAACGTGAAGAGGAAGAGAAATTTGTTGAAATTTCAAAGTTCCATTCTAAATGGGGTTGAAATTTCCCCATGATTAATATATAAAAAAAAAAAAAAGAGAAGATGAAGCTTGGTGACAACTTTCTTTTGAAAAAGCACTCACGTGAAAGTCAAAAAGGAAAAGCCATCTCAAAGACTTTTACAAGTTGATGTAAGGAGCGCAAGAATATCATATTATTTCACAAAGAAGTAATGTGGAGGGAGACTAGCAAGCATCGTCAAATAAGTGGAGTGTCATCCTTCCTCTCTCATGGATAAACAAGCAACAGCAGATGAATATATAAGTTGTAGTCTTCCCTTCATAAATCTTCGATATACTGTTTATTTGGAGTAAGAGTTAATACTCTTAAAAAAAATCCAGAAGACTTCAGAAGCTCTTCAACCAAAAGCAAAAGGCGTTTACATACCTTTTCACTCAGTGTGGCATGAAACCCACCAAAAGAAAAAAAAAGTTACTGCAGGAGGGAAATAAATAAATGGCTATTCCCACATAAAGTCCTACGGGACTCGGAAGAGTTCAAATTCACGAAGAATGAAAAAATGGATTGCTGACAACTTCCCAAAACAAATGGGAAGGACACTTATGTGACATCTTTAAAATGCCATATCACTCCAACATAAAATTGTGTGGCTTCTCAAGGAAAATCTTGACTATAAAAGTCTCAAAAGGCAGCTATAAAAGAGGTGGTGCTTTATCACTTGATTTTAAATTGTCATTAAACAATATGAAAGCAAGAACTCGTTATGCTGTTGTGGAGAAATGAAAGTCAGCAACAAGAAGAAAAAGAAAGTAGGCATGGAGACATCGTGTTTGACATCAAATACCATGGACACAAGCCATCTTAAAGCATAAAGCTTGATGAATTTACCACCTCAAATTAATGGATTCAAGCCCTATCAAATTTCAAATAGCACAAAGCTACTACAAATGGTAGGAAGCCGCCGCAAATTCAAATGGCATGAAGCTGTATCAAAAATCAAATGGCACGAAGCCGCGACAAAATCTCAATGGCACCAAGCCGTATCAAGTATCAAATCTCAAATGGCATGAAGCCATATCGCATGCTCCTCGCCCGCATGAGCTAAAACTGCACATGGCATCAAATGTTCCTCGCCCGCATAAGCTAAAACTGCACAAGGCATCAGAAGCTCCGATGGTCCAAAGTCCTCGCCTGCAAGAGCCTAAGCTGGATAAGGCATCAAATGCTCCTCGCTCGCATGAGCTAAAACTGCACAAGGCATCAGAAGCTCCAATGGTCCAAAGTCCTTGCCTGCAAGAGCCTAAACTGCACAAGGCATCAAATGCTCCTTGCATGCACGAACTAAAATTGCACAAGGCACTAAATTCAAACTGACACCAATTCAAGGAACTACGATTGACTTGATCCCTCAAATAAGGGTACGAAGGCAATCTAGGGTTCTACCTAGATGTAGTCACAAAATCAAATAAACACCCAAATCCCCAAGTTACGATTTTTTTTCATATTAGAATCAAAGGGTATTCCTTTCCCAAAAAGAAGGGTTGTAATTAATAGGCGCGTAGCCTAGAATGGGTCAAAGTCAAGTTAATAAAACCCTCTTCGGAAAAATGAACAAGGGTGAAATTATGGCGAGTGAATTATTTGTTTACATATTGTGTACAATTTTTGCTCAACACTTTGAACTATTACTTACAGTTGTTTATTCACTGTTGCTATTTACTATCCAAAATGCTATTTAATATTTATCATCTACACATAATTTCATGTTATTTCAACTATAAAATTTGAAACAATATGCTTACCACATTGATCTCATTGTAACTTTTTTTTTTCCTTATTTTTTTTTCTCTTTCATTATCAAAGCAACAAGCTATCGAAGCATCTTCTAATGAAATGGACTATGAAATAATAGTTCCAAAGATTGATGCAGACACTTGCTATGAGATCATGAATTTATGTACTAACTACGCAAGGGCTCAGTATAGAGTTGTTCCACATGAGACCCAAATCATTTTCACTTCAAAGACAGTTTTTAAGAAGTTGGCAAGTGTCTTTCCGCCTATTCCACGACACAAATTTTTCTTGCAGGATTATAATAGATTGTATCTTCGGTTAAACAAACTTGATATCTTGACAGGTAATCATATACATAAATAAACATATTAATTTATGTTAGTGCCAATTTTATTCAACATTTTCCTATGAACTTACCAATTTGCTTTTTTTTTTCAAATTTAAAGATGTTATTGGCCACCTCATTGCAGTCCAGCCTTTAGAACCAATACAGATGAATCAGAGAATTGATTACAAATGTGATTTGGTAATACAAAACATCAAGTCATTTCGTGTCCATAATAAAATTTAAAAGTTTTTTACCTCTCAATTCCATTTCAATAGTCTAATAGTCATATTCTTCTATTAAAAATAGTTTCAATAATTTTAAGTACAAAGTTAATTCTGTGTTTCTGTTCATATGACTAATGTCTATGTTTTAAGCTATTTTAATAGTACTTGAATTATGCTTCTCGGTTTTAATAGGCTTTTTGTGCATTGAGTTGGATAAATGGTTTATTGGTTTGATTATATGTGTGTGTGCGTATATATATTAAAAAAAGAAAAGCACGGAGAGGGCAACACAATAATTGTAACACATCCATATATAGCACTGTTTCTTCTTCCTGTTATTCGGAAGTGCGTCAATTCTGTTTGCAGCAATATTTATTTTGGGTTTTTTTTTTCTGCTGAAATTACATTTGGTTAATTCCATCTCAAATTGATTTCAATCTAATTTAAATTTATGTTTTCAATGTTTTTCATATTTTTTACACAGTGAAGCAGAAGAAATGTCTGAAACAGATATACACGATGTTGATCAAGTTCTGATCAAGTTGTTGAAAAGGAAATCTTACCCAACCAGCTCAAAAACAGATCTTGCTCTGCAAAAAAGCAAAAAAAAAAAAAAAAACTAGGTAACTCTGGTTTACTATTAGTTCTTCCATGCTATAAATATATTAATCTCTAACATTTATTACAACTGTATTAACATTTTGTTTCAGTTTTAACTTCTTTCTTTTTTTCTAATGATCGAAATTGTTTTATTTATAGTGACTGCTTCAAGGAAAAAAGTTTTCCTCGAGTTTAGAAGATGTTATGTCTTATCCAAAAGAGACAAGTGTTGCTTAATATTTTTTGTTTGAAAATAGTTGATCTTAACATGAATTTTCCATTCTTTTTGTGTATATAAACAATGAGCTCTTAGGGGATATTCTATGTTCAAGTAATTATACAAATGAAGCACTGAGATGACTGTCAATAGGGAATACTAGGCTAGCCATTTTTGTATATCAATGATAAGGCATTTGACAATGTCTTTTCTGTAAGTTTTATAAACTTAGACAGGTTTGTAAAAATATTTGCTCCATTTTCTACTTACTATTTATCTTAGTCTTTGGTTATTTATATGTTATAAATATAATTTATGATTATATTTTCGCTCCGTAACAACGTGCGGATAAAATTTACTAGTTATTTCTATACTAAAACCCAAACTCGGTAGCACTGTTTACGGACAGCGTGCGAACAAAAATGCCCTCCGTTTGATTTTCCATCAGGCCTTTTTTTCTCTTTGTTGCACAGTTAAATGATGGTATTGCCCTCCTAGGCTTCTTCCGAGAAATCTCTCGACTTCTTCCGAAAACACTAGAAACCTAAAACGACAGAATTTTTAGCTGCTCTGCAACGGGTTGGCGATTTCGATCATGCGTCCTACACTCCGCATCGATCTCTACCATTTCTGCTTCGTGATCCCTTCGATCCCTGCTTCCTCATCTTTTCAATCTCTGCTTCACGATCTTCTCGCCCCCTCATCCTGCACCCAATTTCTCTAGCCTTCAAGAGGTAACTAAATATCACTACTTTCTCTGATTCATGCCTTATTCTCAATATTTTTTCTCGAATTGTTTATTTTTCTTCGATAATGTGGTGTTTCGATCCCAAAATTTTTCGTATTTTAAGGGATCTTATTTCTGGTATCTGATTTGTGGAGGGTTTTGGATCCTTTTAAACGTGGGGTTGTGGGTGTTTTGTCCAGCTTCATAAAATTGCTCTCTATTTCTAGAGTTGTGATCGAGGGGGGAGGAGGGGGGGCGAAGTTTTGGCCCTTTTCGCGTTCATATCTGTCTGGGATTGACGAGATTCAGAGTACTTATATCAAATTGGTCGCACAGACCACTATGAAGGAGACATCCTCCAAACCCTCTACATAAGCATCGAGGTAATTCCACCTTCTGCTCTGCTTCACAAATTATTTGTTATTTTCCTCAATATATTTTGATTTCTAGAACTGTAATTTCAGATTATTGCACCATCGATTTTTGTCAGTTTGGACCAAACCCTAACCGTTTGGCAGGAATTGGAACGGTGCTGTTATTTTTGGGTGTGTTATCTCTGCTTCTGTTTATTCCAATTTTAATATGTATTTGGAATTGTTGGATTAAAAGGGGTTTGTGATTTGTGAAAAAAGATGAGTCAAACGGCTCCAATTTTTGAAAATTTTCTGGTTTTGGTTTGTATCGAAAACAGGGAACACTGAGAGGGAGATGATGACATAAAGTATTAAGTTTAATTGTGATTTAATTTTTTTATGTTGTTAGTGGATGAATCCATCTGTTGGTTGAAGTGATAGGTATCAAAAAATGAATATGGCAAGTTGTAAGTAGTTGGAGGTTTATGGTATTTTGCAGGTTTTCTGTTGGTTCATGGTTTTGGCAGTTTTGATTTCGTGAGAGGCATAGAGAGTATACACTGAGACAAATAGGTGGGAAGACAGAGAAAGGTAAAGGGAAAATAAGAGAGACACGGGTTGGGGCATTTTTTAAATTGATTTGGGGTTGTGATGTTTCTGTATTTAATTTGGTATTTCATAGTTTAGGTTACGATTGTCATCAGTTTTCTTAGACAGGGAGGTGATGTTCAATTGATGGAATGCTTTTAGAAGGTTATTATGTTTTATATAAAAGTTTACTTTATACTGTAATGGAATTTTATATGAATGTTGAAATGTTTAGGATCTTAAGACAGGCTGGTGAAGGGCATGTAGAGTGCAGAGGGAGACAAGTCGGGGAAAAGAGTTGGGGTGTGGAACAAGTTGGTGCTGAAGTTCCTGATGAAACCCAAATTAACATAATTTTTTTCCTAGTTTGACCACGCACTTATGAATGTTGGATTAAATGTGTTTATTATTGGGAAGAAATGAGACGGTTGGTTTGAGTTTTAGAAGCCTTTGTTTTTCTGCCTTTTATGGCAATGGAGAAAAGGGGGAAAATATTGGTGTTAATTGTAATTTTCAATTCTTTACGCTGTTAGTAGTTAATTAAGGGAATGGCTCCAATTTTGTTACTCAATTAATTTAATTTTTATTGTATTTCAAGCTTTTAATTCATTTCCTGCATCATTGTTTAGTTTTATTCACTGAGATTTGAGTAGTTAATTTTTTGGACCTTTTGATCTCATTTGTGATTATCAAGTGCATAATGGTTAATTGTAATTTTCAATTCTTTATGCTGTTAGTGGTTAAAATTAGGGGAATGGCTAGAATTTTGTTAGTCAATTAATTTAATTTTTTGTGTATCTCAAGCTTCTAATTGATTTCATGCATCATTGCTTTAGTTTTATTCACTGAGATTTGAGTGGTTAATTTTTTTTTTACCTTATGAATTATCAAGTACATAATGGTTAATCGTAATTTTCAATTCTTTACGTTGTTAATGGTTAAAAATTAGGGAATAGCTCCAATTTTGTTGGTCAATTAATTTAATTTTTGTATATCTCAAGCTTGTAATTTGATGGAAAGATATAGAGATATGCAAAAGGATTTACACATGGTCTTTATAGATTTAGAAAAAATGTATGATAGGGTCCCAAGAGACATTCTTTGGAGGATTTTAGAGAAGAAAGGAGTACGAGTAGCATACATCCAAGCTATAAAAGATATGTATGATGGAGTAGAGACGGCCGTAAAAACTCATGCATGACAAACCGAAAGCTTCCCCGTAACCGTAGGGTTACATCAAGGCTCATCTTTAAGTCTTTACCTTTTTGCTTTGGTAATGGATGAGTTAACGGGACATATTCAAGATGATATACCTTGGTGTATGCTTTTCGCAGATGATATAGTGTTGATAGATGAAACTCAGGAAGGGGTAAACGCGAAGCTTAACCTTTGGAGAGAAGTGTTGGAATCTAAAGGTCTTCGCCTAAGTCGGTCAAAGACAGAATAAATGGAGTGCAAGTTCAGTGCAACCGGATGTCCAAATGAGTTGAGGGTGAGGATCAGAGAACATGAAGTGCCAAAGAGCGACCGTTTTCGCTACCTAAGATCTATCTTGCAAAAGAACGGCGATTTAGATAGAGACCTCAACCACCGAATACAAGCTGGATGGATGAAGTGGAAGAGTGCATCCGGCGTGTTGTGGATTGCCGTATACCACTAAAGCTCAAGGAAAAATTCTATAGGACGGCAATAAGGCCGACGATGTTGAGTGGTGAAGTATCAACACGTACATAAAATGGGTGTAGCAAAGATAAGGATGCTTTGTTGGATGTGTGGACACATAAGAAAGGATAAGATTAGGAATGAGGATATCCGAGGTAAAGTAGGAGTAACTGAAATTGAAGGAAAGATGAGAGAACATCGGTTAAGGTGGTTTGGACATGTGCAACGAAGGCCTACTGACGCTCCGGTTAGAAGATGCAACTACGGGACAGAGGTACATGGCCGAAGGGGTAGAGGAAGACCTAGGAAGACTTTGGAAGAGACTCTAAGAAAAGACTTAGAGTATATGGATCTAACGGAAAACATGACACAGGACCGAGTGCAATGGCATTCTAGGATTCATGTAGCCGACCCCATTTAGCAAAAGATGTCTTAGGGTATTTAACACAATATGCTAAACAAAGTAAAGCTTATTTATTGGAATTTTCGATAAATTACATACATGGACATACACAAAGTAAAGATCATTTGGAGCTTCAGTACGCGATAAAGCTCTAGAAGACGAAGGCAATAGATGCCTTTGGAACAAATCCACAAACCTCTGATGATCACTCAGAATCCGACTTTCAGATTCCTGCAGCTGGTCAAGCTTCCTTTTCATGGCCGTGGAGTAGTTATGTGCAAGCATGTGCAACTGTCTATTTTCATGCTTGAGCCCCCTGATATCTTGTTTGAGACTTGCCACTTCAACCATCAACGACTCAACTTGACGGGTTCAAGCAAGTAGGTGTTGGCCCATATTAGACACAGAAGCTGCACACTGAACACTAAAAGCCAGAGAATCCTGAACAGCCAACTCATCGAACCGCTTGAAGAGTATCCTATTATCTTTGGGGGTGAGAAGATTCCTGGCCACCACAGTAGGAGTCATATCATTCTTCATCACAGAGTCCCTAATGGTAAGAGGACCAGTAGGGGATACGAAGGATGGATGTCATATGTTGTCTTAAGAAGACATAGATGTCTCTTCCACAACATTCAAATCAAAACGGCGGTCGGATGGGCAAGACATTTGTAGAAAGAACGAATGAAAAATGAGGCACAATAAATCTCAAAAGTACGAAAATGAAGGGGAACTTCTACAAGCAGTAGCTCTCTGAATGTACTCCTTGAACACAATTGGGTCCCCTATAAAAGGAAAGGCAACAGGACCACGTGTTCAAAAATTGAAAAAGCACCACGCTTCGAATTTCAAGAGCCAGGTTGTCTTGGATAAATCAATCCTCACACGCAAAATCGGCTCCTCGGATACCACAGATAACTTGGTCAAAGATTTCTAACAAAGGTAGAACACGTGAACCTTGCAGCTCCCACTGCATTGCTGTGCCCAAAAAGGGTAAAAGAACAGTACATGAATCTTGAAGTGTCAGCTACTCTACTATTACACACAAGGGCAAAGGAATGACACCACTACTTGCTGAGTGAGAAATCCCTATATGTGTCGACTTCCGTCCTCTATTGCAAAGCAGGCCATCTTCAACAAGATCTACTTGTTCAAAAATCGAAGAGGCACCATTCTTCGAATTTCGAAAAGCTAGACCCTCAACAGATTTGCTTGTTCAAAAACCGAAGAGGCACCACTCTCCGAATTTCGAGAGTCAGACCTTCAACAGATTTGCTTTTTCAAAAATCGAAGAGACGCTACTCCTCGAATCTCGAGAGCTAGGTTTTCTTGGATAGAATGTGTCAATGCCCTTCCCACGTATCATCGACTTTTCGGATATCACGAACCACTTTGCCAAAGATATTCGACAAAGTTAGAACACGTGAACCTTGCAACTCCCACTGCATCGCTGTGACCGAGAAGGGTAAAAGAACAGTATTTCCACTTGTTGTTGGGGAAATTCCTATATATGTCGATCTCCATCCTCCACAGCCAGGCAGGCCTGCAAAAATGTTCAATCTTTCCTCACATCGGAGAGGACACTCCCAACGAAGCCTCTCGAAATACTCAGCTTTCTTTCCCCCTGATAATACCTCTGCAAACAAGCCATACCAGAGCAAGAGTACCTCATATCATCAGGGTCGAAAGCAAGAGTATCCCATATCATGCTTTCTCCCTGTCCTTGTCTTTGTCCTTGTTCCTGCCTGCAGAACAAGGAGAAAGAAGGCAACCTTTGCTTGTTTGTTTCTTTAGCATTGCTCTCGAGTACTCATCCTCAACTGTTTTCAAGGTCATGAATTCCACCAAAAAATACCCCATGACAGTTGATCAAATATTGGCTCTTTACACTGAAGCTGCCAAGCATGGATGAGTCGCTGAGAAGTAGTGTCCTGAAGGACTATTCAACTGCAAAGGTTGCACACCACTTCTGCCATGCAAAAGATTGAAGCAGAATGGTCAACGATGAGCTGGAACAGGTCACTACAGCATGACGCATTTCCTAACCGCATAATCCGGACGGAGGCGTCTAAGACAAAACCAGGCTTGGCATCACTGCCCAATCCAAAGAATTCGAGAAGCCTCAACAACCTTTCGCTGGCACCGTCGCCGAAGAGCAACAGTATCCCATATCATCATGATCGAATGTACTCTAGATTTGATGGAGTTGTTTTGACCCTCAAATTCTTGAATCGGCTCGCTCCTTTGGAGGAAACCAAAAATCCCTCCAGCCCAGTTCAAGAATAAGCCTGTGGAAAGCTACTTCTTCAAAAGCAAAAGTATCTCATATCATCTATTCTCCCTTTGCTTCTCCTTATCCTTCATGCAACCTGCAAAACAAGGAGAAAAAGAACGAGCAGACGGAGTCTGAAGTCAAACCTCCGATCTGGGATTGCTTGCTCGGGACTTTGATTGCTTACCTTGTCTGTCACCTCATTCGGCAGATCTTCTCAGTCAGAGACTTAGGGGACTCCCACTATATGGTTTGTATCGCGCTTGACCAAGCCTGAAACTACAAGTTAGCTTCAAGTGAAATGATACATTACCTTGTGCGTCAACATATGTTCAAGTTACCACTCCTACCTATGGGACAGAGGCAACTGAAGATGACTACTAAGCATCGGTCAATATTATACCGTCAAGGACTCACAAGAGTTTCCCTCCAATTAGGAGGCCAATCACAATGCGACACATGTCAAAGTCAGGGGCCAATCGCAACACGACACGTGTCAACATCAGAGGCCAATCACAGCATGACACGTGTCAATGTCAGAACAAAGCTAGAAACTCTTCTATAAATAGGGATCATTCTCCCACAATAATCCCCAATGTCATTTGTACGAAATCATTCATTAGAACTCACAAAACGAGAGCTTGAACCTATATACTTGTGTGAACCTTTCACAATAATAACTCCTCTACTCTGTGGCCGTAGCCAATCTGGGTGAACCACGTACATCTTGTGTTTACTTCCCTGCCTCTATATCTTTACATACTTATCTACACTAGTGACCGAAGCAATCTAGCGAATGTCACACACCTGACATTTTCTGTTGTACCAAAGTCCGCAGCTTTTTATGATATGTATAAGCGACTAGATACCAAAAGAGAAGAGTTAGATATCTATAAACTAGCTAAAGCAAGGAAAAAGAAGACAAGTGACCTAAACCAAGTGAGGTACGTCAAGGATAAGGATGGAAAGGTTCTTACTACAGAGAACGCAGTCAAAGATAGATGGAGAGGTTATTTTCATAATCTTTTCAATGAGGGACATGAAATGAGTACTTCTTTGGGGGAGTTGAGTAACTCAGAAGAGTATAGAATCTACTCCTTTTACCGCCGAATTAGGAAGGAAGAAGTGGTTGTAGCTTTGAAAAAGATGAAGCATAAAAATGCAGTGGGCCCATATGATATACCGATCGAAGTGTGGAAGTCTTGGGAGAGAATGGTATAGCATGGCTCACAGACATTTTCAATAGGATTTTGAAAATGAAGATGACGACAAATGAGTGGCGAAAGAGCACATTGGTGCCTATATACAAAAATAAGGGCGACGTACAAATTGCATGAACTATAAGGGTATTAAGCTAATGAGCCATACAATGAAGCTCTGGAAGAGAGTCATGGAGCATAGACTAAGGCAAGAGATACGGGTCTCGGACAAACAATTCGGGTTCATGCTAGGGCGCTTAACCATGGAGGCAATCTATCTCTTATGAGAATTGATGGAAATATATAGAGATAGGCAAAATGATTTACACATGGTCTTTATATATTTGGAAAAAGCGTATGATTGGGTCCCAAGAGACATTCTTTGGAGGATTTTAGAGCAGAAAGGAGTACGAGTAGCATATATTCAAGCTATAAAGGATATGTAGGATGGAGCAGAGACAACCGTAAGAACTCATGAAGGACAAACCGAATGCTTCCCCATAACTGTAGGGTTACATCAAGGCTCATCTTTAAGTCCTTACAAGACATATTCAAGATGATATTCCTTGGTGTATGGTTCTCGCAGACGATATAGTGTTAATAGATGAAACTCAGGAAGGGATAAATGCGAAGCTTAACCTTTTGAGAGAAGTGTTGGAATCTAAAGGTCGTCGCCTAAGTCGGTCAAAGACAGAATATATGGAGTGCAAGTCCAGTGCAACTGGAGGCCCAAATGAGTTAGGGGTGAGGATCAGAGAACATGAAGTATCAAACAGTGACGGCTTTCGCCCTAGGATCTATCCTTCAAAAGAACGGAGATTTAGATGGAGACCTTAACCATAGAATACAAGCTGGATTGATGAAGTGGAAGAGTGCATCCGGCGTGTTATGTGACCGCCGTATGCCACTAATTTCTATAGAACGGCAATAAGGCCAGCGATGCTGTATGGCACGGAATGCTGGGCGGTGAAGCATCAACACGTACATAAAATGGGTGTAGCGGAGATAAGGATGCTTCGTTGGATGTGTAGGCACACGAGAAAGGATAAGATTAGGAATGAGTATATCCGAGGTAAAGTAGGAGTAGCCGAAATTGAAGGAAAGATTAGAGAAAATCGGTTACGGTGGTTTGGACAGGTGCAACGAATGCCTACAGACACTCTGGTTAGAAGATGCGACTACGGGATAGAGGTCCATGGCCGAAGAGGTAGAGGACGACCTGGGAAGACTTTGAAAGAGACTCTAAGAAAAGACTTAGAGTATTTGGATCTCACGGAAGACATGACACAGGACCGAGCGCAATGGCGTTCTAGGATTCATATAGCCAACCCCACTTAGTGGGAAAAGGCTTTGTTGTTGTTGTTGTTGTTGTATATCTCAAGCTTGTAATTGATTTCCTACATCATTGCTTAGTTTTATTCACTGAGATTTGAGTGGTTAATTTGGATCAAAGTCTAATGATTTTCCTTTGCAACAGTTGTGGGCTTAAAATTGTTGTGAGATTGAATATTTCTTGAATTTGATCATTAGATTTCCCTTTTTTGTTTTTTGGAAATTGACGTGCTTCTCACATTCATCGCCAAAACAAACATGTGCTGCCTCCCTCTTCGTCTTCTCCTATCGCAATTTGCGCCCTTAGTTCTCAATTGGATTCACAGTAAACACCCAGAAATTTAGTGGTATGAAAATTTCAAAATTTTTATTTGTGTTTTTTATTTATTTTCAGTGTTAATTTCTGATTAAATTATTATTTTTTATAAACCCACTTAGAATTTGATGGGTTTGCTTGGATTCCAAAGTAAAAACCTTGAAACTTAAAGGTATGAAAATTTCAATTTATTTTTATTGTTAATTTTTGATTAATATTATTCTTCATAAACCCACTTAGAATCTTGATCGTTTTGCTTAAACTCATCTAGGGGTTTTATAATTTTTTAGTTTTATAATTTCTGGTGCACCTGTGATTAAATACAACCGAATTTGATTTTATCCACAAGTGCAGATCTTACCCCGTAGTGCTCAATCCAAAGGATTGGTACTCATAATCAAGGTCTAAAATATCGATGATATCAGAAATATCTGTAGTCCAAAAACATGGAAATTTCGATGGAAATATCGGAATATTATCGATATCAATAAAAATTGAATAAAAACTACGGAAATTGTAAGAAAAACTTGGAAATTTTTATTGAAACTTTGCAGGATGTTTATTTAGTTAATTATCTATTAGTTTATAAAAAAAAATTAGAAAGAAATGCATTGCATGATGGATTTAACTGATTTAAGTTGATTATATAGCAAGCTGGCAAACATTGTGAGTGTAGAAAATATGTAGTAATTAATGAAAGAAGTTTAAACACACCATAATCATTTATATATAATGAATTAGTACAATATTTTACACTTTATACATTGCATGGTAAGATACATGATTGACTTAGTACCACATAGAGTTCCTATGAGGTTCAAAATTTTCATTATCTTCATCGTCTCTATGTGTAGAGTAAGTGTATTGTGAAGAGTAGTCATCAAATGATAAATCCCCAAAATAGTTTTGCATGTAATTGTTAACATGCCATCCATATGGATCCGAGATTGGTTGACGTTGTCCATAAGCAAAATCATTTGAAGATTGTGTCTCAGATTCTTTCCACCCATATAGATCTGAGATTGGTTGACGTTGTCCATATATATAGTCCATATATATAGAAATATGACTACAACTAATTAGTTAGGTGAGTAAACGTGGTGAGTAGTTCAAAAGTAGATACTTGAAAAGAAATTGTCAAAGATTTATTGTCATGTGCAAATTTGTTTCTTGCAAAAAGAATTCAAAACAAAACCATATATATAAATATTTTAGTATATTTTCACAAAAACATAAGTGATATGGTGGTCAAGGTGTTGAAGGAGTAAAATGGGAGGGGTTTGAATTCTCTTGGTGTTTTTTTAAATATAGAAATTTAAAAAACACAAAAATTTCGATGGAAATAACGATGACATCGGAAATATCGGTAGTCCAAAAACACGGAAATTTCGATGGAAATATCGGGATATTATGGATATTTTAGACCTTGCTCATAATCAATAAGATTCAAACGGCTTATTGGTATCAATTTTGGTTGCAGCAATGCTATTCTTGCTGAAGACCTGCCATGTAACAGATTCAGATTGTAGTAATTGTCATACAAGTTAACACTTTTGTGTGGAATTGGTGCAACTTTTGGGGTTTGTGCGATGTTATTTTGATTAGTTGTTGGCTAAAATTTGGTTCTTTTGATTTGGGTCTGGTGAAATTCTTTTAACAGTGGGCGAGATTGGTGTTCATGGATATTATGGTTTTATGAGGCTTTGATAGAGTTGTCATAAATGGAGGATGTTAATGAAGTTAATGAACATGCTTATCTTTGTAGGCTTGACTTCTTGAACTCAAAGCCTACTCTTTTCAATTGTTGGGAAAGGTTTCTTAATTTTTATTTCTATTTGTATGTGTTGAATTTTGGGTTATTTTTGTAATACCCTAAAAAATTTAAATATATAAAATATATTCATAATTATTAATATGTGGAGAAAATCGAAAATAAATCAATTTATGGTTATGAAGATTGAATTGGAAAATTTTAAAGTTTTGTTCCCGGAAATTATTATAATTAACGTATTTGTATTATTGAGCTTTTATATGTTTTGTCGAGAATTTATAATAATTGATGTGAGTTAAGTTTTAAATTAAACTAGTTACGGGGTTTAAAGTTTGGAAATAAATTATTTAAAATCCGTAGACTTTTTGAAGTCACAATTTATATTTTTGAATAGAGCTCGATCTCACGAACGTGTAGGCGCAAACCATTTGTGAAACGAAATTATAACGAAGAAGTTATAAACGAACAAGGTCAGGGATGACATGGTCATTTGATGATTTTCTGGAGGGCTCCATATCTTTTGGAGTAGGGAGTAATGGAGCCATGTGGCGGGCTGTGAGTGGAGGAAATGGGCACAGCCCAATCAGAAAAGGGAAAGAAGGAGAAAGGAGAAGGAAGGAAGGAAATGGGGGAAATGAACGGGTCCTTCCTTGACCGGAGTTGTGACCCGACATAAACCACCACCCCGATGCAAAATTCCGATGTTGTTCCGATGAACCATGTTAACTAACCCTTGGAAAATGTTTCATGACCTTCCCTGTGACAACCCGTTCCTAAAAATTATGATTTTTATAATTTTTAATAAGTGAGTTTACAAAAATGCCCTTTGAGGCACATACTTCGATTGGTGTTAACCGCCTTGTAGTGACATGTAAGGTTCATTTTCTTGACATATTCTGGTAGTATTCGTCGCTACGAACGCGTGGGCGCAAACGGATTCGAATTTGGAGCTATAACGAAGAAGTTATTAACGTTTAAAGTTAAGGACTAAATTGTAAAGTTATTAATTTATGGATTATTCTAGATATTTTTTATGTGCCACGTGTTGAGCATTGAGTGGCGGATTGGGCTTTGCCCAATCAGGAAATAAGCAAGGCAGGGAACGGGAGTGGAAGGAGAGAACACGGGATCAAGGATCCCTCCCCCTCTTTGTGCGACTAACACAAACCGGAGCAAACTCCGGTGGATTTCCACCCACTTTTCCGATGAAACACACCCATCTTTCACTTGCAATCACTTCCATAACCTCCCCTCTGCTAGCTACACCCCAAATTTGAGAGAAATTGGCCTTGAAAATGGGTAAAACCGAAAGTGGTGCAAAACGGGTCGTGTTCAAATTCTCCCAATCTTGAAACGTTTTCATGAAATTGATCCTACCAAAATACTCCCCTAGAACCCAGGAACAAAGCCCAAGCAATGGATGGAGCATCGGAGTTGATGTAGAGGTCGAATTGGAACACACCCATTTCTAGGGTTCTTGACAGGTGTGACAAAATTGAAGGCTTTCCAATCTTAATTGGACTTTCTCGAAGGCGATGATCATTTGAGATCATTTGGGACGTCTTGATAGCCGTGCTAAGGGGTTGTAGTGTGGACTTCAGGTGAGTGGATCTTTTCCTTCTGAATATCTATATATATACATATATATATATATGTGTGATTGACAATTCCATAAATGCTTTTGAATGAAATTAAGAAATTTATGCTATGTTAATTCATATATTGTGAAATACTAAAAGAAGGTTAAGTGTAGATTATATCACGATACATTCATACACTATTACCCGTAATTAATTATTGTGAACTACGAATGGCTTGATCCCTGTTTAGGGTACGTAGGCAGTCTAACGAGATGTTAGATGCAGCCATATAATAATTGAGGCAAAAGCATTGTTTAAGAATTGAGTAATGTGAAGGAAATTGGTAAAAAGGTATGTTTTAGTTTTATGAATTGGTGATTGCACGTGGACGATAAATCTTTGTACAATGAAATGAGAAATTGTGGTATTACGTTTTATAAGTGTTATGCCTTAATTAGTTTATATTTTAGTATGTGATTTAATACAGCTTGCACAGCGTGGCACAGCAATGCAAAGATCAGGGTAAGTTCAGGTGAGTTTATGATCGAAAGGTAATTAGTGACAAATGGATGTAAGTAGAATTCATTGTCCTGCACCCCGGTGTTAGTGCTCCGCCCGTGGCCAGGGCCAGCCTTCACGTGATCGTTCACCTCCCGCACCTTACGCTCACCTTGGATTCCAAGGTAGGTGCCAGCCTGTCGTACAGACCACTATAGGTGGTTCCGACTCGTAGGTGACCCGCGATTCGTCGCACAGCCTTCACGTGATCGTAGCACTTGAGCGTATTTATTTACACCCAGCCTGTCGTACAGACCACTTTAGGTGGTTCCGACTCGTGTGCAAGACTTGATTGATATGATCGATGAGATATGTGCTAACACTTGATTGATATGATATGATATGATTGATGAGATATGTGCTAGCACCTGATTGATGTGACATGATTGATGAAATATTTGCTAGCACCTGATTGATGATATATGATTAGTGAGATATGTGCTACCACTCGATTGATGCTATATGATAGATATGTGCTAGCACTTGATTGATGTGATATGATTGATGAGATATGGGCTAGCACCTGATTGATGTGATATGATTGATGAGATGTGGGTGAGTCGTACATGTCACTATAAGTGACTCCGACTCATGTGCTAGCACCTAATTGGTGAGATATGTGCTGGCACTCGATTGATGTTATATGATTGATGAGATATGGATAAGTCGTACAGGTCACTATAAGTGACTACGACTGACATTTATTTATATCGATTTATTCCATCTTACTTACATGGTATGTTTTGGGTTTTCCATTCTTTAGCATGATTGTTATAAACCTAAGTATTGGTATTCTCTGGGGAATTATACGGATTTCAATGAGGGGTTATTGTATTGCTAAAAAGAAAGATGTTTTCGAAATTTTATTTTGTCTACTCACATGTCTGTTTTGTGCCCCTCTAGGTTTTAGCTGATGAGGTTCGTATCAACAAGGATTCTTGGCAAGTCTTAGGATTGGTGGCTACTTCTGGGGGTATAATTCTTACCCACTCTACTGTACTTCTCTTATGCTCTGTCATCACGAGTGAGATGGGTTCGCTTTCGCTCACTAGCACACTCTAATATTTAGGCACTATTAGGTTTAAATTTATTCATATTTTCCACCTCACTGCACTTTATGGCTTCGTCACCTTCCAGGTGTCGGCCAGCACAGCTCGATTCGAAGTCTTATTGGACATTTTGGATCGGGGTGTGTCATTCCCTCTACCCCTTACAACCTAAAATTTGTAGAAAATTCGCCATGGAATTGTGCAAATCGCACCGGTGGGTGCAGGAATTCATATGGGTCAATTCTCCCATTTTTGAAATAATTTTCTCCAATTACAACCACCACTAGACTCATCTTGAGGTCTGGAACAAAGCCCAAACAATTGTAGGGGCGACGGAGCACCGGATGTGACGTTTCGAGGCCACCCATATATAGGGTTTCCGGCGAGTTTGAGGCAAATTGGAGCCTTTACAGGCCAAATTAGACTTGGCCTCAGATACAAAGTTTGCTTTACTCTTTGAGATCTTCATTTTTGTAATTTTTAGAAATAGTTGAATTTTCCGGCGAGTCGGGGCGGCCGACCACCACCCGCGGCGGCGCGTGGCCAGTGGGCCGATGCTGCCTTTTTCATGCAAATTTAGATATTCTGAATTCATGTTTGGTAACCATTTGATGCGTTTTGATCGTGGAAGCTAAGGTTGAATGTGACCTAAACTAGAACATTTTGGAAGTAGAGAATAGATTAAAATGTGAACTACGAATGACTTGATCCCTGTTTAGGGATATTTAGGCAATTTAACGAGACGTTAGATGTAGCCATAAAATAAGTGAGATTAAAAAAAATGGAGAATTAATTTTTAGTTGGAATTTTGACCTAAGAGAAGGAAAGGATTCTAAACTGGAAGTGAAATTGTATGTTTTGGTAATGATTAATGTTTATGAATTATACTTGGGATGAAGAAAATTATTTGGAGAATGTTTACTAATGATAGTGATTTCAATTGTTAATTTAAAGTTATGTTTTGACATTTAAGAAAGTATGGATAGCTTGTAAGAATTAAAATAAATTAACTATGATTTTTAATTTGGGCCTATCAACAAAATCAATCCCCGAAAATAAATATTTCGAGGCCGAGACGTTACAATTTTGTGGATGTTATTCAATTGAATGAAAATTTGATGTTTTTTTTAACCTTTTGGTTTTGTAGGATTTTAGCTAATAGGCAATTGGCTGCAAGGTAGAAGGAGAGGAAGGTGAGGTATACGGATGAGCTGGAGAGGAAAGTGCAGACACTTCAGATCAAGGCAACCATCCTATCAGCACAAGTCACTCTATAATAGGTATAATATCCGTTATTGATTGTTTTTCCTTCTTGGTTAATTGAATAAAATTGTGGTTTAAGATATTCAATCAATGGAAAATGTGACTTTCACAAGCTCCAAGCCTCTGTCAATTATAGAGATCTCAATATGTATCTAAAATTTGCATAAGACACTGGTGGAAAAACGTAGTTAACACTTTTATACAGTACATATAATCCATTTGACATTCATGTTTTCATGGATTTTGCTTAAGATATTTTTTTTTGGTCATGAATGGTTTGCCAACAAAGGTTTGCATCTCTTTTATGGTTGGATGCATGAGTTTTGCTTAAGTTTTAAAGTTCTTAGTTTTTATGAAGACATTTAATATGGGTTTTGTTTACTTTGTGAAATTAGATAATTTTTGTCAAGATTCTTCTTTAGAATTCAGTAAATTGATTGCTCCTTTAGCTTATGGACTTTAATTTCAATGAATACCCAGTATTAATTGGTTATTGGTTAGTGTTTGTTTTTTGGAATTTTGGACTCAGAATAGTTCAAAAGTTTTGGGAAAGGAGTGCTTTTAATCAGGTCAGTTGGGTCCTCCAGGCAATACAATGTAGAAAAATTTAAACCCGAGTCAGACAGTTTTGGCAAGAAGACAAATGAGTTGTGATTGGAAAGAAAATATCATCCTCATATATTTTCCAAAGCAATTTACTTATTTGCATTTTTCACTGTTCTATGTCCAAGAGTTTTCAAGTGTTAATTAGGGCTTTGAAATGGAGTATGTACTAAGATTAATCAGCGGTGGTAAAAAATTTAAGCATCACTATGAGTGATTGATATAAACTCTGTAGGCTTTTGTGTTTAATGTTGAAGTTGGAAATTGCTTTGGGTTTTAGAATACTAATGATCAGAAGATAACTTTCATTAGATTTCTTCTTTGTTGTTTTCATATGCTGCTTCTGACTGTGGTGGGTTTTGAATTTTGAATGTCAAATTCACTTCTCAGGATAGTTGCGAAAATGCCTACTTTTTTCTTGAAGATCTTTTAGCCGAGTAGCCAGATGAGTGACCGAAGCTCTCCATAACGACTCGGACATCGACCTGGTACACTATTCTCACTTTTTCCTACTTTTAGGGAATTTGACACACCCCAATCCAAAAGTGGGGCATGCTGGCCGTCACGTGAGCGCGACATAACCATGTGCACAGTGCGGAAGCAAGAATCGATTAGAAAGATACGAACCAACTAAAACCAAGCCACTATCAATCCAATAAAAGAGAGTGTGCTAGTGCGAGAGTTAAGGTGCTTTTACAAAACCAGAGCATAAATGGCCTACGTGCAGTCAAGCAGAAAGTACTAAATGGAAATAACACCCGCAGGTGATCCTACATGAGTGAATTTTATCAGAACGTCCGGGAGATCCTCGGATGCCAACAACGAACACTACTTAATACCTGGAGGGGCGAAAAACAAAACTGAGTGGGTCAGTAAAACAAATCTTTTTCAAAACCATTCTTTTCTCAAATCACTGTAACCCCTCTTCGTAAAACCTGTATAATTTCCCAGAAATAAAATATACTCATATGCATATATATCTCAAAATCATACTGGAAATATCTGTATGTATGCCATGCCAAAGTATCATAACTAGTATCTCAACTGTATGCTCATAACGTAAATATGTGATGTGAATAAATATCTGATTCTCATCTTAGCCCTTGGCTGCATATATATATATAGCTCATAACGTCTAAATCTCATCATATATATACTCTGCACATACATCAATATCCTCATGAGGTCACTATCACATCACTGTATCGATATAAGAATGCTCTAGTGCTACAATCACGTGAAGACTGTGCGAATAATTCGCGGGTCACCTACGAGTCGAACCCACTCAAAGGTGGTCTATACGACAGGACTGTGCACCTAACTTGGATCCAAGGCGAGCATGCGGTGCAGGAGGTGAGCGGCACATGAAAGACTGTGCCTCTAACTCTGGGCGGGAGCACTAATATAAATGTGCAGGTGTATGAGCTCAAATCACATCATTTCATTCATTCGTATCACATCACATCATTTCATTCTCATCATAACTAGTATAGAATCTTACCTGATACTTATCTGTGCGTCCGCAGCACCGTCACAATTATATGCAAGTACTAATGCATAATCAAAATAGATAGATACTTGTATGGCATCACAAATCATTTCATCGTTTAAATTCATTTTCTGGGAAAATAGCAATATATATAGGTATGTACGGAAAACAAACTGCCCACTCACTGATAAATAGTCGGGTCGTAGCCCCCACGCCTAGCCTGGCTACGCTCGTCCTCGGGATAGGCCTCGCCTATATGAGAAGTAACTGAATAAACATTAATTAACGTACATAAACGGAACTTTAGAAATAACTTCTCATACGTTGATCAATTTTGGCATTTGAATATACCAACGTGATCGACTCGACATCACGAACATCCCTAAATTTTTAAAATAAATTTTCCGGCCTCCACGCGCCGCCACGCGCCGGCAACGGCACTGTGGAACGCACCCCCACGCGCAGGGATTCCTAACAGAATTCCCTTAACGCCGTTGGAATATTCCACGGCATATACCGTTAAAACCTAACGGTAACCATCCAAACTAACTGACAGCATCAGCATATTCCGTCAACTCTGACGGAATATGCCGTCGTCTCCTACCTTGGGACTCCGGCGAGTCTTCGGTCACCGGAAAACCTGGAAATCTTGTTTTCGCTATTTTTTCTTCGATTTTAACCCAAAATGCATGAAATTTACACCAATGGAAAGCTGGAGATGCGTAGAACAACATTATACCTGTTTTAGGACTTAAAACTCACGGGATCTTGCCATGAAATTTCGAGGAAACTCGGCCAACTCCGATCTTAGGCTTTCCTACGTCCAACTTCATCCAACGAAGTACTCTGGGGCTCGTGGGAATGATCTAAAGCTCGCTATGAGCTTGGTTTGTCCTAAAACACAACCAACAATAACTTCATGAATAGTAACCAAATCGGAGATCGTGTTTTCTACGTGAAAACGGAGGCGTCTTTACCTGCAATTGGTATGGATGTGTTTGTCTCGACTCCAGGAATCCAATAGTAGCCTTGGTGGCTTCGATCTATGGTGTTTCGAGGGTTTTTAGTGGTCGTCCGTACAAGAAATGGGAAAGAGAGAGAGTGTTCGAGGGTGAGATAGAGAGAGGAGAGAGAATGAGTGCATGAGTGGTCCAAATAATTGGGTCACCAATCACACACTTAGAAAATCTGAAAGTGTGATTGGATCCCAAAACTTAGGGCCTCCAATTATTGGCCCAACACTCTAGACCAAATTCAAAATTTCACATACAACGTTCAAGGGCAAAATCGACCATTCATGTCTCGAAATAACTACGTCGGGATGGGCTGTCACAATCTACCCACCTTATAAAAATTTCGTCTCGAAATTTCATACAACATGTAAAATCACTAGTATCCATAAAATAACCTCGGATACATCTCTCTCATCATGTCCTCGGTCTCCCAGGTAGCTTCTTCCACTAAATGGTTTCTCCATAAAACTTTTACCAATCGAACTGTCTTGTTCCTGAGCACCCTATCTTTTCAATCAAGTATCGCCACCGGCTCCTCATCGTAAGTCAATTCTGAACTGGTCTCTAATGGTTGATGATGAATCACAAGCGATGGATCTGATACCTAACGTCGAAGCATCGAAACATGAAATCCATTATGCACTTTAGACATCCCTGCCGGCAACTCAAGACTGTAAGCAACTTCACCGACTCATTCGGTGATCTGATAAGGCCCGATGTACCTAGGACTCAACTTTCATTTCTTTCCAAATCGTACAACACCTCGCCACGGCGATAACTTCAAGAATACCCAATCACCTACCTTATACACTCGGTCAGTGGCATGTCTATCTGCTAAACTCTTTTGGCGATCTTGGGCCGCTTTCAGGTTAGCCCTAATAAACCTGAACATTCTGGGTAGTCTCCTCCACTATCTCGGGGCCCACTAACACTCTTTTGCCAATCACTGACTACACAACGGTGTACGACACGGCCTGCCATAAAGTGCCTCGAATGGTGACATACCAATACTCGAATAGAAACTATTATTGTAGACCAATTCCATTAAATCTAACAGCTTATGCCAAGCGTCACCAACTACAAAACCGAAAATCTTAGCATATCCTCTAATGTCTGAATAGTCCTCTCTGATTGACCGTCTGTCTGAGAATGATATGCCATACTGTACAATAATCTCGTACCTAAAGCTTCCTGGAATGCTATCCAAAACTTCGAAGTAAATCGAGGATCGCGATCAGATACAATACTAACTGGAACGCCATATACCTTACACTCTTCGATAAAAAAAACAACTCAGCTAATCGGCTTAAGGAATACTTTTCCCTCACAAGAAAAAAAAATGCGCTGACCTAATAAGCAGATCAACAATCACCCAATTTCCATCATAGCCGTCTTGTGTACGAGAAAGCTTGTACACACCATCCATGGTAATATTTTCCCATTTCCACTGTGGAATGGGAAGCTGTTGCATCAATCCAAATGGTTCCTCCCTTTCAGCTTGACTAGCTGACATACTTAGCAATTTCTCTTTTCATACCCGGCCAAAAGTAAAACGGTCGAATGGTAAGATACATTTTAGTGCCTCCGAGATGCATCACATAAGCTGAAATATGTGCATCATCTAAGATATCCTTCTTTAACTTTACATTATCAGGTACGTACATCAAACTTTCTTACATAAGCATGCCATCTGATTCTCGGGTTCGGAGGTCTTTCTTTTTCCGTCATTCCGTAAATGAATAAGTTCCTGATTTTCTTCATCATTAATCTGGGCCTCTAGTATACGATAGTCAAGATTGGCCTAACTTGGAAACTAACAAGTAAAGCATTTTGTCGATCATCAACGCTAGGATTCTCAACCTCTAGCTGTACTCCAGTAGATCTCAACTCTGCAAGAAGAGGAACACGGCTCGCATGAAAAGCATTAACTCTGCCCGGAGATTTCCTGCTAAGAGCGTCAGCTACCACATTCGCACGACCAAGGTGATATTCAATCGTGCAGTCGTAGTCACTTAGCAATTCTATCCATCTCCACTGACGAATATTCAAATCTTTCTGAGTAAACAGGTACTGGAGACTCTTATAATCTGAGAAGATCCTGCATTTCTCATCGTAAAAGTAATGTCTCCAATCTTCAAAGCAAATATAATGGCTGCCAACTCTAGATCATGTGTAGGGTAATTCATCTCGTGAGGCTTTAACTGACGCGAAGCGTAAACAATTACCCTACCATGTTGCATCAACACGTATCCCAAGCCATTCAACGAAGCATCGCTGTAAATCTCAAAGTTATCATCATCATTAGGAAGAGATAAAATAGGAGCATGAGTGAGATAATACTTCAACTGCTGGAACTCTGCTCAAAATTATCATCCTACTCGAACTAAACTTCCTTCCTGGATAACCTCGTTAGTGGTAAAGCCATAATTAAGAAATCTTAACAACCGTCGGTAATAACCTACTAAGCCAAGAAAACTCTACATATCAGTGACGGTTCGCGGCTGTTCCCAATTCTCCACTGCTGTTATCTTCTGAGGGTCTACCTGAATACCTTAAGCTGAAACTACGTGCCCCAAGAATGTAACTTGACTTAGCCAGAATTGGCACTTACTGAACTTAGCATACAATTTGTGTTCCCTCAGTTTCTTCAACACCAAAGTAAGATGTCGAACATGATCTTCTTTTGACTTAGAATACACCAGAATAACATCAATGATGACAATGACTAATTTGTCCAAATATTGTTGAAATACCTTATTCATCAATCCCACAAAAGCTACTGATGTATTCGTCAATCCAAACGGCATAACAAGAAACTCATAGTGAACATAACGAGTCCTAAAAGTAGTTTTAGGAACATCGTCACTCATGATCTTCAACTGATAGTAACCCGGCCTCAAATCGATCTTAGAAGATACATAGGCACCTCGAAGTTGATCAAAAAGATCGTCTATACGCGTCACCCGATTTAATTGTCTGTAATCAACACACAATCTCAAGGTACCGTCTTCTTTCGAACAAACAAGACTAGGGCTCCCGAAGGTGAAATACTAGGCTGAATGAAACCTTTATCAACCAATTCCTGCAACTAACCCTCAATTCTCTTAATTCAGCCAGAGCCATACAATAAGGAGTTAAGGAAATAGGATTAGTATCTGGTAACAATCAAGGGTGAACTCCACATCGCGATCTGGCGACAATCCAAGTAAATCATCAGGAAAGACGTCGGCAAAATGTCTGACCAACTTAACGTTTCTCCATGCTAACGGAAGCATCATCATTAGTACCTACGTGAGTCAAGTACTCATAACAACCTTTCTTTAATAACTTTTTGGTTCTCACTGCTGAAATAAATACATGCCTGACTCCACTACGCTCACCAATCAAAGTAACCTCTAGTAATCCAAGTCGATGGAAAGTAACTGATTCCCGTAGCAATCGATATCGGTACGATCATACTGCGACCAATTTGTGTCTAGAATAACATCGAAGTCCACTATATCTACGGGATAAGATTCGCTGACATAACTATATCTTCCACCATCACTGGGCACCATGAAAAACACCATACTATCATCAAATGACTTACATGTTACTTGCTTAGCGAATCCAACGATTAAGTTATTAATATTACGGTCTGCAGCCCGCAATACTGATAACTCACCGTTGTATCGATAAGTAAGTAATAATTCCCAAGGGTGTAATATTACCATCTTGCAGTGATATGTGGTTAACACGTTCCTGGGCTCCCTGTCTTCCTCTAACTCTGTTGGCATGAACTCCTCGTGCTTGAGAATTACGCCTTTGTCCTGACCATAGGTATAACACCTACTATTACCTCTTCGACGCACTCCAGAATGTCGATCGTTGCACCTACAACACGAGGGTGAATTTCCACTATCATAATTCCCCCGCCTCTGGAATCTGAAACCTTCGAAAAATCTACGAAGTCCTCTCTGACCTGTGGAGTTAAAACCTCTGCTGGAAGAACTAGAACTAGCTCCGTAGCTCTTGAAATTCTGAGTCTAGCGAGATCTCAGAGATGATTACCCAATACTTTTATCCTTATCCTTATTCGGATTACTACCTTTTCCTTCTTCTTTCTCACTATTACTAGGCATGTTCTCGGAGTTCGCAATCCTCAACAAAGTCTCGTAGAATTCCTAATAAGTATCATAAAGATAAATGGTCGCCATCGAACGCCATTTCTTCTTAGTACCCAACTTAAAGCGTCTAAGCATCTCAACTGAAATAGTAGCAGTTTCTAAACTATAACAAGACAAATCAGTAAACTTCCTTTAATACTCGTTAGAAGACAACTTCCCTTGTTTCAAATCTGTGAACTCTTGCTTCTTACGATCTAGATATGCTGGGATATGAATCACTTATAGAATGACCGTTTAGGAATCCTATCAGTCTGCAATCTCATCGGGCTTCCACCCGTAAGTTTCCTGTTTCCACTAGGATGCAGATTCTGCGTCCAAAAGCTAAACAGTGGTCTTTATCCACTTATCATCGGGAAAATTCCCCTGACTCTACATCAGTCTAAAAGTCTTCTCAATCTGATTGAGCCAACACTCAAGACCCCTCATGGCCTTCATTGCCCCTAAAAGTATGCAACTTTATATTATACTCTGACTCCAAAGAGTTCGCTGAGGAGGTGAATTACCGACTGAATAACACTAGCAATAGCTTCCCCCCTAACTGAGCTATATCGGGGAACTGGGCTCATCCGAATGACGTGGCTCTCTACGGGGCGGCATAGTTCTGACAGAAACACCAAAATGATTCGAATATTCACAAGTTACACAGAACTGCCAAACCTATGCTCTGATACCAATTGTCACATCCCGGCCCGGGGCGGATCACTTCCCGGACCCGTTCCACCACCGTAGCACGATATTGTCCGCTTTGGGCTTACCATTCCCTCACGGTTTTGTTTTTGGGAACTCACGAGCAACTTCCCAGTGGGTCACCCATCATGGGATTGCTCTGGCCCCCTTCTCGCTTAACTTCGGAGTTCCTACGGAACCCGAAGCCAGTGAGCTCCCAAAAGGCCTCGTGCTAGGTAGGGATGAGAATATACATTTAAGGATCACTCCTCTGGGCGATGTGGGATGTCACAATCCACCCCCCTTAGGGGCCCGACATCCTCGTCGGCACACACGCGACCACGGTTAGGCTCTGATACCAAACAGACACACCCCGATCCGAAAGTGGGGCATGTTGGCCATCACGTGAGCCTGACATAACCATGTGCACAGTGCGGAAGCAAGAATTGATTAGAAAGATACGAACCAACTAAAACCAAGCCACTATCAATCCAATAAAAGAGAGTGTGCTAGTGCGAGAGTTAAGGTTCTTTTACAAAACCAGAGCATAAACGGCCTACGTGCAGTCAAGCAGAAAGTACTAAATGGAAATAACACCCGCAGGTGATCCTACATGAGTGAATTCTGTCAGAACGTCCGGGAGATCCTCGTATGCCTGATCGGATCATATTTATATATATTTTTACATCAAATTCACTCGTCTTTTCTTAGTTAGTTCTTTATATTTTTGAGCTATTTACTTTGTTTTTGTGTTTTATAGAATTTGTTAAGAAAAGAAAATAAAAATAGAATAAGTAAAATGTTAAGTAATAAATTCGTCTAAACTGCCTTACCCACTCTATTTGGTTAATAAAAATAAGAAAGTATTGTACTTATCATGACAATATGGTGGTGAACAAAGTAAAACTATCTTGCCTGTTGAATAGAACTTATCATTTGAAGAAATATATATATATATATATATATATATATATATATATATATATATATATATATATATACTACGGGAGGAAGACCGTACTGTTCACAAAACGTTCCTAGTTCATATTTGGCTATGGCCTTGTCTTTGTTGACCTGCCTTGATATTTTTATATCAATGCACATCTTTAACCCTTCCTTCTGGATAATATTGATAATATTTCCATAAGTAAGAGTATGATATGGTATAATACCATCGTCGTTTACTAACGTCGTTCTAATCTTATGGGCGAAAAGATTAGGTAAGCCGTTTATGAATTTTTCTTTCCAAAAAGGCTGGTTACTATCTTCTCTGAGCATGACTCTTGAGAGAAAAACGTCTTTGTACCATCTGAAATCACTTAAGGTTGGACACCTTAAATTACTCAGTTGGTCGTGAATTCTGGTGGTAATGTTGGAAGGAGTACCTATGAAATGTTCTATGATTGTGAAGAGAAGAGTGTTGACCGCGTCAGGGATACCCTGTCCAATCTGTTCGTTAAAGAGAGGAATTCCTTCCTCATCTTTCTTGACCGCATTACGGATTTCATTTCGAGAGATTTCAGTGAGATGTTTTTCCCACCAGGAATGAAGCATTCCCGTAAAGCCGGTGACCAAAAGATCAACAACTTGGGTCTGCGATAGATTATGGTTGGTAATATAGCTATTAGCAACCATAGAGATGTGTTGGAGTTTGTTTAATATCTCTTGTTCTGACAAACCATCTATATTCCATTCATAGAGTTTATCAGAAGATACTGAGAATTGATTTTGGAAATTCCTTTCCTCAAACTGGAGGTCAGGAGGAGTTGGTCTGGGATACCAGTTTTTTGTGAGAGAAGTGGGATTAAATCCCTTGTTAATTCTCTTGAGTTCAAGACTCTGAAAGGCTTCTTCCATCTTGTGGATAGAATTAGCACTCTCATCTTCTGAATCTTGCTCTGAAGAGGATTGAGATGAGTCGAGTCCTTTACCGTGATTAATCACGTGAACTCCTTTTTCTGGCTTTAGCTCAGCGAGCATCTGATCTATTATTTGGGATGTGGAAGCCACTTTAAGAGAGGGAGACTCTTGGAAGGTAACCAAAGGTTTTTCACTTGGGATAGGCTTGTGTGAAGACATCTTATCGATTTTGGTTTCGATTTTGTCTAACTGTTTGCCTATGGTGTGGAGACTCTGGTTAGTGTAGTTGTTCTGTTCTATGACAGGCTTGACACTAGCATCGTCTTTTGGGATCTTAAAGGGAGTGGCTGGTATTTGCGTATTGGCTGTGGTGATTAAGATCTTTTCTTGGGGAGGATGACTTGAGGAGACAATTGTCTTGTCTTCTTTAAGCCAGTTTTGTTTGGTTATTACCTCTAGCTGTTGTTGTTCAGGTTCATAATATTTTTCAACATAATCGAAGAAAAATACTTCTGTCCTGATCGTTTGCATGAAGGCTTTCCATTTATGGTAAATTTCAAGCTTTTCATCCTGGGTGTATTTGCTTCTGAAAATATTCCTTCGAGGAATGTTTTCTTCAGCTTCGATGTCTCTATTGAGTCTTTTGTTATTAGGCTTGAATGGCTTATTCAAAACTAATAACTGAGCATTGACTTGACCAGCGTCAAAGTCAGACTCTGTAGGGGAGGTTGGTTCTTCTGTCTTAGAGGAGTTGGGTTGGTAGACTGGGTTGGTGACCTGAGCTTTGGTCTCTAAGGACCTAGAAAACGCTTAAGTTGGATAAGGTCGTCTACTAACTCTTGTTGGGTGACAGAGGAACTGGTGTCTACGGACTTTAGTTTCCTATTGACTAAGGAAGCAATGAATTCTTTGTCCTGACCCTGTCTATCGGATGACATGGATCCAGAGAAAGAATGTCTTCCCGACATGGAAGGTGTAGGAACTATGGGTTTCCTAATTGGTCTACTGACATTAATTTTGACTGTGCCATCGAAATATTGTTCGATGTTGTCAAGATTAACCAGGTCATTTTGGATACTGACTGGTTTACTATCATTAATCAAATACCATTCTGCTGGGAGATTGATATCTGACCACCTAATGGTTCTTGGGACACTAATGTTTGCATTCTCTAATGAGGATTGGATGAGAATGGTATGATCCTTCGGACTCTTGGAAAGAGCCTGAAAGTTCATATTCGTACCAGTTACTTTGTAATTGATACGGTAGATGAGTGCCAAAGGCTGTGTTCCTTCAAGGACATGATATCCTGAAGTCTGGGTATTGAGTGTGAGTGCTTTCAAGATGTGAGGATCTGAAAGACTTAACGTAAGGTCTGTATAACAGTCGAAATGGATAGGTCCGTTGGAAAGGCTGGATTCAACCATTCCAAGAATACTATCCTTGAAATTCAGAAATCTTGCATCACGAAGACACAAGAGCATGGAGGTATTTAAACCTCTTCGGGTTAAGGGTTTGACAGCTACTTGGACTAACCCTATATGCATGAAGTTATGACCATCTTTTCTGTGTTTTTTAATTTGGTGCGGTGAGAAGAGTTGACACTCTTCACGGTCTTTGCTAAGAGCATATGTTTGTTCTACGGTCTTAACATGATGTTCTGACCTAAAAGAGGCTACTGCCCATTTCTTTTTATAAATATTTTTTGAAGAAATTTTTGGAATGTTCCAATCACCAAAACCTAGACTACTGTCTGTTTGAAAATAAAATTTCTGTTCTTCATTAACTATGTCAGGTATGCTGTCTAGATGCATATTAGAGCTACTGCTAGCCATAGAATTACTTCTAAACAATTTACTCATAAAGCACAAATTCAAACAATCACAATACAGAAAACTTATGAATCAAACCTCTAATGCTTATTAGCTATATCCCTTCCCGCTCATGCACTCCGCTCATGCCTCTACCTCGGGACTTACTGTTTGGACAACGCGCCTTACTGTTTGGATCGGGGACACAGAAAATTCACACAAGGGGTAAGCTTACAAGCTAACTGGAAAATGAATGTAAGAACAAGTACTGAACTTATAAATTGAAGAGAATAACTTAATGACTACCGAGTGGCTCTGATACCACATGGCAGCTTTCCTTACCGAAAGGCTTAGCTATTGCTGGTGCGGAAGCAGAACAGAATATTAATGATAAAAATCTGAAGTTAAAAACCATGGTGAAGATCAAGCATATATGGAAAATAATTTGCATAATGAAATTAATGAATTAAAATTAATGATGCTGATAAATGATGAAAATAAGTTTTTATTAAAACTTAAAATTGTAACTTACAAAGGATGACGGCTATTGCCGATTTAGAAAATGAAAGCAGAGATAATTGAGCTCGCAGGCATCTCTCTCTTCCTATTCTAGATAGTGTTTACAGTGTATGGTTTTCTAATGGAAAAATGTTTTTCTTCCAAAGGAAGGATCCTCAATTGCTCGACTTCCTCTTCTTCATATAGGCCGAGAGGAATGATTGAGGATGGAGCGGGAAACCCGGTTGGACCCAAGAGGCATGTGCCTCTGCTGGAAAGAGCCGAAAGCAGAAGATGCTGTCGGTTCCTGTGGATTCACGCGGGTGAATCATGATGGATGAATAGTGACTTGTCTGCTACTGCAGATGATTCCCGAAATGATTGCTGCTGACGAGGCATCTTTCGGAGCTGGAGATACCGTCTTCATCCTATTGGATTCTATGTACTTACAAAATGAAATGGTTACATTCTTGTAAATGAAAATACAATCCTAATGGACTATAGACTAAATGGGTCTTGGGAGTCTCTGTAGACTGAGTCGGCCCAATTAGTAATGGGTTGCTGAGATGAAGCATCTGAGGAATTTCCGGATTCGGAGTCAGAATTATCCTGCTGTAGCTGGGCTGCCTCAGCAAGAAGTCTTTGGGCCAGGTCCAACTTGGACTGCTTCTTCTTCGAGCTGGACTTGGACTTGGATGAACTAGCAGTAATACCTTTGAGAGATGGGCTTGGACTAATGTCTGATAATGACTGGATGTTGAATGGATCAGGCTGAAGTTCTCCAGGAGAATGAGCTGTAGGCAAGGCCTGGGTTGATTGGGCTGCTAAGGCAGGAACTTCGTTTGTGGTGATGGGGAAATCACGGAGGACCACGTCGATGATCTTCTTGTGATTGAACTTGTCCCACCATTTGATCATGCGTTGTCTATGGACTTCTTTGGCTTCGGCCTGGTAATTCCACCGCAAGATCCATGAAACCTTATACTTGAACATGAACAGTGCAAGCAGTGGAATATCTTCGTCGAAACGACTGCGATCGAACTTCTTCTTGAAGGATTGTTCAAGAACTTCCATGAGCTCGTCGGGAATGATGGCGGCATAAGGGCCATGAACTGTCCACCAACGGTTAAACCATGCTGGAAAGTTGAGTCTGAAACTTTTGTCAATGGTTATAAACCATGAATGGCTAAAATCTTCTGACTGGTGCAAGAAAATGTTAGTCCATGCTTGAATGTAATCAAAATAACTATAGTTACTGAAATGGATAGGTAAAATGTTGCTGTGGAGAGGTTTGGTTTGATAAAGGGGGATTCCCCAATCTTTTTCAGAAAGGAATTTTCCAATGGTGAGGGAGTGGTAAAGAAGTTTGTTTTTGTGGGTTGTGGAGTAGATAGGTTTAATGGAAACGGATGATGTCTCAGAGAGAATGGCAGTGTAATAATGGAGTGATTTATGAATCTCTGAAGGTTGGTAATGGAAATTCGGAGGGAAAACCCTTCTGGCAATTTGGTCTGGTGGCTGGTTATGACGAAAGTCTTTTGGAATGGAGAAGAGATACTCTGTTGGTTCCTTAAGGATATAAGGAGATGTTTTTGTGAAGCTGGGAGTTGGAGATGGCGATTGCCGGTAAGTTGATGCATATGGATCATAATCCTGAACCAAAGCTGACTGATAATTTGGTCGAGGTTGTTGGTAATTAGGTCGGAGATTTCCTATGGTTGATCCTAAAGGAGTGAATCTGTTTGTGATGGCTGAGGCTGAGGAACCGGGAATAGATTCCGTTTTTGGTGGTGGTAGTGAGGCAGGTAGCCTCCTTTGCTGGGCATTGCCCTTTTGAGAATCCTGAGGATTTTTCTGTTTGTCAGTCATTCTTCCCCTGCAAAAATTCTCTGGTTAAGAAATCTGGAATGCAATTATGGCTGCCTTTAATGTATTCAATGTCAAAATCAAAGATTGATAATATGGCTTGCCATCGTGCAAAAATCTGTTTTGATGCAATGTTTTGAACATCATTTTGTAAAACATGCTTTGCAGATTTGCAATCAACTCTAATGAGAAATTTTTGATTTAAAAGATCATCTTGAAATTTGCTAATGCATAATACAATAGATAAAATCTCTTTTTTGATAGTACTATAATTAGTTTGTGCAGGATTCCATACTCCTGAATGGAAACGAACAATCTGTTCAGGAGAATCTGGAGAAACTTTCTGTTTGAGGATACCTCCATAACCGATATCCGAAGCATCGGTTTCCACTATTTTGAAAGAGTGGGGAGTTGGAATGCCGAGACAGGGCAATGTCTTGACATGATTCTTGATCTGTTTGACAATAGAAGTATGAATGGAAGACCATGCTGGGGGATTATCCTTAAGTCTATCAACAAGCCAATACCCAATAGTCTATAGTCCATTAGGATTGTATTTTCATTTACAAGAATGTAACCATTTCATTTTGTAAGTACGTAGAATCCAATAGGATGAAGACGGTATCTCCAGCTCCGAAAGATGCCTCGTCAGCAGCAATCATTTCGGGAATCATCTGCAGTAGCAGACAAGTCACTATTCATGAACCGACAGCATCTTCTGCTTTCGGCTCTTTCCATCATGATTCACCCGCGTGAATCCACAGGAACCGACAGCATCTTCTGCTTTCGGCTCTTTCCAACAGAGGCACATGCCTCTTGGGTCCAACCGGGTTTCCCGCTCCATCCTCAATCATTCCTCTCGGCCTATATCAAGAAGAGGAAGTCGAGCAAATGGGCATCCTTCCTTTGGAAGAAAAACATTTTTCCATTAGAAAACCATACACTGTAAACACTATCTAGAATAGGAAGAGAGAGATGCCTGCGAGCTCAATTATCTCTGCTTTCATTTTCTAAATCGGCAATAGCCGTCATCCTTTGTAAGTTACAATTTTAAGTTTTAATAAAAACTTATTTTCATCATTTATCAGCATCATTAATTTTAATTCATTAATTTCATTATGCAAATTATTTTCCATATATGCTTGATCTTCACCATGGGTTTTAACTTCAGACTTTTATCATTAATATTCTGTTCTGCTTCCGCACCAGCAATAGCTAAGCCTTTCGGTAAGGAAAGCTATATATATATATATATATATATATATATATATATATATATATGATGTTGTGTGTGTGTGATTACGTGCAAAAACAAAAGTGGGAGGCAGCTGGAAAGCAGAAAACAAAAGAAGGAAGAGTGCCAAGAAGCTGGCAAGCAGCACAAAGAAAGAAAATATAAAAAAAAACAAGCAAAGGGAAAAGGCAAAGCTGCCTTGGAGGATATAATAGTGCACAGGGCGCACAAGCAAGAAGAAGCTGCCTTAGCGAGCAGCAGAAAAGAAAAAAATAATAATAAAGCAACGCTGTGCAATTCAGCCAAGAGGCTGCCAGCAGAAAAGTGTCACCGAGAGGGAGTCAGCGAGGAGACCATGGAGGAGCAGCGCACAAGAGGAAGGCTGCCATTTGGCAGCTGAAAAAGAAGCTGCGCAAGGCAGCAGCACTGGAAGAAGGCAGCAGCGTGGGAGCGTCGACAAAGGCAGAGACACGAGGGAGCGCAGCAAGGCTGCCTTTGTTTGGAAAATCTGTGCACTCTTCTTTCGGTTATATCTTTTCAAACTTATGTTTTATTTATGTTTTAATTTGAGAATAATGTGTAACTAATTTTTAAGTAGTTAGGGGCTGTTTTGAAGCCCCGAATATGATTGTGGATGTGTTGTGATATTTCGCTTGAATGACTTTTATGAAAGGATGAAAATTGATTCACTACTTATGTCATTGATGAATTCTTTTTGTGTTTCTATGGATGCATACATAGTGAGCATATCTAGGATTTTAATGCTATGAATATATGTGTGCCTGCCCTTGTTGAATGAGGACCTACATATATTCTAAAGTAGCACTTGTTAATTGTGGTTAACATGTGAATCGATTTCTAGGATAAGTAAGACAACGTCAGTACTTACGATGCCTTGTGATATCTCAAACTCTTTTCATTCTTAATGATTTCTACTTGTTAAATCTATGAACACGCCATTCTAGATTGCATGCTAGTGACTAAGTTAAGTTGAAAACGCCATTCTCTTAACATACTATGTAAGAAAGAGTAATAGGTTGAGTTCTAACATTGAGCCAACTTGAGCATCTTCATCCGGAAATAAAAGGAATTTGAATGAAACATAACACATTTGCATGATTATTTGGAGGTGGATAACATTCCCCCTAACTCGTTTTTCTTAACTTGTGAATTAAAATCTATTGGCATTATTTTAAATTTGTTTCTGCCCTGTTTTGTCCGATTTAATTTAAATAGCAAATCAACTCCAAACATCCCAAAAATTTGTGTGAGCATAGCTCGGTGTGTCTAGTTTATGCGTATAAAATTTTGTTGCATTTGGATAAGTTTAAGTTGGTATAATAATTAGTTTTCGGTGGCTGGTCAGTGGAGACCGCCACCCAATTTTTGTGACATTTTTAAGTATTTGGATAAAACAATCTTCTGCGGGAAAGACCCTTATTTTCATATGCTACAATCGACAAATTTTAGTGTTAATAAGGAAAATCAATAGGATTATTGCGTGCTACTTTGTGGTGCGTTATAAATTGCCTACCAAATTTTTGGCGCCGTGTCGCCGGGGATTGTTATTTCTAATTGCTTATATTTATTATTATTATTTTAGTTTATTTTTATTTTTATTTTTTTATTATTATTTCATTTTTATTTTTATTTTTATTTATTTTTATTATTTTCTATTTCTTGTTTATTTTAGTGTTTTTGTTTTTTTTGTTTTATTTTAATTTTATTTTATACTAACATGTTTCTAATTTTAATGATTCAGGCACCCACCCTAGAATTTAGACCATTGCCGAATTATTTCAAGTATCACCTCCCATTGAAAGATAAATTCCATGCTGTGGAGCCGAGGGGAGTTTAACGGAAAGTTTCGTCCGGCTGCGGACATAAAAGCAAGCGCTGCTTGGGAGGCAACCCAAGCATTTAACAAAGTTTTTTTTCATTAATTTACATATTTTACATTGTTTAAAAAAAACAAAAATATTATATATATATATATATATATGTAAATAAACATAAAAGCAGAAATATTTTACAATGATTTGTAAACTAATAGCATTCATTGGTCATTGGTCAGGTGGTGCCTCAGAGGTCGACGGAGCTCCTGAGAGACGAAGCGCCAGAGTTGGATTCTCTTGAGCCGGAACACTTGGTGCAACTCCAGAGGACGAAGGCAACATAAACCTCGGGAGTAAAACCATGAACCTTTCATGATCACTCTGAATCCGAACGTCTGACTCCTGCAGCTGGTCCAGCTTCCTCTTCATGCTTGTCGAGTAACTAGTTGCGAGCATGTGCAACTCCCGATTCTCGTTCCTGAGTCCTTTGACCTCTTGCCGAAGACTTGCCACCTCCGCCATCAGTGACTCAACCTGACGAGATCGGGCAAGAAGGCGTTGGCCCATGTTTGAAACTGAGCCTGCACACTGGACGCTGAGAGCAAGAGAGTCCTGAACAGCCAACTCGTCTGACCGCCTGGATAACATCCTATTGTCTCTAGGAGTAAGAAGATTCCTAGCAACCACCGTAGCGGTTATATCGTTCCTCATCATTGTGTCCCCGACTGTAAGAGGACCATTGGGGGATATGAAGGACGGATTCCAAATGTTGTTCGGAGAAGACAAGTCATCATCATCTTCAACATTCAAGTTAAGGCGACGGTCGGAAGGGCAAGACATTTTTAGAAGGTGTTGAGGAAGAAGAGTTCGGAAAGATTAAGATTGTAGAAGTGCAAGAAGGGAGTGTTTACAGAAGGGAGTTCAAGTGTGAGGTGAAACAAAATTCATGCCTCTATAAAAAGAAGAAAATGAAGAGGCGCTCCTCAGAGATCGAAGAGGCGTCCTCTCGCAAATCGAAGAGTCGGGCTCTTTCTCAAAAGCCGGATTCTTTTCTCAAAAGAGGTGTTTCCTTTCTCAAAAGCTGGGATTGCTCAGACATCACGAGGCGTTCAGTTTTTCCAATTTTGTCGTCACTCGTCACATGCAGCTTGGAGCTTTGCGGAAACCACGAGCCGAACCCCGGATTTCAAAAGATCAACTTTTCCAGTTTTGTCGTCACTCGTCACATGCACTGTCAGCTTTGCGGAAATTACGGACAGCTTTGTCAGAAAGCGCGTAACTGGTACTGTTCATCCATCCCCCGGCTGCCGACAAAAGTGAGGGAATAGTTCCGGTTGTGAAGAAAATTTCTATAAGTTTCGACCTTCGCCTTCCACAGCAAAGGCACACCATCTCAACCTCTCTTCATCTCCGAGAATGTATTCCCAAAGAAACCTTACGAGTTACTCAGTGTTCTTCATCCCTTGGAACACCTCAGAAAACAAATCTTCGAGAGCAAAAGTATTTCATATCATGAAGGTTAAAAGCAAAAGTATCTCATATCACGCTTTCTCCTCACCTTCACTTGAAGAACATGGAGAAAGTGAGATCCTGATTGCTTACCTAGTCTTGCTCTCGAGTACTCATCTCAGACCCCTCCCAACCCACTTCAAAAATAAACCTGTGTAGAGGTACTTCTTCAAAAGCAAAAGTATCTCACAGACGAAGCAGGATGAGTCTGAGTTGCATCCAGATGAAGGCAGAGTCTGAGATGATCCAAGAGTTCAAGAAGATGCACATCTGCATGGAGACCTGAGTACTTGAAGCATGTGGAGACAACGTGCTGATTCATCCTCAACTAAGCTGAGGAGCACTTGCAAGAAAGAAGGCCTATCCAGTTCAAGATGAAAGCTGTGGAAAGTCAACATCAACGACCAATGATCACCTATTAGTTCTATTCATTGTCTTTTCTTTTTATTTTCAATTTTTCGTTTGCATTGTCTACATTTTCTTGCGTGCTTAACTGATTCATTTCTTTTCTTTGCAGGAATTTTTGAATATTTCCACCCTTGAAGTTGATTGCAGAATTTAAGCTTGGGGGTCATCGATTGAGTTTTCTGCAAATTAGGGAAGTTTTCAGTCCTATTGCTTTATTTTGTTTCTTTTCATTTAGTCATTTTATTTTCATATTTATTTTGCATTATAATGTTTTATGACATTGGGGACAATGTCCAGTTTAAGTTTGGGGGTAAAAGTATAAAAAAATGGCCAAATTTTAATTTTTTGTACCTTCGACTATGAACTGGTTTCATTTGTTTCCATGTTGTTGTTTTTGTTTTCTTAATTGGTTTTGTTCTTTTAAAAAATTTAAAAAAAAAATCGGAAATTGCATTAGCATGGCTATCTCACACACTACACTTCAACGATGATTTAAAGATTATTGCTAATATTTGAATAAGGAAGATGAGCTTGGATTAGCTTGTTTGGTGCTAGCTATGGTTCTTGATGATCTGTGTTCTCGAATGAAATTCTATGAGGGTCACATAGGGGGAAGCTAATGTTTTTCATGTTATTACTTTTTTTGGTTTTCTTTGTTTTGCTCGAGGACTCGCAAAAGCTAAGTGTGGGGGTATTTGATCGGATCATATTTATATATATTTTTACATCAAATTCACTCGTCTTTTCTTAGTTAGTTCTTTATATTTTTGAGCTATTTACTTTGTTTTTGTGTTTTATAGAATTTGTTAAGAAAAGAAAATAAAAATAGAATAAGTAAAATGTTAAGTAATAAATTCGTCTAAACTGCCTTACCCACTCTATTTGGTTAATAAAAATAAGAAAGTATTGTACTTATCATGACAATATGGAGGTGAACAAAGTAAAACTATCTTGCCTGTTGAATAGAACTTATCATTTGAAGAAATATATATATATATATATATATGATGTTCTGTGTGTGTGATTACGTGCAAAAACAAAAGTGGGAGGCAGCTGGGAAGCAGAAAACAAAAGAAGGAAGAGTGCCAAGAAGCTGGCAAGCAGCATAAACAAAAGGTAAAAGGCAAAGCTGCCTTGGAGGATATAATAGTGCACAGGGCGCACAAGCAAGAAGAAGCTGCCTTAGCGAGCAGCAGAAAAGAAAAAAATAATAATAAAGCAACGCTGTGCAATTCAGCCAAGAGACTGCCAGCAGAAAAGTGTCACCGAGAGGGAGTCAACGAGGAGACCATGGAGGAGCAGCGCACAAGAGGAAGGCTGCCATTTGGCAGCGGAAAAAGAAGCTGCGCAAGGCAGTAGCGCTGGAAGAAGGCAGCAGCGTGGGAGCCTCGACAAAGGCAGAGACACGAGGGAGCGCAGCAAGGCTGCCTTTGTTTGGCAGTCAGCAAGGCTGCCTTTGTTTGGAAAATCTGTGCACTCTTCTTTCGGTTATATCTTTTCAAACTTATGTTTTATTTATGTTTTAATTTGAGAATGATGTGTAACTAATTTTTAAGTAGTTAGGGGCTGTTTTGAAGCCCCGAATATGATTGTGGATGTGTTGTGATATTTCGTTTGAATGACTTTTATGAAAGGATGAAAATTGATTCACTACTTATGTCATTGATGAATTCTTTTTGTGTTTCTATGGATGCATACATAGTGAGCATATCTAGGATTTTAATGCTATGAATATATGTGTGCCTGCCCTTGTTGAATAAGGACCTACATATGTTCTAGAGTAGCACTTGTTAATTTTGGTTAACATGTGAATCGATTTCTAGGATAAGTAAGACAACGTCAGTACTTACGATGCCTTGTGATGTCTCAAACTCTTTTCATTCTTAATGATTTCTACTTGTTAAATCTATAAACACGCCATTCTAGATTGCATGCTAGGGACTAAGTTAAGTTGAAAACGCCATTCTCTTAACATACTACGTAAGAAAGAGTAATAGGTTGAGTTCTAACATTGAGCCAACTTGAGCATCTTCATCCGGAAATAAAAGGAATTTGAATGAAACATAACACATTTGCATGATTATTTGGAGGTGGATAACATTCCCCCTAACTCGTTTTTCTTAACTTGTGAATTAAAATCTATTGGCATTATTTTAAATTTGTTTCTGCCCTGTTTGTCCGATTTAATTTAAATAGCAAATCAACTCCAAACATCCCAAAAATTTGTGTGAGCATAGCTCGGTGTGTCTAGTTTATGCGTATAAAATTTTGTTGCATTTGGATAAGTTTAAGTTGGTATAATAATTAGTTTTCGGTGGTTGGTCAGTGGAGACCGCCACCCAATTTTTGTGACATTTTTAAGTATTTGGATAAAACAATCTTCTGAGGGAAATACCCTTATTTTCATATGCTACAATCGACAAATTTTAGTGTTAATAAGGAAAATCAATAGGATTATTGCGTGCTACTTTGTGGTGCGTTATAAATTGCCTATCAATGCCACCAACGAACACTACTTAATACCTGGAGGGGCGAAAAACAAAACTGAGTGGGTCAGTAAAACAAATCTTTTTCAAAACCATTCTTTTCTCAAATCACTGTAACCCCTCTCCGTAAAACCTGTATAATTTCCCAGAAATAAAATATACTCATATGCATATATATCTCAAAATTATACTGGAAATATCTGTATGTATGCCATGCCAAAGTATCATAACTAGTATCTCAACTGTATGCTCATAACGTAAATCTGTGATGTGAATAAATATCTGATTCTCATCTTAGCCCTTGGCTGCATATATATATATATATAGCTCATAACGTCTAAATCTCATCATATATATACTCTGCACATACATCAATATCCTCATGAGGTCACTATCACATCACTGTATCGATATAAGAATGCTCTAGTGCTACAATCACGTGAAGACTGTGCGAATAATTCGCGGGTCACCTACGAGTCGAACCCACTCAAAGGTGGTCTATACGACAGGACTATGCACCTAACTTGGATCCAAGGCGAGCATGCGGTGCGGGAGGTGAGCGACACGTGAAAGACTGTGCCCCTAACTCTGGGCGGGAGCACTAATATAAATGTGCAGGTGTATAAGCTCAAATCACATCATTTCATTCATTCGTATCACATAACATCATTTCATTCTCATCATAACTAGTATAGAATCTTACCTGATACTTACCTGTGCGTCCGCAGCACCGTCACAATTATATGCAAGTACTAATGCATAATCAAAATAGATAGATACTTGCATGGCATCACAAATCATTTCATCATTTAAATTCATTTTCTGGGAAAATAGCAATATATATAGGTATGTACGGAAAACAAACTGCCCACTCACTGATAAATAGCCGGGTCGTAGCCCCCACGCTTAGCCTGGCTACGCTCGTCCTCGGGATAGGCCTCGCCTATATGAGAAGTAACTGAATAAACGTTAATTAACGTACATAAACGGAACTTTAGAAATAACTTCTCATACGTTGATCAATTTTGGCATTTGAATATACCAACGTGATTTACTCGACATCACGAACATCCCTAAATTTTTAAAATAAATTTTCCGGCCTCCACGCGCCGGCAACGGCACGGTGGAACGCACCCCCACGCGTAGGGATTCCTGACAGAATTCCCTTAACGCCGTTGGAATATTCCACGGCATATACCGTTAAAACCTAACGGTAACCATCCAAACTAACTGACGGCATCAGCATATTCCGTCAACTCTGACGGAATATGCCGTCGTCTCCTACCTTGGGACTCCGGCGAGTCTCCGGTCACCGGAAAACTTGGAAATCTTGTCTTCGCTATTTCTTCTTCGATTTTAACCCAAAATGCATGAAATTTACACCAATGGAAAGCTGGAGATGCGTAGAACAACATTATACCTGTTTTAGGACTTAAAACTCACGGGATCTTGCCATGAAATTTCGAGGAAACTCGGCCAACTCCGATCTTAGGCTTTCCTACGTCCAACTTCATCCAACGAAGTACTCCGGGGCTCGTGGGAGTGATCTAAAGCTCGCTATGAGCTTGGTTTGTCCTAAAACACAACCAACAATAACTTCGTGAATAGTAACCAAATCGGAGATCGTGTTTTCTACGTGAAAACGGAGGTGTCCTTACCTACAATTGGTATGGATGTGTTTGTCTCGACTCTAGGAATCCAATGGTAGCTTTGGTGGCTTCGATCTATGGTGTTTCGAGGGTATTTAGTGGTCGTCCGTACAAGAAATGGGAGAGAGAGAGAGAGTTTTCGAGGGTGAGACAGAGAGAGGAGAGAGAATGAGTGCATGAGTGGTCCAAATAATTGGGTCACCAATCACACACTTAGAAAATCTGAAAGTGTGATTGGATCCCAAAACTTAGGGCCTCCAGTTATTGGCCCAACACTCTAGACCAAATTCAAAATTTCACATACAACGTTCAAGAGCAAAATCGACCATTCATGTATCGAAATAACTACGTTGGGATGGGCTGTCACAAATTGGTTGTTGATTTTTATTTCAATAATTTGTGAAATTTTGTTTTATTTTTTGTTGCACAGCTTTTAAACGTTGATATACAATGTAAAAACTCAAATTTATTCCGAATGCATCTTAGGATTGTAGCTTTACTTAGCAGGTATATTTTTAATTTTCTACACTGAAATTTCTCTCTATATTCTTACTTTCAGCCTTCAAAGCTGATTTAAACTCTTAAACTATATATTTTTACTCCAATTCTTTTTGTGTTTATATCTTCCTCGGGTTTTATTTAGAATCATGAAACTTGATTACAATAGAAAGCATAATAGTAACGGTTGGTTTATTTTATTTTTAAATTTTGAAAGGTTGGCAAAACCACTAATCCAAAGAAAAGGCTGCAAACAATTTCTGATTGGCTTAAATACCATATTTCTTTAACATTCTAATCTTCTTTCATTCATATCATCTTTTCTGTATAAATTCATATGTGAAAATTTACTTAGCATTGTGAACACAAACTTCTATACTTTTTGAACATAATTTTTTACGTAATTTTTAATTCCGTAGCAACGTGCGGGCAAAACTTTCTAGTTAAGACTAATCCTCATATGCTATTCCTTCTTCTACTTAATAAAAATGTCCCTAGTGAACTGTAATTCTGATAGAACATCACTAATCCCCTTTTGGTCTCTTGGGTATTCAACTGAACACTATCACACAAAACCCTCAATCATTATAAAAATTTCTTTCAGCCATTTTTATCATTTTCCCAAAAGATCAACCCTTCAATATCAAAATCTACAATTACCACTTTTTTGCCAAAACCTAGAAAAACAAACAAAAAAATAGAGCCACAGAAGTGAGTGTTTCCACCGAATAAAACTGAGATAAATGGAAAGCAAACACATTTCAACTATTTCAGCTCTTTCAAATCTTTCTACAACAATATAGCTTTTCCCTAACAAATATTTTCCCTTTCCACAAATTTTCACTTTCGACAGTATTTGAGTAGAAAGGTTGATGAAAAATGAAGAGAGAGTTCGGATATAAGCACTCAAAAACTCCAAAATCTAATTACCAGATTCATTCAAATGCACACAAAATAAAACACCACTACCAAACCCAGAAATTTAATCGAAGAATTCTACAATAACTATAAGAAATTACTGAATCTCAGATAAAATTACATCAAAGAACCCATAAATTTAATGAATAATTCTCCAAACCCAGAAATTTAAACTAATAATTTACTAAAACTTTTTGTTCAAAAATAATAATAATTTACTAAAACTCAATTATTTTAAATCACAAATTTGTATCTTTACCTGCAATAAGTCTATAAGGTAGAGGCGATGAGGAATAGGTTGAGACAACCTCAACGCCGTCGCCGAAATCTTCGAATACAGGTCGGAAAAATCATAGAAGTTTTAGGGATTAAATCACAATAATCCGTAGGTTATAGAGATAAAATCTCCCAACAGCGATTTAAAAGGCCAATTGGTGTGCAAATTTTTCTCGGTGAAGTTTTGGGGAGGCTTAGAAATCAAATCAACACAAACTGGGGTGGAAAATATCACAAAAGTGGTAAAATAAGGTGCAAGAAATATGGGCCGCATCCTCATATTTTGTAGCAACAGAAAAGGGTTTTGTGTTTGCCGCTGAATTAAGGAATGATCCGGAGAAAATTGGGTTTTAGGGTTCTAGGGATTTGAGTGAACCGAAATGGATTTGGATGAGAAATTTATGGTTTCGATTCGCAGCGGAGGAGGAAGGAATGAAAGCGTGAGAAAATTTAGAGAAGAGCAATTTTCGGTTTAGATTGGCAGCAGAGCAAGAATTAGGCAGTGGAGGAGGAACCAACGAAACGGTGAGAACAAAATAACAAAGAACTCGCTGGAACGAACTCCTGCAATTCCAGGCAGAGATGAAGTAAAAGACCATAGAACCAAAGAAGCGGTAAAAAGGGAATTGAACGATAGAATGAATAGTAACAAAGAAGGGGTAAAAACGACAACACACTGCAGAATGAACAGTATTTCGCTTGTTTCTCTCTTTTACTACCTACATATGTCCCACACTTTATGTATGAAAATAATTTTTATTTTTACTTTAAAATGGGAAGGAGAAAGGATAAAGGAGAAAGGAGAAAAAAGGAATGTTGATTAGAGAGAGAATTTTTTTTTATTTTTTTATTTTATTTTTGAAAATTAAAGAATGTTAGGATCATTCTTGGGTGAGGTTTAAAAAAAATGTAAATTTAGTTTGTGTGAATTTACTTTATTGCCTGTAATTATTTTTTCTTGTAGAAGACAAAATTGTCTTTTTACCTTCTTTTTACCCTCTTTTGGTTGATAAATATAATTTTATTATGTGGATACAAGTCGGGCAAATCAGATACACTTAGAGTCAGTTCTGAGATTTTAGAAGCATGGGTGGCGATCTAAAAAATTGTGTCCTATCTTCATATAAGAAACATTATTTGTTTTCATACGTAAAACTTCGATAAAATTATACTTAAAAAAGTATTTCAAACTCAATAATTTACAAACACCAAACAAATTAGTTTTGTATTGAGAGAAGGGAACCAAGAGACCCCAGACTTACAAGTAGATTGTCACATCCTAGTCCGCATAGCAAGATATTGTCTGCTTTGGGCCCGGCCCGCACGGTTTTGTTCTTGGGTTCTTGGGCCTTCCCAGGGGTCATCCATCCTGGTACCGCTCTCACTCAAACTCACTTAATTTCGGAGTTCTTATGGGATCCAAAGCCAGTGAATTCTGAAAACGTGTCTTACTATAGGGAGGTGAGCATGTACATATAAGGCCAGTGACCAACCCTCACTTCGTCAATATGGGATTTTACAATCCACCCCTTAGGGGCCCGACGTCTTCGTCGGCACACTCGGACAGACGGTGAGTTTGGCTCTGATACCAAATTGTCACATCTCGATCCAGTCCGCATTGTAAGATATTGTCCCATTTGGGCCCGGCCTGCACGGTTTTGTTCTTGGGTTCTTGGGCCTTCCCAGGGGGTCACCTATCCTAGGACCACTCTCACCCAAACTCGCTTAACTTCAGAGTTCTTATGGGATCTGAAGCCAGTGAGTTCCCAAAACGCGTCTTGCTATAGAAAGGTAGGCATGTACATATAAGGTCAGTGACCAATCCGCACTCCGCCAATGTGGGATCTTACATAGATGGATGATAAGTTTTGTTTCTTTTCCATCTGAACTTTTAAATTGTTTTTATTTACCTTGTGAGGTGTTCTTTCTTATTTACCAACCTTGTCCATATAGGACTAAAAAAATAACCAGATTTTCAAGTCTTTAATCGATACGTACAGGCAATGAATGAACAATAAATTAAACCTAGTACTGATAAACATATACATACATTAATTTATTGAAGGCTAATTGTCACACCCTGATCCTGACATACATTCAGGATCGACACGTGACGTCACTAAATACCCGTATCTCTAACATACCCCGTCTCCGGGATATGGGCAAAGCACAACTTGAGATCCACTGCATAATAATTTTTCGTATACTTTATGGCTGCATCTAACATCCTTGTTAGACTGCCTACGTACCCTAAACAGGGATCAAGCCATTTGTAGTTTGTCAAACACTACACTCGACTTTTATAACAGTACTTTTAAGCAGAAAATCATAGCACTCATCAATCAATTATTAGAACTTGACAAACATGAAATTACTAGATTTAGGGCTACCTAACAATCAAACATGACAATCAGCAGTTCCACTTCATCCATCACATAAATCATCATGTTTCCCGCATAAAATCGCAGTTCATAGAATGTGACATATCAAAAAATCTACAAAGCACAATATTATTCTCTAGTCACCTTGGTCAACGAATCTAATCACTCCAATTAATTAATCATACGAATCATAACCAACATCATATCCACAATCACCCCCATTAACCAATTCCATGAATCAAGGAGGCATGATAATAACATGTAATTACGTTAAACAATCAATAAAATCATATGTCCCTCACAAAATTTAACAAAAGAAGTCTATACAATTCCCCACTTAGGTTATAAATAATAACATGTAAATCTAATTTATAAACTCAATGCCTACTGTGAGCAATTATTATTCACTCGAATCTAAGGCCGAACTAACCTGAAAATGAGCAAGAGTAGGGATTCTGGACCTCTCAACGGAATCCAACTAAAATAAGATTTCCTATTGAAACGTAACAAGTACAACTACTCATTATCACCCCTACTATGCATATGGTCCCCCATTGCAAATATACCAAGCAGAACCATAAGCATAATGTAAACGTGTAGGCAGTGATTGCCCATCGCGGATATACCAAGCATGATCACTCCTAACAGTCCCCTATCGCGGATATACCAAACAGGACTGTATCTTATAGCTCTAGGTAGTGATCACCTATATTTTACAATTTTTGGGGATTTAATTTTGATAATCCTTCTCTTCTTTAGACGTGGATTGATGAGATCATCTGGGAGTAGAAAACAGAGAGAATTCTATAGAGTTCCTCCGAAAAAGAGTTGGGATTTTTTTTTTCCTCCTCCCGATTGGTCCTCCCTCCCTTTGTCTGATTGGGCCGAAATTTACTCACACCTGGTAGGCCAAATTCCCACATGGTGGAGGTTTAACTAATTAAAAAACACTATAGTTTAGTAAAACGACTTCAAATGTCTATAACTATACCATTATAATTCAGACTCACAAACGGCTTTCGCCTATGCGCTCGTGGCTCTGAGATCTATTTGAAAACATTAATTGTGACCTCGAAAGGTCAACAAACTTTAAAGATTCATCACGAAAATTCAAACCCGATAATTAATCGATTTAATTCCTAAAATTAACATAAATAAAATTTAACTAATAAAAATTAAACGTGAAATACGAATTTAAATTACGTAATATGTAATGAATAGTGAAATTTTAGGGGACTGAATTTCACACTAATGCTAAGGGATGCCAAATTTTTAAACCAAAATTTGAAAATCGTATGATGTGATTATTAATGATTGGATTATTACTTAAGTGTAGATTATGTGTTTATTTCCTATTGGTTACACATCATATGGTTTGCAAATTTGGTAAAAAAAAAATTTAGTCTACGCATTACTCTTTGAAGGTTACACTTCAATTAGAATGAATGTCCAAAAATTGCAACCCATATACCTACTAGCTAGTAATTAAAAAAAAATAACAATCAAACAAAATTTCATAAATATTGAAAAGAATTAAAAAAAAAAAAAAAAAAACTTTCGCACTCAAGACATTTCGTTAATTTAATAATAGAGATCATTGCTTCAAATTAAATTTCTTGATCATTTAATCAAATTTATAATTTTATACTCTTATGAAAAGAAATTCATAAAAATTGAAAAGTAAAAAACACACATGGCATTTTGAAATCGAGACCTCCTTGTTAGTTTTAAGGGTAAATCTCAATTTACTACTCTTAAGTTTCGTGATTTTTAACATGTGATACATGAAGTTTTTTTTCATCCTAGAGTCATATCTAAAGTGTTAATCCATTAGTCTAGCTGTTAAGCCTCTGATTAACTGATGATGTGGCGCCTATGTGGACAATAACTGGACGCCACTTGTCATTAAAGGCTCCACGTGAAAATTAAAAACCAAAACAAAAAACAAAACCCTCATTCTTCTTCCACCCAACCCTCCATCTCTTCCAATCTCCATAATCACCAGCGCACCAAAAAAAAATCAAGAATCGAATCACCATTTTTCACCGTGGCAAAACCCAACTTCAATCATATACCAAACCCAGAATTTAAGAAAACAAACTACGAGAAATTAATACCAGAAAATTGAAGATTTCACAGTAACCCAGAATTCAATCATATACTAAACCCAGAATTTCCCCTACTTATTCTTCCCCAAGAGTAGTTCTCAGCTCTGTTGTCGTCCGCGTTGATGTCGAGAGATTGGTGATAGGTTGAATTGGATTTCGGGATTTTGGCAGAGGAAACGATGAGAAAACCGAGGAGGGGATTTCGGGATTTTGGAATTTCAGTCTCCCCTCATTTATAACTTCTGCAACAACAAGAATCCACTTTGAATAAAACTAATCGCCATGGATAAGCTGCTCCGCTCATCCTTTCAGTCCTCTGCCCCAAAATCCTGAGCTCTGCTGCAAAGCAAACCTTAAAATCCTCAAAACCCTAATCCACGGCATCAAGCCTTCCTCCGACCTCTCCTCATTTCTCTGCTTCTCTCTCTGTCCCACTCAATTTCGTAAGCTATACAATCCTTCCAGAACTTTCTGAAACCCAACCAAAACCCTAACCCTAAACCTAACTCCTCATGCTCTCCTCCCATCAAGCGGCCTCGAATGTCTTCTAGGCGGTCCAAGACTCGACCAGAACCTGATTCAGATGACCCAGACAATGGAAGGGTTGAATTGGATTTTGAAGTGGATTCTTGTTGACGTTCGGTTTGGTGTCAGAGAAGAGGGGTGGTGCCGCTGGTGGTTATGGAGATTAGAGGATATGGAGGGTTGGGTGGAAGAATAAGGGTTTTGTTTTTTTTTTTAATTTCCACCTGGACCTTTTAATAACGCGTCTACTTTAGGTATGACTCTGAGACGAAAAAAAACTTTATGTATCAAATGTTAAAAACTACGAAACATGAGGGTAGTAAACAGAGATTTACCCTAATTTTAAATAAAGGTTTATATTACAAATGATCTTTGAAATTGACTCACATCATCAAGATGGTCCCTAAAATTGAAAATCAATCAATGAAGCCTCTAAAAATAGGTGTCGCAAATCAATGTAGTACTTCCGTCACAATTGTGTCAAAAGTTTCTGTTATGTGCTGTAGTGACAAATAAATGAGTCTCACAAGTCCTTTTTAATCACAAATGGTCCCTGAAATTTAGAATCGATCAATGTAGTCTTAAAATAGATCTCTTCAATCAATGTAGTCTTAAAATAGATGTCTCAAATCAATCTGGTTCTTTTGTTCTAATTTTATAAAAAAAAAATTGTTATGTGCTGATGTGGCACATAAATAGACCCAAAAAGTTAATTAAAAATAGGTTTAATATTTAATTTAAAAAGTTGTCAACCTAAAAACTCGGACCCGCAATCACGTTTAATCCCAACCCATACTCCTTTACCTTCATCTATGGTAGTCGTCGCCGTCTTTTCTCTGAGAAAAAAAAATCTCAAGACATTTATCTTTACACCCTTCATCGAATTAGATCAGGATCAATACCACATTCGGTGACAACTTGGATTGGTGACAACTTTTGTGACTCCAACATCAACATTTGGGCAATCAACAGCCATATAACCTTAATCTTGGAAAGCTTATTAGGTGTTCCCTCAGTGATCTTGGTGACGCGGAGACAGTCGAGCTCTGCCTTGAGATAATCTCAATGTGCAAAAGTGTATTTTGACAACTTTTTTAATTAATTATTAAATCACATTAGCACATAACAGAATTTTTTTACAAAAGTGTGACAAAATGACCACATTAATTTGTGACACCTATTTTCAGGGACTATGTTGATCGATTTTCAATTTCAAGGATTATCTTGATCATGCGGGTCAATTTCAAGGACCATTTGTGATAAAAACTCTTACATATTGTGGGCCCCATTTATGTGTCACATTAGCACATAATAGAATTTTTTACAGCATTGTGATGAAACATGGATTTGTGACATCTATTTTTAGAGACTACATTGATCGATTTTCAATTTCAAAAATCATCTTGGTTCAATTCCAATGATCATTTGTGATACAAACACTAGCATAAATCACTACTTATTGTTATATTTCTTGATCATTTGACCAAATTTTAAAAATGTATACTCTTATCGAAAGAAATTCGTAAAAATTGAAAAGGAAATAAACACACATGGGTTTTCAACGCGTGACCTTCATGTTAATTTTATACAACAAAAAACGCTAGTTCTTGTTAAACTTCTTTGTTATTTAACCAAATTGTATGTATTTATACTCTTATGAAAACATACATAAATATACTACCGTTGTTGTAGGCCTAATCGACTGAACTGTAATTTAGGACTAGAGAAGGAGAGGGCTGACGACAAGAGAAAGAAGAGAGATGTAATTATGAGGTGTGTTGTATATGATTACAAGTCTAATAGGCTAATATCTACTAAATAGGATAATCCAAGATATTCCTAGATACACTAGGATTTACATAATCACATTCCTAATCGAATAGGACTGCAACACTCTCCCTTGAGTGTGTAAATACTCAAACAAAACATCGCATCATGTCTTCAGCAGTTGAGGTAGAACAGTTGATGAAGTCGCTGGCACAACGAGCGAATGCGAGTCTTAAATTTAAAAGAAAGTATGCATTGGTAGTAAAACTCACAAAACCTCGTTATGGTAAAACCCAAGATGGGAGAAAAATCCATATACTAAGGAGAAAAGTGAGAAGTATGCATAGTGTCTAAAACAAACGTCAAATAGGACGAAAGTAGTGAACTCAACGGAGTATGATCATCCCAGGATGGTGCCTCATCAAAATCTCGTTAGGTAGTAAAAGCGCAGTGGAAAAAATGTTCCTAATCGTAGGAAAACAATACATTAAGATCAAGTGAGTATGCTTCGAGATACTCTCCCTAAGTTAAACATAACTTCCAAATAAAAGAACTACAAGCATTTCAACTCAGATAATTTACGCATACCGATTCCTTGGACGAGCTTTTGAAAAGTAGACTTAGGCAATAACTTGGTAAAGAGATCGGCATGGTTCGCCTAGGAACGGATTTGCTTGACTTCAATGTTTTGATGCTATTGTGCTGGTGAGAATAAAAAAACTTCAGCGTTATGTGCTTGGTGTTGTCTTCCCTGATGCAACCTTTCTTTAACTACTCGATACATGCTGCATTGTCTTCAAAAATCGTCATAGGAAGATCATCGACGGAAGTAAGACCATTTGTGCTTCAAATATGTTGCATAACTGCTCTCAACCAAAAGCACTCACGCGAGGCTTCATGCAAGGCGAGAATCTCAGCATAGTTTGAAGAAGTTGCAACTAGCGTTTGCTTGGTAGACCTCCAAGATATAGCGGTGTCTCTAACAATAAAGACACGACTCGTTTAAGAATGTGCCCTATGTGAGTCAGATAGATAACCAGCATATATAACCAAGAGGCGGGAATCAGCTCGGGGACTGAGGGGGCAGCGGCTGTTCTCAAGGATTCGTGGGTGTAGAACAAGCCTAAATCCGTTGTACCTTTAAGGTAGCGGAAAATGTCTTTAACACCATTCCAGTGTCTACGTCTAGGTGCATTGTTGTATCTAGCCAACAGAATAACAACGAAGGAGATGTCGGGTCCAGTGCATTGAGCCAAGTACAATAAAGCACCAATTGCACTTAGGTATGGAACTTCAGGCGCCAAAATCTCTTCCTCATCATTCTTGGGACGGAAGGGATCTCGTTTAGCATCTAGAGTCCTAACGACCATAAGAGTACTCGAAGGCTTCACTTTATTCTAATTAAAATGTCACAACACATTATGGGTGTAGTTCGATTGATGTACTAGGGTTCCATCCGAACAATGCTCGATCTCCAGGCCAAGATAATATCGAGTTTTCCCAAGATCTTTCGTCTCAAATTTCAATTTCAAGTGAATGGCAATTTCCTCAAGCTCTGTGGAAGTTCTAATGAGGTTCATGTCGTCGACATAAACCGCAACGATCAAAAATCTAGAATGTGACTTCTTGATGAACACACATGGGCATAGTTCATAGTTCGTAATCTCCTCAGTCTAATCGAGAGAGTTCCGTGGTCTAGAACTATTTGACCCAATCAATGGAAGTCATTTTGGAAATTTCATGTAGATTTATGTATCTTGATCCCCATAGAGATATGCGGTTACCACGTCCATAAGTTGCATATTCAGTTTTTCGGAAACTATTAAATTGATAAGGTAGCGGAACGTTATGACGTCCATTACGGAGGAATACATCTCCTCGTAATTAATTCCAGGGAGTTTAGAGAAGCCTTGCGCTACGAGGTATGCTTTGTATCGCACTATTTCATTTTGTCTCATTACGCTTCCTCACGAAAACCCATTTGTAGCCCACATGCTTCTTATGTGGTGGAGTATGAGCTATAGGCCCAAACACCTTATGTTTTGCAAGTGAATCGAGTTCAACCTGGATTGCTTGTTTCCAGTTTGACCAATCTGTTCTGCGTCGACATTCATCAACGAAACATTGTTCAATGTCATCGTTAAACATGATGTCGGAAGTAACTGTATACATGAATGCATTATCGACAATCATCTTATTTTGATTCTAAATCTTATCCAATATTGGTAATGGACCGTAATCTCGCAATTCTCGGGAGGCTGATATGTCTCGTCTAAGACATCACCATAATCTAGAATAACCTCATGCGTTGGAACAGATGAGTAAACAATGGTCGGATTCAGACTAGGGTCATTAGTTTGTGTCATTCTCCTCTTCTGAGGTTGTGAATCCTTTAATCCAAGAGGTTTGCCATGCTTTAGGGTAGGAGCAGATGATTGGCTAGCCACCAGTGTACCTTGCCGTGTGGGAGGTGTAGTTACCCCACCCTCAGGGACGGTTCGACCTTCCATAGCGATGTTACGACGTATGTTAAGTACGTTCAACCTTGCAGGTACGTTTACAACAGGTATATGTGATCTAGTCACATTTGCTAGATCGGCAAAAGTATTCGACATGCTTTAAGCGATGATCTGAAGATATAGAATATGTCGCACTTCAGTTTCAGACTGAGGGGTGCGAGGATCTAAATGAGACATAGTGGGAGTAATCCACGACAATTTGTGGCATTCAACATGAACATTAGTGATCTTATGTCCCCTTAACAACGGGAAGACGGTCTCATCAAAGTGACAATTCGCAAAACGTGTGGTAAAGAGATCTCATGTCAAGGGGTCTAAGTAGCGTATAATGGATAGCAAATCATAACCGACATAGATTCCCATTTTTCTCTGAGGACCGATTTCGGTACGTAGTGGCAACATTATTGTCACATAGACTGCGCACCCAAACACACATAAATGCGAGACATCGTGCTCGTATCCAGTAACCAACTATAAAGGTGAGTGAATGAGGTTGGGTAGTGGTGGGCCTCAGACGGACCAACATAGCTGCGTGCAATATTGCATGGCCCTAGGCAGAAATCGGCAAGTTAGTTCTCATAACCAAAGTCCGGGCTATTGTTTGAAGGCGCTTTATGAAAGCCTCTGCCAAGCCATTTTGGGTGTGAACATGGTGTACATGATGTTTAACTTCAATCCCAATTGACATGCAATAATTGTCAAAAGTGTGTGACGTAAACTCTCTAAAGCATTATCTAGTTGAATTGACTTGATCGAATAATTAGGGTGGTGAGCCCTAAGCTTAATAATTTGTGCTAGAAGTTTCACAAATGTATCATTGCGTGTGGACAATAAGTAGACATGTGATCATCGTGTCGATACATCAACTAACACCATGAAGTATCTAAATGGTCCGCATGTTGGTTGGATAGGTCCATAAATATCCCCTTGAATCATCTGAAGAAACTTAGGGGAGTCGTGAATAATCTTTGTAATTGAGGGTTGAATGTGCATGCTTTGCAAAGCGGATGGTCAGGATAAGATGTTAAAGTGATGCCCATGTGATACTTTGAGGATACGGCACATCATATCTTGTTTGGGGTGTCCCATTCGATCATGCCAAAGCAGTAGAGTTTTCTAGAACCTAGCCATAGGGGCGGCCACGTGATGTGTCTCTAAGGCTTGAGTGGTTGTTATATACAACCTATTCGGGAGACGTTCCAACTTCTTGTGGATACGCTTCTGGCAGTATTCATAAGAAATAATATAAAGAAATTCATAATCATTCTCTTTAGTGGTTTCAACATGACATTGATTATCTCAAATATCTCTAAAACTCAGCAACGTTCTTCCAGAATGGGGAGAATATAGTGCCTCTTTAATGGTTAATTCAATACCATTGGACAACACAATACGGGCCTTTTTCGTATCCTTCTATCAGGTTAGATGGGCCTGAGAGGGTTGTCAGAAGTGCATTTTAAGGTACGAAGTTTGTAAAATAGTGTTTCTCACGCAGGATGGTGTGCATAGTTGTATTATCAGCCAGACAACTAACTTCCCCACTAGTCATACCTAGAAACAAATTAATTGAATCAGTCACATGCATAAAAATAATTTCATTCATTCAATTAATTAATTCGAGAAATAATGTCCATAAAAAATTATCCATAATTGAAAACAAAAAACCAAACCAAACAAATAATTCCAAAGACTTAGAAAAATAGGGGATTCGGCCACTCTTAGTGGGTTCGGCCACTAGGGGTGTAAAACGCCCTAACATGTCTTAAAAAAATAAAACTTTATTCTTCCATGGGAGTGGATGCTTCCTGAAAATCTGAAACTTTCAAGGTTGTAGTAGCATCCTCGGGATGTACAACTTCCACAAAGTTAGTCTCACGATGGGAATGATACTTGGCAATAGCCTCGGGGGTAGCTCAACATACGCGTGACCAATGATCATTTGATCCACAATAGTAGAACATGTCTAATTCATTAGAAGCTAATTGAACGGTAGCTGTTCCCTTGTTCTTGAAGTTTGGGGTCTTAGGGGCAATGGGTTGGCGCTTCTGGGTCACATTTTCTCCCTTGGGAGGGCCTTGTCTATATTGACCTTGGGCCCGTGGTAGGGCTTGCCGCCCATTACCACAGCCACGACGGGTTTCCATCGGTTGTGGCTGCTATAATTGGTCACATGCTCTTCAGGCGGAACGTTCGAGCCAGTAGGTCGAGTTTGATGATTCTTCAACAAAAACTGGTTCTGCTTTTCACCGAGAAGTAAAATAGAGATCAAATCTAAAAATTTGGTGAACTTCTGTGCCCTATGTTGTTGCTGCAGGACAATATTGGTGGCATTGAAGGTCGAATAGGTCTTTTCCAGGAGATCTTGTTCGGTTAAGTCCTTTTTACAAAACTTAAGCAGTGATCGGATTCTACAAACTTCAGAGTTGTATTCATTCACAGACTTAAAAGTCTTGGAAGTGTAAATGTTGCCAGTCATGTCTTGCTTCAGGCAAGTAGATGTCTTTTCTGGCGATCAAAGCGATCCCGGAGCGAACCAGAGGGTACGCAGATACTCCTCTGCGAGGTATTCGGTTTGCAGTGCATCATGGATATGTCTTCGAATGAAGATCATAACAGTAACTTTTTCAGCTTCGTTGACGGGTTAATCGTCAATTGGTTCCTCGATGGTAGCTCTAAGACTCTTTGTAGTAAGATGGAGCTTCACATCTTGAACCCACTTCAGGTAGTTTCTTCCAGATACTTATCGAGTTTGTTCAAGTTCGACATGTCCCTAAAACAGAGGGTACAATCAAAACGTGGTTAGTCATATGGAAAGCCATAAACATATATTGTAGAACATGTGGGTTCTATAGACATGTATTGGTTTAATTTAAGTATGAAAGCTACAAGTTTCATGTGGTAAGTTTTGAATGAAAACTTCGAGTTTCAAAGATACTAAATTCGAAACTACATGTTCAATTTAGTTATGAACATCCGGTTCATATATATATATATATATATATATATATATATATATCTGTATAGGGATACCTATAAGAACACATAATACAATATACAATAAAGTGTAGTGAATTTGTGGGTTTCTTTAGGAACCCAAGTGTGAATGCGTTGGGACTACGAAAGATAGTCAACGGTTCAAAGAAACAAAATAATTTATTGAATCGTTAATTACCAAAAAGTGATCTTTAGGTCAATAATTTTGGATTAATTGTCAGATTAGTGGACTGCTGGTCACTTTAATTAATTCAATAGATCATAACCATACAGGTTTGATCGTAGAAGCAAAAATAATTATAACATTCAGGTTAAAATTATCGGGAATGCTAAAAATAGCATTGGGATTTGAAAAACATAACCCACACACAGGTGGGCTTGGGTGTTGTGTCTAGGGCAAGGCCCTAAGGGCTTATGGGCCTCGAGGTGGGCTGCAGGCCATGGGCTTGGGTATGGGCAAAAACCCAGCCACCCAAGTTGCTGGTTTGGGCCTCAAAAGGCGTGGGGCAACTCGAGCCTAGCACAGGGCTGGCCTGGGTGTGGCGCGGGAAACCCAGCCGTGGGCTGGCTTCTTGGTTGGGCCGAGACAGATCAAGCCCTGCCACGTGGGTTGGTTGTGTTTATCAGAGGCCGAGGCTAGGTGGCGAGCCTTGCAAGCAGGGCTTGTTGCAGGCGGGGTGGGTTTAGTGCAGAGCAAAGCCCAGTAGCATGGTTGCTGGCATTGTAGGACGAATGCTAGGGCAGGGCCTAATAGGCATACCTGTTTTGACTTATGGCTTCGGGCCATGCTTAAAACCGAACCCAGGCTAAGGCTTGGTTGCATGCTCAGTGACAGCAAGCCAATAGGGCTACTGTGAGAAAGTCCAAGACGTCGGAACGACGTCGTCCTTGCCATGGTTGGGCTTCAGGCCAACCAACTCGATGGCGCAGCGCTGTGCCGCGGCTCATTCGCGATGAAATCTCGATTTTTTTTCTTTCGAAATTTAGGGTTAAAAACCCTAATTGCTTCTAAATTAATTTCGATGCTTTCACTCACAATTTCCACATAGCAAAATTGTGTAATTGCATAAACAAATATATATATTGAAAAAAATATGAACACCTATGCAATATATATATATATATATCTGTATATAATTGAAAGGAAAATATAAATATAAGGGGTTCATGCATCATGGGGAATGTTTTCATGCTTAAGGTTGTTTAAAATATCTTAATTTATTTTAAAGGAACCTGATTGGTAGAAAACAATTGAAAGCCTTTGATTTTGTAGAAGAAAGTCTCCTCCATGATACTTCAGTTCCTTAGCTTCTGGCAAGAGTGTGCTGGTAACGTGTTGTAGGCCTAATCGACTGAACTGTAATCTAGAACTAGAGAGAAGAGGGCCAGCAGCAAGAGAGAGAGAGAAGAGATAGATGTAATTATGAGGTGTGTGTTATATCACCACATTGTGCCTTTATTTATAATAATAAGATAGGAGAAATCCTTACCTTAATAGGATTACAAGTCTAATAGGATAATATATACTGAATAGAATAATCCAAGATATTCATAGATACACTAGGATTTACACAATCACATTCCTAATCCAATAGGACTGCAACAACCCTCATAATTTTGGTGCTCCTATTTTTTAATTTTTTTAGGTGGATGGATGGTTGCCCAACTCGCATTGGGCCTGGGCCGGCCCTAATACACTCTGCATTCTCAATTGAGTGTTAAGCAAAAATAAGTCGTACAAAAAATGTAACATACAATTTACTAGATCCAATTTCACCCTCTTTCATTTTTTTCAAAGATGGTTTTATTAATTTAGAGTTTGATCCATTCTAGATGATTCTAAGATTAGAATACACTTTGATTCTATGATTATAAAAATGAATTTTGGAGATCGATGTGTTTGTTTGGTTTTGTGGCTGCACCTAGGTGGAGCCCTAGATTGCTCACATACCATTTTTTAGGGATTAAGCCGCTTGTAGTTCATCATTTTCAATGAGTGAATGACCCACTAAAAAAAAGATTTGGTTACGCAGTTGCGTCTAGAATATGATAATAGACTGACTACACATCCTTGGCGGAATCAAATCTGCACCATTCTAGATTTTTCGATGAGTGAATGACTGAAAGAAAGATTTTGTATTTTGGTGAATTTGGTTGTATCTCGGGTACAGTGTTAAATGAGCAAGGGGGCCATATAAACTTTTTTTCGCACGACTCCACCCAAAGTTGTTTGGAAGCACTTGCTCCTATCAACTTTACACGGGACACACAAAAGAAGTACTTTGATCGTATTAGACGGGGGAGGGTGAAGAAGCTAGGACAAGATGGTAGAGTTCAAGAGAGTAGAATGCGTCTAGGAACGTGGAATATAGGAACCTTAACAGGAAAATCTATGGAAGTAGTGGAAGTTATGGTGAGGAGAAGGATAAATATTATGTGCTTACAAGAGACTAAGTGGGTTGGTCTTAAGGCAAAGGATCTAGAAAACTCAGGTTTTAAACTTTGGTACTCGGGCACAAATAGGACGAGAAATGGTGTGGGCATCATCGTGGACAAGACCTTGACACAAGATGTTGTAGATGTCACGAGAGTAGGAGATAGAATTATGGCAATCAAGATTGTAATAGGACAAGAACTCATCAATGTGATTAGTGTGTACGCACCTCAGGTAGGGTTGGACTCGAGTTTGAAGGAGAAATTTTGGGAAGATCTTGGAGACTTGGTGCAAGGAATTGCTCAGACCAAGAAGGTATTTATAAGAGGAGATTTAAATGGACACGTGGGCAAAGAAACAGGTAACTATGGAGGTTTTCACGGTGGCCATGGTTTTGGGGAGAGAAACGAGGATGGGGAAACCATCTTAGATTTTGCGATGGCATATGATCTCTTCTTAGCCAACACTTTCTTTAAGAAGAGAGAAGAACATGTGATCACCTACAATAGTGGGTCGTCAAAAACACAAATAGATTTTTTTCTAATGAGGAAAGGGGATTGTATAACTTGTAAGGATTGCAAAGTCATACAGGGAGAGAGATTAGCTACTCAACATCGCTTGGTGGTGATTAATGTACATATCAAAAGAGAGAGAAAAAAGAACAAGACCTTGAAGAGCCCAAGGACTAGATGGTGGAATCTAAAAGGAGAAAAACAAGCTACTTTCAAAGAGAAGGTAATCACCCAATGCGTTTGGGATAGAGAGGGGGAAACTAGCCAAATGTGGGATTCCATGGCTAGTTGTATCCGCAAAGTAGCAAAAAAGGTATTAGGAGAATCCAAGGGTTTTGCTCCCCACCAAAAAGAATCTTGGTGGTGGAATGAGGAGGTACAAACAAAGGTTAAGGCTAAGAAAGAATGTTGTAAAGCCTTATACAAGGATAAGACCGATGCAAACAGTGAAAGGTATAGAATAGCGAAGCAGGAGGCGAAAAAAGCTGTGAGAGAAGCTAAGCTAGCGGCTTTTGACGATATGTATAAGCGACTAGATATCAAAGAAGGAGAGTTAGATATCTATAAACTAGCTAGAACAAGGGAAAAGAAGACAAGGGACTTAAACCAAGTGAGGTGCATCAAGGATGAGGATGGAAAAGTTCTTGTTACAGAGAGCGCGGTCAAAGATAGATGGAGAGGTTATTTTCATAATCTTTTCAATGAGGGATATGAAAGGAGTACTTCTTTGGGGGAGTTGAATAACTCGGAAGAGTGTAGAAACTACTCATTTTACTGCATAATTAGGAAGGAAGAAGTGGTTGTAGCTTTGAAGAAGATGAAGCATAAAAAAGCAGTGGGCCCAGATGATATACCGATCGAAGTGTGGAAAGTCTTTGGAGAGAAGGGTATAACATGGCTCACAAACCTTTTCAATAAGATTTTGAAAACGAAGAATATGCCAAATGAGTGGCGAAAGAGTACTTTGGTGCCTATATACAAGAATAAGGGCGACGCACAAAATTGCATGAACTATAGGGGTATTAAGCTAATGAGCCATACAATGAAGCTCTGGGAGATAGTCATCGAGCATAGACTAAGGCAAGAGACACGGGTCTTGGACAACCAATTCGGGTTCATGCTAGGGCGCTCAACCATGGAGGCAATCTATCTCTTACGAAGATTGATGGAAAGATATAGAGATATGCAAAATGATTTACACATGGTCTTTATAGATTTAGAAAAAGGGTATGAGAGGGTCCCAAGAGACATTCTTTGGAGGATTTTAGAGAAGAAAAGAGTACGAGTAGCATATATCCAAGCTATAAAGAATATGTAAGATGGAGCAGAGACGGTCGTAAAAACTCATGCAGGACAAACCGAAAGTTTCCCCATAACCGTAGGGTTACATCAAGTCTCATCTTTAAGTCTTTACCTTTTTCTTTGGTAATGGATGAGTTAACGGGACATATTCAAGATGATATACCTTGGTGTATGTTTTCGCAGACGATATAGTGTTGATAGATGAAACTCAGGAAGGGGTAAACGTAAAGCTTAACCTTTGGAGAGAAGTGTTGGAATCTAAAAGTCTTCGCCTAAGTCAGTCAAAGACAGAATAAATGGAGTGCAAGTTCAGTACAACCGGAGGCCCAAATGAGTTGGGGGTGACGATCGGAGAACATGAAGTGCCAAAGAGCGACCGTTTTCGCTACTTAGGATCTATCTTGCAAAAGAACGGCGATTTAGATGAAGACCTCAACCACCGAATACAAGCTGGATGGATGAAGTGGAAGAGTGCATCCGGCGTGCTGTGTGATCGCTGTATACCACTAAAGCTCAAGGGAAAATTCTATAGGACGACAATAAGGCCAGCGATGCTATATGGCACGGAATGTTGGGCAGTGAAGCATCAACACGTACATAAAATGGGTGTAGCAGAGATGAAGATGCTTCGTTGGATGTGTGGGCACACAAGAAAGGATAAGATTAGGAATGAGGATATCCGAGGTAAAGTAGGAGTAACTGAAATTGAAGGAAAGATGAGAGAAAATCGGTTAAGGTGGTTTGGACATGTGCAATGAAGGCCTACTGACGCTCCGGTTAGAAGATGCGACTATGGGACAGAGGTCCATGGCCGAAGGGGTAGAAGAAGACCTAGGAAGACTTTGGAAGAGACTTTAAGAAAAGACTTAGAGTATTTGGATCTAACGGAAAACATGACACAGGACCGAGTGCAATGGCGTTCTAGGATTCATATAGCCGACCCCACTTAGCAAAAGGTGTCTTAGGGTATTTAACACAATATGCTAAACAAAGTAAAGCTTATTTATTGGAATTTCTGATAAATTACATACATGGACACACACAAAACTCAACACAAACAAAGGAAGGAGCCTTCACAAGGTTACTTGTGAGAAGCCTCAGTACTTGGCAGAGCACCAGAATGAGGAGGCACCAGAGGTTGATCATTTGGAGCTTCGGTACGCGGTAAAGCTCCAGAAGACAAAGGCAGTAGATGCCTTTAGAACAAATCCACAAACCTCTTATGATCACTCAGAATCCAACTCTCAGATTCCTGTAGCTGGTCAAGCTTCCTCTTCATGCCCGTGGAGTAGTTATGTGCAAGCATGTGCAACTGTCTATTTTCATGCTTGAGCCCCCCGATCTCTTGTTTGAGACTTGCCATTTCAGCCATCAACGACTCAACTTGACGGGTTCGAGCAAGCAGGCGTTGGCCCATATTAGACACAGAAGCCGCACACTGAACACTAAAAGCCAGAGAATCCTGAACAGCCAACTCATCAGACTGCTTGGAGAGTATCCTATTATCTTTGGGGGTGAGAAGATTCCTGGCCACCACAGTAGCAGTCATATGATTCTTCATCACAGAGTCCCCAATGGTAAGAGGACCAGTAGGGGATACGAAGGATGGATGCCATATGTTGTCTTTAGAAGACATAGATGCCTCTTCCAAAACATTCAAATCAAAACGGCGGTCGGATAGGCAAGACATTTGTAGAAAGGATGAAGGAAAAATGAGGCACAATAAATATCAGAAGTACGAAAGTGAAGGGGAGCTTCTACAAGCAGTAGCTCACTGAATGTACTCCTTGAACACAATTGGGACCCCTATAAAAGAAAGGGCTATAGGACCACGTGTTAAAAAATTGAAGAAGCACCATGCTTCGAATTTCGAGAGACAGGTTTCCCTAGATAAATCAATCCACGCAAAATCAGCTCTTCGGATACCACAGATAACTTGGTCAAAGATTTCTGACAAAGGTAGAACACGTGAGCCTTGTAGCTCCCACGACATTGCTGTGCCTAAGAAGGGTAAAAGAACAGTACGCGATTTTAAGTGTCAGCTACCCTACTAGTACACACAAAGGCAAAGGAATGACACCACTACTTACTGAGTAGGAAATCCCTATATGTGTCGACTTCCGTCTTCTATGGCAAAGAACACTTGCAAGAATGCCTACTTTTCATCCTCCCCGAGAATGCATCTTCAACAAGATCTACTTGTTCGAAAATCGAAGAGGCACCATTCTTCGAATTTCAAAGAGCCAGACCCTCAACAGATTTGCTTGTTCAAAAATCGAAGAGGCACCACTCTCCAACTTTCGAGAGCCAGACCTTCAACATATTTGCTTTTTCAAAAATCAAAGAGACGCTACTCCTCGAATTTCGAGAGCTAGGTTTTCTTGGATAGAATATGTCGATGCCCTTCCCATGCAACAGCGGCTCTCCGGATATCACGGACAACTTAACCAAAGATATTTGACAAAGTTGAACCTTGCAGCTCCCACTGCATTGCTATGACCGAGAAGGTTAAAAGAACAGTATTTCCACTTGTTCCTGGGGAAATTCCTATATATGTCGACCTCCATCCTTAAAGGTTAAAAGAACAGTACGTGATTTTTGAAGTGTCAGCTACCCTACTATTACACACAAGGGCAAAGAAATGACACCACTACTTGCTAAGTGGGAAATCCCTATATGTGTTGACTTTCATCCTCTATGGCAAAGCAGGCTTGCAAGAATGCCTACTTTTTCATCCTCCTCGAGAATGCATCCTCAACAAGATCTACTTGTTCAAAATCGAAGAGGCACCATTCTTCGAATTTCGAAGAGCCAGACCCTCAACAGATTTGTTTGTTCAAAAATCGAAGAGGCACCACTTTCTGAATTTTGAGAGCCAAACCTTCAACAAATTTGCTTTTTCAAAAATCGAAGAGATGCTACTCCCTGAATCTCGAGAGCTAGGTTTTCCTGGATAGAATGTGTCGATGTCCTTCCCACGCAACATCAGCTTTCCGGATATCACATACCATTTTGCCAAAGATATCTGACAAAGTTAGAACACGTGAACCTTGCAGCTCCCATTGCACTGCTGTGACCAAGAAAGGTAAAAGAACAGTATTTCCACTTGGTGTTGGGAAAATTCCTATATATGTCGACCTCCATCCTCCACAGCCAGGCAAACTTGCAAAAATGTTCAATCCTTCCTCACATCTGAGAGGACACTCCCAAGAGTACCTCATATCATCAGGGTCGAAAGCAAGAGTATCCCATATCATGCTTTCTCCCTGTCCTTGTCTTTGTCCTTGTTCTCGCCTGCAGAACAAGAAGAAAGAGAGTAATCAGTCAGAACCTGAGATCAAACTTGCGATTTGGAACTGATTGCCCTAGAACCTTTGCTTGTTTGTTTATCTAGCATTGCTCTCGAGTACTCATCCTCAACTGTTTTCAAGGTCATGAATTCCACCGGCAAATACCCCATGACAGTTGATCAGATATTGGCTCTTTACACTGAAGTTGCCAAGCATGGATGAGTCATTGAAAAGTAGTGTCCTGAATGACCATTCAACTGCAAAGGTTGCACACCACTTATGCCATGCAAAAGATTGAAGCAGAAGGGTCAACGATGAGCTGGAACAGGTCACTACAGCATGATGCATTTCATAACCGCATTATCCAGACGGAGGAGTCTAAGACAAAACCAAGCTCGGCATCACTGCCTCATCCGAAGAATTCGAGAAGCCTCAACAACCTAGACTTGATGGAGTTGTTTTGACCCTCAAATTCTCGAGTCGACTCGCTCATTTGGAGGAAACCAGAAAACCCTCCAGCCCAGTTCAAGAATAAGCCTGTGGAAAGCTATTTCTTCAAAAGCAAAAGTATTTCATATCATCTCTTTTCCCTTTGCTTCTCCTTATCCTTCATGCAACTTGCAAGACAAGGAGAAAAAGAACGAGCAGTCGAAATCCGAAGTTAAACCTTCGATCTGGGATTGCTTGCTTGGGACTTTGATTGCTTACCTTGTATGTCACCTCCTTCGGCAGATTTTCTCAGTCAGAGGCTTGGGGGACTCCCACTAAATGGTTTGTATCGCGCTTGACCAAGCCTGAACCTACAAGTAAGCTTCAAGTGAAATGATGCATTACCTTGTGCATCAACATATGTTCAGGATACCACTCCTACCTATGGGACAGAGGCAACTGAAGATGATGCCAACTCAAGGACCCACAAGAGTTTCCCTCTAATCAGGAGGCCAATCACAATACGACACATGTCAACGTCAAGGGCCAACCACAACACGACACGTGTCAACATTAGAGGCCAATCACAGCATGACACGTGTCAATGTCAGAACAAAGCTAGAAACTCTTCTATAAATAGGGACCATTCTCCCACAATAATCCCTAATGTCATTTGTACGAAACCATTCATTAGAACTCACAAAACGAGAGCTTGAACCTATGTACTTTTGTGAGCCCTTCACAATTAATGAGAACTCCTCTACTTCGTGGACGTAACCAATCTGGGTGAACCACGTACATCCTGTGTTTTGCTTGCCTGCCTCTATATCTTTACATACTTATCTGCACTAGTGACCAAAGCAATCCAGCGAAGGTCACACACCTGACATTTTCTGTTGTACCAAAGTCCGCGGCTTTTCATGATATGTATGAGCGACTATATACCAAAGAAGGAGAGTTAGATATCTAAACTAGCTAAAGCAAGGGAAAAGAAGACAAGGGACCTAAACCAAGTGAGGTGCGTCAAGGATGAGGATGGAAAGGTTCTTGCTACAGAGAACGACCGATTTCGCTCCCTAGGATATATCCTTCAAAAGAACGGAGATTTAGATGGAGACCTTAACCATAGACTACAAGTTGGATAGATGAAGGGGCAGAGTGTATCCGGCGTGTTGTGTGACCGTCGTATGCCACTAAAGAAAATTATATAGGACGGCAATCAGGCCAGCAATGCTGTATGACACGGAATGCTGGGTGGTGAAGCATCAACACGTACATAAAATGGGTGTAGCGGAGATAAGGATGCTTCGTTGGATGTGTGGGCACACGAGAAAGGATAAGATTAGGAATGAGTATATCCGAGGTAAAGTAGGAGTAGCCGAAATTGAAGGAAAGATTAGAGAAAGACCTAGGAATAGAGGTTCATGGCCGAAGAGGTAGAGGAAGACCTAGGAAGACTTTGGAAGAGACTCTAAGAAAAGTCTTAGAGTATTTGGATCTAACGGAAGATATGACACAGGACTGAGCGCAATGTCGTTCTAGGATTCATATAGCCAACCCCACTTAGTGGGAAAAGGTTTTGTTGTTGTTGTTGTTGTTGGTGGTGAATTTGGTTGTATGGACTAGGGATTCAATTTGGATTTGGTTGAGGTGAACCAAGGATTTGATTTGAACTTGCTTTTTGGTTTTGTGCATTTGCATCTAGATTGAATCTCTAAATTGCCTACACCCTTGGCGGGATCAAACCTGATGTAGTTTTGGATGTTTTGGTGCAGCATTTTGCCATTTGAAATGTGAAACAGCCTATTTGGAATTTGAAACAATTTTGTACCAATTCAACCAATTTGGTAATTTTAACTGAAATTTGATTAATTTGATGTAGTTTGCATCTAATATAATAATAATAATAATAATAATAATAATAATAATAATAATTTAAACTATATATTAATAAAACACTCATTGTCAACCAAAATTTTATGAAATTACCAGTTTAATTTTCTAATAAAAACTAAACATGTAAAAGTAATATGGCCAGAAATATAATTTTACACCACTAATTTTTTTTTATAAGATCTTGACCTATATGTAATCCTAACATATTTTTAATTACAAACTAAACAAAAAAAAAATCTCACTCCTACACTCTTTCTCTCTCTTTCTCTCTCAAAAATAAAAAAAATAAAAAATAAAAAATTCACACACTTTGTGTGCCCATATGCTAGTAATAATAATAAGAACGACGACCACGACTAATGATGACTGATCGTGACTAATGCTTGAAAGCTACGTTAGTGAGTGGATCCTCTTTTTGATTCCTATCCCATCCGCTTGTTGTCCACGTGCTCCCATGTGCTGCTTTCGGTGCCCCCCAGAAGCAAATAAAATAGGAGGAGAATTCTCTCATCCTTTTTTCTTATATACTTTTATTCTTTTGTTTATGTGGTCACGGTTAAGTCACACCTTTTTATCCTATTATCTTTATTAAAATATTAACGTATCTTAACTGTGACCACACAAACACGTATCTTAACTGTGACCACACAAACAAAAAAAAGATTGAAGTGTATGGAAAAAAAAAAAAGGAGAGAATCCTCCTCCAAGAAAATAAAGGCAAGCTTTTGTTTGGCCTTTTCTGTTTGAATGCCACGTGAGTGGCTTTAGGATTTATGGCAGCTGTGCTCATGGTGAACGACAGCGAGTACTGCTGCTAACATCGCCATTTGGTTGCTTCTTCACATCATGACACGTTATCTTTTCTCATCACGACTTGCTATCTTTTCCCCCTTTTATTATAAGGAAAACTAACGAAAAGGGCTTGAAAACTTCTCTTTTAACGAAAAGCCATTTTTAAAGGTATAGTGAATAGTGACAGTTAAAGGTAAAAAAACGGTTTTTCGTTAAAAGTAAACAGTACCGGGGGTGTTTTATTAAACCTCCCTTTATTATAATTATAATAATAGACTTTTGATTCTTAGACAAGTCCAATTTTCAATTTATAAGAATTTAAAATTAAGTTCCTTATAAATTAAAGAATAAAGTGCCGATTTAGTCTCTGAATTATCACCTCAGTAAAAATTAGGTCGTTGAATTATTTTTTTGGTAAAATAAGTTCCTAAATTCATTAGAAATTACTAATTTCATTCCTACTATTATATTTAAAGCTATTTTATGTAATTTTTTGTCAACTTAAGTCACTTGACACACTTTAGAGTTTAATATCATCATTTTTTCGTCTATAAGTCCTTAACATTTCATATAGATTGCGAATTTAATGTCTAATTTACCCTCAAAAGTTAACTTACACTTTCTTTATGAAAAAACTACCAATTTATCCTATAAAGTTAACTCCATACATTATTTCTTTATGAAAAACTACAAATCTACCCTCCAATGTGTATGACATGCAAGTAACGTGACTTAAAGTGATGAAAATTGAATATAGTAGCTTCGAATATAATATTAGGGATGTAATTGGTAAATTTTTATAATTCAAGGACTAATTTTTCTGAAAAAAAAAATAGTTTACAGACCTAATTTTCACTAAGGTGATAATTCAAGGATTAATTGGCAGTTTATCCTAAATTAAATATAGTGGCCGAGCAACTTGTCTATCTTCAAAAGCAAACAGTTTGATATGGCTTTTTCACTGTGTGAATCGAAAGTAAACTTGATAATTTTTTACATGATCGTTAACACGACATAAAATTTGGATTAATATGATAACTAATTGGATTATTATTAAATAATATGTTAAAAACCTGTTAATAATAGATCCTTAATAGATTTACATACATGTAATTCATTTCGACTCGTTAAGAAAAATATAGTTTGATGATTTTAAAGTTAAACTACTAAAAAACTTACTATAAAATACGATAGTTATAATATATATATATATATATATATATTGGATTAAAATGTATTATATATTATTACAATATATAAGTTTAAAAAATAATTTTTATTTATTTATTTTTATTATGAGAGTTTTTTATTATCACTACCGAGATAAATTGGACATGACCTGTTATCCAAAATTCAAACGAACTAGTATAGTATTAGTATAAGCAAAAAGATAGATTAGTGTCGTATTAGTATAAGCAAAAAAGATAGATTTGTTATAGATATTATATAAAAGTGTGATTGTGTAAATCCTAAATTATATTTAATACTAGTTATTCTTTCCTATTAGGATTGTATTCATTGGAGGAGAAGGATTTTTCCCTCCATAACTATAAATAAAGGCAGTGGGAATAACACATTTTCACTACAATCCTACAAATACATCTCTCTCTTTGCTATTGTTGTTGCACCCCTATCTCCCTTGTCAAATTAAATGAGCCACAACATGTTATCAGGACGCTCCTATTACTGCGCTTAGGAATCTGACGTGAAATTTTATGCATCAAACCAATTCTAAATGCATGACCCAACTTTATGTTTTAAGAATTTTAGATTCAACATAAGTTGTGTATGCGTTATATTCATAATTGTTGATTTATGTGAATTACTATTGCCATGAATTGCATCAAATATTTGTTCCTGCATTGAATTATACCTTGATTATGCATGACTACAATGTGTAATTACGAAAAAAAAATTAGGGGTATTTCGTGAAACCCTAGCGAGCCTTCGGTTTCGAGCCGCGATGCACTGGAGCACAGCCTGAAGCTATGTCTGAGAAAACGACGCCGTTTTGGCTTCAAACCCAGCGTTGCCTACAATTGGCCACGGCCTCACCGCCATTTTTCATAGGAAAAATCTCTTGTGTTGTGTGCGCATTCGTAATTTAAACTAAGGTTTTGGTCTAATTATACAATTTCCAAAGTTTTTGGGACCAATGGGAAGTTAGAGAAACTTTAGCTGTGATTGGTTGGTGGCTTGTGGACCACAAAACACTCATCACTCTCTCTCTCTCTCTCTCTCTCTCTCTCTCTCTCTCTCTCTCTCTCTCTCTCTCCCGTGCTCTCTCTCTCGCGGATTCACTCTCTCTCTCTCTCATTCCCTTTGGTACGAACAACCCCAAAACCTCCCCAAATCTCACAGATCGAAGGTTTTCGAGGGCACCATTGTGTTCCTCGTGGTGCTACGAGTCGAGAGATACCATTTTCAGGTAAGGGAACCTTCGATAACTTCGTGAAACCCTAACTCCGTTTTGGTCACTATTCATGCAATTGTAAAATGTTGATTTTTAGGGAATTTCAAGCTCATAGGGAGCTTAAGGAGGTCCATACGAAGCTCGAAGTACTTCATTAGAAGAAATTGGACGTGGGATCGCGAGAACGAAGAGTTTCAAATTTTGGCCGGATTTTCGAGGCTTTTTTTGGCGAATCCCCGGCGAGTTGGGGGTCGAGGCAGGTATGGTTTTGTTCGTTTTGATGAGATCTTCATAATGGGACTTGTTTCACTGAAAATGGTGCAAAAATGAAGAAGATATACGGTTTTTAAAATTTTCCCAATTTTTCGGCGCCGACGACGGTCGCCGGAGTTCCAAAGTAGGAGACGACGGAATATTCCGTCAAGTCTGATGGAATATTCCAACGCTGTCAGTTAGTTTGGACGGATTCCGTTAGGACTTAACAAAATATTCCCCGGTACATACCTGACGGCATTGATTGACGCCGTCAGTGTGCCTGTCGCGTGGCCGCGCGTGGGGGCGCGTAGGGCCGTGCCTTCATCGGCGCGTGGCGGCGCGTGGGTGATCAGAAAATTTTTCTAAAAATATGAGGATGTTCATGAGGTTGAGTAGATCACGTTGGTAGATTCAAATACCAAAATTGAGCAATATATGAGGAGTTATTTCCAGGGTTTCGTTTATGTGCATTAATTAACGTTATTTCAGTTACTTCTCATATAGGCAAGACCTATCCGGAGGACGACCGTAGCCAGGCTAGACGCGGGGGTTACGACTCGGCTACATATCAGTGAGTGGGCTTTTGGTTTTCCGTATATACCTATATACTTGCTATTTTCCCAGAAAATGAAATTGAATGTTTAAATGTTTTGAAATGCCACGCAAAGTATCTATCTATTTAGGGTAAATGACAAAAAACTACCTCAACTATTGGTGTCACGACACTTTCATACCTCATCTCTTAAAGTTGACAATGTCATACCTCATCTTACGAATTTGTGTCAATGTTATACCTTCCGTTAATTGGCCGTTAATTTTTCAGTTAAATGCTGACGTGGTTTGTTCGGGGCCCATTTTTTATTAAAAAATTAAAAAATTATTTAAAATTATTTAAATATTAAAATAATAAAATAAATAAAATAAAAACGCCAGGTCTGTTCGTTCTCCCCCCTCTCTCTCCCCATCTTCTTGCAACCCAGAAGAAAAAGCAAGAAGGAGGAAGAGAGGAAGAAGAAGAAGAAGAAAAAAAAAAAAGAAAAAGGAAACACCCAGTTCGTCCGCCCCACTCCACCCACCCACCCAACCTGCAAAAGAAGAAAAAGAAGAAGAAGAGAGAAGAAGAAAGAAAAAAAGAAAGAAGGAACAACCAGTTTGTCCGCCCCCTCTTCTCCCCCATTTCATCTTCTCCTCCTTTCACTCCCTATTCTTCCCCCCTTCTGCAACCAAGAAAAAAGAACAAAAAACAAAAAACAAAAACCCGGATCCCCGATTCCGAGGGTGGAGAAATGGGGGGAATGGGTGTGGAAGAAAGAGGGTGGGTGCGGGGAGAAGAGGGGGTGGAGGTGGTGGAGGGGTGGAGACAAAATGCATTTTTTTTTGTTCTTCTGTTTTCTGGGTTTCAAGAAAGGGGAAGAAGAAATGGGGGAGAAGAGAGAGAAGAAATTGGGTGGGGGGGACGGGAATTGAGGGATTTTTTTTTTTATTTTATATTATTTTAATATTTAAAAAATATTACATGATTTTTTCTAGTTTTTAATAAATTTTTTAATAAAAAGTGGGTCCCAGATCAAGCCACTTCAGCTATTTAACTGAAAAATTCACGCCAAGCTAACAGAAGGTATAACATTGGCACAAATTCGTAAGATGAGGTATGACATTGTCAACTTTAAAAAATGAGGTATGAAAGTGTCGTGACACCAATAGTTGAGATAATTTTTTGTAATTTACCCATCTATTTATTTATGCATTAGTAGTTGCATATGTTTATAATGGGTGCTGCAGACGCACAGGTAAGTGCTAGGTAAGTTGATATGTTGGTGATGATAAAGTAAGTTATGTAATGATGTGATGTGTTGTGAGCTCATAAACCTGCACCTTGATATTAGTGCTCCCGCCCAGAGTTAGGGCACAATCTTTCACGTGATGTTCACCTCTCGCACCGCATGCTCACCTTGGATCCAAGTTAGGTGCACAATCCTGTCGTATAGACCACTATAAGTGGGTTCGACTCGTAGGTCACACGCAATTATTCACACAGTCTTCACGTGATTGTAGCACTAGAGCATATTTATTATATATTCAGTTATGCTATGTAGACCACTGGAGGTGGTGTTGATTTGTGTGCAAGATATGTACATGATTTGATTGAGATTGATTATGAGCTATAGATTCAGCCGAGGGCAGATTTGATTACCTGGTATTCATTTATACACACTGAGTTACGATTGGCATTCAGTTGAGATGCTTTTGCATTACATATTTTCCTAGCATGGCTTTGAGAAATACTTTAGTTTTGGGAAATTATACAGGTTTTCATATGAGTATATACTTTAGTTTTGGGAAATTATACAGGTTTTACAGATAGGGGTTATAACTTTTGAGAAATGAAATGATTTTGAAAAGCTTTGTTTTTGCCCACTCACGTTTTCTGTTTTTCGCCCCTCTAGGTTTTAGGTAGTGTTCGTTGGTGGCATACAAGGATCTCAACGGACGTTCTGACAGAATTCACTCATGTAGGACACCCTTGGGTGTTATTTGCTTTTAGTACTTTCCTGCTTGACTGCACTAGACTATTTATGCTCTGGTTGTGTAAACACTCTTAATTCTCGCACTAGCACACTATCTTAGTTCGGATTGCTGGTTGCTTGGTTTTAATTCGTTGGTATTTCTTCTTCTTAATCTTGCTTTTGCACTGCTCACATGGTTAAGTCACGCTCACGTGACGACCAGCATGCCCCGCTTTCGAGTCGGAGTGTGTCAGTTTGGTATCAGAGCATAGGTTTGGCAGTCCTGCATATCTTCTGAATATTCTAATTATCTTGGTGTTTCTATCAGAACTATGCTGTCTCGTAGAGAGCCACATCGTTCAGCTGAGCTTAGTTTCCGTGATATAGGTCAGTTAGGGGAAGCTATTGCTAGTGCTATTCAGTCTGTAATTCGCCCTCCTCAGCGGACTCCTTTGGAGTCAGTGTATAATCTAAAACTACCTGTGTTCGTGGGTAATGAGGGTCATGAAGGATCTGAGCGTTGGCTCAATTAGGTTGAGAAGACGTTTTGGGTAATGCAGAGTCAAGGGAGTCTTCTCGATGATAAGTAGGTAGAGACCACTTCTTGGTTTTTGGGCGAAGAACCTACATCCTGGTGGAGACAAGAAACTTAAGGGTGGATGCCCGAAGAGATTGCAGACTGGGAGAACTTTAAGCGGTCATTCTATAAGAGATTCATTCCTCTAGCTTATCTAGACCGCAAGAAGCAGGAGTTCACAGGTTTGAAGCAGGGGAAGCTGTCTGCTAATAAGTATTACAGGAAGTTCACTGATCTGTCTCGCTATGATCCAGAAGTTGCTGCTAATCCGGTTGAGATGCTTCGACGCTTTAAACTGGGTGCTAAGAAGAAGTGGCGTTCGATGGCGACTATCTACCCTTGTGACACTTACCAGGAGTTCTACGAGATTTTGTTGAGAATTGAGGACTCAGAGAACTTTCCCAGTGATAGTGAGGAAGAAGAAAAAGACAGGAACCAAAATAGAGATAACAAAGGTAAAGGTTAATCATCTCAGGGACCTTGCCAGACTCAGAACTATAAGAGGAGTAGAGCTAGCTCTAGTTCTTCCAGTAGAGGTTTTAGTGCTACTGGTCAGAGAGGAGGTGGTAGATTTTCAGGCGGTTCCAGATTTCAGAGGCAGGGAAATTCTGGTAGGGGTAGTGCTCTTTTGTGCCGTAGGTGCAATAATTGACATTTTGGAGAATGTCGACGAGGTAGTAATGGGTGTTATACCTGTGGTCAGGTAGGACACTTGGTTAAGTACTGTCCTCAAAACCAGCAGAGACCTCAGCAGCCTCCCTTACCATCGCCAGTTCAGCCTCAGCAGTTTTTAGGACCGAGTGATTACACTCAGACAGGTCGTGGTGGTGCTTACAATTACCAGGGAGATCCAGTTCCCTATTCTTTATAGCAGTATCAGTACCCTCAGGATTCTTATCAGCAGGGTGGTTATGGTCAGTACTCAAGTAAATATATGCCTTAACAGCAGTTTTCGGCTGGTGGTTCATAGTGGTATTCTAAAAGACATCCCCAACAGGTTGATGCTACTGCCAGTGGCACGGGGTCGTCGAGGTGGCCCAACCAGTCAAGTCAGGGATGCAATTCTCAGGGACGAGGTGTTCACGCTAACAGAGGTCGAGGAAGACAGCAAGCTCAGAGACATATCTATAACCTTTCGCTGCAGGATGCTCAGAACAATACTGATTTAATCATGGGTACGTTAAATATTCTTGGTCATTATGCTAAAGTGTTGATTGATTGTGGTGCATGATGCGAGAATTAACTCGACACACAAATTAAACCCTCTTTTATCAATCGTAGTATAGGTATAAGTAGGGTATCGTTCTGGACCGGGGATTAGGAGGGATTGCTAATCACTCTAAAATTAAATTAAAAACGTAAAAACAAAATTTAAAATACTAAACTAAAATAAAAACACTTAACTAGAAAAACTTAAAATAAAACTAACAAATAAACTAAAATAAATCAAAAGACTCAAAAATACAAAACTAGGCTAAAAATTCGAAACACACTTAAAATGACTCAAAATAATAAAAACAATTTAAAATAAAAACTAGGAATTGAAATGAAAGGAAATTAAAATTAAAAGATTACAAATAATAAAAAGTAACTAAATAATAATATTATAATAATGGGGGGATTGATTTTTGACGAAACGGAAACTAAACTTAAATAAATTACAAAATTGACAAAAACATAAAATAAAAGTGAACGGATAGATAACGAATTGGCTAGAGGGTTTTTCTCCACACATGACACAAATGTAACCTAAATTGATTCCCAGTTATGAATTTAGCAAACGCATGAATGACAATGTTCCAAATTAATTAGGTCCGCTTAAATTAACTTTCAGATTTCCCTAGATTCATTGAATTGGACGGAATACGCATCACAACCAAATTATTCTTATCAAGTTCCCTAACTATGGAATACGCATGATAGAGAGACATATCAAAGATCATTAAGTTCAATGGAAATCATAAACATCGACTAGGCATTCATAACTATGGAATACGCATGTTAATCCAACCTAGGGTTTACTAAACACAATCGTGACTAGCGATTTTTACTACTCATGAATATAAGTTCATAACGATTAGGTGAAATTCCCTTATATCCTAGCATCAAGTCTAAGCATGCAAATTAAGTTTCGACTCTCAACCCACATACATAAACAAGTTCTTAATCAACACAGAAAAGTAAACCACATCCAAACATTTATACATTCATAACTGGAGTAAATCAAATTAACATTACAAATATAATCATGGTTTCGAATTAACCTCTAGCCAATATAAATTAATTACACATTATTATAAATTAAAAACAGAAATTAAAACTGAGTTTGGAGGGATTAAACCGAATTGAAAGTGTGCAAGATTTGTTCTGTGTCCACCGTGCCAGTCCCTCTGCCCCGTGGCCTTCAATTGCCAATTGCTCAATGACCTTGGTGTTGCTGCCAAATGGCAGCTTGAATGTCACTCGGCCTCTGCGCACTCCCCAAGCCTCAGCTTTCTGTTTTATCTCTGTCCCGAGGCCTTCCTTCTGTCCGCTGCCTAGGAAGGCAGCCCTGCCTTCACTGTCTCGCTGCTTCCGCAGCTTCACCTCCCAAATGCGCGCTGTCGCAAGCTTCTCCCGAGGAGCTCCCTCAAGGTCCCCGTGCGTCAGACTCTCAACGCTGCCTCCGTGAAGCTTTTTTCTTCCCTCCTCTGGCTGCGTGCGCAGCTCTCTTAGCTGCCAAAGCCCTCTTCTCTTATTCTTCTTGAGCTCGCTGCCCAGAGGCAGTTTCTCTGGTTCTCTTTTCTTGGTTCCAATTATTCCAGCGCCTTCTTAAGTTGAAAAATCAACTTTTCTTTAATTATTTTATTTTTTTCTTTTTCTGCATGTTCATGTGCCTTGACTCGGTGCTTTATCTTTTATCATGACTTCCACCGCGAGATGCCTTTGAGTGCTTCCAGTCATGTGCCCACCGAAAGCCTGCTATCATTACACACACAATTAAATATATAAAAATAAATATATATAAATAAATATATAAATATATAAATAAATAAATATATATTATTATTTTCCAAATGATAAATTCTAATCAACAAACAAGAAAGTTTAAACGAATTAATTACTTAACACTTCATTTATTCTATTTTTATTTTCTTTTCTTGAAAAACTTATAAAACATAAAAATAACGTAAATAGCTCAAAATATAACGAACTAACTAAGAAAAGACGAGCGAATTTGATGTAAAATATGTATAAATATGGTCCGATCAAATACCCCCACACTTAGCTTTTGCTAGTCCTCGAGCAAAACAAAGAAACAAAAACAAGACTCAATCTAAACCTTCCAACATTTATCACAGGGATTTCCAATGGACATGACAAATTAAAAATCATCACTTACACAGATTTTGGCAATCCATACCCTTAAGCACATACTTAATCACAGTCACCATTTATTAGTTCGCATTTAATCAATTAAAACAACATTTTGAATGTAGTAACATGCCTTAGAGAATTTACTCTATTCCTTACTAGATATGCACTCAATTTTTTCGCTCAGATTTTCTGACTACACTCCCTACACTAGGTATATGTGAGAAGAATGATGTAAGCAAGGAAACGATCACTCACATATGTTATAGCAAAGAAAGCATTTTCTGGAGTTATTAATGTGCATATGAATATGATCTCATGAACGGAATGCTACTACTTAGATGCGAGAACCAGAGACACTATATGCTCATATCAATCCCAAACTCCACATATTGAACACACAACAACCAAGATAGAAGTCAAAGGGTTGTAACGGGGCTAAGGATATAGGCTTAACAAAGGAAGGCTATGGAAAAACAAATGTTCTTAAAGAAATAGTAAGCAAAGTAATAAGGTTAACGCATAGAATTCACTTTTGAATGAAAATTTAACTCTAAACCCGAGGGGAAGATTCACACATTTTATGGCCAGATTTCAAACTCTTTTTCTTCTTTCTTTTCTTTTCACGCGTTTTTCTCTTTTTTTTTATTTTTTTATTTTTTTTTTTTATTTTTAAGAAACGCAAAACGTACAGTTGAGCTCGAAACAACCAATCCCTCCCCCACACTTGTTTTTCTGCATAGTGTAGAATAAAATGAATTATTTTTAAGTCTTGCTCACTATTCTTTAAGAACCAGGGTGCGGACGGTTAGGTGCGGTTTAATGAGGTTAACAACAAAAATAGGCTAAACAAGGCTCGAGATGGGTTAAGCCTACAAAACATAAGAAAGATGGAGGGTAAGGCTTTTTGGTTAAGGTGGTTTACTAAACAACTTCATCTTGATATGTGTTATGCAATTCAATGTCATGCTTTGAATGAAAAGGATATGAGTTCTAGTATTTGGAACTAAGATGATAAAACGCCTTCTAAGTAGCAACCAAGCAAAGAATAATGAGATCATGCAACGACTTTTAGAAAACAAAAACATCAAGATTAATAACTCTCCAAACAAGGTATAAGCTCAAGTCTCACAGGGATTTAACATTAGTTTGAGTTCCTTCCTTCAAGCATGTTACAAAAACTAATTTTATCCTTTTGTGATCAAATTTAAATTCATAAACAACAACTACAACTAAGCATAAACCAAGAGCATATCAAACTTCCATCCATGTTTATAACTTTCTTTAACAGTCATGCCATTAAAAACTAAATCCTCATCATTGTGTTGGAAGGTACCTAAGACACAAACACACAAAAACAACTCTAAAATAAAATTCTTTTTGGGTTTTTCAAAATATTTTTCAAATTTTTATGTCATTTTCGTAAGATTTCCTCAAAACGCAATAAAATACACCAAAACAGCATAAAACACTAAGAAAACAAAAAGCGACAACACGAAAACAAATGAAACCAGTTCAAAGTCGAAGGTATAAAAATTTTCAATTTGGTCCTTTTTTATACTTTAACACCCCCACACTTAAACTGGACATTGTCCCCAATGTCAGAAAACATTAAAAAGCAAAATAAAAATAAACAGAATAAATAATAAGAAATAAAATAAAGCAATAAGACTGAAAACTCCCCTAATTTGCAGAAAAATCAAGCGATGACCCCCAAGCTTCAATTTTGCAATCAACTTCAAGGGAGGAAATAACCAAACGTTCCTGCAAGGAAAAGAAATAATTCAGTTAAGCACGCAAGAAAAAATAGAAAATAAAGTAAACGAAAATTGAAAATGATAATAAAAGATAACGAAAAGAACTAATAGGCGATCATTGGTCGTCCTTGTTGATTTTCCACAGCTTTCTTCTTGAACAGGATGGGCCTCCTTCTGGCAAGTGCTCCTCAGCCTAGTAGAGGATGAGTCAGCACGTGTCTCTACATGCTTCAAGTAGTCCGGTCTCCACGCAGGTGTGGCATCTTCTTGAACTCTTGGATCAACCCAGACTCGTCTGCTTGTCGAAGTAACTCAGACTCCTCCTGCTTCGTCTGTGAGGTACTTTTGTTTTTGAAGAAGTACCTCTGCACAGGTTTATTTTTGAAGTGGGCTGGGAGGGGTCTGAGATGAGTACTCGAGAGCAAGACTAGGTAAGCAATCAGGATCTCACTTTCTCCACGTTCCTCAGATGAAGGAGAGGAGAAAGCATAATATGAGATACTTTTGCTTTTAACCTTTTTAATATGAAATACTTTTGCTCTGGAAGGTTTGTTTTCTGGGGTGATCCAAGGGATGAAGAACACTGAATAACTCGAAAGCTTTCTTTGGGAAGACATTATCGGAGATGAAGAGAGGAAGAGAGGTTGAGAGGTGGAGAGGGTGTGAAGGTGTGCCTTTGCTGTGGAAGGCGAAGGTCGAACTTATAGAAATTTGGCTTCACAACCGGAACTATTCCTTCACTATTTGTCGGCAGCCGGTGAATGGATGAACAGTGCCCGTTACGCGCTTTCTGACAAAGCGTCCGTAAATTCCGCAAGGCTGACGGTGCAGGCGACGAGTGACGACAAATTGGAATGATGATCTTTTGAAAACCGGGGTTCAAAACCGGGTGCGGCTCATGGTTTTCGCAACGCTCCACGCTGCACGTGATGAGACACGACAAAATTGGAAAAGCTGAGCCACGTGATTGCTGAGTCAAGCTCAGCTTTTGAGAAAGGTAACGGCTCTTTTGAGAAAGGAGCGTCCAGCTTTTCCGAATTGCGTGAGGACGCGTCTTCACCTCTGAGGAGCGGGCGCCTCTTTGATTTGCTTCTTTTTATAGAGGCGCAAATTCTGCTCCACCTCACACTTGAACTCCCTCAAACACTTCCTTCTGAAAATACTCCCTTCTGAAAATACTCCCTTCCTTCCGAACTCTTTTTTTCCTCAACCCCCTCTAAAAATGTCTTGCCCTTCCGACCGTCGCCTTAACTTGAATGTCGGGGAAGATGATGACTCGTCTTCTCCGAACAACATTTGGAATCCATCCTTCATATCCCCCAATGGTCCTCTTACAGTCGGGGACACAATGATGAGGAACGATATAACCGCAACGGTGGTTGCAAGAAACCTTCTTACTCCCAGAGACACTAGGTTGCTGTCTATGCGGTCAGACGAGCTGGCTGTTCAGGACTCACTGGCTCTCAGTGTCCAGTGTGCAGGCTCAGTTTCAAACATGGGTCAGCGCCTGCTTGCAAGATCTCGTCAGGTGGAGTCGCTAATGGCGGAGGTGGTCAGTCTTCGGCAAGAGGTCAGAGGACTCAGGCACGAAAACAAGGAGTTGCACATGCTTGCAACTAGTTACTCCACCAGTATGAAGAGGAAGCTGGACCAGCTGCAGGAGTCGGACGGTCGGATCCAGAGTGATCATGAAAGGTTCATGGCGCTACTCCCGAGGTTTATGTTGCCTTCGTCCTCTGGAGCAGCACCAAGTGTTCCGGCTCCGGAGATTCCAACTCTGGCTCTTCGTCTTCCCGGAGCTCCGTCGACCTCTGAGGCGCCACCTAACCAATGACCAATGAACACTATTAGTTTTTCGTATTATTGTAATTTTTTTTTTAAGTTTATTTAAATATATATATATATATATATATATATGTACTAATATTATTATTATTATTATTATTATTATTATTATTTTTTTTTTTTAGGTTTATTTTAAGCAATATAAAATATGTAAATCAAAATATGTAAATTAATGCAAAAAGACTTTATTTAACCGTACTTAAAATAAACATAGCCATAAATTTATTTAAACACAAACTAAATAAAAATCAACCAAATAAAACAACTAACGAAACAAAACAAAAATGAAAGTAAAGGCAATAAAAAGAAGGGATTAAGAATGCAAATCTGGTTGCTTGGGTTGCCTCCCAAGAAGCGCTTGATTTAACGTCTTTAGCCGGACGAATCTTTCCATTAACCTCCCCTTATCTCCAAAGCATGGAATTTATCTTTCAATGGGAGGTGATACTTGAAATGATTCGGCAGTGGCATTAATTCAAGAGTGGGCGCCTGAACCATTAAAATGAGAAAAATGTTAGTATAAAATAAAATAAAAATTAAAATTGGAGAAGATTGCTTACTGCCTTTCTCCGATACAAACTTAATTACAAAGACCACATTTTTGGATATTTCCGGGATTTTGAACTGGGCCAGATTGACTATGATGGTTGTGGCCTGCCCCGTGTCATCAAATTCAACTTCTTGGGCCTTGATTGTCTGGACAACCTCTTTGATATTTTCAACGCATTTTCCAGCCACTTCGATATCACTTTGGACCTTTGGAAGAGCTTCCACCATGTCTTTTTCACTTTCTTCGTTATTTGGAATTAAAAACCTGCAAGGAAAAGGGACATTTAGTGGAATAATGTTAGAATGAATTTCATTTGGAACATCATTACCGAAGTTGGACAACATAGGGACTTCAGGGGTTTGAGACAGGAATTCGTCTAAACTGCCCAAGTCGTCCTCCTCATCTTCTGCTTGCAGCGGCACTTCATCCAAGTTCGGGCTGTGACTGGATGGTTCTAGAACAGCCTCATCCTCCATATCACCTTCCAAAGTGATGGCTTCTTCATTTTCAACTTCTGCCTTTGAATTTGCAATGGTGGAGTTGGAGAATTTACTTTGATCTTGAATCTGTGCCATGATCTCCATAATCTCCCCAACTTGCCTTTCCAATTCATCCACCTTGTTGGTCCGGTCTTGCATCTCCTGGATTCGATTTTCCACTCCCTGATTCAAAGAGGAGAGTAACTTATTAAATGTATCATTATCCAGAGATGTACCTGAATCGAATTGGGCAAATTGTTGTGGTGGCTGTGATGGTTGCAAAGGTGTTGTATAGAACTCATCATACGGCTGCCAATATTCTCCTTGGTGAGTCTCCTTACTTTGATTTTGTGACCCCTGCACCAAAGAGTTTAATTCATTAAGAATTTGATTATAATCCACAGGCACACTTTGATTCGATTGGAATTGTTGTGGGTGATGCTGTGGTGGCTGCATAGGTCTTGAATAGAAATCATCTTGCTGCCAATATCCACTTTGTTGAAATTGATGAGGTTCATCCCACGTCTGATTTGAATAACCTCTCCAATCCGAATTGCAAGCTTTAGAATATATATTGCCCCTTGATTGGCTGTGGCTTTGATATCCCCAATTATCGTCATATGCAGAAAATTGAGGATACTGATGAGCTTGATATCCTTGCCCATAGGGCACATCAAATGTCGGGACATTTGGCATTGAGGTCCGTTCGGCATTATGAGTCAATTGAGCAGTGAGCTGCGCCAATTGAGCTTGAATGGTTGCCATATCTTGCTCCATTAGTACCTAAAATTAAAGAAAGAAAAATAAATCAAATATCAAAAGTAAAAGATAAAAACACAAACATAAAAATAAACACAAACAAAAATAAAGGGATTAGCAAAATTACTAATCCCCGGCAACGGCGCCAAAATTTGATGCGAGAATTAACTCGACACACAAATTAAACCCTCTTTTATCAATCGTAGTATAGGTATAAGTAGGGTATCGTTCTGGACCGGGGATTAGGAGGGATTGCTAATCACTCTAAAATTAAATTAAAAACGTAAAAACAAAATTTAAAATACTAAACTAAAATAAAAACACTTAACTAGAAAAACTTAAAATAAAACTAACAAATAAACTAAAATAAATCAAAAGACTCAAAAATACAAAACTAGGCTAAAAATTCGAAACACACTTAAAATGACTCAAAATAATAAAAACAATTTAAAATAAAAACTAGGAATTGAAATGAAAGGAAATTAAAATTAAAAGATTACAAATAATAAAAAGTAACTAAATAATAATATTATAATAATGGGGGGATTGATTTTTGACGAAACGGAAACTAAACTTAAATAAATTACAAAATTGACAAAAACATAAAATAAAAGTGAACGGATAGATAACGAATTGGCTAGAGGGTTTTTCTCCACACATGACACAAATGTAACCTAAATTGATTCCCAGTTATGAATTTAGCAAACGCATGAATGACAATGTTCCAAATTAATTAGGTCCGCTTAAATTAACTTTCAGATTTCCCTAGATTCATTGAATTGGACGGAATACGCATCACAACCAAATTATTCTTATCAAGTTCCCTAACTATGGAATACGCATGATAGAGAGACATATCAAAGATCATTAAGTTCAATGGAAATCATAAACATTGACTAGGCATTCATAACTATGGAATACGCATGTTAATCCAACCTAGGGTTTACTAAACACAATCGTGACTAGCGATTTTTACTACTCATGAATATAAGTTCATAACGATTAGGTGAAATTCCCTTATATCCTAGCATCAAGTCTAAGCATGCAAATTAAGTTTCGACTCTCAACCCACATACATAAACAAGTTCTTAATCAACACAGAAAAGTAAACCACATCCAAACATTTATACATTCATAACTGGAGTAAATCAAATTAACATTACAAATATAATCATGGTTTCGAATTAACCTCTAGCCAATATAAATTAATTACACATTATTATAAATTAAAAACAGAAATTAAAACTGAGTTTGGAGGGATTAAACCGAATTGAGAGTGTGCAAGATTTGTTCTGTGTCCACCGTGCCAGTCCCTCTGCCCCGTGGCCTTCAATTGCCAATTGCTCAATGACCTTGGTGTTGCTGCCAAATGGCAGCTTGAATGTCACTCGGCCTCTGCGCACTCCCCAAGCCTCAGCTTTCTGTTTTATCTCTGTCCCGAGGCCTTCCTTCTGTCCGCTGCCTAGGAAGGCAGCCCTGCCTTCACTGTCTCGCTGCTTCCGCAGCTTCACCTCCCAAATGCGCGCTGTCGCAAGCTTCTCCCGAGGAGCTCCCTCAAGGTCCCCGTGCGTCAGACTCTCAACGCTGCCTCCGTGAAGCTTTTTTCTTCCCTCCTCTGGCTGCGTGCGCAGCTCTCTTAGCTGCCAAAGCCCTCTTCTCTTATTCTTCTTGAGCTCGCTGCCCAGAGGCAGTTTCTCTGGTTCTCTCTTCTTGGTTCCAATTATTCCAGCGCCTTCTTAAGTTGAAAAATCAACTTTTCTTTAATTATTTTTTTTTTCTTTTTCTGCATGTTCATGTGCCTTGACTCGGTGCTTTATCTTTTATCATGACTTCCACCGCGAGATGCCTTTGAGTGCTTCCAGTCATGTGCCCACCGAAAGCCTGCTATCATTACACACACAATTAAATATATAAAAATAAATATATATAAATAAATATATAAATATATAAATAAATAAATATATATTATTATTTTCCAAATGATAAATTGTAATCAACAAACAAGAAAGTTTAAACGAATTAATTACTTAACACTTCATTTATTCTATTTTTATTTTCTTTTCTTGAAAAACTTATAAAACATAAAAATAACGTAAATAGCTCAAAATATAACGAACTAACTAAGAAAAGACGAGCGAATTTGATGTAAAATATGTATAAATATGGTCCGATCAGTGCAACACATTCTGTAATTTCTCATACGTTTGCTCAGTTGACACAACCTCAATCTTCACCCTTTGGGTATGAATTAGAGTTTGCAATGCCTGAAGGATTATTTTGGAAGATCATGTTCATTTAAGCAATATCATTAGCATGCAATTAACAAATTAAAGGCGGAATCATGCTTGCATATACTTAAAAACAAAACATTAACCATGAATGTTCAAAGCCTAGTAGATTGGTGAACCTTTAAACAACTCAAAACCAAGTGAGTTGAGATTTATACCTTTGTAGATTCCTCTTTGCATAAGCAAAGGCTAATCACCCAAAGAGAGGGCCTTCATTCCTTGCATCTTAAAACTATGGATTTATATAGAAAGGATAGGTTCTCTAAGTTCTCAAAATTGAGAACCTCTAAGTTTCTACACCAAGGTTTTGATTAAGAAGAAATGAGTGACCTTGGAGGAGCTAGAGTGCTAGCTAAAACCCTCCAAGGGGGCCGGCCATTCTAGAGAGAAGGGAGAGCTTTTCTTCTCTCCAATTTCCCAAAAACAAACCCTAAATGAATTTTGGCTATAAAGTCAAATTTATACCTTAATTCATTTGAGTGGCAAACTTGTAAATAAGTCCAAGTTTGCTACCCTTCACAATATGGCCGGCCTTAGGGAATAATTTGGGCAATTTGGTCTTTGTGAATCATTATTCATTAAGTTGTCATACAACTTAAGTTAATGGACTTGACGTTCGAAGCCCATTGGGCCTTAAGGTCCAAAACCATCCCGAGGTCTTTAACGAACTTATTCGTTTGATTAATAATCATATTATTTAATCCTTGCCATAAATAATTAAACCATTTAATTATTCTTACTCATCTCCGTTGAATCTTCAATCTTTACCTTACACGGTGTACGATCCATTAGGTTCCTTTTAGCGAGGCAGTGGGCGATTCAAACTCTTTTAAATCGATTGTGAATTTGAAACTAACTTTCAATTCTCCCTTTAGTGTTTACACACGTTTAGGGCTTCCACAAACCATGAGTGACACCTAGCAGCATATCATGGTTACCCAAGCTAATCAGAAGAGGTAGAGAACCTATTCAGTTTAGGATTACAAATGCAATACGGTCCTTCTCTAATCCAATACTCTTGACCACATTGTTTGGCTTGATAGTTTATTCATGTCTACTATCCAATGTGAATCTCGTGCTTATATGATTACCTTGAATGTGATCTGGAACGCATTCCAACATCTCATTCATACTCTGGCCAGAGATTCTAAATCATATCATAGAGTATTCTCCCTCAACGGTTTGAAGGTTAGAGATCCCTTGTTGCGCATTCACTTGTCTCCATGACTAGATAGCTTGACCTCAACCATGCCGTGGACACTCCAAAGGAATGCCATTTGACACGATCAAAGATCAAGGACCTAACCACAAGACAACTATGATGCCTCAGGTCAAAGGACTAATTTGCATTATCCTAACCATGAGTTCTCATGTGACATGAATATGAGAACTCGTCGTTGATCGTGTTCAGTGAACTCATTCCCTATTGAGCACCTACGTACTTGTCTTGGTGTCACTCACATCAATGACTCGAGACTAGTCACTCTCCCTGAGAGAAGACATAGCACGTACTGATCTTAACAGACTGTCAATGCCCAATTGGCAATCCTATGATCAGGAACGTTTAGGATGTGTCTATGAAAGAATGGTCTCATGAATCTAACTATTTAGATCGCATTCTCCCAATCACATATTCCTTGGACTTTATCGTTTAAGCATATAACATTTATATGAGACCGCTCAAACAATAATCTTTGCCCTTGATATTAAACTAGATTAGTTTAATCATGTGAAATGTCCGTAAAGTATCATCATATGATTGGTTTTAGGGCACATTTCCAACAATCTCCCACTTGCACTAGAGCCAATCAGTTTGGTCATCAGTGATGATACCTCTTCTGTAGTCATTTCAAAAATGGCTTAATAGTAGGCCTAGACAATGGATATCTATATGTTATCCATAGAAGCAATCTTGAGATTTAACAACGTCACCATTATACATGATTCTCAATCATGTGGTTCAGTCTCTCATATGAGTTCGGACCTTGATGAGACCTTGATTCCCTGGCTTGAGCTATCGCCCCATTAGTGTCATACACTTTCTGGTTGGAACTGAATAGAGAGTTCATAAATGAACTTTCCCATCCAAACAACATTGTTGTAAGCTTCTATATGGCAATATATTTTGCATTCATAATGGAACACACTAAAGTCATTACTTTAATGTTTCCATCCAAATATCTCTTTAGTCATAATAAAGAGATATCTGTTTATCTCTTCATTCATAATGAAGAAACATCCAATGATGGATTAGATTCATAATCTAATACATTTACGCTTCCATTACGTTACTCTAATTCTTCCTCAATCTTTGAGGAATCTATCCTTTAGTATTTCTCAAATACTTAAGGATTCACTTGACAGTTGCCATGGTTCTGATCCTGGGCTTGCACTGATATCGTTTTGTACCGTCTTAGGTACAACTCATATCAATGTTTTCATACAATATGAAATACATAAACCACCTTTCTGCGTATGCATAAAGGATTCTATTTACGCATTATTACTTTGGGAGTCAAAGGGTACATTCCCTTTGAGAAGAACAATTTCCTAGTCTTACTAGAATTGTCATTCAAATTGAAGTTTATCAACATTTGAGAAACTTCCTAGCATCTCTTGTCTATTATAGACTATATCTCCCAAATTTATTCTATCGTTTATAGAATATTTAAAGTCATTACTTTAACGAAGAAGTATTCATTTCATTTCCAAAAATTAATATATCATATATATATATTTAAATTTAGGAATATGATAAACTCCCACTAATCTTTTGTAAACAAAAGATTCATTTACACCTTTATGGGAAATCAAACGATTTGATCTTTCATAAGACGGTTGTAGCTCCCACTAGCTTGCTAAGATTCATGATGGATGGATCTCTACAACTTACATGTCTTGTGATTTATAGTTTTAGACATACATTATCAAGACTATCTTAATAATGGTTATGGAAACCCATATTATGTCCAAACATTAAATCACCATTTAGTTGTAGCTAGCAATTCTCGATTTAATTGAAACTAAGACTATATCAAAGATGGTTTCTTCAAAGTCAACCATACTCTTTGAGTGTAGTCACCTTAGGCTACCAATTAGCTATTAAGGTTTCATTATTTCGAGTCAAATGGTATTTTACCATTTCCTTGAGTATATATCGTATATACACTCAATGTAGTCATAAGGATTTTCATTCTTATTTCTTTCGAATTAAGAGGTGCAACTCTATGACATAGTCATAAAGTTCAAACCATTCAACTAAGACGGTTTATAAATCCTTCTTGACTATCTTGGAGCTTGTGGTTTAGGAACTAGGTTGTTATATTTGTTGATTACTATCTTGTCTCTCAAAGAACCCATTCTTTGAGTTCTATGTCTCGTTCATTTGCGTTTAGGCAAATCATATTGTAGGATTACAATGAACTACCCAACAAAACAACAATTGTTAGTTGGTTTATAGAAGCGATATCCAAAAATTAATATAAGGATATCCCACAAGATTGTTATCAAACAAATATTGCTTATTAGCACACAACCCCAAATCTTTAACATGCTTAAGATTTGTCTTTCTTTCCAACTACATCTTATGGAGTCATGAAAATTTTGGAAGATCTTCTAATTCACAATCACATTGTTTTAGAAGTATATATATCATATATATAGGTAATAGATAATAACCAACGAACTAAATCTTTTTCAAGTTCGTTCTTCTCCTAATGGAGAAATTCATTATCTTATGATGCTATTTTCCTTGATATCTTTCAAGGAAACTCATCTAAAGTGTTATCTTTCCTTGGATCAAATCTAAGGAGTTAAATACTTTAGACGTCTTACTCATCAACTTACATTTCTTGAATTCTTTGAAACCTTTTGCAAAGTATTCGGACTTGTGTTTATTCAAAGTAACTTATAGTCCAACCGAGAGTGATCTTCGGTGAATGTCATATAACATGAGTAGTATTATGTTGTGGACTAGTGCCACTAACATCTAAGTGAATTAACCTCAACAACTTTGTGATTCTTTCTTCTTTCCAAAAGAATAAAGATTCGAACATTTCGCCTCTATACAATTTTAACAAGAAGGTATTGGATCCGGATCTAACGATCCAAAGCATCCATCCATGACCAACTCGTAACTTATGTTTTAGAGGTATCACAACTTAGTTGGGATTAGTCACTACCTTGCAACCTTTTGGGTTTTAAGCATCGTTATATTCTAAACAGTTAACACTACCACATCATCTCTACTATAGAGACAATTAATTAGATTACAATAATCTAATCATTCTTATTTGGTAGTTCATATGAGGAAGTAAGTACAATCCGCTTTCGCAGAGATCTATATTTTATTCACTTTCCGAATGTGAAGTACTTTCTCTTCTCTCATTAATCTTCTACTTCTTATTAGCACACTTTTACAACGATTTGTAAAACATAGTTACTAATACAGAATCAAGCATTCAAGTAGAAGAACCAACTGTTTTGAACAATTCAAGAACATTTTACAACACCTTGAAAAAGGTGTGTTCTTGACACTTGCAAGACATTTCTTGCAAATACCCCTTCCAATGTCCATCCTTTCATAAAGAAAGTTTGTTCCCTTGGAGTTATTTGTTTTCTTCATTTAACTTCTCCTTTGACTACAATAGTCATGGTCCCTAAACTCCCACTATCTCTCTTGAAACTTATTTCAATTGTGTTTTACGCATCAAACGATTTGGAGAGAGTGTGGTTATTGTTCACTATATAGTTTACAATAAACTTAGTGAACGATTAGGATAGGGACACAAAGGTGAAGTCCTTATCTAGTTTCCGTCTCGTTAAGTGTTTTAACACTTCAACATACAATGATTCAAAATCATCATAAGTCCATGTTGATGGACTATTTTTGTCAACCAACCATTATGTTCTAAACATAATTACAAACATTCAAGAGTTGTTCAAGGCAACTCTCATTTCTTCATACAACGATTTGTAAGTGAAGAATCATGGCACATAAAGTGTCCATGCCCTTGTGCTTTCTTCTCAAGTTCCTTGTTCATGTAACAAAGAGACAAGCACTTAATGTTTGCGTTGATTAAGGGTTGTTCAAAACAACTCTTATTTCTTCATACAACAATTTGTATTTGAAGAATTATGACAATAAAATTGTTGTCCTCTTTATGATAGACTTATCTAACATGTTTTTCCAATGATACATTTATCAATAGGAAGATTGTGAGGATGAGACTACTTAGGCACTTGTACAATCCATTCAAGACAATCTATGGGATTGTGGTACCAAGTTCGGAAACTAAAGTATTCGGCTTTTCTTTGTCAAGTATTGGATAGCGTTTGCAAATATATTGGTAAACAAATACATAACGAATATAAATTGATTGATTTTAAGCTATTTGATTCGGGTCTTTAAATCATAATAGCACCACCCACTATTTTTGGCAAATTCCATATCCCTCATCGGAATTCGAGAGTTTTTGGAGGAAACTCTTAGTAGGTTATGGGAGACTCACTATTACCAAGCCCACCTCACGATGATACGATGTTGGCTAGCATTAATAACAATGAGAGAGTACGCTTACTCATTTACATCTTTATGTAAGAACCCATCTAATTTGGCCTCTAGAGAATGATGCCTCACAATGATATGATGTTGGCTCCATTGCACTTAGTTAAGTCATTCCCACCATGCTAGTTCAAGTTAGGGGTTCAAGAACAACCTCACGATGATACGATGTTGGCCATTCTTGTTGCCTACCTTTCACAACATCAAGTATGCATATAGAATCCTCCCCGAGTGTAAGCATGCACTTTGAACTCCCCCATGATAGGGTGAAGCCGGTGTACACGTCACAAACGTTTGGACCTACCACGGTGGAAGGCCACGAAAGAGTGTTCAAAGCACTCTCACGCTTATCAACTTAATATTGGTTTGGTTGAGGGTTTTTAGGTCTCATCACATATAAACATACATTTTAATCCAATTAAAACATTTTTGGTCCTATCACAACTATTGGTCCATATGATTTATTTAGTTGTATATAATACTCCCACTAAGCTTTTAAAACGGTTTTTAAAGCAAGAGTACATGATACTACTAACATAAGATTTGCATTCATTGATGGACTATATAGTTGCCTTAGGGCCTTAGGATGACTATGAACCTTTTGTTTAGATCCAACACGAGCCTTGTGTTGAATCTCGGACTAGGGATGGTGATTGATTTTAGTTACGCATTTAATCACATTAAGGCGTGTTGTCTTAGGGGCGTTGGACCCAACTACTTCAATTTCATGCATATCATATAAAGCAAGAAAGAAGTACTTCAAAATAAAGAAGAGCTTATGCTCTTTTACAACAATTGATCAAATCAAATTACTTTAAAGTAAAGAAGAGCTTATGCTCTTTTACAACATTTGATCTAATCAAATTACAACCAAAATCTAATCTACACATTCCCATGGTTCAAACAAATTTGAAACGGCCTTTCACATAGCTCAATTATCGTAGGCTTAGGTTCATAATCACCCTTTAATTAATTAACATTTTAACTAATTAAATTGAATGCAACATTTTTCATTTGGTTTTTGTATCCATAAAATTGATTTAAATGAAGCTAAACAAAATGAAAATCCAATTCTCATTTAAAGAGACAAAACAATTTTTGTTCTCTATTTAATTTGGGCCAAAATGTAATGACCTCAACTTATTTGGGCCATTATGCAATTAACCTCAACATTTGGGCTATTTTGCAATTAGCCACAACTTTTGGGCCATTTTGCAAATACTTAAACTTTTGGGGTCACTTTGTAAAAACACAAAAGTCCAATACTTTATGTAATCACAACTAGAACCCAAACTTTTTCACAAATGTAAAAACTTCTTTAAAGGAGCAAAACAATTTGTCCTTTAGCGTTTTTGGACCTAAACGTAAAAACGTAAACTTTTGGGCCAAAGTGCAAATACACAAAAGTATCCAAAACTTTATGTAATTGCATAAAAGCCCCAAAAGTACTCCCACTTGAGGGAGTGGCCGGCCCTTGGGACAATGCATGGAGTGATGGGTTTTGTGACATAAAGTCATGCAAGTGGTGCATGTGGTGTGTGAAAGGGATTTAATCCTTACACACCCATCACCAATTTTCTATCATCTTTTAAACAAATATCTAACATATATTCAAAGTTTTTGACTAACATTAAAAATATTAATCATTAATAAATATATGAAAATATCCAATAACAAAACTTTATGAAATAATTCAAAACTTTGAATCAAAACACCAAACCTTTTTGTTCTTGGCTAAAATGTCAAGAACAATGAAGAACACTCATGAAAAACTCAAAATTTTTCCATGATGATTTTTCACCCAAAAACATCCCAAAACCATTTAAACTTAAGGGAAATTTCATATAACCAAACTAGGGTACTTAGGGGTTCCAAAAGTCACTTGAAAAACATTTTAACAAGACAAACAAGAACCCAAAAATCACCCTTTTAATTTGGCCGAAAATCCCAAAAATCTTGGCACCAAATTTTAGCTTCAATATTCATGCTCATATGAACTACATCTACAACATTTGAGATGCCAAATTTTCCAACAAAATTTACATTCATAAAACAAGAATAAAGCTTGTAACATTTTACAACTTTTAAATCACATATTATGAAATACAAAACCCAAAAGGATTCACCAACTACTAGACCTAGGCTCTGATACCACTTGAAGGATTATTTTGGAAGATCATGTTCATTTAAGCAATATCATTAGCATGCAATTAACAAATTAAAGGCGGAATCATGCTTGCATATACTTAAAAACAAAACATTAACCATGAATGTTCAAAGCCTAGTAGATTGGTGAACCTTTAAACAACTCAAAACCAAGTGAGTTGAGATTTATACCTTTGTAGATTCCTCTTTGCATAAGCAAAGGCTAATCACCCAAAGAGAGGGCCTTCATTCCTTGCATCTTAAAACTATGGATTTATATAGAAAGGATAGGTTCTCTAAGTTCTCAAAATTGAGAACCTCTAAGTTTCTACACCAAGGTTTTGATTAAGAAGAAATGAGTGACCTTGGAGGAGCTAGAGTGCTAGCTAAAACCCTCCAAGGGGGCCGGCCATTCTAGAGAGAAGGGAGAGCTTTTCTTCTCTCCAATTTCCCAAAAACAAACCCTAAATGAATTTTGGCTATAAAGTCAAATTTATACCTTAATTCATTTGAGTGGCAAACTTGTAAATAAGTCCAAGTTTGCTACCCTTCACAATATGGCCGGCCTTAGGGAATAATTTGGGCAATTTGGTCTTTGTGAATCATTATTCATTAAGTTGTCATACAACTTAAGTTAATGGACTTGACGTTCGAAGCCCATTGGGCCTTAAGGTCCAAAACCATCCCGAGGTCTTTAACGAACTTATTCGTTTGATTAATAATCATATTATTTAATCCTTGCCATAAATAATTAAACCATTTAATTATTCTTACTCATCTCCGTTGAATCTTCAATCTTTACCTTACACGGTGTACGATCCATTAGGTTCCTTTTAGCGAGGCAGTGGGCGATTCAAACTCTTTTAAATCGATTGTGAATTTGAAACTAACTTTCAATTCTCCCTTTAGTGTTTACACACGTTTAGGGCTTCCACAAACCATGAGTGACACCTAGCAGCATATCATGGTTACCCAAGCTAATCAGAAGAGGTAGAGAACCTATTCAGTTTAGGATTACAAATGCAATACGGTCCTTCTCTAATCCAATACTCTTGACCACATTGTTTGGCTTGATAGTTTATTCATGTCTACTATCCAATGTGAATCTCGTGCTTATATGATTACCTTGAATGTGATCTGGAACGCATTCCAACATCTCATTCATACTCTGGCCAGAGATTCTAAATCATATCATAGAGTATTCTCCCTCAACGGTTTGAAGGTTAGAGATCCCTTGTTGCGCATTCACTTGTCTCCATGACTAGATAGCTTGACCCCAACCATGCCGTGGACACTCCAAAGGAATGCCATTTGACACGATCAAAGATCAAGGACCTAACCACAAGACAACTATGATGCCTCAGGTCAAAGGACTAATTTGCATTATCCTAACCATGAGTTCTCATGTGACATGAATATGAGAACTCGTCGTTAATCGTGTTCAGTGAACTCATTCCCTATTGAGCACCTACGTACTTGTCTTGGTGTCACTCACATCAATGACTCGAGACTAGTCACTCTCCCTGAGAGAAGACATAGCACGTACTGATCTTAACAGACTGTCAATGCCCAATTGGCAATCCTATGATCAGGAACGTTTAGGATGTGTCTATGAAAGAATGGTCTCATGAATCTAACTATTTAGATCGCATTCTCCCAATCACATATTCCTTGGACTTTATCGTTTAAGCATATAACATTTATATGAGACCGCTCAAACAATAATCTTTGCCCTTGATATTAAACTAGATTAGTTTAATCATGTGAAATGTCCGTAAAGTATCATCATATGATTGGTTTTAGGGCACATTTCCAACAATGCCTAGATGGGAGATGTGTTATGTAGATTACGTTTATCCAGGTTGTCCCATATTAGTGGAGAATGTGGTTATGCCAGATAACCTTACTCCGCTAGACATTATGGATTTTGATGTGATCTTAGGCACATATTGGTTGCATTACAATCGTGCCAAGATAGTCTGTCACGGGAAAACAGTGACTTTCCATCATCCTGGATTACTTGAAATTACTTTCGTAGGTGAACGTAGTGGGTAAGGCATAGAGTTATTTCAGCTATGAGAGCCAAAAAGTTGTTAAAGAAAGGTTGTCAAGGGTATTTGGCTCACTTGGTATTAAATGACGATGCTCCTATTAGCGTGGAGGACGTTCGGGTGGTTAGACATTTTTCTGACGTCTTCCCTGATGATTTGCCTGGATTGCCGCCAGATCATGATGTGGAGTTTGCCATTGATTTACTTCCAGGTACTGATTCTATTTCTTTAACTCCTTATCGTATGGCTCCTGCTTAGTTAAGAGAATTAAAGACCTAGTTACATGAATTGGTTGATAAAGGTTTCATTCAGCCTAGTACTTCACCTTGGGGAGCCCTAGTTTTGTTTGTTCGGAAGAAAGACGGTACTTTGAGGCTATGCATTGATTACAGGCAATTGAATCAGGTAACGATTAAAAACTGTTATCCATTGCCGCGAATAGACGATCTTTTTGATCAACTTCGAGGTGCCTGTGTGTTTTCTAAGATTGAACTGAGGTATGGTTATTATCAATTGAAGATCAGGAGTGATGATATTCCTAAAATTGCTTTCAGGACTCGATATGGTCATTATGAGTTCCTCGTAATGCCGTTCGGATTGACTAATGCACCAGCAACTTTTATGGGCTTGATGAATAAGGTATTTCAACAGTATTTGGATAGATTTGTCATTGTCTTTATTGATGACATTCTGGTGTATTCTAAGTCAAAAGCAGACCATGTTCGACATCTTACTCTGGTGTTGAAGAAGTTGAGGGAACATCGATTGTATGCTAAGTTCAATAAGTGCCAATTTTGGTTGGATCAAGTTGCATTCTTGGGGTATGTTGTATCAGCTCAAGGTATCGAGGTAGACCCTCAGAAGATTACAGCTGTGGAGAATTGGGAGCAGCCACGAACTGTCACCGAGGTACGGAGTTTCCTTGGCTTAGCAGGTTACTCTCGGCGATTTGTTAAGGATTTCTCAGTTATGGCTTTACCACTGATGAGGTTGACCAGGAAGGAAGTTAAATTCGAGTGGGATGATAATTGTGAGCAGAGTTTCCAGCAGTTGAAGTATTGTCACATTCATGCTCCTGTTTTAGCTCTTCCTGACGATAGTGGTAACTTCGAGATTTATAGCGACGCTTCTTTGAATGGCATGGGATGTTTTTTGATGCAGCATGGTAGGGTAATTGCTTACGCTTCGCGTCAGTTAAAGCCTCACGAGATGAATTATCCTACTCATGATTTGGAATTAGTGGCCATTATTTTCGCTTTAAAGATTTGGAGACATTAACTTTATGGTGAGAAATGTAGGATCTTCACAGATCACAAGAGTCTCCAATATCTGTTCACTTAGAAAGATCTGAACCTTCGTCAGCGAAGATGGTTAGAGTTGTTGAGCGACTACGATTGTACGATTGAGTATCACCCGGGTCGTGCAAATGTGGTGGCTGACGCTCTTAGCAGGAAATCTCAGGGCAGAGTTAATGCTTTTTACGCGAGCCGTATTCCTCTTCTTGCAGAGCTGAGATCAACTGGAGTGAAGCTAGAGTTAGAAAATTCCAAAGTAATGTTGCTTGCTAGTTTCCATGGCATTCAGTTGAGATGCTTTGGCATGACATATTTTCATGGCATGGTTTTGAGATATACATATATATATATATATATATATATATTTGTATATGAGTATATACTTTAGTTCTGGAAAATTATACAGGTTTTACGGAGAGGGGTTATAACTTTTGAGAAATGAAATGATTTTGAAAAGCTTTGTTTTTGCCCACTCACGCTTTCTGTTTTTCGCCCCTCCAGGTTTTAGGTAGTGTTCGTTGGTGGCATACGAGGATCTCAACGGACGTTTTGACAGAATTTACTCATGTAGGACACCCTTGGGTGTTATTTGCTTTTAGTACTTTCCTGCTTGACTGCACTAGACTATTTATGCTCTGGTTGTGTAAACACTCTTAATTCTCGCACTAGCACACTATCTTAGTTCGGATTGTTGGTTGCTTGGTTTTAATTTGTTCTTATTTCTTCTTCTTAATCTTGCTTTAGCACTGTTCACATGGTTACGTCACGCTCACGTGACGACCAGCATGCCCCGCTTTCGGGTCGGGGTGTGTTATTATATATCTTAAATTTACTGTAAATCCATACGAGCCTTAAAAAATATTTCCTAAAGTATTACGAACTCGTAATTATTTCAATTTTTATCTCTTACCATCAAATTCAAGAAAGTAATAAAGAAAATTTATATTTTTATACATTATGTCCTATAATCAATATCTTTAGATACTATATACTATATAATAAATAGGAACTTATTCATAAAATATATAATAAATTTATTTAAATCCGTCTAGCCACCTAGATCCTCGCCTAAGCTAGGCCATGTCCGCTACCCGACTAGCGCTTAGTGTCCTATAAAACTTTGCTCATTATATAGTTATGTAATGGAAATTTGCAACAATAAATAGTGCTTAAATCCTCCTTCAAATAATACAATTATTTTAAATCCTCATTCGAATCTTTCGGGTTGTCCAAGTCCTTTTTTGAATATTTATGCTAGTCCAAATCCTTCTTCAAATATTCTGGGTTGTTCACAGTCTTTTTGCAAACCTTGGACTTAAACCTCAAATGGGTGTCCCATTTTATTGGAACCTTTTAACTTTTTAAATTTTGCCCATCCCCCGACAATTCCTGGCTTCGCCACTAGTGGTATTATATACTAATTTAGCATTATGTTTTTCATTTGATTATTTATTAGTTTAAAATATATTAACGGGTCAGGTCATATTACCCGTTAGTATTAACGGGTCAAGCTTGGGTTGAGTCATATTACCCGTTTATTTTAACGGCTATTACACGACATGACTCGTTAAGATATCGGGTATGACACGAAAATGACACAAACATGAGAAACACGACAAGAATGCTAGGTCTCCTCAAAAGAAAGAAAAAAAGCATGTGGAAATAGTCGCAATTATCTACCCTTGTCCTACTTCTGGACACCTCGTCAGGGGCACAATGCGTCTCAACGTGCTCCATGAGCTGGATCACCAAAGTCGCCAACTGCGCAAGGGTGCTGGTTAACTCTATGACTTGTCGGGATAGGTGTTATTTGCCATTTGGGTTTGAAGAGCTTGAAACATGGGCATATCCGTGAGTGGTGGAAGTGATCTATATCCGCTAAAAGATCATGTTTTTTAAAAAGAAAATCTGAAAAACCAAAATTTGGTGAAAACAATGGAGCGTAAATGTAAACGACAATCAACAATTAAATTTCAATCTATAGTGGTGGATTTCAAAGTTGAGCTATGTAGTAAACCTTGTGAGTATGAGCGTTCAACGAGACTTTGGAACAACGTAAAGTGTCAAGTTTGTGACCTTCACTCGGTTGTTCTGGTCACCTAGTGAGGATAATATGTAAAGAGATAGAGATAGGGAAGCAAACATAAGATGTGCGTGGTTCATCCTAAGTTTAGCTATGTCCACGGAGTAGAGAAGTTTTCATTAATAGTAAAGGGTTTACACAAATGCATAGGTTCAAGCATAATCATCATTAGTTGGTTTTAATGACTAGTTTAAGTACAATAATGACAATCATAATTAATTGTAGGAGAATGGGCTCCTTTTATAGTTGAGGAGAGTCTCCAGTTTTCGTCCGCGGTTGATGTGGGACTCTAGGAGCTTTATTCTGACATTGACACGTGTCGTGCTGTAATTAGTATCCTAGTTGGAGGGAAATTCTTGTGCTTCGGCAAGGGTGCCTCAACATGAAACTACTGAGTGGGTTCTTGAATGTATGAAGTTAACCGGTGCTTGGTAGTTTCATGATTGATTATCGAGATTGGTTGAGTATGATACAAACACTGCTCCTCTAAGTTCCCAAGTGAAAAAAGCTTCTCGGTTGGGGACTTGCAAAATCCAAGTTATTGAGTAATCACAAAACTTTTGAGTACTGAAGTATAGTAGCATATAATAGGAGTCTCTCAAATCTTGGAACGAGAAAGATTATTGAAGGAGGTGCGTCATTCATTGCCAAGTCGTTAAAATAATGAAACTTTTTAATATTGCTCACTCCTCCGTTCACATTGTAGCCCAAGACTTTCTCTTTAAGTTTTGAGGCCCAAAGCTTTGTAAACGTAGGTCTCATTTATAAACTCATGATGTATTTAATATTAGCCCAAGGCCTTATAAGGCCTAAGTTTGCCGTCTTCCTCCTATGCTTTTGTTTTTTATTTTTTTTTATTTTTTTTATTTTTTTATTTTTTTATTTTTAAGGCCTCCTAGGCCCAAAGCCCCCACCTTTGTAGGTTTGTTGTTTATGACATGCAAATCCTAGCTTCCTATTTCAAACCCGGGCCTTCCACCTTCTCCTCTTGGGTTTTTTATTTATTTTTATTTTTCTTTTTCTTTCACAGCCGTGACTCTCTACTTCCATAGCACGCAGTAGCCCAGCGTCTCCTTCCTCCTTCTTTTATATATATATTTTTTAAATCCCAAGATCTAGCCTCATCACCTGTGCTTGACTGCTTCCCAACAGCACTCATCGCGCAGCCAAGGTGTTGATCTGCTGGGTTGGGTCTTCGCGGGATTGGATTTTTTTTTTTTTTTTTGAGTTGGGGTTGTTGAAATATGAATGGTTTCCTTCCTATTTGGTAGCAAGATAAGTGTTGACTATCATTGATTTATTCTTTCCTTTTGTAAAATATTTACTTAGCTAATTTGTAAGTTATGATTGTATTCTGTAGTTTGTATAAGAACCCTAGCTTAGTTTGTATATTTCATTGAATCAATACAGAAGAATATTTTTCTGCCATTCCATTTTTAAGATGGTATCAAAGTGTCCAAGATCCTAGGACGTTTTTTTTTCTTGGTTTCTCTTCCTTTTTTTCTTCTTCGGCTTTTCTTGTAAGAACAGTCGGGATTTTTTTTTTTTTTGTTGCCATGGGAGACTCCAAGTCGGTTACGGCGTCGAACGATCCCTCAAGCCCCTTCTATGTTCATCACTCTGATAATCCAGGGATGCATCTTGTTTCCACTCTACTTACTGGAAACAATTATAGCACATGGTTTCGTTCAATGCGTATTGCTCTTAGCGCAAAGAACAAATTTGGTTTTGTTGATGGGTCTGTGAAGAAACCGTCCGACAAGAACGCCACTGAAGCTGTTCTTTGGCAGCGCTGTAATGACATGGTTCTCATGTGGCTTTTGAATTCTGTGAGTTCTGGGTTATCCAACAGTGTGGTTTATGCCGACACTGCACATATTGTTTGGGAGGACCTCAAGACTTATTTTTTCAAGACAACGTCCCACGCATTTTCGAGATTCAGCGTAATATTGCACGCCTCACTCAAAATCAGATGTCCGTGTCTGATTATTATTCTCAATTGAAGGGTTTGTGGGACGAGTTATCTTCTTACGGCAGCTATAAGAACTGCTCATGTGGTGCCATGGCCGACCATCATAAGAAAGATGAACAGAATAAGGTTATGTAGTTTTTAATGGGGCTTGATGATTCATACGCAGTAGTGCGAGGTCAGATTTTACTTGTAAAGCTGTTGCCTTTGGTGCTCAAAGTTTTTTCCATGGTTAATCAAGAGGAGAAGCAACGAGGAATTGCAGCCATTCCGCAACCAAGTGTGGAAGGAGCAGCCATGGCCATTCAAGGTGGTTGTCGTAATCAGCACAGTCCTGGCAGCCAAAGGAATTGCAAGCCGCTCCATTGTGATTATTGTGACACGGACCACCACACCAAGGAGGCTTGCTACCAGCTCCATGGCTATCCCGAGGATCATCGTCTTCCAAAAAAGAACAAGGGAAAGGGCCGCAGTAAGGAGGGTAAACCAGCGACCAACCATGTTCAAGCTTCAACTTCTTCAACTTCTTTCTCTACATCAGCAACACTGATGACCTTTTTTCCTGAGAAACTTCAACAACTCTTTGCTATGATGGCTGGAAATCTACCATCTGAAGCAAGCACCAATGCAGTCACAGGTTTGTCTCACCATCATTCACAAGAGTGGATAATTGATAGTGGCGCCACAGACCATGTCACGACACTTCCCTTATCAAAATCTACTGTGAACACGTCTTTGCCGCCAATCAAACTACCAACTGGCTAAAAGGTTTTCAATTAGTAGTATTGGCAATTTTACTTTTGATCCCAAACTTTCATTGATTAACGTATTACGAATTGCCTCATTTTTGGTAAATTTGATATCCGTCAGTCGTTTAACAAAAACCCTTCGATGTTCCATAACTTTTTTCTCGGATTTTTGTATCTTACAGGACCTGGATACGAGAAAGATGATTGGATGAGGTAGACAACGTGGAGGTCTTTACTATCTCACTAAACCAAACCGGAGCAGCACCATTTCACCTTCACCCAGTTACGTTAATTCCATTTCATGGCATCGTCGTCTTGGTCATCCCTCTCCACAAAGACTCCACCATTTAACTAAGCAATCTTTAGATGTTTTTTTCTCATTCAAATAAACCTTGTGATGTTTGCCCATTGGAAAAACAAACTAGATTGCGTTTTTCATTAAGTCATATTGCCAGTAAACACATTTTTGAGCTTGTTCATTGTGACATTTGGGGATCGCACAAAGTTTCTACATATAATAGAGCTCAATATTTCTTAACAATTGTTGATGATTTTTCTCGCAACACTTGGCTTTTTTGATGAAGAATAAGTCTGAAACACAACACTTACTTAAGACTTCTTTTCTTATGTAGACACTCAATTCCATCACAAAATTAAGAAAATCCGGACTGATAATGGTAGCGAGTTTTTGTCCCTTCATTCTTTCTTTTCTGAGAGTGGTGTGATTTTTGAACGTTCTTTCACATATAATCCACAACAAAATGGAGTGGTCAAGCGAAAACATCATCATATTTTACAAGTGGCTAGGGCACTATGTTTTCAAAGTCACTTACCTTTGTCTTTTTGGGGAGATTGTGTTCTTACTGCAATCTACCTCATCAATCGCTTACCCTCACCACTTTTGTCAAATAAATCCCCTTTTGAAGTTCTTTATGGTTATTCTCCATCATATGCACACTTGCGTACTTTTGGTTGTCTAGCCTATGCCACCAATGTTCACCCTCTTCATAAATTTGATGCCCAAGCCAGCAAATGTGTTTTTATAGGATACCCTTTTGGTCAAAAAACATATAAGTTGTATGACCTTTCTACTCACAAGGTGTTCACCAGTCGAGATGTTATTTTTCATGAGTCTCATTTCCTTTTGTCACCACTATTTCCACTCAACCTCCAGAACCTATCTTGCATTTTCCTACTTATGATGACATTGAAATGCCACCCACTCCCGTCGACATTGAGACTTCATCCCCTCTAGTTGACATTACTACACCATCCAACCCCATTGCTACACCTTCCCCAGATCCCACCTTCTCCCTTAGCCCTTCTCCATCACCTAGTCTACCTATTGCACCCCTCATACGCCATTTTGATAGGCCTAAACGTCCACCTGCGCACCTAGATGACTATGTTTGCTCTCATGTTTCCTCATCTTCCCCACTCCATACATCGACTCCAGGTTCTTCTACCAAAGGTACTCACCATCCTTTATGCAAGCATATTTCTTATCACAAACTTTCTCCATCTTATCAAAGTTTTATTGCCAATATTACTATCCCTGTTGAACCTAACACCTATGCAGAGGCTGCTAACGATCCTCGGTGGCGCGATGCTATGGCTTTGGAGATTCAAGCTCTCGAAGCTAATGCCACTTGGTCCTTGACTACTCTTCCCCTTGGCAAGACTCCTAGTGGTTGTTGTTGGGTCTACAAAATCAAGCACAAGTCAGATGGCACTATTAAGCGTTACAAAGCTCGTTTAGTGGCCAAAGGTTACACTCAAATTGAGGGTGTTGACTACCAGGATACGTTTTCCCCGACTGCAAAGTTGGCTACCTTTCGTTGCCTCCTCGCTCTTGCGGCTATTAGTGGCTAGTCCCTACATCAAATGGATGTTCACAACGCTTTCCTCCATGGTGATCTGCATGAGGAAATCTACATGGTTCCATCTCCTGGTCTTCAGCGACAGGGGGAGCATTTGGTATGTCGCCTTCACAAGTCTTTGTATGGTTTAAAACAGACTTCTCGGTAATAGGTATAGACAGTCCAAAGCCGATTATTCTCTTTTTACAAGAAAAGTTTGGAAATCGTTCACAGCTCTTCTTATTTACGTTGATGACATCTTGATCGTTGGTAATGACATGACAGCCATTGGTTCTCTTAAATCTTTTTTTAATAAACACTTCTGCATTAAAGATTTAGGAGTCCTTAAATATTTTTTAGGAATAGAGATTGCTCGCTCAACAAAGGGGATCTTTATTTCTCAAAGGAAATATTTATTGGACATTGTGAAAGATGTGGGTCTTTTGGGAGCACGATTAGCTAGCTTCCCAATGGAACAGAATCTAAATCTACTTCTAGATGAAGGAGATTTGCTTCACAATCCGTCCATTTATCGAAGATTGATAGGACGTCTGATATATTTAACTATTACCAGACCCGATATTACTTTTGTAGTAAACACGTTGAGTCGTTTCATGCAACATCCTCGCAAGCCTCACTATGATGCAGCTTTACGTGTTTTGAGATATTTGAAGAACACTCCAAGCCAAGGTCTTTTGTTTTCCTCACAAAGTTCATTAAGATTGAAGGCTTTTTGTGATGTCGATTGGGCAGGGTGTCCAGGGACTCGACGTTTTACTGCCGGATATTGTGTTTTCCTTGGAGATTCTCTAATTTCATGGAAAAGCAAGAAACAGAAGACTGTCTCATTGTCTTCAGCAGAATACCGTTCAATGGCTGCTACTTGTTGTGAGCTCACCTGGTTACAAAGTCTTTTGTGTGATTTACATGTTAAAGATATAGGCCATGCTGTTTTACACTGTGATAATCAAGTAGCTCTTCATATTGCTGCTAATCCTGTCTTTCATGAGTGAACACGCCATATAGAGATAGATTGTCATTTTGTTCGAGATAAAATTCACGAAGGAAAGATAGTCACCAAATTTGTTTCGTCTTCAAAGGAGGTTGCAGACATATTGATGAAGCCTCTAGGAAAATAACAATTTCATTTTTTGCTGAGCAAGTTAGCGGTTTTTTACATTCACTCGCTAACTTGAAGGGGAGTATTGAAATATGAATGGTTTCCTTCCTATTTGGTAGCAAGATAATCGTTGACTATCATTGATTTATTCTTTCATTTTGTAAAATATTTACTTAGTTAATTTGTAGGTTATGATTGTATTCTGTAGTTTGTATAAGAACCCTAGCTTAGTTTGTATATTTCATTGAAACAATACAGAAGAATATTTTTTTGCCATTCCATTTTTAAGAGGGGTTGCTGAAACTGTGGGTTGCAGAAGCTTGAGGAGTGGGTGAAGGTTCAATTTGTGGGTTTTTCCTTCTCCAATCTGAAGCAGCAGGTCAAATTCTCACCGCCTTAATTCCTGAAAGTTGCAGATTGAAGCAGTGGGCTTGTGAGGTTCGATTTGTGGGCTTTAAGGTCTGGGTTGCGGTTTATGATTTCAGAAGCTCGATTTCATGAAGTTCCGAAGGTGTAAAACCTTGTGGAGTTGCGGAGGGCAGTAGGAGGGGCAGACTGCAGGGTTGTAGAAGCTGGGTTGTGCTGGTGATTTGCATAAAATGAGTGTTTGAAGTTTGAATTGTGAATTTTGGAGCAGCAATTAAACCTTCACGGATTTGGTTGAGAAGGTTTTTTGCAACAGAAATCGTGGAAGCAAGTTCATGAGTTGGGGTTTTGGGGCTGCCAAAACTCGGATCTGCAAGAAGCTTTGCTAGTCTAAAGTTGTGGTCTTCGTAAAATAAAGTTGTTGGAGTAGCAAAATTAAGACGGGAAAATTAAGGTGGGTTGATGTTGAATTTGAGGTTCTCGAGTTTCGAATCCATCGCTTCAAAGGACTAAGATTTATCCTTGGACCCGTGTTACTTGAAGACTCTTGATTGGTAGCTAAATGGGTGAAAGGTTGGGGCTATGTTCTTCGAATTTTGCTTAATTTGTTGCCCGTGTCTACTGTTATACACCTGTGTTTGTATTCTGTTTTTTGCTGTATAGTTTGTATTCTGTTGAATATTTGTGTATTCGAATTTGTATCATCTTGAGATTAGGGCAGTGAAGCATGTTTTGTTGCAGGAGTTGGGAAAGCTTGAAAAATAATTTAATTGGACAACATTTACAGTTTATAGTGTTATGGGTGAAGGTTTTTTGGTTGTAGTTTTTTGTTGAAATTTTTTCCTTTGGGCACATAGCTTGAATAGTTGAAGTTACACATTATAAATTGATTTTGCTTTACATTGTCTTAATCAAGAGTGTGTGAAGCTCTCTACATGTTGTAATGTTGAAGTTTTTTGGTTAAAGCTTTTTAGTTGAAGTTTCTTTGTTGAAGCTTTTAGGTTAAAGCTTTTTGCTTAGGCACGTGGTTTGAGTAGTTGAAGCTAATCGTAGGGCACCATACATTGATATTGTTTCATACTGTCTTGATAAATAGTGTGTAAATCTCTCTACATGTTGTAGTGTTGAAGCTTTTTGGTTAAAGCTTTTTAATTGAAGCTTCTTGGTTGAAACTTTTAGGTTAAAGCTTTTTGCTTATGCACATGGTTAAAGCTAGTCGTAGGACACTATAAATTGATTTTGCTTCACAGTATCTTGATCAAGAGTCTGTGAAGCTTTTTACAAGTTGTGGTGTTGAAGTTTTTTGGTTAAAGCTTTGTAGGTGAAACTTTTTAGTTGAAGCTTTGTAGGTGAAGCTTTTAGGTTGAAGCTTTGTAGGTGAAACTTTTTTTATTGAAGCTTTATAGGTGAAGCTTTTAAGTTAAAGCATTGTAGGTGAAGCTTTTAGGTTGAAGCTTTGTAAGTGAATTTTTTTGTTGAAATTTTGCATGTGAAGCTTTTAGGTTAAAGCTTTGTAAGTGAAGCTTTTTGGTTGAAGATTTGTAGGTGAAGCTTTGTAGGTGAAACTTTTATGTTGAAGCTTTGTAGGTGAAGCTTTTTGGTTAGGCACATAGCTTGAATAGTTGAAGCAAATTGTTGGGCACCAGAAATTGATTTTGCTTCACACTGTCTTGATCAAGAAAAACTTTCGACATTTGTAGTTGCCTCCTATGTGTTGAAGCTTTATTGGCCTTTTTCAGATATTAGAATTAATAATTAATTATTTGCTTTATTAGTAATTAACAATTAATGATTATCAAAATAATTATTAATTAATTAATTTTGGGTTTTTTTTAGTTGGAGACAAGAAAATATGGGAGAGACTAGATACATAGGTTTTGATTCCACACTTTTGAGCAAGAGTGTACGAGGCAAACCACATATTGTAGTAGTTGAAGGTTCAGAGGAACATATAAATTGATTTTGTTTCGCACAATCTTGGTCAAGAGTGTGCAAAGCTTTTTACGTGTTGTAATGTTTACATTGTTATAGAGGGAAAATGTTTGAAGCAGATGCAAGAGGGTTGAAGTGCTTAATCTTTGTATATCATGCACCGAAGCCTTTGTTGGCTTGTAATAAGACTTCGTTGGTGACTATAACCCTTTCATTGGTGACTATAACCTTTGTTGGGGATAAATGCTCCCCCAGTTGGGTTGAGTTAAGCGTGCTTATCCCCTTTTTGAGTTGTAAGGCTTGATGGTTTTTTAATATTTGTGAATGCTAAGAGTTCACTTGTACAAGTTGTGCTGCTCATCACCTGGTTGGTTAGAAGAATGGTGAGTTGCCGAGGCAATTTTTTTTATTAATAGTACTAGTTGTACTCTTCATCGCCTGGTTGATGATACAAAGGTGAGTTCCTTCATTAGCTAGTTGGTGGTAAGAGTGACAAGTTGCCAAAGGATATTAGAGTACGGGTTGAACCCTTCATCGCTTGGTTGGTGATACGAGTTCCTCATCACCTGGTTGATTGGTGGCAAGAGTGATAAGTTGCCAAATGACATCAGAGTACGGGTTGTACTCTTCATCACTTGGTTGGTGATACGAAGATGAGTTTCTTTATCACCTGGTTGGTGAGAATAAGGGCAAGTTGCCAAGGCACATTGTAGCGTGCTGAATGCCAAAATGTATGTTGTCACCCATTCGAAGCCTACTTGGTTTATGTATGAATATGTTGAAATGTCGAATGCCAAATGTATGTTGACAGCCCTTCGAAGCTCAGTTGGCTTATGTATGAATGTGTTGAAATGTATGATGTTTGTGTTGATTGATATGAGTGATGCTTATGAATGTTTTGCTGTGCATAAATAAATCCATTGTTTGGATATGTGAACCATGTTGGTTGTAACACTTGTTTCACTTATTTTGTGTGAAAGTACGCATGCTGAAGCTCTGTGTTAGAGTATAGAGGTAGGTCAGCGTAGACCAAATGTCCCAATGCTAGGAATGTAAAAAACTCAAATGAAGTTGTCTGAATTCCTTATTCATTAAATATTTGCCGAATGGCTTGTGTCAAAACATTTGTAATGTGTATGCCTTCTTATAATAACATTTCCTTCAGCACATAGTCCCCCACTTTGAAAGAGTGAGGCTTAACCCGATGGTCATAATAGTTGAAGGTACGTTCATCCCTGGTTGTCTTGATACAAACCTTTATCCTTCTTGTTGTAATTAGCTTGCTGAAAGTAAATCTTTCCTCTTTCCAAAAGACAAATACGTTTGGTGACTTAGCAGGTAGCTACATGAGGCAGGAGATGATGCAATGGGTGTCTGAATGGCTGAAACCTTCTCACTTTGCAGAACTTGACTTCCACTCCCCACTTGTTGATAGGGGTTAACCATAGGAGGGCTCCCTTGGTATCTCTTTGCCTAGGCGAAGGTATGATTGTAATGTTGCATCATCACTTCAGAGTAAGTTTTCCAAGTGTTAGTAGTGATGATGTACTTGAAGAATCATTCACGCATGCCTACCGTGAATGCCTTAAGTGTTGTTTTATCATCTGCCTCAGTGCAACGAGAGTACTTGTGACTAAAGCGATCAACATATTCATGCAATGACTCGTCCGAGTTCTAGCTAGTGGTGTATAACTTATCACTAGAATGTAAACGATCAACTTGGAAGATGTGTTGAGCCACGAAGAGTCTTCTTAGCTCAGCGAAAGAATCCACATTATTAGGTTGAAGACAACAATACCAATTGAGGGCTCCACTAAAGAGAGTTGAGGGAAAAATGAGACATCGTTCCTCATCATTGTGTCTTCGATATGCCATGGTGGATTCAAAGACATGGATATGATCAATTGAATCTTCCCTCCCAGTATACAATTTTAAGCCAAGTTTTTGTTTAGTTTTTCCTTGTAGAGGGGTGCAAATGATCCTCCTTGTTAGAGGGCCTGACCTTGGTTGATTCCAATTAGGTATTTTGGCCTAACGCTCGGCCTTCAGTCTACTCACTTCTTCGAGGAGCTGCAAGTTAAGGAAGTCATGAGTGAAGCTAAGCACCATTAGAACTCTTCTTCGTAAGTTTCCCTCATCCTTTGGAAGTAGAGAAGTTTGGTCAAAGGCATGTGGCCTTTCCCTGGATTCGCTGTACTCGTTTTAGGGATGTGCCCGTTGAATGTCCCTCGAGTATTCTACACTTTCTTGTCCCTCCAAAGCTTGTCGTTCTTTTCCTAGATTAAGGGCTGGCCTTCGTTGTGGTAGGAGATTGAGCATTTCAACGACCTTTGGGTCTTTTATCCTTAAGCCTATGTGGATATAATTTTCTTAAAGCTGCTTCAAGAAGTCTCAATAGTTATGGTAAACGACTCTTGATCCTTCCATTCATTTTGCAAGAAGATGTCTTCCTCTGCTTAACTTGCTTCGGTTAGAAGCAGCTGGGCTCAATAAGTCTCGTATTGATCGATATCTTGGTGAGAAGTTTGTTGCTTATTAAGAATGCCCATGTTGAAGACATGTGAACTTTCGCGTTGGTGGTACTCATGTGGTGATCCATAGTCACGTGGGTGATAAGCTTGCAAGACTGAGTCTGTCTAGCCTCATGGAGCATCTCGAAAAGCTTCTCATAATGTTCTTGGAGGATCTCACTCCTGATCATTATCTTGTTATTCTGAGCTCCCCGTTCTTCGACCTTAGCTTGAAGATCAACTTTCTTTCTTTCCTTCATTCACTAAGCATGTGCAACAAGCCTTTAAACCTCTATGTGTCCCTAGTCAGAGGAGTTGTGTCTCCTAAAGGTTTAAAGTGACTACGCCCACAAACATCTACAGACTCTACAAATAAATTAGTTAAAGCATACTTGAAACAAACTAATAAGAACCACTGAAAGCTTAGTCATACATCCAAACTAAAAGTCTGCTACTTCAAAGAATCGTATCATGTGTAAAGTGAAAATATTACTCCATGACTCATGACTTCAAAGACACCATACTCAAATGCCAAAGATAGAATTCGTCTCAAATCTAGTCCTCACAGATATCATTCAATTTTTCACTCAGATCCTAAGGTGTAGTCTCTCCACAAACACATGTGAGTGAAATTATGTAAAGGGATTAAAAAAAATTCTCACATATGAAATATGAAATAAAAGCACAATTTCTGAACATATCTCATGAAATGAATCAAATACTAAGAATATGGATAACATACGTACTTACCAGCACTTATGAATACATCCCCAAAGAGGAGTTAGGTCATTCACAAGGTTGTAATGTAGGGCTTAGGCTAAAGGCTATGAAAGAATGGATAAGAAATACTAGAGCTTGGGACATACCAAAGTGTCTTTGTTGTGAAACCAACAATCTCTCCTCTTGAATTGATCTTCATTTTTTGTTCTTGGCATCCAAGACACACGTGTGATATTGATGGATTTGAAAATTTCATCTTCTTTATTCATTTTTTTTTCTTTTCTTTTCGTCTCTTTTTTTTTTAAAAAAAAACTTTTTTCTTCTTGTTTTGCAAATCCAGCACATGTTACCTCAATACACGCCACATTCTTAATCTAGAGCTCAATCTATCTTTGTCTTCATCACTTTGGTATTCCTCACACTATAATGTATGGCTGTAATGGGCTATAGATGGGTAGAGTTTGGTGTGGGTGATGAAAGAAGTAGGCTAAAAGTATTTGGCTGTAATAAGGGTGAATGGAGCACACAAAGGGATGGGAATTAGGCCTTTTAGTGGTTAAAACATGCATAGCCTAACATCGTCTCAATGAGTTCATTCATAGGAAATAACAAGCACATGGTATCTGCAACATAGGATTATTCTTAGAATTCAATCAAAAAGAAATAATGAGATCATTTGAAGTGAAACTGAAAGAAAAAGATAGAAGTAGAAACACTTTAAACCGTCTCAAAGAAGCAAATAGGCTTAAAATAGCTCACTAGGGTAGTCTCTACTATTCTTCTTCCAGAATTTGAACATGATACTTTAACAGTAATAAATCAAAGAGTACTAGCTTTGTGAAAAAAAACAAATGATACGAAACATTTTCATGACAACACCATAATCCTGATTGTAAACATAGCCCTCATATCCATTCACATTAGTAAGCAAAAGCAAACTTAACCAAAACTAAAAACTGACGAGAATTTTCAATCTCACAACACCCCCAAACCTAAACTAAGCATTGTCCTCGATGCGTAAAAAAAGAAGAAGAATGGAATGTAGTAATGCAACAAGGTAGAGTATGCATGGAATTAAAAAAAAAAAGACAAACTAAAAGACACAAAATAAAAGGAAAGAACACAAACCCAGCTAGGTTGCCTCCTAGCAAGTGCTTTATTTATTGTCTAGGTGAGACATGGTACCATGATAGATGAACACCTAGGGTGGCATGAAATCAAGATACCTCCGAACCTTGATCAGAAGAAGTGATTTCTTTCGAGGGACTTTGAATATGGTGCGTTGAATTTCTAGAAGGACTCGATTGTGATGGCGTTTTCGTCTCTCCTTGTGAATAAAATGCGAGACCATATCCTCTTCCTTTGTTTGAGATGGTAGCAAGGTCTCATTATCTAACTTCAATTCTTGTTCCTCTTGAAATGGCAGCAAATCTTCTTTCAAAGACCCCAACTATAGCACCTGAAAAGATGTAAAACAAAATGGAGAATCCGACAGATTTTGAAAAACATTCAATTGAATTAGAAGATTGAGGAAGAGCTTCAAACACTATGTATGGCACAATTTCTTCAAGCACATCTATGGGTGGCTCATCATGCTTTTATTTGACAAATCTCCCTGGAAAAAGAATTGGTGGAACAAATGGCTTGGGAGGAGTGTAAGGCTCTTCATCTTCGTAAAACTCAAGAACCTCACTATGAAATTATGCACAACAAGCTTTCTTTGATTGTTCCTCCTTCTCTTCTTGATCATCACCACCAGATTGATGCTCGTTTAAAGCTTAGACAATCTGACCAATTGAATTTCCAACTTCGTTAGTGCTATGGAGTGGTTCTGAATAATGCTACTCATTGATTGTTGAAATTGCAAGTTATTTTGAGTGAGCATCTTCAAAGTGTCCTCCAAAGTAGTGTCAAAGGAATTTTGCTGCGGTGGAGGTGCAAATGCTTGATTTAGAGCTTGTATGTTGTTCCAAGAGTCATGATGAGAGTTTCTCCAAGCAAGGCTATATGTATTTGGCAGAGAAACACATGTGGCGTGAGTGCTCTCGAACAAATGTAGGAAACTCATCTCTCCTTGGGAAAAATTGAAGAGGATGGCCAATTTTAGCACATAATGGACATACACCATACATCTTTTTATACCACTTGAAATTAAAACAAAATAAATTGTAAATGAAAACTCTAAACTAAGAAAAGCAAAACAAATAAGGTTTATAAAGCAATAAGCAAGCAATTAGAGGAGATTAAAATCAGTCCTCGGAAACGGTGCAAATTTTTTGTTGTGTTTCTTTCAAGTGCAAATATAAGGATAGTATAATGGCACAAGTAAGGGTGTCGAACCACAGGGACTGAGTAGAACTCTACAAATTACTAGCTTTATGTGATCCCTAACTAAACAATGAGAATGCGAACTAAATTTAGATTTTTCAATTGAAAACTAAACTAACTTAAACATGCAAGAAAGATAAAGATAAATGATAGGTTGATTCAGAAATAATGGGAATGAAACTAGGGATATCGATTTCACCTTTACAAGCCAATTCCATGAAAATTAAGTCAATACGTATTCAACTCTCCAATCTGCAACTAGGGTTCGTTTTACTCATATATGATCATCCATTTGATGTGTGGTTGTGGTCAACTACTCCTAATCTGAAACCTAGTTGCAATGTTTAACTTAGATTACCAAATAAGAATCCATTAAGAACAAGAAAACTTCAAAGAACCAAAGAAATCACATGGCAGTATGTATGCATAGCAGTTTCTTCATTCATTCACATGTCCACCATGATTAAGCATTATATGTACTATAACCTTGATCAAATAATCAGTAAGAAACCTTAATGGTGATCAAACATTAAGATAAACGAACAAATTAAACTATTAAATCAGTGAATGAAACAAGAAATTAGATTGATGAATCGAATACTTTAACTTAATAAAATAGAATACTTTACAAGGCTACATCTAATTCCCTAGCTATAAACTTAATTACACATCATGATCACAGAAAAATGAAAATAAAAAGTGCAACATCAGTGAAATTAAATTCATAGAAAAAACCCCTTGAAGCAATTTTGATGTGGAAATCCTTCAAGAACAGCACGGCTGTGTAGCTTCTTCGGTGGCAACAAATGGTGAAGGGAAATAGGGTTTTGTTTATGGAAGAAAGAGAAAAGAGAAAGTTCTGGGCGTCCCCAAGGGGGCTTGTTCAAAAAGTGATCTGAAATCCTAGTATTTATATTCTAAATGGGGCTGCAACTGATTGCAAGGTGATCCCAACCATTAAGCCAAGGTTTTGAACGTTTTTCCTTATTTGGCTCCTCCAAATAAGGCTAAATATTCCAATTCATTTCCCATTATGCTCTTGGTCTTCTAACCAGCTATATTCGCTTTGGATTCTTTATTTGGGCTTCAAAATAGGTCACTAAACTTCTTTCCACATTTGAATAAGGGTCAACCCCAAAAATGGCATGTTTTCACTTTTTTGACTTCAAATTGATCCTAAAACTCATGTAACTGCACAATGATACAAAATAGGGTGAAACGCAATCGGTTTCACTTTAAAACGTCACAGATAGACTAGGAATGGATGGTATAAATGCATGAAATATATAAGTTATCAGAAGCTGGATCACCAAAGTCGCCTGTTGCGTGAGGGTGCTACTTAACTCTGCAACCTACCAGGATAAGTGTTGATCGTCATTTGAGATATAACAGCTTGAAAAATGGGCATCTCCGTGAGTGGTGTTGATCGCCAATGAACTTTTGACTCTTTGACAAGTTCAATTTTCAATTTATAAGAATTAGAATAAGATTCTGATAGTTTAAATACAGTGACCAAGCAACTTGTATCCCTTTAAAAGAAAAGTCTTTGAGATGGCTTTCTCATCCATGTGTGAACTCAAAGGGAAAAAAATGCACAAGGACTCTTTTTTGTTGTTTTTGAAGGTAATTGTAGTTTTATATCTCTGGGCTCCAAAATATTGTGACGGTGGTCGAGATATCAAAAATTCGCCGTCTTTCAGTTATTAAAAATTTGTCCTATGAAACAATAAAAACCTTTGATCAAGGCCAAAACCTCATGCGCCCACGAGGTTGGTGGGGGAGGTGTTGGCCAATGGATCGTTGATGCTTAAGTCAGTATCTTTGAAAAAAAAAGTGACTGTTTAGGGTTTGTATACGTAGCAAAAAGATTACCAAAAATTTAAGATGAGGTATTTATAAGGCGGAGTGGCGGGCCATAAGGTTAGGATTTTACCCTACACATGGTTGCATCCAATTGGCCAAGGTATGTCGTCCATTAGATGAATGAGGAAATAATACTCTCAATTTATTAATTAGGAGATAAGATCTTAGGATAATGATGGAAGCATACATGATTGATTGGGATACAAATTCCTTAATTGATGGAGTTGATCTTCAATTGGGAATGTATTAAATATATGATTTAGTGATTAATCTTATCTTTAATGTCATTGAATTCTGCATTGCCAAAGGCATGGAAGCTTTGAGTAATTATAGTTAGCTACTTATACCTAGAAGGATGTTGAGCTGCGCGTGAGAACATTTGTGTGCCCTACCAACTTAATAAGGGCATTCTTGGTTTTTTTTTTGAGAAAAAGTTCACATGTCATCTTCTGAATCTTTAGGATTTTTTTTTTGTTTTTTGTTCCACAAATGCCCCCACACCTGCTTCCCAAGCTGCATAGGTAAGCAGAGAGTTGTTTCCTAATTTGATATCGATCTTCCACTTTGACTTGGAGATAGATTTTTCTAAGAAAGGGAAATCAATTTGCCATCAAAACCTATTTAAGTCTTCCTTAATTAAAAGGTTTAATAAATTTGAGAGAAATTTTATCCCAACAAGGAAGAGAGAAAATGCTAGACGATATTGTGAACTTCTCCCCTAGTTTTCTTTTTCACTTGCCCTTGCGAAGAGTTGATCGGTGTCGTTCTTCTTTTTTGCGTTGCACCAAGGTAATAAAAGATTAATTTTCTTTCTTATTTATTTTTTTGAAGCCTCAGGGCTTGATGGAATGACTTGGCGAGTGCCAAGGCGGTGAGAAAATGTAGCTGGCAGCCATGGGCTGTTGCATGGAGGTCATGGCTCAGTCAGGTGCCAAGGGGCTAATGCGGCATGGCTGGTTGGTAAGGGCAATAAGCTGGCTCGACTCGGGTGGAGGAGATTGGTGGGTTGGGCCGCAGAGTTGGGCGAACTGCAAAGCTCAAGCCTTTTGGGTTTTTGGACTTGGCACGGGCCAGGCTGGCGATTAATAGAGCAAGGAGAAAATGAGGCTCATCTGGACCTTACGCCATCTGAAATGAGGATAAGGGCACTACGGGCCAATTGATGAAGGAAGAGGAAGTTGGTGTGGGCCTTCTAATGCCTTGGGGTCGTGGGCCAGCATGTTGGGCTACGACCTAATGCTCTACTTCGTGCATATTCTTTATTTCTTTTTCTTCCAAGTAGCCTCATGAATGTATTTTTATATCTTCCTTGTAGGATTTCTTAGATGTCTTCCTCAAATCACAAAAGTGATGACCATCATTTGCCCTTGTATTGTCAATGTGTGCCTTCTGAAAAAGTGGGCTACTTCAAGACGGCTCATGGTAGATCAATTCCGAGGAGTTATTTTGGGATTTTCTCAAGACGTATAAGCATGCGATTTCGTCTGAAGTTTGCATGAAGTGGGTGAAGGATTAGAGCGTCCATAAACCATGCAACGAGGCTACCAAAGTTAGGAAGAGAGCCATCAAATTCCATCTGTATTACTTCATGCTAGGATTTACTTTTCCTATATTGCGCCTCTTCTAGGAGGTGATCTGCTCCATGAAGTGTAGGTCTACTTAGTGCTCCCCCAATGCAGTTCGCATAAGGGTGAGATTCTTAAACTTGAGAAGATTCTTTGATTTGGGCATGACCATCAAAGAGTTTTAGTACTCTTTGAGATTGTCTATAAGGATGGCTTAGGCAGCTGAGGTCTTGCCATAAAATGTTCAATTCTTCGAGAAAAATTGACCATGAGGGACACCTTAAAGATCAATAGAGAGTGGGAATCCAACTCCTCACTTCATTTTTTTTCTGCTTGGAATTCTTGTTGAGCTGCTCTTGACTTCAAGTTTATTCATTGTCCTTCTTACTTTGTGCAGATTCAAAATTTGGTTTAACTCCAAAGACTACGTCGGATATGAAGAAAGTGCATGTCACCCTGGGCATTCAAGTCGAATATCATGAATGGCTTTGGCTGCTCAGTCCTCTTCCTCGGCAGAAAGGTGGACTGCCTTTGAGGAAAGAGATTAAGCGGATCATGAAAGAGGTGCTTGCTCGTCTGATCACTGTTATGGAGCATGTTGCCAGTGGAGGTGGAAATAAGAGTTTTTTATCACTTGCTCGAGAGTCGTCGGTTGAGAAGAAGCCGAAAACTTCTTCTATTGCTCTCAGGGGCTCTTTTGCTGCTGATAAGATTGTCATTGATTTGACTTCTCCAAAGAGAAAGAATACTGTTGAGTCTGAGCCCGTGAAGCCCGCTGCTCCAAAGGTGGTAACAACCATTGCTGAGAAGAACACCCAACGTAAGAGTTTTATGGTGCCTCATGCATTTAGGTCTGTGTCGAGACGTCCATCCGAAGCTAAGTCTAGTTCGGCTTCAGAAAGACTCGCCCCAATGAAAAGCAAGTAGGTGCATTCTGCTGCTAAGGTGACATCTAGGCCTGCTTCTCATTCTACTGATGTGTCTGATTTGCCTACTGAAAATGAGGAAACTGCTTCCATTGGTAGTTGTGAGAAATTCACCGAGTTTGCTTTATAAGAGTTACTTGAGAATTGTACATTGTTGAAGGCTGGCCTGCTTGAAGACCTTGATGCTCGTGCCAAGTTTGTTGATAGAGTTTGGTAGATAGTTCGCTCAGATTCCTTTTTGAAACGTCTTACTAGCTTGAGAAGGGTTTCTTTGCTCGCTACTATGTATAAAACTTTGATCTTGGCTACTATGTCCACGTGTCTTGATCAGGATGCTACTAGGGCTGCTAAGGGGTTGAGGTGGTAATGGTAGCTTAAGTTCATTCGGCTGCCTAAAATATTGAAAAGTTTGAGTCTGAGCTCGCCAATTTGAGGGGATCCAATGTCTCTGTCCCCACTTTTGTGCAACTGGAAGCAGGTTGCCAAAAAGTTGCTGACTTGAAGGCTAGGCTCGTTATGTCTTAAGGGCTGCTGGAGGCTGCACATAAATATTTTGGCCTCAACCTACTAAAGATCCATGACCTTGAAAGTGTAAACTTGGAACTTTAATCTTCTAGCTTCGCCAAGGACTAAGAACTTGTCATCGTGTATAACAAAGTAACTTATCTCTAAAAGGTTGCCAGTAAGCTTGAGTCCAAGGAAGTGGAGTTGCAAGGTGCCCTGTCTGCTAGTGAAAACCTGAATAGAGAGCTGGGTGAACTGTAGAGCACCCACATTGGTCTTGTTGAAGAGAATGAGCAACTGAGGAGTGAGAATGTTGGTAATTAAGTTGCACTTGCTTTAGTAACACTGTCTAAACACTAGAATTCTCTTGCACACTACTTGAGTCTAAAATCATTCAATAACTTGACCGTCGAATAGCCATTGGTCGGCACCCCCACCTCGGTCTCAGGCTTGCTCACGGTTGTTTACTATTTTGTAGGTTGCTTAAGTTTGTGCACAACCACCATTCACAATGGTGCACGAATTTGGTTCTAACACCGACTTCCAGATGAATTTTAACACAAGGCCAGTTGGAGACGAAAGCTAAAACGCCCAAGATATCCAAGCCTTTAAGTATATATTTAAAAAGGTTTGGGAAGTTAGACCATCTCTAACCGAAGGACGGTCAGAGAGCTCGCTTTAGCCCTATAGCCCTCCAATAAATTATATTTTAATGAACAGTGTCAGGCCATATTTCATATCATCTCTAACCGAGGGGGCCAAAGGGCCATAGGCCAAACATAGCTCTTTGATAAAAAACCATCTCCAACAGAAAGGGCTAAAAGGTCTTAGCCCAAACATAATTTATTATTTTAATTGAATTAATATGGTTACTTAAATTAAACTATCATATTAAAATTAAACTTAAACAATATTAAATAACATGAAACTTAAACAACATTAAACAAAAAAAAAAAACTTAAACGCCTACTCCATACTTCTTTTGGCCCAAAGATGTGCAACAAAATCCTGTTGTAGGTACTTGTTTGTGGCATGCAAACATAAACAACAAGATCCTTTTGGCCCAAAGATGTGCAACAAGACCCCCAGTTGGAATGCGAAGATGATCCAAAGTTGGAATTCATTGCAAACTTCAATTGAAAGAGATTGAATTGAAAGAGATACTGGATAGGGCAAAGATGAAGGTGCGTGAATTGAAATAAAATGAAGAATTGAAATAGAATGAAGAATTGAAATAAAATTAAGAATTGAAATATAATAGAATGTGAAGAATGGAAATAAATTATGGAATTGTGAAAATTGAAATAGAATGAAGAATTAAAATGAAGAATTGAAATAGAATAGAATGTGAAGAATAGAATGGAATGGTGAATATTATGTGAGAAATTGTGTATGAATGGCTTAGGTATTTATAGGGGAAAAAATAGAATTTTTAAGAATAAAAAAAATTGTCCTAAAACAAAAAAAATCCAACAGCTACAAAGCGTCAGCATGACATTAGACAACCATTGCTAGCTGGTGTCATGCTGACGCCAGTAGCCATTGGGTTTAAAATTTTATGCTGGCCTAGGGCTGGCTGGGGAGGAAGAGGTTCAAAACTAGCAGATAATGAATATAAATCATTTCAGGATGGGCCCGTGCCCACCTTGGCCTTCATGTGGCTCCGCCACTAGGCATGTTGGCTGACACTGGACAGATGATGAGAGGTATAACATGTAGTGTCAGAGCATAGTTAAAACTAAAGTCTAAAACTAAATTAACTAAGAATGGGAGTGTGCATCGCGGGTGTAAACATGAAGATCTTGCGACGAACGAGACAAGGACGCGTGTAAAAAGAATATGTTGTACAAATGAATTTTTAGGGTTACAATCTCTTTAAAACTTGATCCTCTAATTTGATTTGCAAAAAGTGTAGATGTGTAGTGTTGTTGATCCAAGGGTCATGATGATTTGATCTTGGATGAACAAATGCCCTCCAGGTTTTGGCTATTAGCAATGGAGGAACCAGCACGTGTAGTGGTGCTTGGTGGTTCTTGTGATATAGGAGTTTGTTGATCCAATGGTCATGATGACTTGATTTTGGATGAACAAGGGCCGCAAGATTTTGGCTCTTGGCAATGGAAGAATCGGCACGTGTAGCGTTGGTTGTTGATTCTTCAAAAGTTGTTGATCCAAGGGTCATGATGACTTGATCTTGAATGAACGAGGGTTGCAAAGTTTTGGCTTGCGACGAAGAAAGAACCTAGAGAAGCCAAAAATTCTTTGCTTCTTTCTTTGCGTTGCTTTGAATGTGTGATTTTGGGGATGCTTCATACCTTGATGGAGAAGCCTATTTATAGACTTTGAGAATGAATCACCACCACAATTTTTTTTATTCCCACCCATTTATGACCTAACTGATGGCCTAATTTTTCCACTTAATACAATTTTAAACTTGAAGCTTGCCTTGTCATTACCCAAATGAGAAAAACTTGTTGTGATCCGTAATGGATTGAAGTGTGTTTGCCTTGTCATTGCCCAAAATGAGAAGAAAAAAAAAACTTGTTTTGATCCATAATGGATTGAAGTGTGCTTGCCTTGTCATTGCCCAAAATGATAGAAAAACTCGTTTAATCCTCCAAGGGTATTTCTTCCGATACCCTTCATGCACCCCTTTTCAATATAAGGTGATTCGTCCGATTTCGTTGAGTCACACGCCATGTGTACAATTTGTACGACAAGTGGCGTATGCCCTGGCACGTTGAAACTTGAATGAGTTAGTGAACATGTATTTCACTGAAAATTCGATGTCTGAATAAATCCTTGTTACAATGCATGCAGTATCAAAGCATAGTTAACATTGCAATAGAAAAGAGAATATTCTCATACTGGGTAGAATGGAGGTAGACTTCCCACATTATTGTACCTGAATGTCAGAACCACCAATGATCCCTCATCGTCACAAAATCCAACTACTAAGTCCTAGAGAGGTGCAAAACAAAAAGTTCGAATGGGCAAAAATAAGGGTTTTAAAAACCTTTGCTTTTCGTAACATAATAACCCCTCGCTATCAAACCCTTATAGTTTCTAAAATCATACAAGTATGAAAACCTAGTAATAGTATAAAAGCGATTATGCTAAGAATATGGGTAAATCACAAATATCTCATCAATTGAAACATAATATGATCATTAATGATATGCACACACACATGTAGAAAGAGCTACGTTGAACAAGTTGTGTGTAATAAATCTACGCTCAAGTACTACAATCATGTGAAGCTGGTGTTAAGTGCATCACATACAAGTTTAAGATACAAAGGCAACTAATACATATTGTCACCTACAATGAATCTAAAGTAAGCATAATGGTGCAAAGTGAACATATACATGAAGCTAGTTCTAGTCCCGGACAAGTACTAGACACTGATGTCAGCATGCATGATGAGCAGATAAATTATGTATAATCATGCCATAATAATTTCATAAATCTCACATTGACCTCAACAAATAATATTTCTAAATAATAGCGTGGCATGATGTAAATCATTCATAAAATCACTCTAGAAAGTATATAAACATAATATAGGTTAAAAAACAAAGCTCACTCAATAATACATGGTCGACTCGTAACCACCTTGCGGTGCCTGGCCTCTGAAATCCTCAGTATAAGTCTCCACTATATGTGACATCAATTTCTTTTACGAGATCGATTCTCCTTAGATGAGAGTCATAACCTGGTCTTGCATAAGATTGACATCCTTGTCTACGCACTTGAACGTGTCGTAAGACTGGAAAATTGATTGACTAAGATGAGAATCAAATTCAATTGCTCCTTTTCATTATAAAACAAAAAAAATAAAAAAATAAAAAAATCTAATGGCTGTAGCTCGGTATTACGCACCTTTTTGTTTCTCCTAGTCCATGCAGCTGCTTATGAGGGCATCAATTTCTTGCATTTCTTTCAACCCAGGGATAGACCTCAGTCTTTTACGAGGTCGATTCTCCTCAGATGAGAGTCCCACCTGGTTTTGCATAAGATTGACATCCTTGTCACACTCACTTGAACGCGTGATAAAATTGGCTAATTCATTGACTAGTTTTTCCTGCTTCAGGTAAACCCCTATTTTCTGCACCCTGAGATGAATATCATCAGTACTCCTGTGTCGTGATAAGTGTGCAACAACATTTATGTTGTCCCCCCCGTTCACATTGAGCTTATTGTTTGATAAATGTCCCAGCCAAATATAACTCTCATGACGATTTATTACGGTGGCATGCATTGGAATGCTGGAAGTCTCAGTTTTTTTGGTACGATTTTCAACACGGATGCAAAGAGAATCACCAGATTGGGAGTGGTCTGAAGAACAAACGATGCAGAGAGTCAATGCTTTTGCATCATAGCCAAAACATTGCGGCACAACTATTTCTTTCTCAGGGTCAACGCATGTGAACCCTGATGGAAGATCATTTCCAGGGAGAAAAAGATCACCATTTCTGTTCGCCCTCATTCCCTATACCAAGGAGTAAGATTTGTACAAAAAGTTAGTACATGCATGTATATATAAGCTGTATACGGATGGGTGCACACAGAGAGAGAGAGAGAGAGAGAGAGAGAGAGAGATGACCTGTAGTATTGCTTTTTTAAAAGCAGCAGTGAGATTGGTACACCCTTCCATACGAATCCTTGTCATGGAGTCTAATGACTTAGACAAACCATTAATTTCAGTGAGCTTGGGGGAGTGATTCAGATGCAGTTCTATCATTCTCGACATTGCTGAAAAATCTGGCATCTTTTCCAAAGCGATGCACCCATCGGCTTTCAGGATTTCCAAATTTGTTGGTAAATTTGGAATTTCCTGAAGGCTATTGCAATGCGTAACAGAAAAATATTTAAGGTTCTCCAACAGTACAACAGAGTGGTGAATCTTGGACAAACTCTTACAGGCTTCGAGTATCAATATCTCAATATTTGGGATTCCTGTAAAGTCTGGTGATTGTTTCAGGTAATCACAATAACCAAGATTGAGAAACTTCAACATTTCAAGTGACTGGGAGACAAAAAGGGAAAACAAATATCAAAATTCAAATAGAAGAGAGAAAGCATGATGTTGGTATTTAAAAAACCTGGTGGAAAGAATTAATAGTTTGGTTGTGTTTGTATTTTACCACGTTGTCATTCCAGAGTTTTAGATTGCTACAGCTCAGGTCGATGTCAAGTACGTTTGGTTGATTAAAATCTTCTGGTATGGTCTGCAGAGGAAAGTCGGACAAACTTAACCATCTTAACTCTTTGGGAAGATCTTTGCAGTCTCCAGTGAACTTTACGCCTTTTATTTTGAGTAATCTCAGGTTCAGCATATTTCTGAATGGTTCTGTACTGAAGCTAAGCTTGTCAGGTTCTGGAAAATCTAAAGCGATTCCTTTGATTTTTATCTTTTCCTGTTAGAAAGGAAAAGAAACTAAAGTAAGACCAGGGTTATTTGCTTAGACTTTAACCGGTTCAGAGCACCAATACTGGATCAATGACATAGAGTTTGCTTAGACATCAGTTTTGTTTTAACAATCTAATTTAGTCATCTGTGTTACAGGGATAATTTTCAAATAATTCAGTAAATAAAATCAGTATCTTTTTTCTCCTTTATTACGAACATGTATTAAATGCAATTTGATTGAGGATGTACTTACACATTTTTTGCTCAATACGTTCTTTACGTCTTCATGATGCCACAATCTACAACGACTTTCAAGCTTCTGAGGGGATTTAGCACGTACGATTTCTCTGCCCGTGTCTCGAATCAAACGATGCATCGTCAGATTGCCTTCTGGATCATCAGTTACAAGGCAGTGGTCCTCGAGTTCTGTAATACCTATTGTTGGTTCATAGCCACACCCATCCAATATTGCCATGACACGGTCCTTGTTCATTCCAATAAAGAAACAGGATATATCAAGGAATATATCCTTCACCTGGTCATCACTAAGCCTGTCATAACTTATCTTAAGAATATTGTGAATTCCACAATGCTGGAATTTTTCCCATTTGTTCAATGTACTTGTCCATTGTTTCGGGGTTCTTTTTTTTAGGTAATTACCTACAACTTCAAGGGCACCTGGTAAACCCCCACAGTATTCAACAGCTTTGCTTGAGACTTCACGATATTCTTCATTAGGATCGTTATCGTTCTCTATCAAGGCACACCGATTAAGGAGCTCACGAGCTTCATCGTTATTCATTGCTGGCAAAGAACATGTCTCATCCACCACTTCAGGTGTCGGTAGCAAATGTTTCTCTCTTGTTGTTATAACAATTCTACTTCCTGAACCAAACGAGTCACGTTTTATAGCTAATTTATGTATCTGTTCCACAGAGTCTATATCATCAATTATAACAAGAACCTTTATGTTGCCAAGTCTTCTTTTTATCTCCTCGGTCCCTTCATCATCTGTACCCACCTTTATGTTGTCCGATCTCAAGATAACAGACAGAAGTTTGTTTTGCAAACAAACCAGTTTCTTCTCTCTCACTTTTGAAAGAAAACATGCACCATCAAACTTGTAGTGGTGTTCGTTGAAAATAGCTCTTGCAATCGTTGTCTTACCTAGTCCGCCCATCCCCCAAATTCCGATTATGCGAACATCATTTGATCCTCCAACATCTAAATAATTACTGATTTCTTGCACGCGAGAATCTATTCCAACTGGATTTTCGGCTACACTTAGGCATGGTTTCTTCAGTAATCCAGCGATCTGGCGAACAACTTTCTTGCGAAACTTTCCTTCATAACTGGAATTAAAATTCATAATTAAGGAAAAGTAAGAGTTACTATGAGACTGAAGGATTAAAATGTGCCAATATGCTAGTTAAACTTTTACAAACACTCTACACCGAACACACTCATATCTAGTGAGATAGATCAAGCTTTTATATATCAATCCTCATATCAGAGTTCCTAAGCTTTGCAATTTAATTTTGAAAAACAAAACGATTTAAAGAATTACTTTGATGAAGGAAATAAGCAAGTTATTACTCGATATTCACTCGAAAATGCTCGCCGCTCAACTCTGCAGCTGCATTAAGAGCCTTTTTCCACTCCTGGACCTTTTCTTCCGTAACCTTTTTTTCATGGTTCTGAAACGCGGTTGCAAAACTACCAGTCTGTTTCCTGACATCTGAAGGATCAACATCGTAGAAAATCGGAAAAACAAGTTGACCCTGTCTTCTTCTGCACTCCATGATCTCCACCAGCTCTTCAAGACACCATCTGGACTCCGCATACCCCTTTGAGAACATGATGGCAGCAAGCCTGGACCCTTTGATTGCTTGCTTCAGACTTTCTGTTATAGAATCCCCTCTAGTCAATTCGTCCTCGTCCAGAAAGACATTGAACTGGTCGTCCCTTAACGCACAGTAGAGGTGGTCCGTGATGCCCTTGCGTGTTTCGCCTCTAAAGCTCAAGAACACGTCGTACTTGCTGCCCGTGGTATTCATCTGTTGGCAAGCCAGCGATTCTCTGATGTCTGATCAGCACTTCAAAATGGAATCAGGGGCAGATGGTTTTTGAATGGAACTATCAAAGGAAAGTTAACTACACCTCGTTTCAAGTCCACAAAAGAAAGAACTTGGCGAAGAAAAAATGTGCCTTGTTAAACTTATTAGGGCTTTTAGATCTGGAAAAGGATCCCTTCCACATCCATTATTATGTGGGGATCCCGGAGATTCTCATATGTCAGCCGTTCATTGTGTATTATACGGTCAATTTTCATCAAGTATTATTTGTGTTTAATTTAAAATAATAAAAGTCAAATGATTTATAACTGTACGATACACAATGAATGGCTGAGATGTGAGGATCCTATCCAGAGAGGGTACTTTTCCTTTAGATCTAGGTCTAAAAACATAAATGATTTTTAGGAATGAGTCAAGTTATCTAATCACATGTTTTTATTTCTTTTATAATCATTTTATATTTTTTTAAATATTAAAAATCAATTAAAATCTTTTAATATTATGCATTTTTCAACTCCAAAAAATCTAATTAATATCTTATAACAAAAAAAAACTAATATACTAACATAAATTATCTACAAAACATTCTACCTTAACTCAAGAACAAATATATGAATGTATATTATACTTGTAAGCGAGATATGAAACATAACTAAAAGGTAGAAAAAACATAATATACCTACAAGCAAGACACATTAATCTGTGACACGTTGATTATAAAAAATAAAAATAAAAAAATATGTCATATAGATACATAAAAATAATTAATGACACACCCCGACCCAGAAAGTCCACTAGGACATCGAAGTCAAGCTGTGCTGGCCGACACCTAGAAGGTGACGAAGCCATAAAGTGTAGTGATGTGGAAAATGTGAATAAATTTAAACCTAAAAGTGCCTAAACACCAGAGTGTGCTTGTGAGCGGGAGCGAACCCACCTCACGCGTGACTTCAGAGCATAAGTAACTACAGTAGAGCGGGTAAGAAGTATACCCTCAAAAGCAGCCACCAATCCAGAGATTCACCAATAATCCTCGTCGATACGAACCTTAACAGCTAAACCTGGAGGGGCGCAAAACAGAAAACGTGAGTGGGCAAAAACAAAGCTTTTAAAACCATTTCAATATCAAAAGTACTAACCCCTCTCTGTAGCACCCGTATACTTTTCCTAGAAAATAATACGTATATAATCATATACCAAAATAGGCTATACGCCATGTTAGAAATATGCCATGCCAAAATATCCAGTCCAGAAATATATGCATCCATCAGGTGAGACAAAATCAATAATCACAATATGCCGGCAATATAAATATATCAGCCAGAGTCACCTAACGTGATCTGTACGGCTGAATCTATAGCTCCTCAACCACTATCCTACACATAAGTCGGAACCACCTATAGTGGTCTGTACGACAGGCTAGGTGTATAAAATACGCTCAGTGCTACGATCAAGTGAAGGTTGTGCGACGTATCGCGGGTCACCTACGAGTCGAAACCACTTATAGTGGTCTGTACGACAGGCTAACACCTGCCTTGGATCCAAGGTGAGCGTACGGTGCGGGAGGTGAACGATCACGTGAAGGCTAGACCCTACTCTGGCGGAGCACAAACACCCGAGGTGCAGGAATATGAGCTATCTCACCATATCAATCATCATCACTATCACTAACAAGTATACTCACCTGACTTACTTGGGCGTCCACAGCGCTGAAGCATAACCAACACAATCATAATCATAATAATCAAATATAAAAGGCATTCGACATGGCATTTCAATCATAAAACCAATTCGATTCTAAACCATTTAAAAATGAAGTTTCTGGGAAAACATTAACTATATATATATATACTGAAAACAAAAGCCCACTCACCTGGAGTCCACGCTACAGCCCCCTAGCACGACTATCAAGATATCCCAAATGATCTCAAATGATCATCGCCTAGCACAAACATCACATCACATCTCAGAATCCGTACTGGGAGAATAAGCAATTCATATAAAACACATCCCTACGAATTTGATTCGGAAAATCCGTATCACGAATCTTCGATCCATCACTTCCAATAATACACATTATATTTCTAGAACAATACTCCAAAGTTTCGTTGCGATCCAACGGTTGGATCTCCGCCAATTGCCAAAACCAAGTGGCGGTTAACGTTTTATTTACAAACTTACAATTCCAATTCGGGAAGATCCGTTTGACGGATTCCCGATCCGTAAATTCCTACATTCCTCAAATATTACGTACTACAACATACTAAATTTTGGTGACGATCCAACGATCGGATCGTCGATTCATACTTTGACCTATTACTGAATCGTAACGAATTTAGGTCCTAACGATCAATCTACGCAAATCCATTATCAAAAATAAATTCAAGGCATTGAATAACATCTAAAAACATCATTGGTGGCCCTCGGGCCACGCGCCGCCGTGGGTGGCGGTTGGCCGCCCCGGCTCGCCGGAAAATTCAATTTTCACTAAAAATTACCAAAATTTGCAGAATTAAAGATCTCAATGAGTAGAACAACTTTCATACCTTCGAGAAAGTCCAATTTGGACTGGAAAGCCTTCAATTTCGTCACACCCGCCAAGAACCCTAGAAATGGGTGTGTCCAATTCGACCTCCAAATTAACTCCGATGCTCTAACAAAGGATTGAGCTTTGTTCTAGGCCTCAAGAGGATGCTATGGGTGGTGGTAATTGAATGAAATAATTTCGAGATTGGAGGATTTTAGAACATGGGTGTCGCGGCACCCATGGGTGCAAAACCCTTAAATTTCTCGCCCAATCCTCACAAATTTGATGTGGAATAGGTAGAGGAGGAGTAGAATTGATGGTTGGGAGTGATGAATCGGTCTAATTTGACGGAAAAATGGTGAAATTCGCCAGAATTAGAACCGGGTTGAGGATGGGGCGTGGGTCAAGGTGCGGGTTGGGGGAATCCCCCGTTTTCCCCCTCTCTCATTTCCCCTCCTTTCTCTTTTTTCCCATTGGCCACTTACTTCCTCTCTCCTCTCCTTATTCCTCCATTTCTCTCCCTATTCCTCATTTTCTCTCCCTTGCAAACCATCCCAGCCATCCATCCTTTTTTTCCTTTTAATCTGGGCCATACATTTGGCCCTCCAACTTTTTAGAATTTTCCAAACAATTCAGAAAGTATCAATTTTGCCCTCAACTTCAAACCTTAATAACTTCTTCGTTATAGCTCCAAATTTGAATCTGTTTGCTCCCACGTGTCCGTAGCGACGAATACTACAAGAATATGCCAAGAAAATGAACCTTATGTGTAACTAAAAGGCGGTTAACACCAATCGAAGTGTGTGCCTCAAAGGGCATTTTTGTAAACTCACTTATTAAAATTATAAAAATCATAATTTTTAGGGACGGGTTGTCACAATTAACCTGTGGTATAGGTTGATTATAAAAATTAAAAATAAATTCTATAAATGTGGTCTAAATTAGGAGTTAGAACAAGAAATAACCAAATAAAAAATAAAAAATAAAAAGAAATAATCAAAGAGATAATTAGGAAGAAATTTGATTTTTATAATAAATCTTATCATTGAATAGATAATTAATTGGACTATTTTAATAAATTGGACTATTCCTAATATTGGCTAAAAAAATTGGACTTATATCAAGTTTTCTCTTAAAAAAATATTACCCTAGAACCGCTATCTACGTGCCAATTTTATCTTTAATTCAATTATTCTTATACTATAAGGTGTATTTCAAAGTATTTACATTTTTTAACGAATTTATAGTTTTGATAACTTATTTTCATCTAAAATTCCAGGAATTAGAGGCTGTGAATGCCAAGTTGTCATCTCAACTTTCAAATTGTTGCTGCCATGAGGTTTGTCATCTATTTTTAATAACTTTTTCACTGTTTTCATATATTATAAAAGGGGTGTGCTATCCACACACCCTTTTTTACTTCTCACACACCCTTGTTAATTTATATCCGTTGATCTTTTTTATTTCATCTAATCCGATGGCCGAAAATTAGAAAGGTGTGTGACCAGTAAAAAGGGGTGTGTGGATATCACACCCCATGATAAAATCAGATACTTATTTCACTATTTGAACTTTGAATTTCTTAATAAATAGTTGTTGACCCTAAAAACTACTCAGCCTACACGGCGTGCAGACCAAGTAACTAATGAGCTAACTACGTCCTTCAGTTGTGTGCGGGGCGTGCCAAATTGTCGGCCGAGCTAGGCCGGGGAGTAAAATGTGTTGATGTTGCGTTGAGCGCGCTGCTGACTCCTACGTCTTGTGATTGCGGCCGAGGAAATAACACGTCTCGGCCTTTGGATTCTAAAGCCTGAAGACAAGGCTGCTATTTCTGTGAAGTTAAATATCAAATTTGGCTTTCAATGTGCCAAATGTAGTAACCTGGTAACACCCCACTTCACCAAAAAGGCTAATAAAATGACCTCTGCCAATAAGGATTCGAAAACCCTTATCGACCGAGACTTGGATAGATAACCAGTCGGCCTCAACGTAGTGCTGTTTATCCAAACTGAAGGTGCTCCAAGGTTAGCTGGTTCTACAACAATAATGCTGTTTATCCAAACTGAAGATATCACCAGTTGCCTTCACAGTACTGTTTGTCCAAACTGAAGGTGCGTCGGCGAAAAAGAAAATAAAAATCTCAAGAGTGTTGAGAGGTTTCGTGTAGAGCGAGAGTTTGCACATGACAGATTTGTGTGTTGAATTGGAGGTCCCCTGAATGGTGTCTGCGACTCTGTATTTATAGCATCCATATTTCCTTGGCACGGCTTAATAACTTGTAGAGTCCCACTGCAACTCTTACTTACGGAACTGAAATACTGATAAGTGGCATAGGCTAAAGCCTATCTTCCAATAACTATTTGTGACTTTCAATGAAAGCCTAACCTACCTAGATTTCTTGTGTATCATCATAACCTAGCCTACCTAGGCTTGTCATCGTTATCCAAGACCATTTTTAATTAGCCCTTTATCTGTTTGAGTGCAGCCATGCATGCCACATGCTTTCTTCCAACTTACACGCAATCCATGCAAATCTTATCACCCATTTACTGGAATATGCCGTTGCATGCGGCCTCCTTCATTTGCACTTCTATGAAGATCATCCCACCTTGGATGCTTCATTATCTGAATTCAATTGGGACTTGGATAAATATTAGGTTTAGATAATTTAATATATTACTAAGAGATAATATCATGATTATCACAATATTATTTCTCAATAATAATTAAAAATTATTTCAACCACTTTATCATCCAACGGTCTAAAATTCTGTTCATTTAATGAGCTTGATTACTCGGACCGATAATGTAAAATTGGGTCCAAACAATAGTAAAAGTCAGGACCGAGCTCTTATTATTGGGAACTTTAACGAAAAGCTCCCGGTACTGTTCACTTTAACGAAAAACCACATTTTTACACTAAAAAGTCAATACTGGTACTATTCACTTTACCCTTTATTTTGTCCTTATCATTAAAACACAAAGTTTTCAAGCCCTTTTCATTAGTTTTCCTCTTATTTTAATGTAATTGTAGAATGTTGTAGCACAATTGAATATTTGGTTGAAAAAAATGTATAGAAGGAAAACTGGATACAAGTACAAAGACTCCACGTAAATGTCATCTATTGACCAAATTGCACTACTATCAATTTCAAAATTTGTTTGCTCAAGTTTTTATTTCGAACTATGAAATATCATAGATTTCATTATACAATATACATATGCGCTTTTTACTCTTAAAATTTGTATTTTTGAAAGCATTTATCTAGAACTAATGTATATCAAGATACTATACATGTGTGGAATAATGAAAACAACAAAGGTTAACTTGACGGCTAGTTTAATGCAATGTTTTAAAAAACTTGCCTCCAAAGTGCGTTTAGGCGGCTTTGGAGGCGGGGTGAAAGGAAAATCGCCTTTGTTTTGTGGAAGTCAGTGAAAAATTTGCCTAGATTTCGTCGGGCCATGCTTGGGCAGCTGAAGCACACGTCAAGGCGTTTGATTGAGTGTCATTTTTGTTTAAAAGTTGCTGAAAACTAAAAGAAAAATAAATTAGTTGAAATCTCGGTTTTTATAGTTGAAATCCGGGTTTTTGGCTGATTTTTCCTTTTTTTAATAGTTTTTTTTTCTATTTAAACTGTCCCCCCTATGATTGACAGTTGTTATCTAGCATATTCGTCTACCATATTCTTTCATATTAGACCAACTCCAGGGCAACTGTCGGCCACCATCACGAGCCAAACAGCTCTATTTTTAATCCTACGGCTAGTTTTATTGGACCGTTGGTTGATCCAACGGTACGGATTCAAATTATTTTTATAAAAAGAAATCTAATTTTAAAATACATTAAATCTAATAGTTGAGATCAAATATAATCAAATCTAACGGTAAAAAAAGATCTAACGGTCCAAATTTAAATCCAATGGCTAAACTAATTTTAAAAAAAAATATTTAACTCAAAATTCACCCAAAAACTCTATAAAAACCTACGTATTTGTTCAAACATTCACACAAAACTCACTTTTCTCCTACAATTCTTCCAATTTTTCTTTCTACCATTTTCCAAAATCATTTCTTCCCATTTCCAAATTTTTCAAGATGGCAAAAGGTCATATAAAAGGTCGTAATTGGACCTTTGAGGAAGATGTAGTTTTATACTTGGCATGGGTTTCCATTAGCGAAGATGGTGCTGTTGGCACGAATCAAAATAAAAAGGGTTTGTGAAGTTCAATGAAAACTCCAGCGCTGGCCAAAGGGAAGTTGGTGGTGTTTACGATCGGTGGAAGGTTATCAACAAAGCGTTCACTTTATGGAAGGGAAACTTGGAGTGAGCCGTGGTTGACATGGCTAGTGGAAGGAGGGACGCAGAAATGATGAGTTTCTTTGTTGATATTTTATTTGTCATGTACATAATATTATTTTGCAACTAATTGTATTTATGTATTTCTTGCATAGGGCGGCAAAGCAATGGCAATTTACAAGGCAAGAACTACCCCAAAAAATCAAGCTTTTAAGTTGCATCATGTTTGGGATGTCCTTAAGGATTGTCTGAGGTGGGGAACCGTTGCAGACCAACAATAGGGAAAATTATTTGGTAGTGAAGCCACAAAGATAAATGATGTCAATGAAGGTGTCGATTTGTTGACCCCAACTTACTCCTTTTGTAAGGCCCCCAGGAAGAGATAAGAAAAAGAAAGCAAGGAGAAAAGGGAAGTTCCAAGATTCGGTGACACACCCCAACCCAAATATTGAGGCGTGCTGGCCGTCACGTAAGGGTGACGAAGCCAAATGCGTTGTGCAGAAGTACTAGAGTGAAAATGAGAGGAAATAAAAATCGAACAGAATAACGTACAATAAAAGATAAGTAAGTGAGAGTGATGAAAATGTAAGCACAAAACACAACATCAAAGTTCAAGTAACCTAGGTGCAGTCTAGAACAAACAAGTACTAAAAAAACGATAGCCATAAAAATTCTACATGGATGGTGCTCTGTCAGAACTGCCATTGATGCCTCATTCGCCACCAACATCACGTCTACCTAAAACCTGGAGGGGCGCAAAACAGAAAACGTGAGTGGGCAAAAACAAAGCTTTTCCAAAAACATTTCAATATTAAAGTAATAACCCCTCTCTGTAAAATCCGTATACTTTCCCATAAAATATCATACGTATTCGTATATCAAATCATGCTGGAAATCGATAAAGCTCAAATATGCCATGTCAGAATACGCCATGTCGAAATATCCAATCAAACAGTATAAGCATCAAGTAGGTGAGATAAATCAAATCACAACATGCCGGCAATATCAATACGTCAGTCGGAGTCACCTAACGTGACCTGTACAACTGAATCTATAGCTCCTCAACCACTATCCTGCACACAAGTCGGAACCACCTATAGGCTGGGTATATATAAACACGCTCTGTGCTACGATCACGTGAAGGCTGTGCGACATATCGCAAGTCGCCTACGAGTCGGAACCACCTATAGTGGTATGTACGACAGGCTAGCACATGCCTTGGATCCAAGGTGAGCGTACGGTGTGGGTGGTGAATGATCACGTGAAGGCTAGGTCCTACTCTGGCGGAGCACAAACACCGGGGTGCATGAATATAAGCTATATCTCAATCTCATCATCATCACAACTATCACTGACAATTATACTCACCTGACTTACCTGAGCATCCACAGCGCCAATCAATAACCAACACAAATCATAATAATTATCAACGATATTTGACATGGCATTTCAATTTATAAACCATTTTAAAATAAACGTAAATTTTTGGGAAATATCATGCATATACGTAAATATACTGAAAACAAAAGCCCACTCACTAATACGTTGAAGGATCGTATCCCCCAAGCCTCGCGTGGCTGCGCTCGTCCTTTGGATAGGTCTCACCTATATGTGAAACAACTATAAAACCATCAATTTAGCGCACATAACCAACCTTAGGTAATAACTTCTCATACAATGCTCAATTAGGGTGTTTAAATATACCAACATGCTCTGCTCAATCCCACGAACACCCCATATTTTTAGAAATTTTTTTTGATGTGTCACGCACCCCCAAGCGGCCGCCAAGGCACTGCTACACCCCCACGCGCAGGCACGTGCCTGGCACAAGGACGAAATCCCTAACGCCGTTAGGGAATATTCCATCATAAATTGGAATATTTCATCAACTTTAACCTGATGATGTTACATTCTGTTAGGAATATTCCGTCAACTTTGATAGAATATTCCTTCGTCCCCTACCTCAATTTACCGGAATTCGGCGCCGGCGACCGCTACGTCACCGGATTCTGGAAAAAATTTAAATTCTAATTTCTAGCTCGATTCAACACCAAAATTCATGAAATTACCACCAAATTAAAGCTTAGGATGTGTAGAATAGAAATATACCACTTTGAAGTTCAAAACTCGCTGGAATCTCGCTGGAGATTTTCCATAGAAATCGGCCAAACCTCGAAACTAGCCTTCCCGACGTCCAAAATCCACCAAATTTGTTCTTCGAGCTTTGTGAGAGTGTTTAGAAGCTCACTACGACCTCAAAATCCACTAAAACCCTCGAGATCCAAAGTACATGAACAGTACCATCTTCGGGATTTTATGGTTCTAGGGTTTTTCGAAGGTTTCAAGCCAAACTAAGGGTATGGTTGGTTTTGTTAGGTCACAAGGAATATGAAGAAGGTATTGGGAACCTTGATCCGAGCCAAAATTGTGAGGTGTAGTGTCGTCCGTACAATTACAGGGAAAATGGTAGAAAACGTGAGAGAAAGAGAGAGACGGTTAACATAAATTAGAAGAAAAGAGGTGCACGTGTGCATGTGTGGGTGTGTGTGTGTGTATATGTTTAACCAATCACAAAAACCAAGCCCAAGTTCTCATTAGGTCCACTAATGTGGGAAACAACCCAATTGGCCCAACGTAGCTCACACACACAACCATAAACGCGTAAAGGTAAAAATGTCAATTCATGCTATTGATAGTTTATTCCGGGACAGGCTATCACAACCTACCCCCTTAAGAAAATTTTGTCCTCGAAATTTATACAATAAATACAATCCACTAATACTCGTAAAACAGGCGTGGATACATTTCTTTCATCCACTCCTCAGTCTCCCAGGTAGCCTCCTCCACCGAGTGGTTTTCCACAAAACCTTTACCAAATGCACAGTCTTGTTCCTCAGAACTTTATCTTTCCAATCCAAAATAGTCACCAGCTCATCATCGTAAATCAAATCAGGATTAATTTCTAACGGCTACAGAGGTAACACATGAGATGGATCTGAGACATAATGACGAAGCATTGAAACGTGGAATACATCGTGCACTCTAGACAACTCCGAAGGCAACTCAAGTCTATACGATACTTCGCCGATTCGCTAAGTGATCTGGTACGATCCGATATACCTGGGACTCAACTTCCCCTTTTTCCCGAACCGTACAACACCCTTCCATGGCGACAGCTTCAAAAATACCCAATCACCTACCTTATAGGTCCGATCAGTGGCATGCTTGTCCGTTAAGCTCTTCTGGCGATCCTGGACTGCTTTCAGGTTAGACTTAATTACTTGAATATTTTGTGTAGTCTCGTCCACTATCTATGGGCCCTCTAAAACTCTTTCGCCGACCTCTTACTAACACAACGGTTTACGATAGAATTTACCATACAATGCCTCGAAAGGTGACATACCAATACTCGAGTGATAATTTTTGTTGTAGGCAAATTCCATCAGATCCAGACGTTTATGCCATGCATCGCCAAACTGCAAAACGGAAGATCTTAGCATATCTTCTAACGTCTGAATAGTCCTCTCAGATTACCCGTCAGTTTGAGGATGATATGTCGTGCTATACAGTAATCTTGAACCAAGAACTGCCTGAAATGTTGTCCCGAATTTAGAAGTAAATCTCGGATCTCAATCAGAAACAATGTTGACTGGTACACCATGTTATTTAACGATCTTCGACACAAAGAACTCAACTAACTGGTTTAGGGAAAACTTCTCTTGAACTGGAATAAAATGGCAGACTTAGTGAGCCGATTAACCACTACCCAAACGCCATCATAACCGTTCCGTGTACTGGGAAGCTTATACACAAAATTCATGGTAACATCTTCCCATTTCCACTGTGGAACGGGAAGTGGCTGCATCCGTCCGAACGGTTCCTTTATCTTGGCTTTAACCTGCTGGCATACTACACATCTGCTCACGTACTCAGCAATCTCTCTTTTCATACCCGGCCAATAGTAAAATGGTCAAATGGTATGATACATTTTAGTACTCCCCGGATGCATAGCATATGCCAATACGTGCGCCTCATCAAGAATAGCTTTCTTTAATTCTGCATTATCCGGTACGTACATTCTACCTTCTTGCATGAGCATGCCGGTTGTCTCTCGAATTCGGAGGTCTGTCTTTTTTCACTCATTTCTTAGTCGAATCAGCTCCTAAGTCTCGACATTATCCATCTGTGCCTCGAGTATACGGTCAATCAAGATTGGCTTGACCTGAAAGTTAGCAAGTAAAACTTCTTCCTAATCTTTTACGCCTAACTTCACTCTAGTCGATCTTAACTCGGCAAGAAGATGAACATGAGTCGCGTGAAAATCATCAATTCTACCTTGAGATTTCCGACTAAGTGCATCAGCCACCACATTTGCATGACCCATGTGATACTCGATCGTGCAGTCGTAATCACTCAACAGCTCTATCCACTTCCGCTGACGAAGGTTCAAATCTCTCTAAGTGAACAAATACTGGAGACTCTTGTGATCTGTGAAGATCCTACATTTCTCACCATAAAGATATTGTCTCCAGATTTTCAACGCAAACACAATCGCTGCCAACTTAAGATCGTGAGTAGGATAGTTCATCTCATGGGGCTTTAACTGTCTCGAAGCATAAGTGATCACTCTACCATGTTGTATTAATACGCAGCCCAAACCATTCAACAAAGCATCGCTGTAGATCTCAAAGTTACCATTGTCGTCCGGAAGTGCCAACACTGGTGCATGAGTGAGACAATACTTCAATTACTGAAAGCTCTGCTCGCAACTATCGTCCCACTCGAATCTAACATTCTTCCTAGTCAGCCTCGTAAGTGGTAACGCAATAACTGAGAAATCTTGAACAAACCGTCTATAGTAGCCTGCCAAGCCAAGGAAACTCCGTACCTCAGAGACGGTTCGTGGCTGCTCCCAATTCTCGACTGCCGCTATTTTATGGGGATCCACTTGAATGCCCTGAGCTGAGATAACATTTCCCAAGAATGCCACTTGATCTAACCATAATTGACATTTGCTGAACTTTGCATTTAACCAATGCTCCATCAGCTTCTTCAGCACCAAAGTAAGATGTCGCACATGCTCTGCTTTAGATTTAGAATAGACCAAAATGTCATCGATAAAAACAATGACAAACCTGTCCAGGTACTGTTTAAATACCTGGTTCATCAAATCCATGAAAGCAACAGGTGCGTTAGTCAACCCAAACGGCATTACTAAAAACTCATAATGACCATATCGGGTTCTGAACGCTATCTTAGGGACATCCTCGCTCTTAATCTTTGGCTGATAATAACTAGATCTCAAATCGATTTTCTAGAACACGCAAGCTCCTCGCAGCTGATTAAACAAATCGTCAATACGTGGCAACGGATAACGGTTTTTAATCGTCACCCGATTTAACTGCTGGTAGTCCATACACAGCCTTAAGGTACCATCCTTCCGAACAAGACTAGAGCTCCCCAAGGTGAAGTACTAGGATGTATAAAACCTTTATCCACTAACTCCGGTAATTGAATTTTCAACTCTTTCAACTCAGCAAGAGCCATTTGATATGGAGTCAAAGATATAGGGTCTGTACCTGGCAACAAATCGATGGCGAACTCTACGTCTCGATCCGGCGGCAATCTTGGTAAATCGTTAGGGAAAACGTCAGGAAAATGCCTAACCACTCTAACGTCTCCCACACTGCTAGGAGTGCTATCATTCAGTACAACATGTGCCAAATACCCCTGACAACCTTTATGTAGCAACTTCTTGGCTCTCATAGTCGAAATGATGTCGTGTCTCACGCCACTACGCTCACCAACAAACGTAACCATAGGTAAACCCGGGCGATGAAATGTAACTTTCTTCTCATAACAATCAATATTGGCTCGATTATAGTGTAGCCAATTAGTGCCTAAGATGACATCAAACTCAATAATATCCAACGGGATGAGGTTAGCTGGCATAACCATATCCTCCACTAACACGAGGCACCCTGGGTACATCCAACCAACCTGACACGTCTCTCTTGTAGGCATCGAAAACTCTAACTCAAACCCAAGAGGCGTGGGACTAGGTTGTGTCAATTGAGCAAATGTATGAGAAATAACCGAATGAGTAGCACCACAATCGATCAACACTTTAGCAAAGTGACCAAGAATGTTTAAGTACCCATGATCAAATCAGTTGTTCTGAGCATCTTGTACTGTGAGATTGTGAATACGGCCCTGAGGCTACTGCCGTCCACCTCGGCCTCTGATCGACTGACCACTACGTCTAGGTGTACTACGGCCCTGCCCAGTCTAACCAGTCTGTCTTGACGACCCTGCGCTGCTAGAGGCAACCTTTACCTGCTGAGGCTGTACTCTCGAATACTAATGTGATCTGCCGGCTGGATAAGGAGGATACGGGGTATACCCTCCAAGGTAGTGTTGATATCCACTCTGGTAGCCACTTGGATAATACGGATCCTGAGGGTACGGGTACGGCGCTGCTGAATAAGGGCCAACATCTTCCTGATAATGGTAAGTACCCCCACGACCCGTCTGACCATAGCCGCTTGGTGCTGGAGTCTGCTGATTCGGAACTGGTGGTGGTAAGGAAGGCATCCGGGGCTTCTGCTGACCCTATGGACAATTTACTGCCCGATGTCCAATCTATCCACATGTAAAGCATCCTCTACTGCCCTGTCTACACTCACCAAAGTGTTGACTGTTACATCTCCGACAATGCGGTCCTCCTGAACCACCAGAACCGCTAGCATCTCGATGCCTCTGAAAACGTGGGCCTCCGGTAAACCTACCACCTCTACGTTAGCCCGTAAAACTCATGCCTCCATTGGATGAACTAGAGTTAGCCCTGCTTCTTTTAAAACTCTGAGTCTTTTGGGGTCCTTGCGATGATTGACCTTTGCCTTTATCGTTCTTTTTCAGATCCTTTTTCTCCTCTTCTGGCTCACTGTCGCTGGGCATATTTTCAGAGTCTTCAATCTATAATAGAATCTCGTATAACTCATGGTAGGTGGTGCAGGGGGTCGTGGTCGCCATCGAGCGCCACTTCTTACGAGTACCTAGCTTAAATCGACGAAGCATCTCTGCTGGGTTCGCCACAACCTCTGGATAATATCGAGACAATTCTGTGAACTTCCTGTAATACTCGTTTGCTGTCATTTTCTTCTGGCTCAAACTCGTAAATTCTTGTTTCTTGATGTCGATGTACGCAGGAGGAATAAATCTTTTCTGGAACAACTGTTTAAATACCTCCCAATCTGAAGCTTCATCCCGGGGTAACTCATCGACATGATGCTCCCACCATGACGCAGGTTCCTTACTTAGGAACCATGTGGTTGTCTCTACCCACCTGCAGGTAGACTCCCTTGACTCTGCATCAGTCTAAAAGTCTTCTCAAAGTGATTGAACCATTTCTCGGCACCTTTGTGCCCCTCATTACTCATAAAAATGTTTAACTTCAAATTATAAACGGTCTCCAGAGGGGTCCTCTGGGGAGGACGAAGCGTTGACTGTATAGCGTTAACTATAGCTTCCCTAACTGGCTATGTCAGGGAAACTAGGTTCAGTAGATGGACGTGGCTCTCAGCGAGGCAGCATAGTTCTGACAGAAGACACCAAAATAATTAGAATATTCACAAGTTATACAGGACTGCCAAACCTAGGCTCTGATACCAAACTGTAACACGTCGACCCAAATATCGAGGCGTGTTAGCCATCATGTGAGGGTGACGAAGCCAAGTGCGCTTTGCGGAAGTACTAGAGTGAAAATGAGAGGAAATAAAAATCGAACAGAATAATTTGCAATAAAAGATAAGTGAGTGAGAGTGATGAAAATGTAAGCACAAAATCAAAGTTCAAGTAACCTAGGTGCAGTCCAGAACAAACAAGTACTAAGAAAACGATAGCCAGAAAAATCCTACATGGATGGTGCTCTGTTAGAACTGCCCTTGATGCCTCGTTCGCCACTAATGTCACCGCTACCTAAAACCTGGAGGGGCGCAAAACAGAAAACGTGAGTGGGCAAAAACAAAGCTTTTCCAAAAACATTTCAATATTAAAGTAATAACCCCTTTCTGTAAAACTCGTATACTTTCCCAGAAAATATCATACGTACTCATATATCAAATCATGCTGGAAATCGATAAAGCTCAAATATGCCATGTCAGAATACGCCATGTCAAAATATCCAATCAAGCAGTATAAGCATCAAACAGGTGAGATAAATCAAACCACAACATGCCGGCAATATCAATACGTTTGCCGGAGTCACCTAACGTGACATGTACGGCTGAATCTATAGCTCCTTAACCATTATCATGCACACAAGTCGGAACCACATATAGTGGTCTGTACGACAGGCTGGGTGTATATAAATACGTTATGTGCTACGATCACGTGAAGGTTGTGCGACGTATAGCAAGTCACCTACGAGTTGGAACCACTTATAGTGGTCTGTACGACAGGCTGGCACCTACCTTGGATCCAAGGTGAGCGTACGGTGCGGGAGGTGAACGATCACGTGAAGGCTAGGCCCTACTTTGGCGGAGCACAAATACCGGGGTGCAGGAATATGAGCTATATCACAATCTCATCATCATCATAACTATCACTGACAATTATACTCACCTGACTTACCTGAGCATCCACGACGCCAATCCATAACCAACACAAATCATAATAATTATCAAGGATATTCGACATGGCATTTCAATTTATAAACCATTTTAAAATAAACGTAAATTTCTGGGAAATATCGTGCATATACTTAAATATACTGAAAACAAAAGCTCACTCACTGATACGTAGAAGGATCGTATCCCCCAAGCCTCACGTGGCTGCGCTCGTCCACTGGATAGGCCTCACCTATATGTGAAACAACTATAAAACCGTCAATTTAACGCACATAACCAACCTTAGGTAATAATTTCTCATACAATGCTCAATTGGGGTGTTTGAATATACCAACATGCTCTACTCAATCCCACGAACACCCCCATATTTTTGGAAAATTTTTCTGATGTGTCACGCCCCTTCACACGCCGCCCATGCGCAGGCACGTGCTTGGCACATGGACAGAATCCCTAAAGCCGTTAGGGAATATTCCGTCAACTTTAACCTGACGCCATTACATTCCGTTAGGAATATTCCGTCAACTTTGACGAAATATTTCTTCGTCCCCTACCTCAAGTCACCAAAATCCGGCGCCAGCGACCGCTGCGTCACCAAATTCTGGAAAAAATTTAAATTCTAATTTCTAGCTCGATTCAACACCAAAATTCCTGAAATTACCACCAAATTAAAGCTTAGGATGTGTAGAATAGAAATATATCACTTTGAAGTTCAAAACTCGCCGGAATCTCGCTAGAGAATTTCCATGGAAATCGGCCAAACCTCGAAACTAGCCTTCTTGACGTCCAAAATCCACCAAATATGTTCTCCGAGCTTCATGAGAGTGTCTAGAAGCTCACTACGACCTCAAAATCCACTAAAACCCTCGAGATCCAAAGTACATGAACAGTACCATCTTCAGGATTTTCTGGTTCTAGGGTTTTTCGAAGGTTTCAAGCTAAACTAAGGGTATGATTGGTTTTGTTACGTCACAAGGAATATGAAGAAGGTATTTGGAGCCTCGAACCGAGCCAAAATTATGAAGTGTAGTGTCGTCAGTACAATTACAGGGAAAATGGTAGAAAACTCGAGAGAGAGAGAGAGAGAGAGAGAAAGAGAGAGAGAGAGAGAGATAAAGAGAGAGAGAGAGAGAGAGAGAGAGAGAGAGAGAGAAAGAGAGAAAGAGAGAGAAAGAAAGAAAGAGAAGGTTAACATAAATGGGAAGAAAAGAGGTGCACGTGTGGGTGTGTGTGTGTGTGTGTGTGTTTAACCAATCACAAAAACCAAGCCCAAGTTCTCATTGGGTCCACTAATGTGGGAAACAACCCAATTGGCCGAACGTAGGTCACACACAAAACCACAAACGCGTAAGGGTGAAAATGTCAATTCACGTTATCAATACTTTATTCCTAGACGGGCTATCACATCCAGTTAGTGCAACGATTTTTTTCGGATTTGCAAAATTGGCCGAAAGCCATAGCTCGGGAGGAAGAAGCGGTCCGAATGCGCTTGGCCTTTATGAAGGAAGGGGAAAGGGAGCAAGAAAGGTTCGAATGTGATTTGATAATGAAGTACCTCAACAAATACTCTCTAGAGAGGAAGAAGTTCTTACATGATAAGCAAACGGAAATTTTGCGAAGGCGTGCCACAAGGAATATTTTTCAAGATGATGATTCATCTCAAAACTATATCCCAAGTCCACCATCAAGTCAATGTGGTGGATATCATTATTAAGTTTATGTAGTTTACTAATTATTGTTTGTATAAAGTTTATATAGTTTATTAATTATCGTTAGTATTAAGTTTATGACTTATACAAACTTATGACTTATTAATTATTGTTTGTATTAAATTTATGGCTTATCAATTATTGTTTCTATCATGTGTTTCATATTCTTCCATAGTGTTTCATGAGTTTCATGTGTCGATTTAGTAGTTTTTCAATATTTATCGGAATTTAAATACTTTTAGGTTAAAATGTTCATAAAATTAATTTAGGATAGTCTACATAATTTTTTTTAAAGTTAATTTAAAAAAAATTAGCCTAAATTCATTCTTTAATAATCTGGGGATAAAATTTTAGGCCAGAAGGATTGGAACATAAAAGTTGTTTATGGGTTAAAACCTAAATTTTCTGGGCTAAAAATTTTATGTTTTACTCCAAGGGTTGAAGATAGTCTTAGAATTTTATTTTTAATATTATTTTATAGATCTCAAAAGATTAAAAACAAGATATTTTTTTCTTCTTAAAAGTTGTTGATTTTTTTTTTTTTGGTAAAGCTCAAATGGCATGGCCTTGATTTGGGGAAGTTTTGGTATCTACCGGTCTATGAGCAAAAAGTTTCTTCACTGGAAAAAAAAAAAAAAAAAAAAGGAATCTAGTACTGTGGTTGAAAATTTTAAGCATAGATTTTACTTTGCTAAAATTTGAACCATATGGCCACTTAGTACTACGGTCTAGTGATATTCTTTTTTACTTGTAAGACCATCTCCAACTGAAGGGTCCATAGGGCCAGAGAACCAAAAATCGTCTTCAACCGAGGGCTAGGCTAAAAGACTCGTGGGCCCCACGGGACAAAAAAGTGCCAAAGGGCCAACCGGCTGGATTTTTCATCATTAATACATTTTTTGTCGGATATATCCGATAGTATTGTCTTCTTTGGTGTCAGATATATCCGACAATATTGTCCTTTTTTTTTTGGGCCAATTTTTTTTTTTTTAAAATTCCCCTCTTTTTCCTATAAATATATAAGTCATTCTTACACCATTTCTCACACAATTTTCACCCTTTTTAAATTTAAGTTGTTGTAGTTTTTAAATTTAACTAATAAATTATGTTTGGTCCTTTGGCAGTCGATTGGAGATGGTTTTTTGTCACATGACTATGTTTAGCTTATGGCCCTCTGGCCCCTCGGTTGAATATGGTAAGAAATATGACCATGCACTGTGTTGATGCACAAAATCAGTGAGGACTTTGGTACAACAGAAAGTGTCAGGTTTGTGACCTTCGCTAGATTGCTCCGGTCACCAGTGTGGATAAGTATGTAAAAGAGGCAGGGAAGCAAACACAAGATGTACGTGGTTCACCTAGATTGGCTACGTCCACAGAGTAGAGGAGTTCTAATTAATTGTGAAGGGTTTACACAAGTACATAGGTTCAAGCTCTCCTTTTGTGAGTTCTAGTGAATGGTTTGGTACAAAATGACATTAGAGATTATTATGGGAGAATGATCTCTATTTATAGAAGAGTTTCTAGCTTTGTTCTGACATTGACACGTATCATGATGTGATTGGCCTCTGATGTTGACACGTGTTATGTTGTGATTGGCCTCTGACATTGACATGTGTCGCATTGTGATTGGCCTCTTGATTGGAGGGAAACTCTTGTGGGTCCTTGACGGTATAATGTTGACCGGTGCTTAGTAGTTTCGGGGTTGGTCAAGTATGGTACAAACACACTGTTCATTAAAATATTAATTTCTTGAAGGCCAGAGGGCTAAGTGAGAGTTCTTAGGTTTAATTCTCACTAAAGGCTGATTTGAACCACATTATTGATAGTCCGTTGCGAGGCTAAGCTTGTCATCTCCCCCTTAGTATAGATTCCTTAGCTTATATCATATCGTTTGTTCAAAAAAAAAATTTGAACCATATGAGATTTGTTTTAACGGCCCCGTTTACGATTTTCTAGTACCATTTGAGTTTTAGGTGAATTTCAACTAACCACATTCCGTTCCAGTAACACATGCTTCTTTGTTTTGTTCATGCCTTTCTCAGAATGTGAAATCAATTACGTGAGGGTGTTGAATCGGGCCCTTCCGAAGAATATTCGAGTTTTTGGCTGGTGTCCTGTGTCCGTTGGATTTCAATGCTAGGTTTGTCTACCTTCTATGAGATTCGCCATTTTGGGATGATAATGTTGTTAGAAAATATTATGTTTGTTTGCAAAATGGCAAAGATCCGTACTTTGTCCATGTTTGTTTTTCTTTAAACATGAAACTACTAACCTTAAAAACCTATTAAAAGGACAGTTGCTCTGGATTTGATCCTATTTATGGTGTTTCTTTAGTGAAGCTAGTTTATTTTCAAGCATTGTAAGATATGGAATGAATAAAATACCAGCAGACAGTTACAACCCAGTTATGTCTTGTGAATTTCCCATGCCATATGTAATAGCCACAAAATGGACTTAGCAGGTGGCCCCTTGCAGACCGAGACCTAGCCAAGTAGGCTAGAGGAGCATGCTCCTCCTTGCATCTAAGTTCAAGTCCCCCTCCCCGTTAGGGGTGGGTTCGAAAAACCGAAAACCGAAAAAAAACCAGACTGAAAATCGAACCAAGGCCGAAAAAAACCGAACAAAAAAAAAACCAAATTGAAACTGTTCAAACTGAACCGAATCGAAATCTGGTTGGTTTGGTTCAGTTTCTGGGGTTTGAAAACCAAACCGAACTGAAGTTGTGTCAAAAACGACGTCGTTTTAGAATTAATTATATATTAATGCTTTTTACTTGAAACGACATCATTTGTTCTTCCTTTCTTCAGTATGAATTACGTTGCTACTTGCTGCGTTTGTAACCCTAATCCTAAACATCGATGGGAAATTTTATTTGAACCCACATAACTTCTTTCTACACCCAACTTATCATCTACACCCATATTATTTTTAATGAAAGAATTAATATCTCTTTAAACCCAATTTTATACCTAAATTACCCTCACAAACCCAATTCAAAATGTGAATTTATCTTTACACCCATTTAAAAAATAAAATTCCAATTGAATAATTTGGTGATCGATGTCCGAATTGAAAGAGAGATAAAATTCCAATGGAAGATTCAAAATGTGAACAAGACAATGAATAATTGAATAATTTGGAGTCTGAGCCTCTGAGGTGGTTTTTTTTTCAAAGAGCTTCATACTTGAACTCGACCAAACGCCTGTATTCGGTGAACCCAGAGTGACCACTGTCATGCCAGTTGTTGAACTCAACCACATGCCTGTATTTGCTGAATCCGCAAGAATTGCTGCCATGCCAGTCATCGAAACTGAAGGTAAGGATAATCAAATTCAACCTTAGGCTCCAAGCTTGAACGAGACAGTTAATAAAACTCCAAATTCAATCCTCTGTTCCAATATGAATCTTCCATATACTTTCTTGATATCCATCTTCTCAACTTTCAGTGTTGATGATTGTAAATTGAAACTCAAAAACTCATCTTCTCAACTCCATAAAAAATAGAAATCAAACGAAAAAAAAAGAAAGAAAGCATTTCAACGTAGGATCAACGTAGGGTTTTAGCCAAAGTAGGATAAACATTACATGATGGTAAGGTTTAATTTGGGTGTGGGTTTATTGATAAATTTTATTTTGTTATTAATTTCATCTTGTACTTAATGGTAATCATGCAATAAGGTAAAAAAGACAATTCACATTTAAAGTTTAAGTTGGGTGTAGAAAGAGGTTATATGAGTTCAAATAAAATCTCCCAACATCGATCCCTATGTTCTGTTAGCCTCTGCCCTCTGGACCTTCCTCATCTCCTTCCTAGTTTCCAGCCTCCGCCGCTCCACACACCCTCTCTCAACTCAATCAGTCTTAGCAATTTGCAAGTGTCGCCGTCTCACTCTCAGTTTCTCATCCCTGTGACCCGCGACACGCGACTTCCTCTCGGCGTCATTTCAAGTCTCGACCCACACCACGACTTCCTTTGCAAGGTTAGTCTCATGGTAATTTCTCTCATGTTGATAGATTTTCTTTTCAATTTCATGGGTTTTGCAGATTTTCTTTTCAATTTCATGGGTTTTGCAACTTTTCAATTTCATGGGTTTTGCGATTTTCTTTTATTTTTAGTGGTTTTTGTTGTTCCTAACTTCCTATGATGGTAATGCTTACTATTGTTGTCAAATAGAAGAATCTGATGGGTGAGGAAGGGGTTGTCAATTAGAAAAAAGGGAGGTTTTGATTTAAGGGTTTGTTCTACTTTGTACCACTGACGATTTACTAGTTACAATTATGAAAAGAGTCTAATGTTGTGATTTGTGAACATCAATGTATAGTTAAAGGATAATTTGGTCCGGTTGGGAGGAAGGGGTTGTCAATTAGAAAAAATGGGAGGTTTTGATTATAGGGTTGGCACTAGGCAGATGATCTTCTTAACCAAATCTAGGATTTCTTCAGGTTCTCACTAGAGGGAGTTGGTTTATAGAAGAGAATTCAGCAATATGGCTTAATTAATTGCCCAGTTTCTGTTTAAATTACTCATTATTTACCCTAGATTGCTAGTTCAATTGCTAGTTCAGGTTCACATGTTCATTTGACCACCCCTACAAGAACCGAAAATGACATATTTAAGCCTTATATTATGGAAAGAAGAACAAGAAAGGATTGTTTGTTGCTGGATTTCTTTGTATGAATATTATTAAGCTCTCTGTCCATAATTTGGAATTATCTGTATAAGAGAATTCAGCAAAATGGCTTAATTAATTGCCCAGTTTGTGTTTAAATTATTCATTATTTACCCTAGATTGCTAGTTCAGGTTCACATATTCGTTTTACCACCCCTACAAGAAATAAAAATGGAAAACTAACGAAAAGGGCTTGAAAACTTTGAGTTTTAACGATAAGGACAAAATAAAGGGTAAAGTGAATAGTACCAGGATTGACTTTTTAGTGTAAAAATGTGGTTTTTCGTTAAAGTGAACAGTACTGGGAGCTTTTCGTTAAAGTTCCCAAATAAAAATGACATATTTAAGCCTTATATTTTGACTAAAAAGCCTATCCTTATTACACGATAGAATTTTTGCTTTGACTGGCAGAAAGGCATTGTGTGTGTCTAACTTGCTATGCTTTATGTTATCCATTATTCTAAGCTATCAAGTTGTCAGGTGGTCTCAATCCTTAAACCAATCACTTGTCGTCACTTGTCATGAAAGCCCATCCTTCCAAAAGTATTCTAAGTGGGATATATTTTGAGGTTTTAGTTTTTTTATTATAGTTGCCAACCTTAATCATTATTAATTTATTAATTTTAGGTCATTAGTGTGATGATTTATCTAGCATTACTAATTATTAATTTTAGATCAATGGAGAACTTTAATAAATATTATTGTAACTACATTTTTGTATTAGTTCGCATTATGTGACAAATAATGTTTTTATTAGTAACTAGTTATAACTTATAATAATTAATGTAGTAAGTGAACTCAAACTTCTAATATAATGTGATTTGAAGAATACCCATCTATTCACCATTACTCTGAACGAATACGTGATCTGTAGTTCAAGTAATTGAATACATTGATTATGTAGAGTCCAAACTTAATGGATTTGTATATTTCCTTCTTTTTTGCACATTGTAAAGTATTTAATAAACATGTTCTTTGTATATTTTCCTCTTTTTTGTTTATTTAGATGAAGTCAAATGCATCAAAGACTTCAAGTTCAAGCTCAAACTCAATGAGATCAAAATCATCAACTAGCTCCCGTGAAAACCTAATTTCATCTACTTCTACTCCATTGCAAGTAAGTTGTCATCTCCATACTTTTTCTATCGTTCTTACTTATTATGTCTCAACTTATTTAATAATTAATTGTAAGGATTTTCTCTCTTATTTTATAAGGACATTGTTGGTGAATCAACTCCGCCTAAACTCTCTATGGTGGCACCTCAACAAGCTCCTCATCCTCATGGTGGATCCAAAAATTCCTCCGATGCAACTCCAAAAGAAGGTGGCTCAAGTGATCAAGTAAGTAAAAGACGAAGCTCTCTTGGATTCACTAAAGAATCATGAAAGGTCTCCGATTTAGGAGCACTTTGATGGGATAATTGAGGGAGGTAAAGTTAAGAAGGTGTGCAAGTATTGCAACAAATCATTTATAGCCGATGCGAATAAAAATGGTACAACTAGTCTAAGAAATTACTAAGCAAGATGTAGAAGTTACGGTCCTAATAAGGAAATATTTGCAGCAAATAGGCAAAAGATCTTAACTTTTGCCGGCACAAAAGACAAGTTGGAAGCTATAGATTTTTCTCATGTGGAAGTTATTAAGACTTGTGTTGAGATGATAATTATAGACGAGTTACCTTTTTCTTTCTTCGAGGGAGATGGTTTTCGTCACTTTTGCATGCATGCATGTCCTTTGTGGAGAGTATCTAGTCGTAAGATAATAGCTAAAGATGTACTTGGCTTGTTTTATTCCGAAAATGAGAAATTGAAAAGTCAGTTGAAGACATTTAGGATGTGTCTAACAACGGATACATGGACTTCTATTCAACAAACAAATTACATGGTTCTCACTGCGTATTTTATTGATGATGATTGGATGTTACATAAAAAGATTTTGAACTTTTGCGTCATTCCAAATCATAAAGGCGAATTTATAGCTCAACTTTTTGAGGAGTGTTTGGTGGAGTGGGGTATAAAGAAGGTTTTAACTATTACGGTTGACAATGCTTCCGCAAATGATTCCAACTTAAGGGATTTGGTGCACTGAATTAGTGGGTGAGGGATTCCTAATGCACTTTTGCATGGTGAAAAATATTTTCACATGAGGTGTGTTGCCCATATCCTTAATTTGGTTGTGAATGATGGGATAAAGTTATTGAATACCGCTATACAAAGCATTCGTAATGCGGTTAGGTATGTAAAATCTTCCCTTCAAAGGTTGGAGAGTTTTAAAAGGTGTTGAGAAAGTGAGAATATATAGCAAAAGGCATGTGATTTTGGATGTCCCTACTAGGTGGAATTCCACATTTTTAATGTTAGAATCGGTTTTGAAGTTCAAGATAGCTTTTGATAAGTTGAAAGTAGATGATGGTCATTACTTTTCGTACTTTATTAAAGACAATCATGATAATATAAGGGATAGGCCACCTTCGATGGATGATTGGAGTGAGGCGGGAATATTTGAAACTTTTTTGAGACCTTTTTATGAAGTCACTTTAAAAGTATGTTGTTCTAATACTCAAACAATTCATACTACTTTTGGTGATTTGTTAAAGATCAAAAGTCTCCTCCATGAAAACAAAGATAATGAATTTTTGTCTATGATCTCCATGTTGATACAAGAAAAATATGAAAAATATTGGGCTTCAATTAAGGATATGAATCAATATGTTTTTGTTGCACTTGTACTTGATCCTCGCCATAAATTGGAGAAGATGGTTGATTATTATGAGATACTATTTGGTGAGGACGAGAAAAAAGTTGAAATTGCCACCAATGCGGTGAAAGATTTTTTGATGGATCTTTACAAGATTCATGAAGAGTTGTCTTTTGATACACAACAAAGTACAAGTAGTGGTGGTAGTTCTCAAACGGTAACGACAAGTGGTGATTCTTTATCAAGTATGATCGAAATCGAAAGAAAGTTGAAAGAAAAAAGTGAAATGAGAAAAGCAAAGAGAGCTTGTATTGTGCACAATGATGTGGATAGATATCTTTCCGATTCTAATGAAGGGAAAGAAGAGGCAAACTTTGATATCTTGAATTGGTAGAGGATTAATGGGATTTCTAAATATCCTATTTTAGCACGTGTTGTAAGAGAGATTTTAGCTATTCCCATATCAACTATTGCTTCAGAATCCTCCTTTAGCACAAGTGGACGAATAATTGATCATTATCGTAGCTCTGAGTCCAAAAATGGTGGAGGCTTTGATATGTACACAAAATTGGCTTAGATCTATCCATGTTGCATTACATCATGAGCCAACCATACAGGATTTTAAGTTTTGTGCAGAAGTTGAGAAAGGTAATCTTACTTATTGGATTTGGTTTTGTTAGATTATATTAATTAGATGCTATGTTGCATACTTGCATTACATCATGTTCTTTTTTTTTATTTGTATGTAGAAATGACAAGTGGAAATTTAAGGAAATGTGTTATGTTGCCTCATAGGCCGCCTAAGCATTGAGCTTAAGGAGTTGAAGAGAAAAAGTGCGTGCAAGACATGAAACCTTAAAGGTTTATTTGAATTTCTGATTTTAGTTAAGTGAAATATTTCTTTAAAATTTGGACTTTGTTATGTTTATTTTAGGTGTAGAAGACTTGAAGTGTAATGTTTATTTTAAATTTGAACTTTTTGAAGACTTAAACTTTGATATTTTTTTTAAGTTTGGACTTTGGAAGACTTCATTGATGATTCTAGTTGAACTTAAAATTTTTATTTTCATTATTTTGGAATACTTATGTTATGATTGTGTTGGAAATGTTAAAATTTTATATTTCAATTTTATTTCAATTTTAGGGAAAAAAAAAAGGAGTAACTAAACCAAACCTGAATCGAAAAAAATTAAACCAAACCAAACCAAAATTTTGATTCGATTTTGATATTGACAAAAAACCGAACCAATTTTCACCGAACTCAACCCTAATCTCAAACTGTTTGCTTTTGAAGATTGACAAGTTGTTCGGCCACTATATTTAATTTACAGGCATCTCATTTTTCAAATTCTTATAAATCGAAAAATGGACTTGTCAAAGAAAAAAGAATCAAAATGTTGTTATAAAACATTTAATATGGATGGCTACCAAATGTAATGGAATGTTAGGTTACTTCACTAAGAAGATGCCTTCCCACTAATAGCTACCACTACCCCTAGTTTTCTTATAAAAAGAAGATGAGGGAAGAAAGCAATGTTACTCACACTCAAGTCATACAAGAGAGAGGGAAGAAAGGAAGAAGAAGAGAGAGAGAGGAAGAAGAGAGAAAAGAAAGGAAAGAGAAAGGAGAGAATAAGAGAGAGTTATCTTTGTACTCCTATTATTCCAGATTATAAATGAAAGCACTGTTGCTGCCCCGAGGATGTACTCCAGTCACACTGACTGTAGAGGAACCTCGTAAATTTTATGTCTTGTTTATTTATTCCACTGCACACATCGTCAATTTTACAACACGTTATCAGCACGAGAAGCTCTCGTGTCAGTGGAAAGCACAACGCCACAAATCTTGTTCACCTATGTCGCCTGGAATCTCACAGATAAGAAAATCTTTTCATTTCATCTTAAAATATTTGTACTACTAATTTTCTTGAATCAAATATGTATATGTTGTTGCATAACTGTATATCATTATTTGCAGAAGCAAAATGGTACAGACTCAAAATCCGTAGAAAATCTAATAGCCATGGAAACAGCCTCGGAACTCCAACTTGCAGACCTCGGATTGAAAAACTTTCTTCTTGAAAGTTGTCCATCCTCCCAGTATCTACAACATATTAAAATTTCAGAAAACTTTAACGGTGCGATCGTCACATATGTCTGAAATACCAAACCAGTTTCCAATTTCCGCAGAAAACTGGACAGCCATCTTATGAGTACCAAAACGCCATTTTCAGTTGCTCAGATTGAAACCGTTTCTTCACGAAAGTTGTTTGGTATCCTCTTATCCATATCATACTAAAATGTGAGCTAAATCTAACGGTTTGATCTTCTTATAAGTGGCAGACAAAGAAAAGGTTTTGGAATGGTGAGTTGCACCATTTGAAAAGAGAAAAAAAATTGATGGAAACTTAATCATCACCCTTTTCTATTATTACTTTATTTATGTGAATGGTGTTGTTTTAAAATCCATTCACAAGTTTTATTTACTTTAAAGCAATTTACTTACCATGGACGGTTTTACCGCCTACTGCTTTAAGTTTTGATTTATGTGAATGGTGTTGGTTTAAAATCCATTCACAAGTTTTATTTACTTTAAATCAATTTACTTACCATGGACGGTTTTACCGCCTACTGCTTTAAGTTTTGATTTATGTGAATGGTGTTGAATCAAAGCCCTTATCACAAGCTTTATTTACTTAAAAGCAATGTATTTACCATAGTTGGAATTACCGCTTATTGCTTTAATTTAATTTATTGTACTTCTTTTGTTACGATGAGTATAACAAGGACCCGAAGTTCCTTGATCAGATTAGAACCTGCAGTTTCTTGATCCTCATCATATAAAAATGATTGGACCAGAAGTTCCATCATGCAAAAAGATTGGGCATGAAGACCCTTGATCCTCAGAGATCAGACATGAAGTTTCTTGATGAGTACTTTAAGTTTGAAGAGCCGAAGTGCCACAACTTAATTGTAATAAAAACCATGAAAGTACCAATCCATATGCAATTAAATAAGGACTAGAAGTTCCTTGATGTATGTAAATGATAATATAATACATGTTTGCTGGAGAGCTTACATCTAGAAGTTTTGATGATTATTGCATAACATTGGGCATTGATGTTGAACATCATGTTCCTCATGTCCGTACTCAAAATGGTTTAGCAGAAGCATTTATTAAACGGATGCAATTGATTACCCGTGCTCTGCTCATGAAAAGGAAATTGCCAAGTTTTCTACATGGGGACATGCCATGTTACATGATACATTATTAGCTTGGTTGAGACATGTTGCCAACCACTAATACTTCTCAGTATAACTCGTGTTTGGGCACTAATTAAACATTACATATTTACGAGTTTTTGGTTATGTTATCTATGTGCCTATTGCAATGCCACAAACGTATTAAAATGAGGCATCATTGCAAATTAAGAATTTATGTTGGATTTGATTTATCATCCATCATTCAATATTTTGAACCCTTGACTAGGGATATATTTACCGCATGATTTGCGAACTATAATTTTAATAATACAGTTTTCCCATCATTAGGGGGAGAAAATAACATCGTTGTAGAAGAATGATGAGAAAAGACCGTTCCAGAAGAACGAAGAGAATTTGTCTTATTTTGATCGTTGTAGAAGAATGATGAGAAAAGACCGTTCCAGAAGAACGAAGAGAATTTGTCTTATTTTGATTCACGAATAAATCAATGAGAAAATGAAGTAAGAATAATTGAATGATGTAACAAAAGTGATGAAATCACATGTACTTGCTGCAAATGTGCCTACAAGAATTGATGTCCCTATTGGACAAAATAATGTGGCAGCAAATGATTTATCTGTTGCACGCCTGAAGCGTGGCAAACCTTTAGACTCAAAAGGTTCAGTCCTTCGAAATAAGAAGAATATGGCACTACTGAACTATTGCATTCCCGGAGCATAACTATTACATGCCGGAAGCATGACAGTCACCGCATGGATAAGTGTTCCAGAAAAACAATTCGCGGACATGGGAATTTTGATGTCTCATGCATGAAGTATGATAGACGTATAGATTCCAATGACTCAACTCCCGAAGTGGAGATTAAAATCCAAGCTTTATAACGCTCAAGAAGAGGTTATGATCCGCATTCTCTAAATTATGGCTATCCTGGAAGAGATAGTGTAATGCCCTTGAATAGGCAATGGATATCCAAAAGAAATGAAAAACTTTTTATGCATGCGCATGCACATGAGAATATGGGATCACGAATTGATGATAACCAATGGTAAATTTGGTTTTTATAAGTAGCTACTAAATTTCATCAATAAGTTGTGTTGATAATGAGTCACGTTCTTTTGTTCGTCGACGAAAGGAAAAATTATTGGCAAAAAATGGAGAAAGGCAATTCCATTACAATCTTATAAGAACGTGGAAAAATGGATCTATATATTTGAATAAAATACAAATAGCCAAAAGATGTTGAACCAAAGAGGTTACATATGGGCATTTGTAATATAGTGAATTACACTCACATGATATGACATAAGGTTACTAATTGAAACCTGAAATTATACTCCTGTAAACGAGTTCATATGAATGGAGAATTATATACGAAGGGTTGAGAGTCGCCCACATCATATCTCCATAAGTAAATCCCTCAAGTATACATGGGAGCAAATTGCTCTGTATAAATTCCAAATGAAAATGTGTCATAAAGTGTAGAAAATCCCTGAAGGATTCAGATTGCTTGAAGTAAGTCCTGGAAGGATAAAGCATAAATTATGTACTCAGTACCAATGGATGGTATAAATTGCTTGAGTAAGTACTATCATAATGATATTGTTGCAACATACTAAAATCTCATGAAGAGTCGATAACATTAAATTAGAACTCCTGAAGAGTTGATGACATTAAATTGGGACTCCTGAAGAGTTAAGAAAATTTGTAAAGTGTTGAGAGAGATATTATCTCGAACTGCAGATCGAACAATACGCCAACACAAATCTTATCCATGATGTTTATGATATTAAAGAATCATATGGATTGAAGATTATGAGTTAAATACTCAAATGATTTAGACACTAAGGATGATCATTTATCTTCGAGAGGGTAAAGATAAATTGATATTTAGTCTAGAAGTACCACATTTTAGTGAAGAATATGCTTTATTGTATTTGGCACAATACACTGAATGAAATAAAGCTTATCTATTGATATTTCAAAGAAATTACAGATATGTGCATACACATGAGCTACAATTATGAAAAAATATATATATACAAAGTGCAGATAAACATGAGGGAGCCTTCATTGCTCATGTGGAGCTTCAGCAGTCGATGGAGCTCCTGGAAGACGAAGAGCCAGAGTTGGAATCTCCGGAGCCGGAACACTTGGTGCTACTCCAGAGGACGAAGGCAACATAAACCTCGGGAGTAACGCCATGAACCTTTCATGATCACTCTGGATCCGACCGTCAGACTCCTGCAGCTGGTCCAGCTTCCTTTTCATGCTGGTGGAGTAACTAGTTGCGAGCATGTGCAACTCCTTATTCTTGAGCCTGAGTCCTCTGACCTCTTGCCGAAGACTAGCCACTTCAGCCATCAGAGACTCGACCTGACGAGATCGAGCAAGAAGACGTTGGCCCATGTTTGAAACTGAGCCTACACACTGGACACTGAAGGCCAAAGAGTCCAGAACAGCCAACTCGTCAGATCGCTTGGAAAGAATCCTGCTATCCTTGGGGGTGAGAAGATTCTTCGCTACCACCGTAGCGGTTGTGTCGTTCTTCATCACAGAATCCCCAATTGTAAGAGGACCGTTGGGGGATAAGAATGATGGGTGCCATATGTTGTCTGGATAAGACATATCATCGTCTTCCCTGCCATTCAAATCAAGACGACGGTCAGATGGGCAAGCCATTTTCAAAAATGATAAAAAAATTAAAAAAAAAAGATTAGATAAAATCTCAGAAGTGCAAGAAGGAAAATTTCTGAAGGCAGCAATTTTCTGAGTGTATCTGAACAAAATTGATATCTCAAGTGTGCTTTGGAAAGCAATTAACGCCTTCATAAAAAGAAAAGGCAACAAGGCCGCCTGCTCAGAAATCACGAGGCGTTCAGCTTTTCCAGTTTTGTTGTCACTCGTCGCATACGCAGTCAACTTCACGGAAATTACGGACGTTTTGTCAGAAAGCGCGTAGCGGGTACTGTTCATCCATCCACCGGCTGCCGACAAATAGTGAGGGAATAGTTCTGGTTATGAAGAAAAATTCTATAAGTTCTACCTTCGCCTTCCACAGCAAAGGCACACCCTCTCCACCTCTCTTCCTTTCTTCATCTCCGAGAATGTATTCCCAAAGAAAGCTTTCAAGTCACTCAGTGTTCTTCATCCCTTGGATCACCCCAGAAAACAAATCATCCAGAGCAAAAGTATTTCATATCAAAAAGGTTAAAAGCAAAAGTATCTCATATCATGCTTTCTCCTCACCTTCATCTAAGGAACGTGGAGAAAGTGAGATCCTGATTGCTTACCTAGTCTTGCTCTCGAGTACTCATCTCAGACCCCTCCCAGCCCACTTCAAAAATAAACTTGTGTAGAGGTGCTTCTTCAAAAGCAAAAGTACCTCACAGACGAAGCAGGAGGAGTCTGAGTTGCTTCGAAGAGCAGATGAGTCTGGGTTGATCCAAGAGTTCAAGAAGATGCCACACCTGCGTGGAGACCGGACTACTTGAAGCATGTGGAGACAACGTGCTGATTCATCCTCAACTAAGCTGAGGAGCACTTGCAAGAAGAAGGCCCTCCAGCCCAGTTCAAGAATAAGCCTGTGGAAAGTTAACTACTAGTAAAGCAACTCTGTTGGCAACTCTTCTCGCTAAGAGATCGAAATAGAATGATCAATGATCAGCCTAAATGATTTGAAATCAGGGGGAGATACTCATCAGGGGGAGCATAAAAAAAAAAAAAAAAAACAACAGATCAAGATTTTAACGAGTCAGTCGAAGACTTGTGGCCATCCAAGGGGGAGTGTTATAAAACATTTAATATGGATGGCTACCAAATGTAATGGAATGTTAGGTTACTTCACTAAGAAGATGCCTTCCCATTAATAGCTACCACTACCCCTAGTTTTCTTATAAAAAGAAGATGAGGGAAGAAAGCAATGTTACTCACACTCAAGTCATACGGGAGAGAGGGAAGAAAGGAAGAGGAAGAAGAGAGAAAAGAAAGGAAAGAGAAAGGAGAGAATAAGAGAGAGTTATCTTTGTACTCCTATTATTCCAGATTATAAATGAAAGCACTGCTGCTGCCCCGAGGATGTACTCCAGTCACACTGACTGTAGAGGAACCTCGTAAATTTTATGTCTTGTTTATTTATTCCACTGCACACATCGTCAATTTTACAACAAATGTTTTATTATAAGAATAATAAAAGAGGGAAAAGATAGCAAGTCATGATTGAGAAAAGATAACGTGTCATGATGATGGAGAAGCAACCAAATGCCGATGTCAGTAGCAGTACTCGATGTTGTTCACCATGAGCACAGCTGCCATAAATCATAAAGCCACTCACGTGGCATTCAAACAGGCCACACAAAAGCCTGCCCTTATTTTCTTTGCTTCTGTTGCGGGAATTGGATCCTCTCCGGATCCTCTCCGGATCCCCTCCATGGGGATCCTAGGGATCAAAGCCTTTGGGCCGTTTATTAAAAATCGTGCGGTTAAAATTAAATGATTTTTATATTTTTAAAAATAAAACAGTTTCGTTTTGCGTAAAAAGCATTTAATTGTAACCGCACGATTTTTAATGAACGATCCACATGCCTTGATCCCTAGGATCCCCATGAAGGGGATCCGGAGAGGATCCAAGTCCTCTGTTGCGCACCGAAAGCAGCACATGGAGAGCAAGTGGACAACAAGTTGTTGAGATGGGAATCAAAAAGAGCATCCAATGCCTACCGCCAAACCTTAGCCACTCACGTAGCTTTCAAACACTAGTCACGATTAGTCATTAGTCGTGGTCGCTGTTCTTATTATTATTACTAGCATATAGCATCCACAAAGTGTGTGAAATTTTTTTATTTTTATTTTTAAAAATAAAAAAAGAAAGGAAGGGAGTAATAGAGAATGTGGGAGTATGATTTTTTTTTTTAAAGTTTTTAATTAGAGATATATTATGATTACATGTAGGTGAGGTTTTGAAAAAAAAAAACAAAATTTAGTTGTGTGAAGTTATATTTCTACCCATATTACTTATTTATGTTTAGTTTTAATTATAAGATTAAACTGATAATTTCATATAATTTTGATTGATAATGAGTGTTTTATTAATATGTAGTTTAAATTATTATTATTATTTTATTATTAGATGCGAACTACATCAAATTAATCAAATTTCTGTTAAAATTACCAAATTGGTCGAAATGGCACAAAATCATTTCAAATTCCAAATAGTGCAAAGCCGTTTCACATTTCAAATGGCACAAAGCTGCACCAAAACATCCCAAACTACATCAGGTTTGATGCCGCTGATAGGATTTTTACTACTTGCAAAAGTAGGTATAAAATCACTGAAAATACTTGTAAGAATACAAGGTAGTTGTAGTAACACACCCGTACCCGAAAGTAAGGCATGCTGGCCGTCACGTGAGTGTGACGTAGTCAAGTGCACTGTGCGGAAGCTAAGATCGATAACGTAGTACGAATGAATTAAAACCGAAGTCTAGCAACCCAAATATGAATGTGTGCTAGAAATATTACAATACTTATACATATTCAGAGCGTACTAGGTCGAGTGCAGTCAAGCATGAATAAAAGAGTTTAATTACACCATCTTTAACGACTCTTATCCGACGATAGTTAGGTAAGTGGGCTAGGCCCAACTATTATAGTGTTAGAAAACCCTAGGTTTTAAATTATTGGATCTAAGCCCAAACCTTTGAGGTAAGGTTAGGCCCAAACCCGGCAAATGCCAAGTAAGGACCCAAAGCCTTACCTCTTCTTCTCCTTTTTTCCATTTCCTGTCTGAAAAACCATCACCTTCTCGAAACAACTCACGGAGCTCCAAAAGCTCCTCCTCCTTGTCAACCATCTCTACGGCGAATCAACCCTCCAAACTTCACCCTCCACCTCTCCACTACCTGAGGAACGCAACCCCGACGTTGCATGCACCTCTCCTAACCTCCTTGAGTATCTCTCATCATCCCCGAGAGCTCCTTCGATTTGAACACTGGTAAGGATCTTCCTTCCCTCTTAAGATTGTTACATTTTCTCTAACTAATAAGATGTTTGGAGGGTGAAATCGAAGCTTAAACCTTGTGCATGCTCATTGTGTGTGTTTCCAGTTTTTCGACGAGAACTCCGTCGACATCCGTACATCAACTCGGCCAATCTTGACCTCCTTCAAGTTGGATTGTGGTAAAACCTCACTTCTCTTCACTCTTAGCTTTATTTTAGTAGGGGTTTGTAGTACACTGAGGAGAGTAGGGCGTAGAGACCTACGGCTTGGTGCGTATGGGTTGATATGTATATTGATGCATATACATAGATACATAGTGAGAAACTGTGCAGTGTGTATGTTTCTGAGTGTGTGCTTGAACTGTACATATATGTGAGGGTAGGAGGAGTGTCTACTGTGAAGGTGAGTATGTGTGTGTAGACATAGATATATGGATGTATGGGTGTATGTGTGCGTGCATGCAAGTTGGGCAGTGTGTATGGTGTAGGAGTGGGGTTGTGTTGGTGTAAATGTGTGTGCAAGTGCAGGCATATGTGTGTGTGTGTGCGTGAAAAGTTGTGTGTGGTTGTGTAAGTTAGTTATATTTATGTGTATAAAGGTATATGCCGTGAAAGTATACACACATCGCTATATAGAGATATGTGAATGTTGCGTGTGGTATAAATGTATATATGTGATAGATAATCTGTGAGGGTGTGTGTGTGTGGTTATATGTAAATGTGTGCAGTGGAGTGTGAGCGTCAGGGTAGTACAAGAACATGTATTTTGTGTTCGCCTTGTGTGAGTAGTGTGGTCGAAAGAGTGAGTAGGTCGTATAGTTTGGCTAAGTTCCAAAACCATCCAACCTCATTCCCTTAATCCCAAAGCCTTAGAAACCCTAAACCTAGTCCATTCCAAGCCTAAATCAAAATCCCGGGGTTCCAAACCAAAATTCTTAAGTTCATTCAAATTCATTCCAATCTTTATATTTATCGAATTTCTATGGTGAATAGGTGAAGTGGCTAGCCAGGACGTTTCCAGAACTCACTCGCGGATCGCTACTGCGGCGAAGTACTGTGAGTGGACCACCTTCCAAAATAAAAATATGATTTATGTTATGAAATGAAGTTTTACATATTTATATAGCATGCCTTGATTTTATTGGAATTTATGAATTGTGAACAGAAAGCATACTTTATAACTGTGATTGAAAGTTCTTGTGATATAGAATGATTTTATCGAAACTGTTTTCTGATATAACCCACGTTCTGGTAGATTATCCGATTGATGACGATAGGATGCTAAGAACGTGTTTTAAATGATTTTAGAACACCTCTTCGTAGTACGGGGGATGGATGAACTCTTGCTACGAAGTTGTATTTTAGAAATGTGTTTTGTGCAAATTAGTGAACACCATGCCGCCTAGGGCGAGGTTTGTAGTTGGCAAAGGCCTGGAGAACTAATCCCTAGCGAAAGGCTGAGGGACCACGAAGTCTGGCATCGGGCCGGGAGGGAGTTATCTCATAGTGATGGCCATAGAGATTCAGGTGCAGGCATTGGGCCGGAAGTATTATTAATTCGGTGTACTCACTAGCAGCACAACTTGTGATGCTTCCTGGGTTTTATTTGAGATGAGTTTGCGAGATTGAATTCATATTTTGGTTTACCTTCCGTTGAAATGATGATTGGAACTATTGATTTGATTAATTGATTTTAGTGGCATGCTAATTGTTTAGAAACTTATTACGTAGTATATGATGCATATTTTTGGGTTTCAAACTGGTGGGGGAAATTATTATGTTCCAAACGATTTCATATTATATATGTATATAACTCTGGTCCACTCACCTTTGTTTTGCGCCCCCATTCAGGTCACAGAAACGAGGACTACGGAATTTCCTACGAGGCCTTCCCCTACCAATAGTTGCAGAACTTCCTCGTCGTTGCTTCTATGTAATATTTCCTATCTTTTGTAAACAAATTATGTAGAACATGCTCGGTACATTAGCCTCACAGTTAGGCTTGTCTATCTCTGTAAATTCTACTATTATTTAATCTGTATTTTCGTTCCCAATCACTTCTTTAGTAGTCAATTAATGGCTTCGTCACCCTTGGGTGTCGGCCAGCACGTGCCTATCTCGATATTCGGGGAATATCGGGGTCGGGGCGTGTCACTGGCTACGCTCGTCCTCAAAATACGTTTCACCTATATGAGAAATTACTAAAAATACGTCATTTAAGCACATACACGTAAATACGGGAATAACTTATCATACATAGCTCAATTTTGGCATACGAATATACCGACGCGACCTACACGACGTCACAGACGTCGTGATATTTTTAGAAACATTTTAGGAGCCCGCACGCTCCCCCACGCACCAGGAAGGCCACGGGGCTACGCGCCCCCACGCGCGGCGCGTGCACCTCACGCGTCATCCCTGTCACCCCTCGCCGGACTGGTTTTTCCGGTGACCGGAAAACTTTCCTGTGTGATTTTTCACTCGTTTCTCAACCATTCTTCGTGAAATTTTCACCAAAATGTTCTAAATTGAGAGTAGAACAAGTCTATACCTTCAAAAACTTCGAAAACCAATGGAAATCTCGGCGAAAAATCTGCACAAATTCGGCCTTCCTTGGTCTTGATGATCCCGACGTCAAAGCTTATCAAACGAACGTCTCCGAGCCTCTAGAGGACCCAACAAACACTCCTGTGATCTCAGAT